>CM056056.1:119376083-120576083 GCA_029574335.1 Rana kukunoris
ATATAGGGAGGGGACTTCCTGTTTGAGATTGCCAGTGTCCACACCTGAAGGTACTCCATATAACCCATATAGTAATGAATATGGCTCTGTTTTGTGAAGTACGAGAGAAGGAGGTTTGAACCCACTTTCTTAGATATTAAATTCAACAGTGTGGGAAGGTTATCCCCTGGAAGTGCCGACTGCTATGCAAAATGGGTCTGCATTGTATCAATGACAATGTGCATCTTGGTTTTTTGGTCAAATTGCATTTTTGTACTAATTTGGTAGTTAATTTCACGTTCGTTTTAACAAACGATAACGAAAGTGAGAATCTCCGAAATCAGAAAGGTCCGAAATAAAAAAATGCTTTATTTTCATTTTTTTGCGACAAAAGTTCGATAAAGATAAAAGATTTGATATGACGGTGACAATAAGCAATCTGTGTCTATCAAATCTGCAGTCAAATGTGCCTAAACCTAACTATTAGTCTAAGATTATTTGACATAGAGAGAAAAATTAGACATTATAGAGACATGAAAATTCGACAAATCAGTAAAAACATACGATCGCCACGAGCGGACATTTATGGTCAAATGCTCCACCCATAGGCTATAGAAGAATTCTAATGTTGGTTTAGTAAGTAATAATTAATTAATATAATAACTAGACTAGTCATACAACAGAATTCTACTAAAGATTGTGGGGGGAGAATTCGATCAGAAACGTATAATTGCGTGTCGTACAGTTTAGCTCTTCGTCGAATCTTCTTAGAACATTCGACAGACACCATAAGCCTTTAATGACAGATTCGAACCTTAATTAATTCAGATTTTCAGACAAATGCATTTTTTAACAAAACCAATTTGGATAAAAACATTATTTTGGGGGTAAGTAACCAAATAATTTGTATTTTTCGGACGTTATTACGGAAATTCCGAAATTCAAAATAATTGTCAGTGTGCACATGTCTAGTAAGTCATGATCTGATTCAACTCCTTTTCTCCTCCAATGCCACCAAATGCAATGGGTTTTCCTTAAAGTGGATGTAACCTACTCTCATCTTTTTTTAAAGTAATGCCATAGTGCATTCTATAAAGGATATACATGCCTCCTGCATGTATCCTTACCTTTTAAATATCTCCCCCTTCTTTTTTTGGAGCCCCTGTTAAATTGTGGATTCAGTGAGCGAGCCTGATGTACGGCGCTCGGTGGGCAGAGTCATGACATCTCCAGACTCTCCGCCCACCTCTACACTCGCGCCTGGCAGGAATGAAAAGTGCGCACACAGGAGAAGAAGAGCGTGCTCATGCGCCGCTGTCAATATATGTGCGACTGTCCAGTGACAGTCTGGCATGATGGTGTAGCGCGGACAGCTGTAAGCAAGCACGGATCCCCCTGAATGTCTTTTCCAGGGAGGGAGAGAAGGAGAAGCGGCTGAGCTAAAGCCATGCAGGGAGATCGGTGCTCACGGCTGTCCCTCCGCTGCACCGATCACCCACCGTGTTCTCCTCCACTAACTCCCCTCACCTTCTTCTCTTTTCCCCATTCTCTCCGCCTTATCCTCCCACTGTGTCTTCCTCCTATGTTCCCCCCCTCATCCCCCGGCAGCCGGCTCCCCTCCTCTCCCACGGGCTAGGGGGGGGGGTTAATAATCTGTCAGGATGGAGAGCGGAGGAAAGGACTGGTATATATTTAATTTACCGGTCCTTTCCTTTTCTGAATGGGACATATAGAGAGTGTTCGTTACTGAACGCTCTATGTCTTGCGATAACTGTGTGTTACTCTCCATTCATCTTCACTGTGGGAAAAGGAGTGGGGAATCTGTGACCTCACTCCCGTTCTCTGTCTCAAAGGGGAGATTGTCAGGGGTCCGTTTTGACCCCTGACATCTCACCAAAGCCCCCCAATAGAGCTCATAAAAAATAAAACTGCAATGAATATTAAAAAAAAAATTGTAGAAAAAAAGATAAAAAATAATTACTTACACTGACACAAATTGATTGTGAAAAAAAATTAAGCAATGCGATCCGATTCATGTCCAAACTGTCAGTTCGCAGTGCGATATTCAAGCTGAAATGGGGGTGTCATTACCATTGTATGACACTCACCAGCAGTTCGCATATGGCAGTGTGAACTGCCGTGCGAGTCGGGTGTGATGTGGGAACCCGCAGTGGATTCGCAGGGTTCCCAAATCACACCAGTGTGAACCAAGCCTCAAAGCATACAGCCTACCAATGTCACCTGACTGCTCCCACCAAATCTCGGTTCACACTGGTGCGATTCGGGAACCCTGCGAATACACTGCGGGTACCCACATCGCTCCTGACTCGCATGGCAGTTCACACTGCCATATGCGAACTGCTGGGGAGTGTCATACCCCATTTCAGCTTGCATATCGCACTGCGAACTGACAGTTAGGACATGAATCGGATCAAATGGGTGTGAACACCTATGCGATTCTGGTGTGGTCCAAAAAAATGGCCCTGTGCGTGAATGAGTTGCGATTTCAGCCATCCAGTTTGTATGGCCGAAATTGCATCGCACAGAAATCGAATGTGATCTAAACAGCAGTGCAGTGCAAATCACTTGCGATCTCGCACAGCGCGCTAATGTGAACCAGCCCTAAGTTCATTCAGCCTTACTGGGTGTAAGTATAAAAAGTGAGAAATCCACCCCTCCCCCACATAACACATCCTGATAATATAGGAATGTTGCATATGTGATCAGATGACCTCAGACACACACACTGCAGTATAACAATAATAATAAGATCACTGAAGCTCGGACTAAATACATCTCCCCTAATCACTTGTCTATGTATATTCTGATGGCTGTTCAGTGCAGCATTTCCTCATCACACTGAACTGTGGATCACACCACAAATTATGAAAACCTCTAGTCAAAACACAGGAAACGCAGCCAATCCTGGGAGAGTTGGAGGGGGGAGAAGAGGAGATTGAAGCTGGATTAACTGTGTGGCAAGACTGGGCACAGATGATAGGAAATCTTATTCTCTACATTGTGACATAAAAAATAAAAAAAATTAAAATTATAATAACATGCTATGGGTTTTGAAGATCCAGGAATAATCCTAGAATGCAGGCAGGCAGCTGCCTTATGGACATATAGTCAATTTAAATGGTACAAATAGCCATCAGATTCACTTTTAGGAGTATGCAACAAGTCCCTTAATATGTACTGTACTACAACTTTTTATATTCATGATCAATAAAAATTATTCTGGTAGACAACCATGTTTTACCATAAAAAGTACTGTTTGCAATTTAAAATCTGTATATAATAAAATGATAGATAATCCCTGTTAGTTGCATAGCATATATATTTGCAAAGTTGGTCTATTGAGCTACAAGCTATTTTTTTTATAAGCATTTTATTGAAATGAAACATCAGGTGCATAGGATCTATAAATAATTGTATACCGTTCCAGAAATCAATGTTCATAAAGATAAAAAAAAAATGCTTGCACATGATTGGATCATTAAGCTAAACAAAAATTCAGTCCCCACAGATTAATATTGCTTTTCTTCTGTAAATTGATAGAATATCCCTTCACTGAGAAATTACTGCACAATGCACTTATATTCCCTTTTATGTTCTTTGTGTCCCTCTGCTGTTTGAGGGACACAAAGAATATGCCTAATTACCAAGTAGTTACACTTTTTCTATTCAATACTTTCAAATACCACATAATTTTGATTTTTGTCGGTCATAGTCTGATCATTGGAGGCAAGCACACCGAGTTCCCAACTAGAGAACTGACCATGTGGTGTTCTCCTGCTTAGTGTAGTCAGTTTTTAATCAATCAAAAAGAACCTGCAGAAATGCATTAATTTCACACAAAGGAAGCAATACAAAGAGAATAGAATACTTTCTCATACAAGTACATGGTACAGCAGGCACATATCAGGAATATGAAATGTTGGGGTAACCAACACTTTAATAGAGATTTTGTCTTGCTGTCCAACACATCTGAGCCACTTCTCTTCATGTACCACATAGGTACCTTGCATAATATTTCAAACAATGCTACATGTATATTAATTTTCTTTTTTTAGTACAACACTGAAGCCCTTTACAATGAATACAGAGGCATTCACATAAATCCTGGGCCCTGTGGAAGCTTACAGTCAAATTACCTTCCATAGTTATACAGCCTCACATGTTTGGTAATTTTGGTAGAAGTTGATTTACTTGTCGGTATGTGTTTGGGCTATGGGAGGATTCCAGAGAACTGGAAAAAAACTTTTCCATGCAGAAAAGTCTCTTGATAGGAAATAAACTCTGTGATATTTGGGTGCCATTTAAGAGTAATTTGTCTTCTGTTTCTACATCCTTTAAAATCTTTTTTTTTTTGCACAAAAATAGATTAAAAAAAAAGGATACAATCTCACGAGTCCTATCTTCAATTACAGAGTTGCAGAAAAGCACTAATTTATCCAAAAACTCCATGGTGATTAAAAGAAAATGTTAATTAATACACTGTTTAAGCCACCTATTTTGGCTACTAGTCCATTTTTGTAGGTTTGCAGAGAGCCATTAATTGTGCATTTTCGTTTTTGCCAGTAAAGAAAAGGTAATGTTTGGAATTAGCTTGCTAAATCATCAGAAAGGCATGTAAGACAGTTAGGCCTCGTACACACAAGCAAATGAATCTGATCAAATCGGTCTGACAGACCGATTTGGTCAGATTTGTCTGCTGGCTGTTTTGGTTTGATCGCTGTACACACGATCAAACCAAAATCCCGCCGGCAGACAGCGCGGTGACGTGGCGGTGATGTTGACACCGCCACGTCACCGCACCAGGAAGTAAAACACTTCCGCGAATGCGTCTAATCCATTCGACGCATGTGCGGGCAGATATGTCTGCTAGTTAGCATACTAACCAGCAGACATATCGGTCCGACGGGTTCCCAGCAGACAGATTTTAAAGCAGGCTTTAAAATCTGTCTCCTGGACCATACACACGATCGAATCTGTCTGCTGAGACGGTCTGTCAGACCGTTTTCAGCAGATAGATTTGATCGTGTGTACGCGGCCTTAGACTCAGTCATTCTGATACATACATGCACTTTATCTCCTCCTCAGTGAAAGGTCACGTTAACTCAATGCTTTAGAAAAAAACTGTTTCAAAAACAGTTTAAGCTAACCCCAGGCAGAAAAAGCCTTTTTAAGGCACCTATATATTAGCTGACAAACCATTTCCCGATTTATAAAAGCAAGTGGTATAAGCACCTCATAATGACTTGGTTATAGTGTTTTATAATCCCCTGTACATTAAAACTTAGGGAGAGGGAGGAGCAGCATCAGAAGTCAAACAGGTGTAATGCTGTGCATTTTTGCTGACAAGGAAGACGCTGGCATGAGCAGAGGGATGATCCCATCTATATGCCACTCCTACTTCACTGTCAAATCACAAGGGGCAAGGAAGAGCCTGAAGCCATGTACACACGTACGGTTTGTCTGATGAAAACAGACCGATGGACCGTTTTCTTCGGTTAAATGGATCATGTGTGGGACCCATCGGTTAAAATAGAACATGTTTTAAAATGTTTCTATGGATAAAAAAACAATAGAAAAAAACGATCGTCTGTGTGGAAGTCCATCGGTCAAAAATCCACGCATGCTCAGAACCAAGTCAACGCATGCTCGGAAGCATTGAACTTCATTTTTCTCAGCACGTCGTAGTGCTTTACGTCACCGCGCGTTGGACACGGTTGGATTTTTGACAGATGGTGTGTAGGCAAGACTGATGAAAGTCAGCTTCATCGGATATCCGACGAAAAAATCCATCGGATTAGATTCCATCAGATATCCGATCGTGTGTACAGGGCTTAACTGTACTGCCTAACTGCATAATTGAAATTAAGTCACCAGACTGGTATAGTTCTGTTTGTAAATCTTATGACAAAATGTACAGAAATACAAATCTTTTGGCATATAAATTAGCTATCGTAAATGCATTTTACCTGTGTATAGGGATGAGCCAAACACCCCTCAGTTCGATTTGCACCAGAACATGCAAACAGGCAAAGAAATTGTTGAATTGTTGGTCCCGGCAATACAGAGAAAAGTAATTGCCATTTTTTTTCAATTACTTTTATCTGTATTGCTGGGACCCGACAATTTATTAATAGTGTGAGTAGTTTTAAATGACTTTTTTTCTTCAGAAATGACACTTGTGCAGGGACAATTCTAAGCATGGGAAAGATTCGCTACTTTACAGGCATATTTTTGACACCCCCGGGTAGGAAATTTAAAGGAAAATTTCACTTTTATTGTTTCACTTTATTAAAATCACTGCTCCCGAAAAATTTGCCGCTTTTAAAACTTTTTTTTGCATTGATACAGGACCCAGATCCCAAAACACTTTTTAGGACAATAACTTGAAAATTAACCTTTAAAATTAGCACTTTAGAATTCTCCCATAGACTTTTACAGGGAGTTCTGCAGCTTTTCGAATTTGCCAAAAAACACCCCAAATTTTTCGCTGTTCGCCGAACTGGCGAACAGCCAAAGTTCGAGTCAAACTCATGTTCTACCAGAAATCAAAGCTCATCCCTACCTGTGTACAGTGCCTGGCAAAAGTATTCCACCCCCTTGGCTTTGTACCTATTTTGTTACATTACATCCTTTAGTTCAGTTTTTTTTTTTTTTTCATTTGAATTATATGTGATGGATCAGAACACAATAGTCTAAGATGCTGAAGTAAAATTAGAAAAATATATCTATAAAACCATTTTTCAGAAATAAAAAACTGATAACTGGCATGTGCGTATGTATTCACCCCCTTTGTTATGAAGCCCAAAAAAAGCTCTGGTGCAACCAATTACCTTTAGAAGTCACATAATTAATGAAATGATGTCCATCTGTTTGCGATCTAAATGTCACATGATCTGTCATTACATATACACACCTTTTTTAAATTCCCCAGAGGCTACAACACCTAAGCAAGAGGCACTGCTAACCAAACACTGCCATGAAGACCAAGGAATTCTCCAAACAAGTAAGGGACAATGTTGTTGAGAAGTACAAGTCAGGGTTAAGTTATAAAAGAATATCCAAAACTTTGATGATCCCTAGGAGCACCATCAAATCTATCATAACAAAATAGAAAGAACATGGCACAACAGCAAACCTGCCAAAAGACAGCCTCACACCAAAACTCACAGACCGGGCAAGGAGGGCATTAATCAGAGAGGCAGCACAGAGACCCAAGGAGGAGCTGCAGAGTTCCACAGAAGAGACTAGAGTACCTATACACAGAATGACAATAAGCTGTACGCTTCATAGAGTTGGGCAGAGCGGCCAGAAGAAAGACATTATTTTCATCAAAAAACAAAATGCCACGTTTTGAGTTTCCAAAAAGGCATGTGGGAGACTCCCAAAATGTATGGAGGAAGGTGCTCTGGTCTGATGAGACTAAAATTGTACTTTTTGGCCATCAAAGAAAATGGTATGTCTGGTGCTAACCCAACACATTAAGATTGAAAATTAGACTAAAATGTGTGTTATAAAGCACATTCCAAGCCATGTAAATTAGTTTAGATAACGTTTTTGTTTTTTTATGATAAAAATGTCCTTTAGGAGTTACCGTAACAGCGAACATATTTTTAGATGTTACACAGGTATTCCCCTTTATCTGGGCTTTGACATATTGTACAGAAGGAGTCTGCTTAGATAGTTCCTTTATCCTGGGAATTTACCTAAATGCATTAAAGGTAGAAAGGATAAGGCCCCAAAATGGAACATGTCAGCAGAGGTTGACTACTGGATTTGATTGCAGCCTATCAGAGCACAAGAATTTGCAAAAAACTCCAACGAGCATCGAGTGCTCCCGCCCACACTCGGGTGTCCGTTTATGAAGCAGTGAACAGCAGTGATCCCAAGGATCACCACTGATCACAGCCCATAAACAGTTTATGAAACAGAGATAATCGAGGGGAGAAGTGTTTGAATTTGTTCTTCCGCCGATTATCTCTACACACAGAGAAGTTTCATAGACTGACATAGTAACGGCCAGTTTATTAAGCTGTGATCTGAGAGCTTCACTGGTGATCTGAGTCAGAATCCACATGTCCCGATTCACCAGCTCAGAGGTGGTGAAGCGGGGAGTGAAGAGGGAATCCCGGCGGTTCTGAGGAGGAAGGAGGAAGATTTTTAACTTCCTTCTACCTCATTCAGACCCCCCAACACTGTAACCATGTCCCCCTGTAATATTTATGTGTATACATATATATATATATATAATGTGTACATGTACATATAATGTGTGTGTGTGTGTGTATATACATGTATATATACAGTAATGTGTGTGTGTGTATTCATATATATATTATGCAGGGGGACTCGTTATTTTAATTACATTAACCACGCCGTCTTTCGGTGAACTGAGCGGTGATAATTTATCACTGCTTAATAAACTGACATCTCTGTATTTCTGTGAATTTCTGGTCCGTTCTCCACTGTTTGAAGCGTTGGTAGATCACTTCACTTCTCCAAGGGTGAAGCTATCTTCTCCGCTTCAGAAACACGCACATCTGCATGGAGAGAGTCATATTCTCCACATGTGCTGAAATAGGTTGCTTAACCCTAGGATGGGTATCCATCAGCCTCATCAATGTGAGTATATGCTTACTACACTTGTTGCCATACTTTTGACATATGTACTCTGAATTCTACCTTTAGAAAGATCTCTCTTGTGTGTCTTTATTCCTCTTATTCTCCTCGTCTTTTCTCATCTGGAGCACCACTGACTCATCTAAATGCAGTATGGGTTTAATCAGGTCACTTGTATTGGTTGGAATGAAAGAAAATACTTTCAGCTGTCATTATGATCTGATAGGATATACAGCTCTAATTAAAGTAAGGCCACGTACACACGATCAGTCCATCCGATGAGAACGGTCTGATGGACCGTTTTCATCAGTAAACCAATGAAGCTGACTGATGGTCCGTCGCGCCTACACAGCATCAGTTAAAAAACCGATCGTGTCAGAACGCGGTGACGTAAAACACAACGACGTGCTGAAAAAAATGAAGTTCAATGCTTCCAAGCATGCGTCGACTTGATTCTGAGCATGCATGGATTTTTAACCAATGGTCGTGCCTACTAACGATCGTTTTTGACCTATCGGTTAGGAATCCATCAGTTAAATTTAAAGCAAGTTGGCTTTTTTTTACCGATGGTTAAATAACCGATGGCGCCCACACACAAACGGTTTTGACCGATGAAAACGGTCCATCAGACCATTCTCATCGGTTTAACCGATCGTGTGTACACGGCCTAAAGGGTACAGAGGCAATCTCTAAACAGTCAATATTCCTTTGGACATATTCTGGGAGTCTTAAAGTGGGCACTTTTACACACAATACAAGTAATAAGAAACACTGGAATACCGATTTGGGGTGTTATCTTTAAATGTGGAAAATAAATGCATTAAAAATGTATAAAAAAGTATTAAAAGAGTCAGACGTGCATAAGATCGTTTACTTCTGAATTTGGGCCTTTATCAATTACTTATTTTTTTTGATAAGCCTTGTAAGCCAGGCACAACATTGAGTACCATATAGGTATACTTTAGGGCTAAACAATTAATACTTGATCCTAACCAGCCTCGCCTCTCTATGCCAAAAAGAGAATACATCTTCCAGCATATTGATTTCCTCTCACCACTTTGCACACTTATAAATTCTGAGACTCGTCTATCAGTACACACTGAAGTAAGGCAAAAGAACAACTATGGGCCAGATTCAGCAAGACTTGCGCTGGAGTATTTCGATATGCGCCGCGTAACTGTCAAGATGCGCCGTCGTATCTATGTGGCTGTACCCACCAAACTAGATGCGACAGAAAACGGGCTTTCCCCCGACCGGCTTAACTTTCCGACGCCAGAGTATCGTCAGCGCATAATTTCGCTTGGCGCATCAGTCGCGCCTATTGATTTCCCCTGCAAATATGCAAATGAGGGAGATTTCCCGATTCGCGAACGGATTAGCACCATACGCTGGCTACATGCGCCGCGCGTATCTCGTCCGTCCGGCGCAAAGTTATTTCTACAAATAGCTGCTTTATCTTTACTCCAGACGGCCACAGGTCAGCAGGAGAGCAGCTACAGCAGCGTTACCGACGATAAGAGCTAGCTGAGCACCCCCACTTGCAGGACAACACCTCTGTCCCTGCTTGTCTGTCAACTTTTACAGCCATGGAGGAAGACATCATAGGTCTCCATAGCCGAGATGACGGCTGACAGCTCCTGGCCTTTAAAGTTCAGCTTTCTCCTGTGTTTGTGGGGAACGGGAGCAGCCATCTCAGAACAAAAGTAACTTCACTGCGGGGAGGGGGAACAGGATATACTTTAGTGCCGGAATGGCGCATCTACGTCCGCATTTAAACGTCCAACGGAACACATTGCGCTGTCGTTTCCAAGGAAGTGGTGCAGACGGAAGTTGTGAGCATGCGCACTGGGATGCATTGACAGTCGACGCATGCGCAGTACGTTCGCCGCGGAATCGCGCTTAGTTTAAATAATACACGCCCCGTACCCGCCTAATTTGAATTCCGCCAGCTCATTTTCGATACGCTGCCGCAACTTTAGGAGCAAGTGCTTCATGGCGTCACCGCCACGTCACCGCACCAGGAAGTAAAACACTTCCGCGCATGCGCCGAATCCATTCGGCGGCGGCGCGGCGGCGGTGGGGGACGACATGTCTGCTGGTAAGTGTACTAACCAGCAGACATGTCGGGCGGACAGATTCCACCGGATGGATTTCAAAGCATGCTTTGAAATCTGTCGGGTGGAGAAATCTGTCCGCTAGCCCATACACACGAGCAGAGATGTCTGCTGAAACGGTCCAACGGACCGTTTTCAGCGGACATATCCCCTCGTGTGTACGAGGCCTGACGCAAGATGCACCCCCGAAGAAGGTTAAAAAGGTCAAGAATAATCTTGAACAACATGTTGGTCTTTATTTTGAGTAGATCCAAAGTGCCATGGCAAGTACCTTTACCAATTGTTTTTACATCAAGATCTGTCATTTTTTTTTTTTAAACAAAGTTATACATATCAGTATTTATTTTTATTTTTAACTATTTTTTTTTTTATTTCTAACAAAGACTCCATATATATATATAGTTCTCTCTGTACAGAGCCCTGTGTTGATTGTCAACACAGGGCTCTGGGCTGTGATTGGACTGATTAGCAGGTCCCAGGCTAAAAATGTTAAGTACTAATACTGTCAAGATCATGACTTTTGAAGAAACAAAATGCTTTTGGATCAACTGAGATAGCCAATAGATCGTATTGCATTAACTCCAAATGGTTTGTTTTCATTGATTGTAATATTTAAAGAGACATTTTCAAGTTGGCTGTCTGCAGTCCATGTTACATCATTCCTGGGCTCTGTCATATCATGAGCTTCATGCATATAAACAATGTGTGATGCAATGCATATGCAACTTCAGTTAGAACTGATGCTTGGAAAAATGCAAATCTGCTGCAGGAGTGACTGATTTTCTACTTTCAGGTAATAATTGTTTTTTAAATGGAAAGGAATTGGATGAGATACAAAACCCTTTTCAACACCATGGGACCTTCTATCTGCAGCTTCTTTCAACACTCATCTTTTTATAAGAAGTCTGTAAGTTCCATCTCAACAGCGGCAGCCATAAATCCCCAGTTACTGACCTTTGAACAGCTCAAAACTGCCAGGTCTGGTATCCACCAATGGTCTTGTAAATCACTAAAGGGATAGTGGTTTCAAAGCTTCCATTATTTCAGAGAAAGGTAATTATTGTTAAAAAAGGAGGCTCTGAATGAAAAATAAAAAAAAAACAATGAAGGGCTACAAGGCAGGAAAACATTATTGTGATACAGAGCTCCAACCTAAGAATTTATTGCACTTTAATTCACTGTTCCAGAAGGAAAGATATGAACTCCAAATCCTTCACTGGCAAACAAGACTATTTCTCCATTTAAAAGACTGGGAGAAGGTGTCTCTCTATCTGACAGTGTGCTGGTTGCCTGTCAAACACAGGAAAGCAGTTCAGAATGATAAGTGGAAGACGACCGTGCTGTTCATTTTAAAGGAAGAAAAGCAGCCAACAAACTGTTTTTTTTTTTGTACATCTCCAAGACTTTATTTAAGTCTGAAATGCATTATACGTCCTTTGGGATGTTATAAATAGTATTCCTGCAGCTCATTTCCTATGTTCTGATCAGTACCGTAAAGAATATCATTGCAAAGACAAGGGTAAATGAATCGAGTCATAGAAAATAAGGTAGGTAACACATGAGGAACCTGTCTTCATGAGACATGTGGATCAACACATAACATGAGTAAATCATTGTGAATACCCGACTTAATGCAGAAAGCTCATACTGTATTTTGCCAAACGAGCAGTAGCTTGTTAAATACATATTTGTCTTTAGAACTGTTTGGGTTTCCCAAGAACCAGCAGAACTACAGGACATAAAAGTGTCATGATTATCTTCTACCGTATACTCCTCCAGGATTTAATGCTAAAGAAAAATATAACCACTTTATATTTTCACCTAAAACAACAGAAGTCGAGGACCAGGACCACTCTGTGCAAAACGAACTACACAGTGGAGGAAAGTATGACATGTTTGTTATTTAAAAATAAAAGCTCAAAGCTTTACAATCACTTTAAGGCATGTAGGTCAAATAGACAAAAACAATATGTGTCAACATCAACTCAACTGAGTATGGCTAAGAACTTCAGTATAACAGCCAAGTCTAGACTGCACAAGTATGTGTATCCTAATAAAGAAGAAAGATAGTAAAATAAGCAGATTAGAGAGAGTGTTGTAAAAGGGAGTAGGTGAACGGATAGGTATTTTAAAGTGGAAGTGTTCTAAAGTGGATTCTGTCTAATATGGGCTGCTAGGGGCTCAATACATATAGGCCTCATGTACACTACTGCTGCTAAACGAACGTTCATTCAACAGGGCGACACCCAACAAGGGCATCATCCGGATGGCACGTGACGCCGATGCACTGACGGTTACTGCCCGTACCCCCAAAAGGGGAGGAAGGGAAGCACAGTGAGTGCATCGCTGTCCCAGGATACAGAAAAAAAAGGAGGTCTAAACAATGCGTGAAAGGGGCTAAGTGGTGTGTTCAGCAACTGAGTGGCAAGTTGAACCATAATAAATAAATAAACGTATGCCGTTTGTGTGAACAAGTAATGCACACTTAATACGGACAACCCCATATAAAACTGGCAGGGGAGCACTGCCAGTTGCCAACCCCCTTTTGGGGGTACGGGCAGTAACCGTCAGTGCATCGGCGTCACGTGCCATCCGGATGATGCCCTTGTTGGGTGTCGCCCTGTTGAATGGTTAGTATCCATCACAGCTGATTGAGTGGGTGTGTGCAGTGTCTCTTCAGCACAGGCAATTTTGCCATCTGATTGAGGGCCCCGCCCCCCACACTGTCCAGCTGACGTGACGTTGGGGGCAGTCTGGTGCAATTGCTGGATGCATTATAAAGCACCTTCCCACCTATTCAGCCAGTGGCCATTTCCATGCAGTCCCTACAGCCGTTACTAGCTGTGACCAGCCAACTCGCATTCCAGGTATCCCTTGTTAATCTCCAAGTATTTTTTATGCCTTTACTCCCTTACTATGTGGGTCACGGTTTGATGGACCTACTTATTTACTCATTACAGATATCCACCTGCACTATGAGGATACATTTTAATTCATTACTTATGGTCGCCTGCTGTCTGGGAAGGATGCTTTGTGTGCTCTGTTGTTTGCTTGCTGGTCTGCCACCTCTGTCCCGGGACGGGAATATGTTTGGTCTTAATTACTGTAGAACTTTGGCATACTATGTAAGTAACCAGAATTGATTTACTATCTTTTCTGGTGGATTTAATTTTAATACTTTGATCATTAATCAAATCTGTATTCCAGATATCCCACTACATCAGCCCCTGAGGAGTGTTTTCATATACACGAAACGCCGCGTCGGGCTTACAAAGATGTAGCTATACGCGTTTATGGGACCCATTCTGATTAATCAGTACTTTTATGATCTATTTATATTTTATATGTTATTTACTGCGTGGCTATGCTCAGCCTCTATGTGGTTATATATGTTGCCATTGACTGTCACTTTGTATTTTTATACCAACTATTGTATTAGGTATCAAATGTATGTTCTGTACTTTTGTACAAGCTAATTGTTTGTTTACCATATGTTCTATTCTTTCAATACACAAATATTTTGCTTATGGCTTGTTTTCTCATTTTTTGTCCCCATATACCCCACTGTTTCATTTAAAGTCCCAAATTCCCTTTGTTGCAATTTTCCGCATATGGGATGGAGATATAGTATGGATGTAATCTCATATAAAGTCCACACACTAGGATGGAGATACATCACAGAGGTATTCTCATTTAAAGTCCCAAACACCTCCGGGTGTCCCCCCCTTTTTTCCTTTAGGAGCAGTTGGGACTTGTTTTTAGCTGTTCTTCTCTATTTTATCTTATCAGTACATGAATACAGGGTCGTTTCCAGTGGTTTCTAGGCAGTTGAGTTTAGAGGCTTTTTGGAATGCCAAAAAATGGGTTCAGAAGCTACGTTTAGAGGCATTTCAAGCAACGAGCGTTTCTAAATGCGGTAAATCGCATTTAGCAGTGTTTCGTTTACAGATTTTTTTCATTTTTACCCATTTTTTTTTTAGAAACACAAATGCGGCTAAACGTGACATGTAAATGTGGCAAAACAGAGGTTTTAAACATAAATTAATATCTGTCAAGTTAAATCATTCAGTAGAGGTTGTAAAAATATGTGCATGAAGCCCTATACCGACATGGTGAAGAGTTGGAAACAAAAATGGCCAGCCAAGCTTATCAAAGTCCTTTTTCTGTGTCTAGACCAAGAAGCCTCAGACCGGTTACTGTTCGCTACTTCTATGAGATCAATATCTCTCCTAGTGTTGTCACCTTCCTGATGAAGAGGGATAAACCCTACCTGATCCTTATGGATCAGTGTCCGCATTAGGTCATGCCAGGAGCTTAGTAAAAAATATAGGTCTGTATTAAGGAGCGCAATCTGCCTATAATTATAGCACAACGTGCGGTCCTTTCCCAGTTTGGGAATCAGTGTAAGGAAAGAGGTTTCCATGTCTCTCTGGAGGGGGGTGCTATCTAAAAAGGAATTAAATTAGAGGGGGTGATGCGAGGGAGGAGTGGAAGGAAATTTTTATAATAGAGGTATGGTAGGCCATCGGGCCCAGGAGATTTGTTAGTTGGAAGAGGTTTAATCATAGCAGCTACTTCCTCCTCAGAGATAGGGAAGTTAAGGCTAGTTAGGGCAGAGGGGCAAATAATGGGTAGATTACAGTCTGCCAAATAAGATTGAATCACCTGGGACAGATCAGAGTGTGAAGGGTTATGTGGCACAGTTGGGTTATTATAAAGATTCAAGTAATAGTTGTGAAAGAGCTGTGCAATTTTAGTCTTTTTTTTTTTATTATTACTTAATCCATGGGAATCGTTAAGACCCCTTCCATTTTATATTTGCTTTGTGTGTACTATTGGAGAGATTTCACTTTAAAACCTAGCAGAAGTTTTAACATTCTCACTCTAAAACTAAACAAAAAAAGTTTTGGTTTTGCAATTTGTGGCTTTGCTGGGTATCCTCTGGCATTTGTGAATAAATCCAGCATTGCAAACTAAATGTTCTTATGCATACTTAATTGCTTTCAACTTTTGATACTGTTAACAACTTAATACGGCTGTATATTCTCTTTGCTTTTGGCACCAAAGGATTTAGGTTTTCCCTGGTTTCCCCTTTCTGCATAGGCAAACAATATCACTCATGTCAACACTATTATAATCAATATGTGCTCTTGTTTACTTTTCCCATCTATACCCAAAGAAATGGCAATTATGCTATCTTGGATTTTAATATTATTCAAATAATAATATTTAAATGTATGTATCAAATCCCAATCTCCCTTCTTTAGGCTCTTGTCTGTGTTTGTCTAAATGTTATCTAAACTTTAATTTCCACTTGCTTCCGTAAAACTAAAAAGTTTTTGTTTTGTTTGTTATAGCACAGAGAAGAGTTGGAGCCTTCCTGATCCTGTGTCGGCAGTGCCACAAATTTATTGTATGGGAAAATCTCTTCAATAGGGTTATAACTGTTTTAACTGTTCCCCACACTATCCCAACAACTAAAAGGGTTGATTGTAATTGTATTTTAACCTCTTCATGCCCACGCTATAGCCAAAAGCCATCATCCATGTACGTCATCCCGTGCATGAGTTGCCTGCATGGCATGCTCTGTGATCAGCTAGTCTACTGGGCTGATCATAGATAGAAGTAAGGGGCCGATCCTTTACCATGTGATCAGCTTTCATCCAAATGATCACGTGATGTAAGCAGAGCCGATCACTGGCTACTGTCAGAGGGACATCAGTCCCATACAGCTAGAGCCGCTGCCGCCTCATCTGAGCCACATGCCAATGCCGACTAGTACCACCTACCAGTGCAAATTAGTGTTGTCTATTAGTGCCCACCAGTGCCACCTATCAGTGTCCATCAGTACCACCTATCAGTGCTGATCAGTGCTGCCAATCGGTGCCCATCAGTGCTTCCTATCAGTGTCACCTACCAGTGCCTATCAGTGTCATCAGTGCCACCTGTTAGTTCTACCTATCAGTGCCACATATTGGTGTCCTTCAGTGCCACACATCAGTGCTGTCTTATTAGTGCAGCCTAACAGCGCCCATCAATGAAGCAGAAAAATTACCTGTTTGCAAAATGTTTGGTCGTTTTTTTGTTTGTTTAGCAAAAAATAAAAACCCCAGTAGTTATTAAAGCGGAGGTTCAGCCTAAACAACAACATTATGTAGTGCTGATCATCGCATCACAAACATATACCTATGTCATTGGAATAACTTGAATTAGCTGTGTAAAGTTGCACCTCCGGTTTATCCTCCCACAGGAGTAGGCGTCTCCACTCATTTCCTTGGCGCCGCAATGTCTCCTGGGAGCACAGTGTCATGCATCCCAGGAGACAATGTTGAATGAAGTCCAGCGAAATATCTCATCAAGCTGGTCACGTGACGAGGGCGTGAAAGAGCCGGGAAACGAGCATTCACAGATTCCAGGAAGTCAGTGCTTGTGGGCTTCACAATGCCCACAAGCAAAATGGCAAATGCCTACATCAGATTTTATAAGTCTCTCTTTTCAAAGAAAACGGACGGGGATGGTTTCAGGCATCTAACAAGTGAGTACTAAGTTGGGATAAAAAACCACATTGAATGCAGACTAAAAAAAAAGATTGGCCGCAGAACCTCCGCTTTAAATACCACCAAAAGAAAGCTCTTTGTGAAAAAAAAATACAAATTTAATTTGGGTACAGTGTAGCATGAACAGTCAATTATTATTCAAGTTTTGACGGCCCTGAAAGCTGAAAATTGGCCTGGGAAGAAAGGGGGTTTAAGTGCCCAGTAAGCAAGTGGTTAAACATAGTAATGCAAATAATGATTTTTTACCCATGAACATATCCTTTCACACACAGTTGCTAAAGTTTACTAAGCAGCTGACGCCTAATATGATAGGACCAAAATACGAATCAAAACAAAATGAGAGCACCACTGAAAAAAAAAACATCTTAAAACAAAGTGCCTAAAAAGTTTTATATACGGTAACTAAATGCAAAACATTAAATATATAGTACAAAGATGATGAATATCCAAGTGCTATATAATCCAAACCCAATCTTGAATTGATCCAAATATGATTCTAAATGTAAATCCAGATACATGTGGACTAGCAATCACCTTGTGCTTTGGACTTTAACTAAAACATATTAGGCAGCTATTGAACACATCTTTTCACCTCTACACTAAATTTTACATTCTTGCTAGTAAATCGTGAGGCTTCCCTAAATGTGGCAAGATCCTAAACCGTTGTCTGTGGGGACAAAGTGTGCATGACCTGGCTAATATATTTTATTATTAGTCCGTAAAGCACAAGGGAAGTTCTAGTCTCTGTGTGAAGATCAACACTACTTGAAATCACCATTTGGATTACTGCACAGTTGGGGAAAGGGAAATCACATGGGTTAATTCTAAAAGTTCCTCACTCCTAAATGAGTAGAAAAGCAAATTTTACTGTGCACTACAAATTTTGTGGTTTCATCACTTTAAGAATTGTAGCAATATTAATATTACTTGATGCAACAATCTCACTATTATTTTTTTTATTGATCGAAATGCGCCAGCGTAGATGATTCGTTTATTAAAAATCATTGATGAATGGTGTAGACAAACATACACTTTTGTACTGTATATTGGATATTTTAGAATTTTTTGTAAATGTATTCGTGCACAGATCATTATGAATTGATACGCACGGGTAATATGGCATTAGGATATTGATAATTTATGTATATGTGATGTATTGCAGATGTTTTATTTATTCATTATATATGCACCCCATCCTAGCTGCATGACTGGCCTGCTGAAGTTGTTTTTCTTTGCCACTTCATTGTTCTAGGTATTCTGATGTCCACATACAATGCAGGACCAGCAGTTCTGCAGTGTAGGACTTCGAGGGCCCATCCACAAGCTAGAGCATCAGAGAGATAAAAAGCGACCAGGGAATTAAGGATGAAGGCAAGTATAGTTGCTTATTCTGTTACTACTAGAAAAAACTTGAGCATTTAACCTTTGCATTGGGGGAAGAGTACCACTGCAAGGATTATCTTATGTTGATTAAATGTGGTGGTCTACATATTCTAAGTTTGCTTTACATAGTCTTATACATTGCTTAGAGAGGGGTGTCCAAACTTTTTCAAAGAGAGCCAGGTTTTATGAAGTGAACATTCATGTGGTTCGACCAATTTTCCTGACATTCTTTGAACCATTAAAATAAAATGCAAATTAACTAGTACACTGCCCAACAAGAATTCTCTTGCCTTTGTGGCTGTGTGTGTTGAAAAGCCTAAGGCGGACCGTTTTCATCAGACCGTTTTCATCAGACAACTCTGAACTTACACACTATCGGACCAAAATCCAATCAGACCAGAACGCGGTGACATAGAACACAACGACATGATGAAAAAACGAAATTCAATGCTTCCAAGTATGCGTCGACTTCTGAGCATGCGCGGGTTTTAGGTCCAATGCTTTTGTGTACTAACCAGGTTCCATCAGACAGGTTTTAAAGCAAGTTTTAAAACTTTGGTCTGACGGACAACGGTCTGATGGGCCGTACACACCATCAATTTGGTCTGATGAAACTGGTCTGCAGACCAGTTTCATCAGACATGTCTGATCGTGTGTACAGGGCCTAAGGGTGAGCTCAGGCGTGCTATTTGGATATACCGTATTTATTTGCGTATAACACACACAGGTGTATAACACACATCTTCACTTAAAGAGGGAAGTTTCAGAAAAAAATGTACATTTTAAATAAAGAACTGAGAAGCAAAATAAGGTTGCCCACCTGCAGCCTCCTTATTGCCATGAATGCAGCCTCCCCAGTGCCATAAATGCAGCCTCCCCAGTGCCATGAATGCAGCCTCCCCAGTGCCATGAATGCAGCCTCCCCAGTGCCATGAATGCAGCCTCCCCAGTGCCATGAATGCAGCCTCCCCAGTGCATGAATGCAGCCTCCCCAGTGCCATGACTGCAAACAAGAAAAGAGAAGAAAAAGGTGCACCATCCTAGTGTATTACCGTTATAGCAAATTTATTGGAATAAAATATCCAATACCTAATCACAACTGTGGTAGAAAGAATCACAATAAAGGCTTATGGCATGTAGACCTCAAACCACATGGAGGACATGGTCATGGAGGAAATGAAAAGGGTCACCGCCGGCTGACGTGTTTCGAAGCACAAAGCCTCTTCATCAGAGCCTGGGCTCTGACCAGTTGGAGTGTGGTTCGAGGTCTACATGCTGTAGCTTATGTGAAATAAGCCTTTACTGTGATTCTTTCTACCACAGTTGTGAGTAGGTCTTGTATATTTTATTCCAATAAATTTGCTATAAGGGTAATACACTAGGCTGGTGCGCCTTTTTCTTCTTTTTTTTGTTTGCTACTAGGATATGCCCATCCATGAAGGGCAGTAAGGCCGGTGGCACCATTGTTGGTATCATTTCCATAGACTATTGATTGTTCGACAATCCACTTGTGTGCAGGAGAGTTTGTTTTCTGTGTTGCCATGAATGCAGCCTCACCATTGACATGAATGCAGCCTCACAAGTGCTACGAATGTAGCCTCACAAATTCCATGAATGCAGCCTCACAAATTTCATGAATGCAGTCTCACCATTGCCATCAGTGCAGCCTGATTCATGCCCATCTGCAGCCTTGGAGGGGACGGGGGCGGGTTGAGTGCCAACAGATTACATACAGGAGAATATCCTGTTTACTAGGCAGCCCCTTTAATACAAAGTCCCGCCTCCTATGATAGACAGAACAGTCGTCCAATGGCAGCCCAGGAAATGGGACTTCCTATTACAGAGGCCACAGGGTAAACAGAAGATTGTCCTGTACGTAATCTGATGACACTCATCCTGCCCCCTCCCTATCCCCTCCGAGGCTGCCAGAACTGAACAATAAATATGGTATATATCTTTTGTGGCCCCTACAAAAAATCCTGAGAGACTCGCGGCGCTCGGGGATTCGTTGGGGGCCACAAAAGATATATATCCAAATAACCAGTGGGGCCGTATGAAACTGGAACACGGGACGCAATTGGGCCATGGGTTTGACTTTGAGTGAGTGTGAGTGAAAAACGTATATAGCGAAACAATGCAAACTCAATCGCCTTGGGGCGCTTGGTATCCATTTCCTACTATATGTTGCCTTCAGAATAAATGGGTGGTAATTCACTTCTGTTCGGATGCTGGTTGGTAAAGCGTTCCATAGTCTAGGTCCTTGGACTGCAAATCTTCATTCTCCTTTGGACTTGTATGTGGTCTTGGGTATCCGGAGTAGATTTTGGTTGGTAGAACGGAGAACGCGAACAGGATTGTGACATTTTAATTTTTCACATAGATATTGGGGGGCACTTCCTTGTACACATTTGTGTGTTAGGCATAGTGCCTTAAACCTTATTCTGTCTTACTGGCAACCAGTGAAGGGAACTCAGGGAGAGAGAGATTGATTCCCAGGGTTTTTTACCTGTTACAAGACGCACCATCGTATTCTGGACGACTTGTAAATGAGCAAATTGGTACTTTGGGAATCTGAGGTAAAGGGCGTTTACATAGTCGAGTCTGGAATTGATTATTGTTCCCTCCACGACTGCTATGTCTTCTTTTGGGATAAAAGGGAATGAGTCTACGTAGAAGGTGCAGCAGATGGTGGGATCCGCTGGCTACTGAGCTTATTTGTGAATCCATTGTCATTTCGGAGTCAAAAGTGACTCCGAGACTTTTGACTTTGGTGCTGGGGGTGATGGTTTGTCCCAAATTGGGTGGGGTGTCCATGTTGTTGTGGTAGGTTTCTTTTGGTTGGCGTTGAGCAGAAGAAGTTCTGTTTTTGAGCCATTAAGTTTAAGGTAACTCTCTGTCATCTAATTTTCTATCAAAGTAAGGCATTTCTCTAGTCCGAGATAATGATCCTTTTTGTTGCTGATGCGAAAGTAGAGTAGGGTGTCATCCACGTAGGAATGATAGAGTAGATTCTGGTTGCTGATGACTTTGATAAGAGGGCGGAGATACTGTAGATATAAAATAGTATGGGTGACAGGGGAGACCCTGAGGGACTCTGCACGACACTGTGTGTTTTTCAGAAGTGAAAGGACCTAGTTTCACTATTTGTGATGGGTTTTTCAGAAAGGAGGAGAACCAGAGTAGATCAGAATCTGCCACTCTAGCTACTTCGGCTAGGCGAGTCAGCAGTAATTTGTGGTCTACTGTATCAAAAGCTGCGCTTAGGTCCAGCAGTACCAGAAGGCAAGATTCTCCTTTGTCTGCTGCTTCGAGAGCGTCATCCCATTATTTGAGAAGTGCTGTTTCTGTCCCGTGACCAGGACGGAAACCCGATTTAAGTGGATCCAGTAGTTTGTGGGTGTCTAAATGATGTTGTAGCTGTTGCACTACTACTTTCTCCATTACCTTCGAGAGAATGTTTAGGCCTGTTATGGGTCGACGATGGTTGGGTTTGTGGGGTTGAGGGTGTTTTCTTTTTAAATGGGTTTAATTATGCCTTGTTTCAGTGGGGTCGGCACCATGCTTTCCTTAAATGATTGGTTTATGAGGTGCGTAATGGCCGGTGCCACAATATCGGCACATTCTTTCAAGAGTTTAGTAGGGATGATATCGTTGGGCGCTTTGCTGTCTCGCAGGGTACCGATGATATTTTTGGTGATGTCGATGGAGATCGACTTTAGTTTGAGTTTAATCTGTATGAATATTGCCTTTTTGATTTAAAGGGGAGTTGGTGGAAGTTCTCTTTTGCTGAATAATTTCACAGATTTTTTCAAATTTTGTTCTCTAGGCAGGCTGGATTCATGGTCTGAGAAACTAAGCTTAAGAGCTTGCGGGGACGGTTACAGGCTTATTGGAAAGGATATTGGAAAAGTGATATTTTTTTGCTTTAAATATTTCTTTATGATATTTCTTAGTAATTTGTTTATAAATGATGTGTTTTTTTCTCTATTGAGCTTCTTCTCCAAGCTACTTCTGCTCCTCTGTGTTCTTGCTTTAACGTGAGCTCGTTGTTAAACCAACCGGAGTTGTTTTCTCGGATGAGCGTTCTGCGTTTTGGAGCTACTATGCCTGTTGTCTGTAGTAGGGCTTTGTTGATGGCGTGTTTCCGCTGCTGTTTGATGTTGTTCTATTGTTTTTATTTTGTTCAATAATGTAGTTTTAAACAGATCTGAGTGGAGCTTCTTCTGTGATCTTGTCCAGTGTGTTGACAGGTTTTTAGATTTTTTTACGGCAGTGTTTGTCGTGATTTTAAACTTTATTGCATGGTGATCTGTCCATGGTAGGGGCTGATTTCCCAGTATGTTAATATCCAAATATTGTTTGAAGATAAGATCGAGCGTGTGACCTGAAACATGTGTGGGCCTGCATACCAGTTGCTGCAGACCTAATCCCTCCAAGTGGTCAATGCAGGCGTGGGCGATGGAGTCCTGTGAGGAGTTGGCCCAGAGGTTGAAGTCCATGAGTAGTTGGAGATGTTTGATGTTTGGGGTATAGGTGGAGATGAATTCTGTCAATGATGTAATGAGCGGGTTTTTGGTCCCGGTATAGCAGAGAAGTATGTGAACGGTGTCCTGGGGATTTGTTTGGAGTTGCAGAGTGAGGGTTTCCATGAATGGTAGTGAGCTCTGTAGATTTGGTTTGGTTACCTTGTAGATCACCGCTAGGCCTCCTCCTCTTTGCCCCACTCTGTTTTCTGTTAGAATGCAATAGCTCTCTGGCACCAGTTCTCCTAGAATGGTGTTACAGTCCGACGTTAGCCAGCTTTCTGTGATGAAGAGACAGCCAATGCTGTGTTGAATGATGAAATCGTGGATTTCCTGTCGGTGCTTTGCTGCGGATCTTGTGTTGATCAAGGCACATGATATATGTTTTAGCTGATGGGTTGGTGTGCTATTGTTAACTCTCGATCGTCGATCGGTTCTTAGCAGTTGCTCTTTCCTTACTATTTTTTTGATGACGACTGGTAATGTTGAGGCAGATGTCCTTAGACCCCATATGGTTTTTGCAGAATATTGCAAGTCAACTATGATGGTGGATGTGCCAAAGATGGTGAAAATGTGGTTTGTGGTGATCACGCTGGTGATAAACAAATGGTGGAAAATTCGGGTGGCCCTGATGAATGGCGATAGGGTGGACCCCCAGCTAAACCCCCCAGTTGATCCAGAGGAAGGTAAAAAAAAAAAAACTACAGAGCAATGCCAATCCGCTGCGGCGGGGGAAAAAATTTCTTCCTGATACCTCGAGGGCGATCGGGTGAACCCTGGACCAACTTAATATGGCGATCGCAGCGTGGGTCCTTACCTGTTGCCTTTGATAGTCAAGGAGCCTGTTTGTCCGACGGTATGCAGTTGGTAGTTCTATGGTGTAGTCGCGGTAGGTAAGCGGTGCTGGAATACGGATGGGATGCGGATGGGGAGAAGACCAAGTGACCGGGGAAGGGGTAAGGGTTCACAGGTAGATCCTGCTTGTGGATGGTATGGTATGGATGGTATGGTTGTGGGTGGTGCGGGGACAGAGGAACAAAGGTGATCCCTGTTCCTCGGGTGTACCAAGATGACCGCCGGACGGAGCTATAGGCCCGAGCCGCAGACTTTCCTGCTGGGGGAAAGGAGAACGTTTGGCGCGGGGGGGCTCCGGGATGCAGGAGGGGGAACTGGAGAGGCTTCTTTGGTGGATGGGGGTCTGGAGACTGGGACTTTTGTGGCTGGATGTGGATTTTGGGGTTTTGAGGGCCGTACGGCGTGCCGCTAGGCCACAGACTTCCCTAATCGGTCACCGTGGATTGTGGAGAGTGGGGCTTGATGGGTGACCTGCAGGAGGAAAGGTAGGCGGTGGAGGGGAGGAGAGGAGGGGGAGGGCGGCTGAATTTTGGTGTTTGAGGCCATACAACGTGCCGCTAGGCCGCGGCCGGAGTCGCGGACTTTCCTAAGCAGTCGCCTTGGATTGTGAAGAGCGGGGCTTACCTTATTTGCTGCGTGTACTCCTCTGGTCTCTGGAGGAGAAGAGAGGAGGGGGAGGGCGGCTGAATGGGTAAACTACAGGCCGCAGCCATGGCCTGTCCTGCCAGCCTGGTTTAACAGTTAGTGCAAGGGGGGCAACTGTGGCTGCGGTCGGGTGTTGTTTGCTTGGACATGCCTGGCTTAGAGGGTAACCATTAAGCAGAGTTACCTACACTTTCTAAGTTTTATTAGCACTTCTGCCTAGTACTCAATTAACAACCCTAAGGAATTCCTGCTTTCTACACAGGGTCAGAGGATACAGTATGTGAAAAAATATTCTCCTTAATACAACAGATTTGTCCTGTAAATAAATACTATTAAATATCTAAATAAATACTCACTATTATATTTATGCATTACGTGTACATTTCAAAGTAAGAAGACTCTAAAATGTATTATTTTAAAGCATCAGCAAGCGTCTGTAGGCGGTAATCACCAATAGTTATGACCCAATGTGCTGTATAAAGCTGGAAGGGCCGCAGAGCTGACACGTATCAATGAAAAAAAATGTTTTTGTTGATTTGCGATGACCAATGTTGTGAAAAAGAGCAGTGCAGGGATTTTAATGGCCTGCTAGGATGCAGTGATGAGGAAGCCAGCAGGCTCTCTAGGTGAGCCAGTGGGCAGGCTTTCATTAATTTCACACCATGAAAGTCCTTAGAGAAAGCATCTTCATGCAATGAAACTACAGGGAGCAAAAAGTATAACTGTCAATTGTCACCTCCAGGAAAGACTGACAGAATGCTAAGTGGCTTTGTGGCAACTTGCTCAGAATACCAAGTTCTGATTTAATGTATAAGTGCTTAGTGTTGGTAGATTTTTTTTTAAATCAAAATACTTTTTATTAATATTAAAATGGTCATAAAGTAACAGCATCAATGCTGGCAAAGACATGCACCTAAGTTGCATGTATTCAGTTACAAAAATAGATGAGACAAGGTCTCTGCAATAAAGTACAAACAGAAGAAATGTATTACAGAGAGGCAAGAGGCAAGCTGCAAACATTTCTGTGTAGGTGACACAGAGCCACCGGTGACGGGGGTCTTAGCCCAGGCAAGTTTGGAAATGGCAGACTGAACCACAGTAAGAAGCACCTCCAGCATGGCAATCTGTTCATAGACTAGTTGTGACAAATAGGGATGGGCGAACGGTTCGGCCCAAGCATAAGTTTGGGTCGAACTTTCTTTGATCGGACATTTGGCGAACCTCTGAACAAACAGGTTGTTTGACCATTTGTTCGGCCCCCTGAACTGACCACAGTGCATTGCACACCCCAATTGGCTGAAGCCAATCATGGCTCATTCCCGCCCCACAGTATAAAAGTACTCTTTTAATGGCAGCCATTTTCAGTGTGATTTTGGCATGGAGAGAGATAGAACAGGGCTTGGTTCAGTGCTTTTAGTTAGTTACTGTGCTATTTTGCTTCACTTGTCAGTGTAGAATATTAGTTTAGTGTCAGACTAGGGATAGTGTGAGTGTAGTGAGGAGGACCATCATTCAGCTTTGCATAGTGCTAGAGTAGGGACAGTTCAGATAGTTTCACTGAAGTGTAGTGAGACCGTGTCAGTAATCTTTACATTAGTGCAGGGATCTCCAAACTACGGCCCTCCAGCTGCTGTGGAACTACACTTCCCATGAGGCATTGTAAAACTCTGACATTCGTAGACATGACTAGGCATGATGGGAATTGTAGTTCCTGAACACCTGGAGGGCCATAGTTTGGAGACTCCTGCATTAGTGTATAGCTAGAGTATGGACAGATCAGATAGCATCAGTGTAGTGGACGGTTGAACACAGTCTATTTGCCAGTTTAATGCTATTTACTTCTGTGTGCGTAACTGCCAGTTTAATCCCATATAGTTTTCCTGTGCATTATTGCATTAAGGAAAACATTTTTTTGGGCTTTAGAAATGCAATTATTGCTGCAGCGGATTCTAGACATGGACAGATCTGCCACTTTACTGGTAGTCTAAGGGGACCCCCCAGGCACTATATTGGAAGGCACTTTTCATTTTATTCTTTCACTTTAAAAAAAACTATATATATATATATATATATATATATATAACTATTGTACACCCAATTACTTGCATATAAGTCTTCAAAATGGGCACTTTTCCTGGGAGTCTGTAAAGCATTGTACCTGCAATCTTTAGATCTCAAGTGCAATGTCAGGCTCGTGCAGACTATCAGTATTGCTGTCTGGCAATTACTGAAGTCCAGGAAGCTCAATGGACTATGAGAGTGCTCACTAGCACCCTCGCAGTTCATTGAGAACTACAAGCCGTTAGCCATAATGGCTGACAGTAGTTGTAGCTCATTCATTCACAGAACTCTGTGAATGAAGGATGCGGCTGCATGGACGGAGCACCGCAATGCTGTGCTATTTTCAAATTGTGACAGCGGGTGTAAAGAGAAGGTCCCCACCTTCTCTTTACATGTAACATGTAACATGTTGAGAAAGGTAAAATTATCCTTTAAAATACTACTGGTAGGAGACAGACACGCAAAAACCTTTTGTTGGTCCGTAATCAGTGAGTCAATAACCATGTTCATAAATCCTCTGCTTCCCAAAGAACAAGAGTTTCTTGGAGTTAGTTAAAGGGGTGGTAAACCTTGGTGTTTTTTCCCTTTAATGCATCCTATGCACCTTGTAATCTCCACCCCCCGAGCCCCCGTTTTACTTACCTGAGCCCCGAACTTCAGTGGGCGTGATCCCGCGTCGCTTTCCAAATGGCTTTTCAGCTCTTCATTGGTTAGATTGATAGCAGCGCAGCCCTTGGCTCCCGTTGCTCCCAATCAAACAAATGATGTGGCGCGCTGGGGGCGGGGCGAGTCATACACTCTGCGGCTATGGCCACCAACTATTACACGGAAGCACGCCCGCAAGGTAACCCCCTCGGGAAACAGCTTCCCAGAGGGAGTTAGCTCTTGTGGAGAGGAGCCACGAGAGCCGCCATGGGACCCCAGAAGAGGACGTTCGGGGCCACTCTGTGCAAAACTAGCTGCACAGTGGAGGCAAGTATGACATGTTATTTAAAAAAAATATATCCTTTATTATCACTTTAAGTGTATCTGATTACTACAATTTAAAAACGTTAAAGGCAGGTGCCAGAGACTGATAGCAGCAGCAGATGTCTGTTTAATCCCTTTTGATTAGTGAAGAGAGATGAGTGCAGGCATACACCTTAAAGTGACACTAAAGCTTTGATTATCATACTTACCTCCACTGTGCAGTTCGTTTTGCACAGAGCGGCCCTAATCGTCCTTTTCTGGGGTCCCACAGCAGCTCTTGCAGCTTCTTCTAGCAAGAGCTAACCCCCTCTGGGAAGCTCTCTCCCGAGGGGGTTACCTTGTGGGTACGCTCCTGTGCCACACAATCTGCATCCATAGCCGCCGATTGTATCACTCGCCCCTGCCCCCCCGGTGGTCGCGTCATTGGATTTGATTGACAGCAGCGGGAGCCAATGGCTGCGCTGCTATCAATCTATCCAATGAAGAGCTGATCAGGCATAGGGAGAATTACGCGGGATCGCACCCTCAGAAATTCGGGGGGTCAGGTAATAAAAAGGGGGAGTTGGGGGAGGCGGTGTTTGCAAGGTGTTTTTTCACCTTAATGCATAGGATGAATTAAGGTGAAAAAACATGAAGGTTTACAACCCCTTTAAGGGTTTTGCCAAGGGACCATCGGAGACTTTGTTTCAACAGCAGATGCTTCTGAAAGCAGGGTAGGCCAATATGGGTTCAGCTTCCAGGATAAAGTAGGAGGTCATGCATTCCACTTTACCGTTACCCAGCAGAAGGAGTGACCCGGTAACAAGCTGGGACGATAGCTCACATATTTACCCAGAGGTAGGAGCAAAGAGTGAAGCAGAATTAGGTCAAAAAGAGAAACTAAACCATAAGACGTTAAAAAGCATGAAAATACCTGACAAACTGCATATTTATGATGCCACACATCTGCCATAAACACAGCTTGCAACATATTAGGAAAACAAGCTAAGCCATGACAAGTAGGTCCCTCAGGGTAAAATTGGGTCCTATCTTAACCATATTGCAAATAATTATTTGATCCCCTGCAGATTTTGTAAGTTTGCCCACACAGGTGTATTTTAAATGATAGAGACAGAATATCAACTAAAAACCCTAAAAAAAAAAAACATAAAATAATTGCTATAAATTAAGTTGCAGTTCAGTGAGCAGAATAAGTATTTGATTTCCAAGCAAAACAAGACTTATGCCACGTACACACGGTCGTTTTTTGCGATGAAAAAAAACGACGTTTTTTAAAATGTCATTTAAATTGATCGTGTGTGGGCAAAACGTTGTTTTTTGTCTTCAAAAAAACGACCAAAAAAAGATTCCAACATGCTTGAATTTTTTGTGTCGTTTTTCAAAACGTCGTTTTTTGTTTCACAAAAAGTCACTGTGTGTAGCAAAAACGTAGTTTAAAACAACGTTTTTCAACCCACGCATGCCCAGATGCTAGTTATGAAGCGAGCTTCAATGGAAAAGAGTGGTGAACGTAACCTTGCTTTTTGTGAAAAAAACGATGGTGTGTATGCAACATCGTCTTTGAAAAGTGAAGTTTCAAAAACGTTGTTTTTTACTTCACAGAAAACGTCGTTTTTTTTTCATCACAAAAAATGATCGTGTGTACGCGGCATTAGTACTTGGTGGAGAAACCCTTGTTGGCAAGCATAGAGGTAAGACCTTTCTTTCTTGTATTTGGAGACCAGGTTTGCACACATCTCAGTAAGGATTTTGCTCCACTCTTCTTTACAGATTTTCTTTAAATCCTTAAGGTTCCTTGGCTGGCTCTTGGCATCTCAAAGTTTCAGCTTTCTCCATAAATATTCTATAGGATTTAGGTCTGGAGACTGGTTAGGACATTCCATGACCTTAATGTGCTGCTTTTTGAGCCATTCCTTTGTTGCCTTGGTGGTATGTTTTGGGTCATTGTCATGCTGAAAGACCCATCTTCAGTGTTCTGGCTCAGGGAGAAAGGTTCTCATTCAAGATTTTACAATACATGGCCATTGGCCCCTCAATGCGGTACAGTCTGCCTGTTCCTTCAGCAGAAAAGCATCATGTTTTCACCTCTGTGCTTGACTGTAGGTGTTCTTAGTGTCATAGTCAGCATTTTTCTTCCTCCAAACATGGCGTGTCGAGTTAGTAGCAAAGAGCTCAATTTTGGTCTCGTCTGACCACAATACTTTCTCCCAATCCTTCTCTGAATCATTTACAGAAGATCAGTGGCCATCAACCCTGTCTTTAGGGCCCACTAACAGGCCAGGTTTTATGTATTACCTTGGGGAGATGCAGACTAGAATACTTCAATCACTGAGCAGCAAATGATATCACCTGTGACGTATTTCAGTTAGGCCCCTTTCACATGTCCGCCTCCGTTCGTCCGTTTTTACAAATCCGTTTACGGACTTGTAATGGACTCCTATGGGGTCGCGTCAGTTAGCAGATGATGCATCCGCTAACGTCCGCAAAGATCCGCGTTCGTCTGGATCCGGTTTTTGGGATGGAAGAAAACCCTATTTTTCTTCCGTCCGGCAGAAAGGATCGGATGAAGACGGACAAACGGTCCGTTTTCATCTGATTTCCCATAGGGGAGAGCGGAGGAGAGACAGGGCGGTCCCTGCACAGTGTGCGGGGACCTCCCTGTCCGCCGACAGCTGGACGGGGATCCCCCGCTGAGCCGACGGACACACACGGAGCGGACCGAAAAACGGTCCGCTCCGTGTGAAAGGACCCTTATCTTGCAAACCTGGCCTGTTAGTGGGCCCTGAGGATAGTGTTGATGACCACTGATTTAGATGTTCATTAACATGACTGTACATATGCCTTCTTGAGGAGGGGGGATCGCAATGTTTGGATGAAAAAAAATGCTGACCATAACTCTAAGAACACCATACAGTCAAGCACAAAAGGTGGAAACATTATGCTTTGGGCCGTTTCTCTGCTAAAGTCTTTGCCGCATTGATGGGCCAATGGATGGGGCCATGTATTGTAAACCTTCTTCCCTCAGCCAGAACACTGTAGATGGGTCATGTAGATGGGTCAGTATGACGATGACCCAAAACATACCGCCAAGGCAACAAAAGAGTGACTCAAGAAAAAGCACATTAACCACCCCAATACAGGCCATTTTTCAGCTTTCAGCACTTTCACACTTTGACTGACAATTGCGCGGTCATGCTACACTGTAACCACGTGCATTTGTTCTCATTTTCTTCACACAATAGAGCTTTCTTTTGGTGGTAATTAATCACTAAAAAAAAAAAAAAAAAAGAAAACGGCGCACGAGAGCGGTCGTTTTGGGAAGTCGTCATAGGACGTCCACCCAGAACGAGAGCCGCACCGCCCCGCTGTCATTTGACACTGGGTGGCAAGTGGTTAAGGTCATGGAGAGGCCTAGCCAGTCGCCATACCTTAATCCTATAGAAAATATATGGACGGAGCTAAAACTTCAAGTTGCCAACTGACAGCCAAGCAACCTTGAGGAGTTAGAGAAGATCTGTAAAAAAGAGTGGACCAAAATCCCTTCACCAAGTACTAGGTCATGTTTTGCTTGGGGATCAAATACTTATTTTACTCACTGAACTCAATTTATAACGTTTGTAACATGAGTTTTTTTTCTATCTTTGGTTGATATTCTGGACAAACTTACAAAATCTGCATGGTATCAAATTATTCTCCCCACCGTATACAGATATTTTTTTACACAGGTTAGTCATAGATGAGCTCATAATCAAACAAAAATTATTGGTCATTCATTTTTCGCAACATTAGTGTGCCAGCTGTGACACATGGTTTTCGTGCTGTGATCCAACATGCTGTATTTTGTTTAAGTAGGAACTCTACTTTAACATGTATTGTAAAACAACAATAATAAACAGGGGAACAACTCCAGATGAAGGAGCTTGAGAGGTGGTTTACTGTTTCCAAGCAGACCACATCAACTAGACTTGTGTAAAAGTTTATAGGTCCAATGATGTTCAACAAGTTTTCCCTTAGGGGGTCCATAATAGTAAACTGATGGAAGTCATGAATTCAGGATGAGCAAGTAATAAACAATAGATGGCAGGGAGCAAAGGTTATGGGGGTAAATGGAGGAAGATAGCATGGCAACTCTTCTCCTAACTTCTTATCTCCAGCAGTGTAAGCATAAATCACTCAGGAGTAGAGTTGAGAGGACACCCGCCTCCCCTATAAAAAAAAATTTCAAAGCTCCGGCGCGTCATTCGCTGAGCTGTGCTCTGAATGGATGGATCTTCTCATCGCTGGACCAACCGGCCTTCGCTGGAGAGATCTCCCGGCACTGGATAGAAGACAACGTTGGAGCAGGGTGCAGTATCGATCATCTATTTTCACCGTTGGATTTTTATTTGGTTTAATTAATAAAGTAATTTGTGTTTTTTTCCTGAAAACGACAATTTACACTTCCTTCGTGAAATGGTAGGGGTACAGTGTACCCCATTACCATTTCACACAGGGGGGGCAGGATCTGGGGGTCCCCTTTGTTAAATTCTGATAAGCCCTCTGCCCGCATACCCCCACAACCAGCGGGCAAGGGTTGTGGGGATGAGACCCTTGTCCCCATCAACATAGGGACAAGATGCTTTGGGGGGCACCCCAAAGCACCCTCCCAATGTTGAGGGCATTGGGATAAATTGGAGACTGTGAGCCATGCATTCTCATCGGACATCAGTGTCTAACCTCAAAAATGTGATTCCAGAAGAATGGTCAAACATTCCCAAAACACACTCCTAAACCTTGTGTATAGCCTTCTTTGAAAAGTTGAAGCTGTTATAGCTGCAAAGGGTGGGATATGGAACTTTACGAACTAAGACTGGAATGCCATTAAAGTTCATATGCATGTAAAGATAGATGCCCCAATACTTTTGACAATATATATATATATATATATATATATATATATATATATTTATTACACACACACACACACACACTACTGTGCAGAAGTTTTAGGCAGATATAAAGAAATGTCGTAAAGTAAGAATGCTTTCAAAAATATATATTTAAATATAATTTTTATAAATTGATAAAAATAAACAGTGTGTCAACAATAGAAGCATCTACAATTAAGTCAATATTTTGGTGCAACTATGCAAAAATACAAAAGGAACTTGGACAGCCGCACTCCAAAAAAACGTTCCTTTAATTAAAATGAATCACAAAAATAAACATGCCACAGCAAAACTGGAACAAAAAGCTAATGTTTCGCACTGTAGCTTCAGTGCTTAGTCATAGCTAGTACACATGACAAACAAATGCTAAGAATTTTGGTGCGACTACCCTTTGCCTCCAAACCACCATCAGTTCTTACACGTGCACGCTTTCTAAACTTGCACACAGTCAAGGATTTTGAATGAATTAGGTGTCAGGTGTATCATCAACCAATTATACCAAGCAGATGCTAATAATCATCTATTTCATATATAGGTTGAAAAACCGTAATTAACTGAAACAGAAAAAACTGTGTAGGAAGTTTAAAAGGGTGTGAGGAACAGGCAAACTCTGCTACGAAGGCGAGATTGTGGAAACAGTTTCATATCACAGATTATACACCATGGCAAGACTGAGCACAGTCTTGCCATCTGCAAGGTCTCTCCCAGGCTAAGATTTCAAAGCAGACTAGGGTTTCAAGATGTGCTGCTCAAGCTCTTTTGATGAAGCACAAAGAAACGGGCATTGTTGAGGCCCGTGGAAGCAGTGGTTGGACAAGAAAACAATACAGCAAATTAAAGACTCACTAACTCATGATCATCTTCCCTTGGACATCGGAAGATGTCCATCAGTGTGATCAGCACAGAACTGTTTAAAAACAATGGGACTAATGGTACACTCAACTACTGTGCACTTGTGCAGGAAACACTGGCCAGAAGTGGTTGTCATGGAAGAATGGAGGCAAAAAGCCATACCTCCAACATGGAAACCAGGCTAAGAAACTAAACTATGCACAAAAACATAGGAACTGGTGTGCTGAAAATTGGCAGCAGGTGCTCTGGATTGATGAGTCAAAAATTGAAATATTTGACTGTAGCAGGAGGTAGTTTGATCATGAATGGCTGGAGAGAGGCACGATAATGTGCGTCTGCAGGCAACAGTAAAGCATGGTGTATGTTTCTTGGGGCTGCATTTCTACAAATCGGGTTAAAGGTTTGGTCAGGATCAATGGTGTCCTTCATGCTGAGAAATACAGGCAGGTAATTTGTCCATTGTGCCATACCACCAGGGAGGCGTGTAATTGGCCCCATAAGTATTTTGCAGCAGGACAACAACCACAAACGTACAGCAAATGTCTTTAAGAACTAGACATGTGCACACTGAGATAGTTTGTTTTGGAATTTAGTTTTCGTCCGAATTTTTTTTTTATTTTGTTACTCCCGAAAAACGAAATCCGTTTTATTTACTTAGTTTCAAAAATGCATTAGTCCGAAACTCTCAATTAATTGAGGTTGAATCTGTCATTGGAGGTGTATGGTGTCTGTCGAATGTTCTACGAAGATTCGACGGAGCAGCTAAACTGTACAACGCCGCAATCCTACATTTCCGGTCGAATGTTCTGCCCACAAGCTATAGAAGAAGTCTAATGTTGTATCACACTAATAATAATTATATTTATAAATTATTATTACTAGTCAACCAACATTTGAATTCTTCTATAGCCTATGGGTCGAGCATTTGACCGCAAATTTACGATTGCAGCGTCGTACAGTTTAGCTGCTTGACAAATCTTCTTCCAACTTTCGACAAACACCATAAGCCTTCAATGACAGATTCGCCGTTTGTATGTTTTTCGCTGCTTTGTCGAATCTTCGTTGTTCATGCCGAATAAATGGTCTACCCCAACACTGTCTCTATAATGTCAAATCTTTCCTCTCTATGTAGAACAATCTTGGACTAACCGCATTAAGATTAGGCACATTCGACCACAGGTTCGATAGACACAGATTGCTATGGTCAGCGTCTTGTCGAATCTTCGATCTATCTGTGTAGCAACGAAAAGTAAAATAAAGCATTTTTTTATGTCGGATCTTTCGGATTCTGCACATTCGTTTTTGTTTGTTAAAACGATAACAAAAATACCAGAGATTTGAACGAAAACAAATGCTCATGTCTATTAAGAACTATCTTGAGTGTAAAGAAGAACAAGTAGTAATGGAAGTGATGGTTTGAGTCCTGGATCTATGGTTAGTACTCCTAGATGTTTGGAATAAGCTACCTGCGAGTTTCATCAAAAGCTGTGTGCAAGTGTACCCAGAAGAATTGCTGCTGTTTTGAAGGCGGGGGGGGGGGGGGGGGTGTGACACTAAATATTGATTAACCTGCACATGTAGATTTTATTCTCAAAATACTATTATTCTAATGTATTTATTCTGTTTAATGCAGATGACTTAAATATTTGGAAATTTATTATAGTACAAACAAGGAAAAAAATGGTTGATCAAATGCTTTCTTAATTTGAATGCATCACAGCCACATGATCTATGATCATTTGCAGGGTCCTTTAGCCAGCCACACATTCTCCCCTGACTAGTATTAGCATCTGCTACGATTGGATGTACAGGTCAAAGTTGCACGCTCCTAGAATATGCAGTATGATTTGGTTGCTAAACTTTTTTTTCTCCCCTTGCTATGACAGGATTAAAGATTTATTTGAAAGGCAAAGCAAAGTCTAAGTGTCACAAAAGAGGAACCCTTGGGGAGAGGATAGCAGGGCCTTGGCACTATTTCTGTGGTAGATTTGGAAGCTGAAAATCCTATTTCGCACTCCTCAGCTCCAGTCAAAGAGCCGATAGTTATCCGCTTGCAGTAATTTGCTGCCGTTTATACAACCCTTTCACTTTCTATCAGCTCTTTACTGACGGCCAGCTTGACATGCTGTTACTCAAGTGAGGAAATTAAAATTTGATGCAATAATCCCAAATAAGAAGGACTCTATTAGGTAATATATACACTTTAGATTAGGTATTCTTAACAGCTACACTGATAGAGGCATGCTGTGAGCCACAGATAAGGGAAGGGAGACACAGCAAATGCAGGAATAAAGAAAGAAAAAAGCTAGATTGAAAAAGGAAAAAAGCTTGGAAAAAAGGAACATTACACATGTAAGAAAACGTAGCTATATGACATAACTGTCATAATAATCAAGACAACAGAATGCTATTTGCAAAGGTGTAAGAGAGAGAGAGAGAGAGCATAACTATCCTCAAATACCCAAGCAGGCACACTGCATGACCCATGACTGTAAATGTAAAAGGGACACAAAATTCAAATGTTTTATTAGCTTAATTGTGTCTCCTGAAGGGCACTGAAAGGCACAGTGTTACGTTTATTTTCTATACAGTTTATTGCACTCAGTGCACGTTCTTGATCAGTACTTTTTTGTATTTAACATTTCACAGACTAGGCCACTCTGGACAAACCCTGCAATATGGGGCGCACTTTAAATTGTGGTACAGTTCTGCATAATCCAGATATTTTCTTTCTTTTTGGAGTCTTATGCAAGCAGTTACCTTCAATGTAAGCACACCATGAAACATACAGTAGGTAACAAGGTAAATTCAATGTTTATTGCCCATGTGAATAAAGTACATAATGGCAAATTAAACATATAGCAATCGGTGACAACAATGATTAATCGTAATTAAATGCAAGTGCAATCTACCAGAAAATATTATTATTGGTAACTAGTGCAATCAAGGATGTAAAGTTATTGGTAATCAATTAAGCGGTAGGGTCAACAAGACCATAGACTAGTTTGATAAGGCTGGACAGGATTGGAACTAGCAGAGCACAACAGGGCAACTAGGTAGCCAGAATGAAGCAGAACTGAGTACGATAACTGAGTAATCAGCTTTCACTTTCTCTGCATGGCTAATCTTTTTCCTATATTGGATATCTGCGTTAGCCACAGGTTAATTAAGAATTAAATTTGCAAGGTACCATTTGTATTTTTTTTATATTTTTTTATATTTATTTGTTTGTTTTTTGTCATCCCTTTTCACACCTGTTTATAGGTATCTGGCCTTTTTTTTCTAATTCTCTCATAAAATGAATGTTAGTATTTTATTTATAAATTGATGTTTTTGTTTTTATATATATGGTGAGTTCCGTTTCTTGCTTCTGCAATTATTGTATTCTGAATTTTGTCCTGAAGAAGCCCAACGACGAAACGTGTTGATGCATTCGGGTTCTCATGATATATAATGCATTCATATGTATGATTTTTAATTTTTCTATTGTCCTTTTATCTAATTTCATGTATGTGTTTCTCTTTTTTCAAAGAACAGGTTTTATACCCCTTGTTTCCCCCTGGTTTCCCAGCTGGTTTTTGTTGGTTTGATATAAGGCGCGATTCACACCTATGCATTTTTTGTGCTTTTTGCATTTTACAGATTTGCACTACAGTCCATTTACCATGGTTTCCTATGGAACACGTTCTGTAGTGCAAATCTGTAAAATGCAAAAAGCACTAAAATGCATAGGTATGAATCCAGCCTAATAGAGAATAATGGAAACCCTGTGTCTTTGTCTTCTGTGTTCCAATTGGGGACGTTTTCACGTTCTGTCAGTTCCTGACCTACCAAAGCATTCAATTCAAGGAAACCTATTTAAAGGACATCCCCTCATACTATACTCACTAGAATGAGCGTCCTCTTTAAAAGATTTTGTGTTCAGGTGACAACAATTTTGGATTCCCCATTGCTTTCTTTCCGAATCACCCAAACAGAGATAAATCTACACAGCAGGGACTTTGACAGCAATAAAACATCTGGCAGTGTTTCCAATCTTTCCTTACTATATCCTACATACACTTTAGATACACAAGTGATGGAGGTACATAAACTGTAGTGAAACACATGCAATTAGCTACTGAAATTACATGCTGTCAAAACCTAGTGCCTCCATTGGGTGAAACAAGTTTATCTCTCTCTCTAGGAGTTTCATTCACCAGTGGTGCATTGGGTTGGGGGAAAGAGTATAAATGTTGGGGACTGACTGATGCAAGCTCTCTTCCTCCTTGGCTGTGGCCGGGGGGGGGGGGGGGGGTATGAAGCTGCTGCTTTAGGCCTGTCTATCCTGAAGGGGCCTGGGAAGTGATTAGGCCTGGAGCTGATGATCTTCACTGGAGACAGGTTGGAGTCCTATGGAGGCTGGTTGACTCTATGGAAGCTGCTGTTATTGGTGCCACATTATTAGAGAATCTTACCACAGGAAGGACCATCCTGACTTTAGGGCACTCTTCCTTGTGATGTGCATTATAAAGTACCGGAAACGTGGTCCTCAGCATATGAAACAGTACACACGATAGGTTAAACAGAGCACAACGTTCTGATGGACCCTTTTTTTATCAGTCAAAACCGATCGTGTGTGGGCCCCATAGGTCATTTAACCATCGGTTAGGGGTAATTTAACCATCAGTTAAAAAAAAGCCAACTTGCTTTAAATTTAACTGATGGATTCCTAACTGATAGGTTAAAAACAATCGTTAGTAGGCACGACCATCGGTTCAAAATCCACGCATGCTCAGAAGCAAGTCGACAAATGCTTGAAAGCATTGAACTTCATTTTTTTCAGCACGTCGATCAGACCGTTCTCATTGGATGGACTGATCGTGTGTACAAGGCTTAACCCTCTTTCCCATATAACTGAAAAATAAAATCCTCTCTGTTTTATCTAAAATTGACTGGTGCTCTTCTGTCCCTGTGTCCCATTATGCCTAAGAGAATCACCCCTGAGGTGAAATGTCAGACCATCCTGACTCTGGAGGTAACACCATGCCTCTAGGGGTCAGGTGGTACTAGATATGCAAAACATAATCTGCTTTGGGGACTTCCAGCCTACTAAACCCTATTCCACAGTCTCACTCAGAGGTGTATTTAGACATTAGCAGGGCATATTAGCAAACATTTTATTGGGCCTCTAACAGAAAAAAAAAACATTGCAAAACACCTAACCTATTATAGTATGCAACAAAAGACTAAAGAGGATGTGGCCGTAATAACGAGATGAGAACAAATCTGTAAGGGGGAGAATAGGTCTCATTCAGTAATAATGCAATAAACTGTATGTGACTGACACCACAATAATATGAAACAAATGTGTATTCTGCATATTTCTAGCGACTTTGTAGAACACAAACAAAAGTCATAACAAAGTTGCACGCATCTGAAGTCACATCGTCACACTGTAAAGTTGCAATAGAAATCACATGATTTCGAAGTCGAACAAGTGTGAATGGGGCCTAAGCTGAGAGAACCCAAATCTGGAATTTTTATCCAATGCCTGAGAACATAGAGTATAAGGCCAACTTTGTAATTATTTCCTAATCTGGATAGTACCTCTGCTTGCAGTAGATATTTGACATGACTTGCATCTCTGCATCTCACTCTATATTTGTATTAGGCAAAACTGTAGAAATCATACTATTTTATAATACAAACATTTTTAGAATAGATAAACTCTTACCGGAGGTGAGTTTTCATAGATGTTAGTGCTATAAGGCAAGTTTATGAAGATTGGGTCCATATCCTGAATATCTGTGATTGTGATGGCCAGATTGGCCAATGTTGAAAGGGGTTTTGTTTTGTCTTGATCCTAGAAAAAAAATACATGAAAAACAATGGGTTACAGGACCTTTATAAAATATATTAAAAACTAAGCTACTAAATATGTGAAGAAGGGTATAGAAAAGAATCACCCCATTTTAAAGAATGACATTTTGTTGCATTGCAGCCTAACGAGAGACACTATTTTGTTTTATCCAGTTGCATTTACTTAGTGCAACTTATAATATACACGTGAAATATAGAACACCAACATATAAGAAAAAAAAAAAAGAATCTTGGAGAAAGCACCACCCCATTTGTCACTATTTTGTTGAACCACATTTTGCTTTAATTGCAGCCTTTAGTCGTGTGAGATATGTCACTAATAACTTTGCACATCTAGACTTTGCAATATTTGCCCACTCTTCTTTGCAGAACTGCTCAAGTTCTGTGCAGGCCAATCAATTTTTGCACCCCAAACTCTCTCATCCATATCTTTATGGACCTTGCTTTGTGCTCTGATCAAATCATTTGGTGGAGGGTAGATTATGGCGTGGGGTTGTTTTTCAGGGGGTTGGCTTGGCCCCTTAGTTCCAGTGAAGGGAAATTTTGGACCTCGTACACACAATAGGTTAGCCAGAGGACAACGGTCTGATGGACCGTTTTCATCAGTCCAAACCGATCGTGTGTGGGCCCCATAGGTTATTTAACCTTAGGTTAAAAAAAAGTCAACTTGCTTTAAAATTAACCTATGGACTCGTAACCGATAGGTCAAAACCGATTGTTCTTAGGCACGACCATCGGTTAAAAATCCACGCATGCTCAGAATCAAGTCGACGCATGTTTGGAAGCATTGAACTTAATTTTTTTCAGCATGTCGTTGTGTTTTACGTCACCTAGTTCTGATACGATCGGTTTCTTAACTGATGGTGTGTAGGCACATCAGACCATCAGTCAGCTTCATCGATTAACCTAAGACAAATGTCCTTCAGATCATTCTCGTCGGATGGACTGATCATGTGTACGAGGCCTTAAGGCATCAGTATACCAAGACATTTAGGACAATTTAATGCTTCCAACTTTGTGGGAACAGTTTGAGGATTGCCCCTTCCTGTTCCAACATGACTGCACACAAGTGCACAAAGCAAAGTCCATAAAGACATGGATAAGCGAGTTTTGGGTGGAAGAACTTGACTGGACTGCCCTGGGAATCAATCTCACCTTCGCTGAGAACCCTTCATTGGTTGCCAGTAAAAGACAGAATTGCTTTTAAAGCGCCCTGTCTAGCACATAGATGTATCCATGGGAATGCTCCCCAATACCAATGCAAAAAAATAAAAGCTCACAATCCCAATCGCGTTTTGCGATCCACCAACCAAAACCTACTCCAGATACCGAAAGCCAACTACAAGTCCAAAGGAGAAAGAAGATTCACGGTCCAAGGTCCCAGACTATGGAACGCTTTACCAACCATTCGGTTGGAGGAGAACCACTTAGTGTTCAGGAGAAAGATCAAGACTCATCTCTTTTGATATCAAAGGAGACAGGAACAACAAGCGCCCAGAGGCGATTTAGTTCGCATTTGCTGCGATATATACGTTTTTCATTCATTCATTCATTCAACCTGATAAATGCCTTTAGGATGAATTAGAATGGAGTCTGTGAGCCAGGCCTTCTCATCCATATCAGTGCCTGTCCTCACAAATGTGCTTCTCCAAGAATGGTCAAACATTCCCTTAGATACACTCCTAAATCTTGTGGACAGACTTCCCAGAAGAGTGGAAGCTGTTATAGCTGCAAAGGGTGTGCCAACTTAATATTGAAACCTACAGACTAAGCCCTGGTTCACATTGATGCTACTTTGAAATCGTGCTACTTCACTTGAAGTAGCGCGATTTCAAAGTAGCAAGGTCAGCGCAATTTCAGCTGCTACTTGATAGACATTTGTGTGGCCTCATACACAGATGTCTATTGAAATCGCACCTGAAATCAGCAAAAGTAGTGCAGGAACTACTTTTGCAAATCGGTGCAGCACCACAAAATCTGTGTCGTACCGATTAGAACAGTGCCATTGCCTCCAATAGGCTGCGACATATCATGAGATTTAATCTCTTAAATCGCATGACAAATCGCTCCAATGTGAACCTAGACTAAGACTGGGATGCCATTAAAGTTCATGTGTGTGTGTGTAAAGGTAGAGGGTCCAATAATTTTGGTAACATAGTAGATATGTGCATTCCCGTTCGTATGAATGTTATTTTCGTACGAAAATGTTCATTTTCGTACCTGCGGGATAATGTGTACATACGAAAACGGTAAAGCACCAAAATACGGGACGGGATAACAGATGAGCCGCATAACGAACGACCGCAAATACGAACGAACGATCCGACGGGAAAAAATGACAAAACGAAAACGGCAAAATAACGAAAATTAAATCTGTATCAAAAGATTTGCATTGTGTATTTTGTTTGAATCCGTTTTGTGTTCGTTTTCAGTTGTATGTTCATTGTTCAATGACATCTATAACAAAATAATTTCATTATGTATATTGAATGAATTCCTTTTTCTGTTCGTATTGTGTATTTAAAATACTGAAGGCAAATCTTTTGTTATAGGTGTCATATCAACATACGAAAAAAAAAAAAAAGGATTCAAATGCAAATCTTTTGTTTATCGTTTTTTTGAATGGCCAGAGAGTTAGGCTGGCCATACATGATACAATTTTCTGTGCAATTTTCTGTACAATTTTCTTTAGATTTACCTTCAACTATGTAGTGCAAGGGCCTGCCTGATTGCATACAATTGAAAGTGTTGCTTAGTTTGACCTCATATTATATGTTTTTTGGTAAATCTAAAAGAAAATTGTACAAGAAAATTGAACATGTATGGCCAGCCTCAGTGACTGAAAGCAGCTTCTCTTTTGTGCTGAGTAGTGAGTACACTAGTACAGTAAAGCCAAATAAACTTTTCTGTGGATTTTCATCTGAAGGGAGATCAGTTGGCCAGACTTTTAAACCCAAAAATGGTTTTCTGATGCAGTTTAAAAACAAACAAATTTTCTGAGAACGATCGGAAAACGATCGTTTTTATGTTTGTTGTTAAAACAGTCTAACCAAGTGTATGGGGCTTAACAATGGTTAATATGGATGAGCCGCGTGTTCAAAGTGCCGCGAATCCCGCGATATATTTAGGAAAGTACAAAATGACGAAAATCCTTTTTTCTGTTCATATTTTCAGGGAGATCTGGCCAACTGATCTCCCTTCAGATGAAAATCTACAGTAAAGCCAAATAAACTTTTCAGTGGATTTTCATCTGAAGGGAGATCAGTTGGCCAGATCTCCTTGAAAATATGAACAGAAAAAAGGATTTTCATCATTTTGTACTTTCCTAAATATATCGCGGGATTCGCAGCACTGTCAACACGCGGCTCATCCATATTAACTATTGTTAAGCCCCATACACTTGGTCAGACTGTTTTAACAACAAACATAAAAACTATCGTTTTCCGATCGTTTTTAGAAAATTCGTTTGTTTTTAAACTGCATCAGAAAACCATTTTTGGGTTCAAAAGTCTGGCCAACTGATCTCCCTTCAGATGAAAATCCACAGAAAAGTTTATTTGGCTTTACTGTACTAGTGTACTCACTACTCAGCACAAAAGAGAAGCTGCTTTCAGTCACTGAGGCTGGCCATACATGTTCAATTTTCTTGTACAATTTTCTTTTAGATTTACCAAAAAACATATAATATGAGGTCAAACTAAACAACACTTTCAATTGTATGCAATCAGGCAGGCCCTTGCACTACATAGTTGAAGGTAAATCTAAAGAAAATTGTACAGAAAATTGCACGGAAAATTGTATCATGTATGGCCAGCCTAAGGCCTCGTACACACGAGGCAATAGATTTGTTCAAAACGGTCTGTCCGTTTTTGACGAGCAAACCAAAATCCCCACCAGCAGACAGCGCGCTGACGTGTCGGTGACGTGGCGGTGACGTTGACGCCGCCACGTCACCGCACCAGGAAGTAAAACACTTCCGCGCATGCGCCGAAAACATTCGGCGCCGGTGCGAGACGACATGTCTGCTGGTAAGTGTACTAACCAGCAGACATGTCGGGCGGATGGGTTCCCACCCGATAGATTTCAAAGCATGCTTTGAAATCTGTCGGGTGGCCAAATCCGTCGGCTCGCCCGTACACATGATCGAATCTGTCTGCTGAAATGGTCTAGCAGACCGTTTCCAGCAGACAGATTTGATCGTGTGTACGAGGCCTTACTCTCTGGCCATTCAAAAAAACGATAAACAAAAGATTTGCATTTGAATCCTTTTTCTTTTATTTTCGTATGTTGATATGACACCTATAACAAAAGATTTGCCTTCAGTATTTTGAATACACAATACGAACATAAAAAGGAATTCATTCAATATACACAATAATACTCTTTTGTTATAGATGTCATTGAACAATGAACATACAACTGACACTAACAAAAGAAAAGCATTCAAGATACACAGAATTCAAATTGACGAAAATTCACGATAATTATTGTCTAACAAGTAACGAACATGAATTAAACAGGATAACGAAACCATCCTGCATGTACGAAAATAAAACGGTAACGGAATTGCGAAAAAATTGCGTCGTACGACAAACAAACGGGAACGAACGGGAAAACGGGTGTCTTACGAAAAACGAACGGAAACGAACCGACGGGACCATACGAAACGGAACAAAAAAAAACGTTTTTTTTTTCTGTGCACATGTCTAGGTGCCTCGGATTTTGTATATCCCGCGCGATGGGATCACGCTGGATATCGCCGCTGGAGGCTGTGCTTCTCACGCTTGCTGCCCCCATGAGATGCCGTGCATCCATAGGAATCCATTGGGGGCGGAGAGCGGGAGGAGCGACATAGCGCGGTGCTGGCTCCCGTGACAGGGATCGCAGGTGGTCATTCTCTCCGCTAGCAGAGGCAAGATTGACACAAAATCAGCGGCACCGACTGTAAATGCATTTGTGGAAAACAAAATCCATTTAAAATATAATATCTGAGGTTTTTAAACATTATAAAAACTGCATATTGATGATTTATACAGGTAGTGCTGTGTAACTGATCTAGGTTTAAGCAAATGCAAACAAGTAATTCATCATTTGTGAAAATATGTAATAATGCAACACACTTTGCGACTGAAAATAAAATCTATCAGTCAAAAATGTAAATGATCTCTTCAAAACATTTGTTTAATCAATATCTGTTATTATCCATTCTCTGATGCCATGCAGATATTTGTTAGATTGAACAGAAGTAATCCGCAACATTTTTACATGGCCAATTGCCTTGGCCGAGTCCAAATCAATCAAGCACTCGCTAAATCAGTCAATGATGAGTGTTCAGAATTTGGTCATTTCAATCAGCCTAGTATATTTAAATGATCGATTAAATGGTCCTATGCGATCTATGTGTGTCCAGATATAACTACCATTAAACTTACTAATTAACATATTCTTATTCCATTTTAAAATGTATAGTATAAATGTTTGTTAAATGTATGTACAATCATAGTGATGCATGCAGTTTATACCAAGGTAACAATATTTTGTATTTATGTTCCTGCATTAGTGGTCAATAAGTTGCTCTTATCTGTGTGTGAAATTATTTCTTACATTTTAATAGAACATTTTTGCCATTGGGTTCCAAAAACACTTATTTTGAGTATGGTGCAAACTTCTGGGTGCATCCTTCAAGCTTTGAAGAATTAATAGATGTGCAATCAGTTAGATGCGTTCTATTGTTAATGGAACTATCTTGTCATCCTACTATCTACTCTTCTCTGCCGAGCAATGTCAGTAAATATATATTGCATGGTGCCATGTGAGGAGTATAAATACTGGGATGTGTTGATCGGAGATTGCCTTTAATATCTGTGTTGTGGTGTCAGGTAATGACAGTAAATTTGTGCTCTGTATAGCTATTTAATCACAGGTTCCAGCTGAACCGAGAATCAGTTCCAGACAGTTGCTGTCGATGGCTGAAGGGTCAACTCCTGAGAAACACAAAGTTTCCTGGAAGAATTAATTTCACTTCTGTCCCTCTCTCATGTTAATTCTACCCTAGACACAATTGTCTGTATATATTCTGTATAATTTACATTGTATTGCTATCCACAGGATTGGATCATCCCTATCCCCCCCCCCCCCCCCCCACGGGAAGTCATCATGACCCAGCCAGGAGAAAGTAGTTCAGAATCATATTTTCACTTATTTTCATAAGCATTTTGAAAAGCACAGTACAAGTCTGCCATGACTTTAACAATAAAGTGCCCATAGTTAACTTTGAACATCCATAACTTTTTTTAGCAATGCAGCATTGTTAGAGGCCAATTGTTTCATTTGTTTGTGTCCAAGGATTGACAACCATGGACAGATGGAGATCTACTTGAACATGAAAGAGATCGACGTTCATTAGAGAGTATTTTTTTAATCCTTACAGAGCCAACAGTCGGAGGCGGTACGCTTCTGGATGGAGGGCGGAGCTGCCCGAGATTAGCAGGCAGGTGATAGGCTGCTAGGGTGAAGGGCAGTCCTAGCAACCAATCAGTATCTTGCAGCACCCACCCTCCAAGCAGACATGCTGTACCTTCCTCCGATCTCTATGTGTAAGGTAAGACAATGAGGGAGGGGGAAAAGTTACAGAGGGTGAGGACACTAAATGTGAAAGGCTAAAAAGCCATGAAAATGTGTGTGCCAAGGACAGTGATATTTGGGGCTGATGACATTAAAGTTGGAGGAGCCTGAGGACTGTGAAGTTGGGAGGGGGTGAGGACTGTGATGTGGGGGGGGGCTGAGGATGTAAAGTGGGGGGGCTGAGGACTGTGAGGTGGGGGGGCTGAGAACTGTGAGGTGGGGGGGCTGAGGACTGTGAAGTGGGGGTGAGGACTGTAAAGTGGGGGGCTGAGTACTGTGATGTGGGGTGGCTGGGGACTGTAATGTGGGGCGCGGTGCTGAGGACTGTAAAGTAGGGGGCTGAGGACATTTATTGGGGAAAGTTGAGGACATTTAAGTGGGGAGAGTTGAGGACATTTAAGTGGGGGGAACTGAGGACTGTAAAGGGAGGGGGCTGAGGACTGTAAAGAGAGGGGGCTGAGGACTGTAAAGGGAGGGGGCTGAGGACTGTAAAGGGAGGGGGCTGAGGACTGTAAAGGGAGGGGGCTAAGGACTGTAAAGGGAGGGGGCTAAGGACTGTGATATGATGGGACTGAGAACTTAATGTGGGAGGAGGCTGAAGTCATTAAAGTGGGGGGCTGAGAACTGTATTGTGGGGGGACTGATGATTGTAATGTGGAGGAAGCTGAGGACAGTAATGTGAGGGGACTGAGGACTGTAATGTGGGGGGGGGGCTGATGGCTGAATTAGTGGGGGGCTGAGGAATGTAATGTTGAGGTGTGAGGGCTGTGGACATTAAATTGGGGGAGCTGAAGACATTAAAGTGGGGGGTGAGGAATGTAATGTGGGGGGACTGATGATTGGGTGGAGGGAGCTGATGCTGCACGGTGAGGGGATTGGGGACTGTAATGTGGGAGGCTAATGTCATTAAAGTGGGGGGCCAAGGACTGCAATGTAGGGTGGGGCTAAGGACTGTAATGTGAGAGTGGACTGAGGTCAATGAAGTGGGGGGCTGAGGACTAATGTGAGGGGGCTGAGGACTGCAATGTGAGGGGCTGAGGTCATTAAATTGGGGGGGTTGAGGACTGTAAAGTGGGTGGTGGCTGAGGTCTGATGTGGGGAGCAATAAACGATAGTAATTTGGATTGGCTGAGGACTGTAATGTGAGGGAAGGACTGATGTCTTGGAAGTGTCAAAACCCTACTGTGAAAGGGGTGGAGGGGGAAGCAGACACTCATCAAGAGGGGATCTTGATGTGAAGGGTGGGGGGGACTGTGATGTAAGACTGGGATCAGATCTGTGCATGTGCATTAGGTGCACACGTTGTGGGTAGGTCAGCCCATTTTAATGGGCTGCACTAACCGCAAGAAACATGGACAAAGAAGCCTTTTTTTGACAAAATCATGCCGCACCAAGTCGCATGGTGCTGCAGGAACATGCAGTTTGGCACAGGCGAAAACGCACCACGGGTAACAAAAGGATATTCAGACCTCTTCTGGAAGAAAATTTTACTGATTGAAATTGTAATTCAATACCCCTGGTATAGACCTTTGGCCAGATTCACAGAGCCATTATGCCTGTCTAACTAGTGTTAGACTGGAGTAATTTCAAATTACGCGCGTTTTTTAGCTAGTCGAAAACCTCAAACCATGAATAGACGGCTGCGGGCTTCAATTCGACTGGATTACGTGTTCGTACGCCTTCGGATCTACGCTGCAATAAAATTGCGGCCACTGGGTGGACTTCCCGTCGTTTTCCGCGTCGGGGTATGCTAATGAGCTTTTGCCGGCGATCCCAGAAATTACGATCTTCATTCGCAATCTCTTATGGCACCTTTAGTCATCTTTTTTTTGCGTAACACTATACCAGCTTTTTGCTGGTCTAATATTAGACAGCCCATGTTAAGTATGGCCGTCGTTCCCGCGTCGAATTTCTACGTTTTCCGACGTCTTTTATTATTTTTAACGTAAGTCGTCCGGGAATAGGAATGTTCGTAAACGACGCTACTCAAACAACGAATGACGTAACGACGTGATTTCGCGCAATGCACGGCGGGAAATTTCTAAACGGAGCATGCGCAGTTCGATCGCCGCGGGGACGCGCTTAATTTAAATGCTTCACGCCCCCCAATCGCGTATTTCGATTACGCGGCGAGAAATAGACTACGCCGCCATAGCGTACGGGCAAAAATGTACCAGGATTCGGTGTAGAGCCTGGTGAAATACGGCTGCGTAGAGTATTTCGATTACGCAGCGCAATATTAAGTGTATCTGAATCTGGCCCCATGTATGTATTTATTCAAGGTGATTGTTTTTCTCCTCTGTTCAAAGAAGAATAAATACAGATCCTCCTTGCCCCTTTTTAGTTTAGATCAGCTTTGCTCAAACTTGTTACCCTTTACCCAGTGCTATAACATTTTGAATGACAATTGCGCAGTCATGCAACACTGTACCCATATAACAATTTGATCATTTTTTCCCCCACAAATAGAGCTTTCTTTTGGTGGTATTTGATCACATCTGCAGGTTTTTTTTTTGCGCTATAAAGAAAAAAAGTGCGTTTAAAAAAAATATATATATATATTTTTTACTTTTTGCTATAATAAATATCCCATTTAAAAAAAAGAATAATAATAATAATTTCTTTCTCAGTTTAGGATGATATGTATTCTTCTACATATTTTTGGTAATTTTTTTGCAATAAGCGTATATCGAGTTATAGCATCTACAAAATAGAGGATAGATTTATGGCATTTTTATTGTTGTTTTTTTTTTTACTAGTAATAACAGCAATCTGCAATTTTTATCGTGACTGTTACATTGTGACGGACATATCAGACACTTTTGACACTATTTTGGGACCATTCACATTTATACAGCGAACAGTGCTATAAAAATGCACTGATTACTGTGTAAAAGTCACTGGCAAGGAAGGGGTTAACACTAGGGGACGATCAAGGGGTTAATTGCATTACCTAGGGAGTTATTTTAACTGTAGGGGGAGGGGACTCAAAAAGGGAGGAGACAAATCAGTGTTTCTCTGTACTGGGAACACATCATCGGTCCCCTCTCACCTGACAGGACGTGGATCTGTGTGTCTACACACACTGATCCAAGTCCTTGCTGTGTGACATGCAATCACGGGTGCCCGGTAGACATCTCGGGGAGGGTGCGCGCACGTCCCCTAACGGCCCGGGAAGCCAAATACATCATATGATGGCACCCCGAAGTGACAGAGAGTTCCTGCAGCCGTCATATGATGAAGCCATGATATGAAGAATGCCCCCAACTTCCAGTCATTGGGGGAATGCCCCCAATGACTGGAAGTTATTGGGAAGAATGCCCCCATTACAGTGGTGGTTAGAATTCCACTCTTACAGACATGTTAAGAAGATCATAAGTAACATGGTGCTGGCTCTGTTAAGTGGTATTGACTCCAGAACTATGCAGACACCATCAAATAGGAATTGTATGTATTTACACAAGGTGATTATTTTTCTCGTTCCACTTCTTCTCAAGCAGAATAAAGTTCAATTGAATTTTCCTTATAGTGGAGTTTCTCTTTGCCCTTTATTAGTTTAGATTTGGCTTTATCTACCTTTTTATCCCAGAGGAACCCTTGACATAATTTTCAGGTCTTAGGGTACCCCTAATTAAGCAAATTCACAGGCGGTCTGACAGAAAAGGAAATTTGTAAGAATGCTACTTTAACCACTTAACCACTTAAGACCCGGACCAAAATGCTGCTAAAGGACCTTGCCCCTTTTTGCGATTCGGCACTGCGTCGTTTTAACTGACAATTGCGTGGTCGTGCGACGTGGCCCCCAAACAAAATTGGCGTCCTTTTTTCCCCACAAATAGAGCTTTCTTTTGGTGGTATTTGATCACCTCTGCGGTTTTTATTTTTTGCGCTATAAACAAAAATAGAGCGACAATTTTGAAAAAAAAAAGCAATATTTTTTACTTTTTGCTATAATAAATATCCCCCCAAAATATATATAATTTTTTTTTCCTCAGTTTAGGCCGATACGTATTCTTCTACCTATTTTTGGTAAAAAAAATCGCAATAAGCGTTTATCGGTTGGTTTTCGCAAAATTATTAGCGTTTACAAAATAAGGGATAGTTTTATTGCATTTTTATTAATTTTTTTTTTTTTACTACTAATAGCGGCGATCAGCGATTTTTTTCGTGACTGCGACATTATGGCGGACACTTTGGACAATTTTGACACATTTTTGGGACAATTGTCATTTTCACAGCAAAAAATGCATTTAAATTGCATTGTTTACTGTGAAAATGACAGTTGCAGTTTGGGAGTTAACCACAAGGGGGCGCTGTAGGATATGTGTGTTCACAGGGTCTGTTTACAACTGTAGGGGGTGTGGCTGTAGGTGTGACATCATCGATCACGTCCCCCTATAACAGGGATGACGTGATCGATGCTGCGGCCACAGTGAAGCACGGGGAAGCCGTGTTTACACACGGCTTTCCCCGTTCTTCAGCTCCGGGGACGGATCGCCGCACTCCAGCGGCGATCGGGTCCACGAGCTTCGGACCGGGTCACGGAAGCACGCCGCGGGTGCGCGCCTGTGACCCACGGCTGGGTACTAGAAACCAACGTATATATACGTTGATGTGCCCAGCCGTGCCATTCTGCTGACGTTAATGTTCAGTAGGCGGTCCTTAAGTGGTTAAGGACCGCTGCACGGCGATATACGTTGACAGAATGGTACGGCTGGGCACAAGGGCGCGTACATGCAAGTCCCCTTTAAATACCCAGCCGTGACCCGGTCCGAAGCTCCGTGACCGCGCCTGTGGGACCTGCGGACTCGATCGCCGGCGGTGTCCCTCGTGTAAACAAACCTTCCCCATTCTTCTCTGTGGCTTGTCACTGATCGTCTGTTCCCTGCCATAGGGAACGACGATCAGTGACATCACACGTTCAGCCACGCCCCCCTACAGTAAAAAACACACAATAGGACACACTTAACCCCTTTAGCACCCCCTAGTGGTTAACCCATTCACTGCCATTGTAATTTTCACAGTAATCAGTGCATTTTTATAGCACTTTTCGCTGTGAAAATTACTGTGAAAATTATAAAAATGTGTCAAAAGTGTCCGCCATAATGTCGCAATCACAAAAAAATTGCCGATTGCCGCCATTACTAGTAAAAAAACTATCCCCTATTTTGTAAACGCTATAACTTTTGCGCCAATTAAACGCTTATTGCATTTTTTTTTACCAAAAATATTTAGAAGAATATGTATCGGCCTAAACGGAGGAATTTTTTTTTTTATATATATTTTTTGGGGATATTTTATTATAGCAAAAAAGTTAAAAATATTGCATTTTTTTTTAAATGGTCACTCTATTTTTGTTTATAGCACAAAAAATAAAAACTGCACAGGTGATCAAATGCAACCAAAAGAAAGCTCTATTTGTGGGGAAAAAAAAGACGCCAGTTTTGTTTGGGAGCTACGTCGCACGACCGCGTAATTGTCAGTTAAAACGATGCAGTGCCAAATCGCAAAAAGGGGCCAAGTCCTTTACCTGAATAATGGTTCGGGTCTTAAGTGGTTAATTGCCAATTGTCAGTGGTGGTCAGAATACCACCCTTATGAAACAGACAAAAAGATTATTAGTGTCATTGTCCTGGCTCTGCCAAGTAGCATTGACTCTGGACACATGCAAGCACCATCAAATGGGAAGTAAATAAGCCACTGCTCAAGGAACCTCTAGTAGCCTCTAGAGCAGGGGTGTCAAACTCAATTTCATCGTGGGGCGCATCAGCATTATAATTGCCCTTAAAAGGGCCGGTTGTATCTGTAAGATTAGAGGTCCAGTGCATCCCCTCCCCTTACATTAGATGTCAAGAGCCACCCAACATCAGAAGTTGAGTCCCCCACTCTCCCTTACATCACAGTGCACCCACTTTCCTTATACTGCTGCTGGGAAGAAGCTGGAAGCATTGCTTGAAAGTAAAAAAGTAAGGGTCTCAGAGGAGGGCTGGAGCTCTCCTGCAGCTGCAGGAGAGGTGCAGTGTTGTAAGTAACAGAGTTACAATAAACGCAATTACGTAACGCAGCCCCTTTTGAGGGTAACGAGTAATCTACCTGATTACTCTTCCCCTCACGGTAACGCAGTTACCATTACTTGGGCGGCGTTACCGCAATTACATCTACCGCCACTAGATGGCAGCAGAGTAATTGCTTCTGCCGGCACTGTGAATATGAATATGGGTGGAACTCCACTTTAGAATCATGTAACCGCTGTGATGGCCTGTCACAGCGGTCTGAAAACTCCCAATCGCAAGGAGCCCTGGATACAATGAGCCCCAGCCGCCTCACACTGACCTATCACCGGGGAACAACTCACTTCGATCACACACACCTGAGTAATGATCCGGGGAACACATGGCCGTAACAAAATGTTCCACAGAACAAACGTTCCCTATACAACACAGTGTACACAGCGACATCTAGTGGTCAACATGGTAAGTGCAGGACACCTATACAGACCAATGATCAGCAGGTTATTTTTGGTCAGTGATTTCATCTCTTCATCAGACAACAAAGAAAAATCTGACATCCCCATTCCAGATCCCTTGCATCTAATAAAGCTTATATAAGATAAATAAAATAATAAACAATAAACTATAGAAAATTCTTATAAATCCTAATATAAGATTTTAAATTACAGACTCTGTAAACGTCAAGGGAATGTATATTATAAACATTTTAATCCAGATTATAATTTGGATGTAATATGTAGCAGATGGATAAGGGTTTTAAGTCCTATTAGCTGCACATACATGGTGGGACGGATGCACCTAGGCTGGGATATACACGAGATCACCATTTGTTTCCGGTTTTCTTCTCTCAAGGATCTGGCATTCTTTTGTCTTGGAGTATTAACTCACTGCTCCCTGGCAAGCGCCCGTCACCTGCATTCTAGAAAGGAAATCTCAACAAAGCATTGTAGAATATTTAAAAAAAAAGTCAGTTACTTTGCTAAGTAACTAATTACTTTTTCAATGTAGTAACTGAGTCACTAACGCAATTACTTTTTCGGAGAAGTAATTTGTAACTGTAACTAATTACTTTTTTAAAGTAAGATGAGCAACAATGGGTGCGAGGGCCACATGAAATGGCCTGGAGGTCCGGATTCGGCCCGCGGGCCTTGTGTTTGACACCTGTGCTCTAGAGCAGTGTTTCCCAACTCCAGTCCTCAAGGCACACCAACAGGTCATGTTTTCAGGATTTCCCTCAATTGAAACAGCTCTGGTATTTACTAAGGCAGTGAAACTGATCGAATCACCTGTGCAAAATAATGGAAATCCTGAAAACATGACCTGTTGGTGTGCCTTGAGGACTGGAGTTGGGAAACACTGCTCTAGAGGAACCCTGGGGTTACATGGAACACTGGTTGAGAATGGCTGGCTTAGATGCAACTTGTGCTAATTTTGCAACCAGCTAAAAATATTAGGCAGAAGTTTCACAAATGCGCGACTGTATTTTTTAACACCTGCAAGTCCTTCTTATTGCGGACATGTTGAGTTTGCTAGTGACCGATTGGTAAACTGGTCATTCTATAGCACTTTGCCTTTCCAATTGCAGCCAAAGCGGATTATGTGGAATTAACACTCATTTAAATGGAATTCAATAGCACAGTAAGAGCATTATCTTTAGAATAACCCCAAGAATTTACTGTTTATTGCCCTAGTGAATGTTTCTTTTCTGATCTATGATTTCCCTGCCAAGAGCTTATTACTGGTAAACTCTTCACTAAAATTTCAGAAGCTTATGTGTATTTAATGTGCATGCAAAAATCTATTTAAAAATAAATAAGATGGCTGATAGTTTATGGGCAATATAGTTTATCGTACAGAAAGATTGAAGGATAAAGGTAAAGTGGAGTAAAGTTAATATTACTATGGGGTGGAAAAAATTTAATGTACACAGCTGACAAAGTGCCTACATTTAAATAGACTATACCAAATAAATAGATTTTCATATAACATAGAATTTTTGGCATAACAGGAATGTGCATGAGCTAATAAATGAGCTATACATCTTTTGGGATTGGCTACAAAACAAAACATTTTCTTTTCAACATTTTCGGTCTTTTTTTATTTGTTTGTCAGAAAATAAAAATCCCAGAGGTGAGCAAATACCACCAAAAAAAAAAGAAGCAGATTTGTGGGAACAAAATGATAAAAAACGTGTTTGGGTACAGTGTAGCATGACCACGCAATTGTAATTTAACCCCTTAAGGGCTGAGCCTCTTTCTGAGATTTGCTGTTTACAAGTTAAAAACAGTTTTTTGTTGCTAGAAAATTACTTAGAACCCCCAATCATCATAATTTTTTTCTAACACCCTAGAGAATAAAATGACATTGTTGCAATACTTTCTTTCACACTGTAATTGCGCAGCGGTCTTACAAGCACACTTCTTATTTTTTAATTCAAAAATTTGTATTTAAAAAAAAAGACAACAATAAAGTTAGCCCAATTTTTATTTGTTTTTTATATTGTGAAAGATAATGTTATGCCGAGTAAATTGATACCCAACATGTTACTCTTCAAAATTGCGCCCGCTCGTGGAATGGCGACAAACTTTTAACCTTAAAAATCTCCATATGCGCTATTTAAATTTTTTTTACAGGTTGCATGTTTTGAGTTACAGAAGAGGTCTAGGGCTAGAATTATAGCATTTGCTCTATCGGTCACGGCGATACCTCACATATGTGGTTTGAACACCATTTTCATATGCAAGCGCTGCTCACGTATGCGTTCGCTTCTGCACGCGAGCTTGGCAGGACGGGGCATGCTTAAAATCTTTTTATTTTACCTTTTATTTTTACACTGTTCTTTAGAAAAAAAAAGTCACTTTTATTTCTATTACAAGGAATGTAAAAATCCCTTGTAATAGAAAAAAAGCATGACAGGTCCTCTTAAATATGAGATTGGAGGTCAAAAAGACCTCAGATCTCATATTTACACTCATATTTAAATAAATTGCATTTAAAAAAAAAAGGCCCTTTAAGGCCGCATACACACGATTAAATCTGTCTGCTGGAAACGGTCTGCCAGACCGTCCCAGCAGACAGATTTGATCGTGTGTACGGACAGGCCGAAGGATTTGGCCAGCCGACAGATTTGAAAGCATGCTTTCAAATCTGTCGGCTGGGAACCCAAATGGTTTTGACGCATGCGCAGAAGTGTTTAACTTCCTGGTGCGGTGACGTGGCGGCGTCAACGTCACCGCCACATCAGCACGCCATCTGCCGGCGGGGATTTTGGTTTGATCGTGTGTACACGATCAAACCAATACATCCCCAGCAGACAGATTTGTTCAAATTGGTCTGTTCGACCGATTTGAACAAATCTGTCTTCTCGTGTGTATGGGGCCTAAGAGCTATGGCCAGAAGTGACTAATTCACATCGCTTCTACCCTGCAATGGTATGGAGTTGGGCGGGGGCCATCTTTCCCCTCACTCGTCTCCATACTAAGCAGCAGAGAGGACCTGATCGAGAGGGCACCAGAGCAGCAGGAGGGGGGGCCCTATCCCGCCACCAATAAAAGTTATCTTGCGGCGAATCCGCTGCAGAGACCACTTTTATCTGAAAGAGGACCTCTCGCTGAAGAAGGATATACATTTATTGTGCACATGAAGGCTGGGCATATTGGACTTGCAATGCATTCTTTTTCTTTACTGATGCTTGGCTACTATACAGTTTAGCCAGATATTTGGTATACAAGAAATTTTAATTGACCTTTCTTCAGGATACAACTGTATGCAATAGGGTGCTGTCAAAGCAATAGATTAAACTGCAATTATAATCCTCTAGTTTCAGATGCCACTACAGACACAACTACTGTCATCCTTTTTTTAAATTTCAGTTGGTGTGCAGATAATGATAGGAATTCAAACATAATGCTGGCTTCCCGAAAATTATATATTTTCTTTTAAATTGCAATTGCTAGGTGAATATATGTATACAAACAAAATTTCTTTCTATAAAAAACACAATGGTTTAAATCATGCATAGTTATTCCCTACACTTTACACCAGAATGACCTATTCACCTGCATTTGAATGATGTGAATAAATGATTAATACATTAGCAGTCTAATTCTGCTCCTGCAGCTACAATGTGGGAACAGAATGGCTTCCATGAGGTATTCGTATCTTACCGTTGCATTGACCTGAAGTTGATAAGCCTGAGTGATCTCAAAATCCAGTTCCTTCATCACAGTCACAATGCCCCGGGTCTTGTCTATGGCAAAGAAATTAGAAGAAGGCTGGATGGAGTACAGCACACTTCCCCCTGTTCCCTGATCAGGGTCTGTTGCATTAACAATGTAAATTGGAGTTCCCACTGGTGTATTCTGAAACAGAAAAAAACATAGCGTAAGAATAACAGATGGAAATTTACTAACCCACTCACATGGCGAAGATAAATAAACTGACCCTGTTACTTTGTAATGTAAGCTGAAATGTTTTATTACCCAGTTGGCAGCAAATCACCTAATTTTATTTAGACTCAATACTGCAAATAGGCCCAGTTGCCAGGGATACTGTTTTGCTGCTGTGTTGTAGGGAATACATTATTAGAAAAATGAATATACCCATTTACCTTCGAAAACAACAATAATTAGTGTCAGTCCCAGTTTCACATAGGTGTTTGTTTGGGAACAATTACAGCTTTACGTTTGCAAATGCGGATTGTTTTTCCCAAGTAATACAATTATAGGCTGCAATGGTGGGCATCTATTGAGGAACCACAGCTTGAATAAACTTCAATTAAATCACACTTTTCAACAATTTAAAACCCTAACAATAAGGCCTCATACACACGATCAAATCTGTCTGCTGGAAACGGTCTGCTACACCGTTTCAGCAGACAGATTTAAACGTGTGTACGGGCGAGCCGACGGATTTGGCCACCCGACAGATTGGAAAGCATGCCCGACATGTCTGCTGGTTAGTACGCTAACCAGCAGACATGTCTTCTCGCACACGCGCCGAATGGTTTCGACGCATGCGCGGAAGTGTTTTACTTCCTGGTGCGGTGACTTGGCGGCGTCAGTGTCACCGCCACGTCACCGACACGTCAGCGCGCTGTCTGCTGATGGGGATTTTGGTTTGCTCGTGTGTACACGCGAGCAAACCAAAATCCAAGCAGACAGATTTGTTCAAATCGGTCGGTCCGACCGATTTGAACAAATGGATTGCCTTGTGTGTACGAGGCCTAAGAATTCAACCCAGTTGCACATACTGTATCTTTCATAACAAATACCAGCTATAAATTCCTCCAGTGCTTCCATATGTAACAAGCACCATGGCAGCAAGTATGAAACTTTACAGAATCCTCCAGTGGCTATGTAATAGGTACCATAGTAGAAGATATGAAACGTTTCCGCATGTGAGCGTTCAGTCATGCTCACTGGGAATTTTTAAGCACCAGGATGACAAAAACAGAGTAAGCATGGTGTTAGGATTAAGTTCATATGCTGGTGGCACTATCCTGCTCTAGGCTGTTTGCTGCAGTTCCAGTGTCTACCAGCAGGTGTCTCCCAGGACCCAGTAGGCTATTGTAATCAGGCTGTCAGGATCAGCGTCTAAGGTGACCAGACACGTAGGCTACACAAGGGAACGGAGACCAAACAAAGGAGAGATATATATGATATAGAGTTGAGCTTCGAGTTTGATTCAAACTCATGTTCGACTCAAACATTGCCTGTTCGGCGAACAACGAACAATTTGGGGTGTTCGCAGCAAATTCTAAAAGCCGCTGAACACCCTGTTAAAGTCTATGGGAGAAATCTAAAGTGCTAATTTTAAAGGCTAATATGCAAGTTATTGTCCTAAATAGTGTTTGGGGACCCAGGTACTGCCCCAGGGGACATGTATTAATGCAAAAAAAAGTTTTAAAAACTGCAGTTTTTTTGGGAGCAGTGAATTTAATAATGCTAGAAGTGAAACAATAAAAGTGAAAAATTACTTTAAATTTTCTACCTGGGGGAGCTGTACAGTTAGCATGTGAAATAATCGCATGTGTCCCGTACATAGAACTGTCCCTGCACAAAGTGTAATTTCTGAAAGGAAAAAAAAGACTTGCGGCTATAATGAATTGTCGGCTCCGGCAATTCAGAGAGAATTCATTCATAAAAAAAAAGCGTGGGGGTCCCCCCAAATTCAATTACCAGGCACTTCAAGTCTGGTATGGATATTAAGGGGAACCCTGCCGTCAATTAAAAAAAAAATGACGTGGGGGTTCCCCCCAAATATCCATTGCAGACCCTTCAGGTCTGGTGGGGATTTTAAGGGGAACTCCACCCCAATTTTTTTTAAATGGCTTGGAGTTCTCCACACCAGACCCCTTATCCGAGCACGTTAACCTGGCCGGCCGCAGAAAAGAGGGGGGACAGAGTGCACCCCCCGCTTATCAGAATCTGGAAGACCCCTTTAACAAAGGGGACCCCCAGATCCTGGCCCCCCTTATGTGAATTGGTAATGGGGTACATTGTACCCCTTCCATTTCACAAAGGAAGTGTAAATAGTTGTAAAAAACACATACACCGTAGAAAAAGTCCTTTACTAATAAAAAAAATCCAGCGGTGGTAACCGGTCCCGGCTCCCTGCTCCAACGTTGTCTGTATCCAGCGACGGGTGATCTACTCTCCAGTCCAGCGATGAGAAGATCATCCGGGATCCAGAGCAGTATCGCCGGCCTTCTCTCTCTGCCGGACATCGACCTGCGAATGAGCGGCTGGAGCTTTGACATTTCTTATATTTGTGAGGCGGGGCCACCGTCAAGTGACCCTGTCCCCCTCCGACGCACCCTCTGCTAAGTCACTGGGGAAGTCCAGGCTTTCCCCTTGCTTCAGAGGGTCACATGACGGTGGCCCTCCTCACAAATATAAGACATGTCAAAGCTCCAGCCGCGTCATTTGCTGGGTGGTGTCCGGCGGAGAGAGAAGGCCGGCGATGCTGCTCAGATTTCCCCCACCCACAGACCCCCACATCCACCGGGCAAGGGTTGTGGGGATGAGGCCCTTGTCCCCATCAACATGGGGACATCCTCCCCATGTTGAGGGCATATGGCCTGGTACGGCCCTCTTTTCTGCGGCCGGCCAGGTTAACATGCTCAGAGAAGGGGTCTGGTGTGGATTTTTGGGGGAACTTCACGCCATTTTTAAATAAAAAAATTAAAATACACACCAGACCTGAAGGGTCTGGAATGGATATTTGGGGGAAGCCCACGTCATTTTTTTTTTTTTTTAAGTTGACGGCGGGGTTCCCCTTAATATCCATACCAGACCAGACTTTTTTTTTTATGAATTCTCTCTGAATTGCCAGAGCCGACAATTCATTATAGCCGCAAGTCCGGTTTTAAAATATTTTTTTTTCCTTTCAGATATGATACTTTGTGCAGAGACAGTTCAATGTACAGGAAACATACGATATTTCACACGCTAACTTTACAGCCCCCCTAGGTACGAAATTTTAATTATTATTTCACTTTTATTGTTTCACTTTTAGCATTATTAAATTCACTACTCCTGAAAAACTGCAGTTTTTAAAACTTTTTTTGCATTGATACATGTCCTCTGGAACAGGACCCAGGTCACAAAACACTTTTTAGGACAATAACTTGTATAATGGCCTTTAAAATTAGCACTTTAGATTTCAAATGTTTGAGTCCCATAGACTTTAACAGGGTTCTAAAGTTCACACGAACATTTGGTGTGTTCATAAGTTCTGGTGCGAATCAAACAGGGGGGTGTTCAGCTCATCCCTAATATTATATATATTAAAGTGAAATTTATTTACATTAAGAAATAGCAAACAGTGAACACAGCAAACACAGCACACAGTGAACATGAACTACCTCAAACAAAACCCTGCTGTTGAACCTCAAAAACTAAATGCATATTATATATATATATATATATATATATATATATATATATATATATATATATATATATATATATATATATTTTTTAGATATATACAGACCAAGCTAGGGACAAGGGTACACGAGTTGCAAGGATGGGGGGGGATCACGGTCGGGGATGGAACAGGGGGAGGTAGGAGCAAGGCACATGGGGTGCAGACTGGACAGGATAAGCAGCAAGGCAGGATCATAAAGTGGGGGTTCACCCAAAATATGTTTTTTAACATTACGTGCAGGCGAGTTGTTAGAATGACAATCGGCTGTTTTTTTTTAAATCCTTGCTGTACATACCGTTTTAGATGTATATGTTCACCACGGCTTCCAGATATAATCTGCGGTACTGGGCATTCCTAAACCCCCGCTTTAAGTAGCTCCCAGACGACTGAAAACGAATTAGCCTGATTACAATAGCCTGCTGGGTCCTGGGAGACACCTGCTGGTGGACACTGGAACTGCAGCAAACAGCCCAGAACAGGATAGTGCCACAAGCAGGTGAACTTAATCCTAACACATGGCTTATGGTGGTAAATGGGTTGTCATTCATATGAATCTCATAAAAAGTTGAATGAAGTGAAGTCAACAAGTACTTTGAGCAGTGGTTTGCTCATTGGTCAGGATTAAAGGTCTTAGAATCGAGTTACATAAGCAACATCGTTTTTAGAAGCATGAAAAATACTCAGCTACATTTTTTTAAGTTGTTTTGTCAAAGCTTAATTGAACAAGCTGAAGTTGGAACCTGATTGGCTACCATGCACAGGCTGCACCAAATTTTTCACTTTCCAGGTTTAGTAAATCAACCCTATAGTGTCCTCTAGCATGGTTGTCTGACATCATGTTAGCAGATTATACTGTAAGAAATGTAACAGGAGCTGGTATGGCAAAATTCTATGGTTGCAAAATGGTAACCAAGTAGCACAGAAATAAATCAAGACTTCATATGTACCAGTGTGACCCCCATTTATCTATATTTTAAATCATACATGGCACATGCCCATGTTGGTTCCAGTTACTGTATCAGCAGCCAAGGTCTACAGTGATATTGCTTGGTCAAATATATTTTTGTTAATAGGCATCCTTAGGCCCCGTACACACCATTAAATAAATCTGTTCAAATCGGTCTGACAGACCGATTTGATCAGATTTGTCTGCTGGGCTATTTTGGTTTGATCGCTGTGCACACGATCAAACCAAAATCCCTGCCGGCAGACAGCGTGGTGACCTGGCAATGACGTTGACGCCGCCACGTCACCGCACCAGGAAGTAAAACACTTCCGCACATGCGTCGAATCCATTTAGAGTCGTGCCAGTATGAATGGTAGTCATTGAAAATAATGGAGAATAACTTGTCATACGATTTTGCATTTCAAAATCGTGGGACAAGTCATATAAGTGTGAAAGGGGACTTAGAGTGAATCTACATGGTTGCAGAGTAAGAGAGAAAATACTTATAATGTGAGATTTTTTAAAATATAATATAGTGATGTGCATTGTTGTTACTTTACCTACTGCACTTATGTTTCTTTCCATTTGTGTTGGCTGAGTTTACTACTGCTTTAAATGATCCTTCTATACTCACCTTACCAGTGCTCATTCATCCGTTCTCAAAAGGCTGATTTGATTCACCTCGGGGAGCAGTGACAGTATTCAAGCCTAGTGAAGGAGGTCAACTTGCTTCTTTATACCTAGAAGTGCCAGGTATTGTCACCCACTGCAGAGGCGCTCACTGATAGAGCCCTTTATGGTCACCAACAGTGTCCCTTTCATTTATGGCATCTGGGTTAAAGACAATTTCTGACACACCCAGAAGTGTCAGATGCTGAGGATTTTACCACACTTCCTCACAGTAACCTGCAAGATGAAGCTCCAAGTCTTACAGCTCTGTCTTACAAAGTATAGGAGACAGCCAGGGTGATGGTGAGGCAGGAGAACTCCCGTTCCAGCTGAAACACCCTCCCGACCCCATCTGGTGCCCAAAGCAAGTGCCTCTTCTGTCTATGCCCAGTTGTGGCCTTACTTGCAATTATTTTGTGGTCCTTGCTCTTAGTCTGTAATGTTAGCTTTGAAAGCTATGTGAACATAACAGAATCACACTAACACTGGAACCTTGATGCCAGATACAAGGATATAAAGTACAGTCGCTTAAAATAGTGTTTTTCTCACCACATCACAGCTTTTACTGCTGATCACAAAACAATGACCCGGGTAAAAATAATAACACTACCTATAGGACATGCTTTCAAAAATTCTGTTTTAAATGGAAACTTCTGGAACTGCAGCAGTGGTTTGTAGTAACAAGGTGACACATTAATGGCCAAGTTCACCTTTACTCACTTTTTTTTCTTCTATATTCCAGCCCCCCACACTTACCAACATAGCATTAGCGTGCTTTTTTTTCCAAAATAAAACTGCTTTCCATTTATTGTATGCACAATTTCCTCACTGTCTTTATCCACTTAAGCCCCGAGCCTGTTTTTCAGATTTGGTGTTTACGAGACTAAAACAGTTTTTTTTGCTAGAAAATTACTTAAAACCCCCAAACATTATATATATATTTTTCTAACACCCTAGAGAACAAAATGGAAGTCATTGCAATACTTTTTGTCACACCATATTTGCGCAGCGGTCTTACAAGCGCACTTTGTTTGGAAAAAATTTACTTTTTTGAATTAAAAAATAAGATAACAATAAATGTGGCCCAATTTTTTTATATATTGTGAAAGATAATGTTACGCCGAGTAAAATGATACCCAACATGTCACGCTTAAAAATTGCGCCCACTCGTGGCATGGTGTCAAACGTCTACCCTTAAAAATCTCGATAGGCAACGTTTAAAAATTTCTATAGGTTGCATTTTTTGAGTTACAGAGGAGGTCTACCTCACCTGTGTGGTTTGAACACACGTCACTTCCGCCCAGCAGAGCTATGGGGATAGGTGGGGGCCATTTTGCCCTCACTCGCATCCCCACACAGCAGACGGCAGGACCCGATCACCTCCGCCGCTACCGACGGCTCCGGTAAGCGGTGGAGGGCACGGGAGAGCGGCGGGGGGAGCCCTCTCCCGCCACCAATAACTGCAATCTCGCAGTGAATCCGCCGTTAAGACCACCGTTATCATTGACATCATTTAAATCTTGATATCTCGGTTGTGGCAGCAGCTGCTGCCATTACCGAGATATCCATCTTTAAAAACAGGACGTATATATACAGTGGCAGGGCGTTAAGTGGTTAAAAATGTTTCAAAACACTGCTCGATTACTTCTGCCTAACTTCTTGGACAGACTTTAGGTCATAACATATGAAGGAGTTGACCAGATGAGGGAATGTGTGCTATTGAGCTATTGATGTGTGCTATTGAGATCAGCTGGTCAACTCCTTGCTGGGTGTTTGGTGTGCTCCTGTACCTTTAAGGAGGGGTGGCTCCCCTTTAGTTCACCTGCCCCTTTCTATCCATTAAAATGCATGTGCCGCCACTGTGGGGACGCTCATTGTTTAGTGTTAGGACCACAGATTGAGGGGTGCCTTGACGCGGCTCTGTGGCTCACGCATGCGTTTGCAAATGCGTGCGGACAAAACCCCTGTTTTTAACGCATACTGTTAGACAGGTTAATTGGTTGTTTTGCAAGCTGGTCAGTAAGTAGGCTTGGTTTTTCCCTGGGCATTCCCCAGGTCACTTTTGTTATCAACTCCTTCCTGTGTCATGACCTAAAGTCTGACCAGGAAGTAGAGAAGTAATCGAGCGATGAATTGATACATCAATAAAGACAGTGAGGTAAACGTGCATATAATAAATTAGTTTCGCAAATGAAGTACATTAATATTATACTGGTACATTGGGGAGCTAAAATTTTGAAGGAAAAAAAAGGTGAACTTATCCTTAAATGTATGACTGATTATAGTGCCCTTTTTTCTAAAGTTTGGAATTACTTTATATTTCATATTACCCATATAAGTTCACTGTGTTCCATACTCTACAACATGACTCTATCCACATATATGAGAAAACATGGTCATACTGGAACACATCCTAACTAAACAATTAAATCTTTCAACTTACCCCCCAAAAATGTCATATCACTGCTTACTAATATAACTCATTATGCTTAATCATTACCATTACCTGGCATTTATTTGAGGTTTGTACCCTCTTTATTAAGTAACCTTGTATGTAACCAGATGTTATATTTTTCTGATACTTGGAATGTTGTCGATTATCTCTATTAGCCTTTTCTGTGTATGTACTCCTGAACTTCCAAATAAAACAATTGTAAAACAAAAAAATAAGTTCACTTTGACTAGAATGTTTTTCAAGAAGAGGCTGTAAAAGAGCATGATGTTTCAGAACCATGGACAGCAGCACACACAGCTAAGCAACTAAATGATACCTTAAAAGGGATTGTAAACCTGGGTGTTTTTTCACCTTAAAGGGGTGTTCCAGGCATCTGATTGGACAGGTGATCGCCTACAGGGAGGGGCTGCCAAAAGGCGATATGATGCATCGCCTTAGCAGCCCCTCGGCGGAAGGAGAAAGTGGGACAGGATGTCCCACTCCTCCTGAAGCCCCCACTCCCCCCCAAAAAAATGACATGCCAAATGTGGCATGCAAGGGGGCGAGGAGTGGATTAAGCGGAAGTTCCACTGACGCGGCCAAGTCATACAATCGGCGGCTATGGATGCAGATTGTATGGCACAGGAGTGCCCCCGCAAGGCAAGCCACTCAGGAGAGAGCTTCCCAGAGGGGGTTATCTCTTGCTGGGAGGAACCACACAAGCCACCATAGGACCCCAGAAGAGGACGATCAGGGCCACTCTGTGCAAAACGAACTGCACAGTGGAGGTAAGTATGATATCTTATTTAGAAAAAAAATCCAAAGCTTTAGTACCACTTTAAGGCTGGGTTCACAGTATTGCAAATTTGATGCGGGGCGAATCTCATAGCAGGAAATTGTGACCAGTTCTCAATAGAGCGGGTTCACACATCTCCGCAGCGGCTACAGTGCGAATTGCACAAGAGACCTGTGTGTCTTCTGGTCCATTTCAGGTCTTAATTCAGCCCAAAATTCGGACTGAAATCGAACCTGAAACAGTAAATGGAGACGCACTGGACTCCTGCTGTGAGTCGCTGTGATCTCTAGTGTGAACCCAGCATAAAATCACGTATCGAACCTTTCCTGAGTCCTCATCACCAATAATACAATGCATATTTTGTGGATTTCTCCTCAGAAATATCTACTGATCACTGACCAAACTGAGTAGATACTATTCCCTGTACTCCTCAGAGAAATTTCACATTATACTACAAAGTAAGGCTCAAGGACGGGCTTGACCATCTATGCTTTAAACAAATACACTTTATCGGTACTATCCTCTCACGTTTTATTTAATTAAGTAATAAACATTTAAAACAAAGTCAATTGTATTAAGGTAGTATAATAATTGAATTATCATGGTATTTTAAGGTCAAGGAAAAGAAGAATATCATATTACACCAATAAAGATTCACTCATGTTCCTTTATATCTCTAGGTTACCAGGCAATACCCAAACACAATACAAGAACTGCCTTATTCTCAATCTTTTGTGGCTCTTTGACATTTTCTCTTTGTGCAGTCAAGCAGTTACAAACTCATACCACATGTAGCTAATTGGGAAAAGAGTAGGTACTAGTTGAAAAGTCAAACTTCATGAATCATGAATGAAAAGTATAAAAAGACTTGTATAATGATCTGATCTTCACAAGCGTGAATTTGACATTAAGAATTACTGTAGATTATATTAGGGCCAATGTATCAGTGGAATCAGTTTATGTCAGCTTTTGCTTTGTTTTTATTCCTAGTACAAGTCAATGTGAATACACACTAAATACATGATGGACATTGTTTGTTAATGCATAACAAATTATTTGAAAACACATGGTAAATTCTAGGGTTGTCCCGATACCGATACTAGTATCGGTATCGAGACCGATACCGAGTATTTGTGGGAGTACTTGTACTCGCGCAAATGCTCCCAATGCTTCTGCCGATACTTTTTTTGTATTTATCAACATGTTCTGTGAAAATTCTTTGAGTTTTTTACTACTGCGTGACAAGCAAATAAATTTTTTTTATTCATTTTTATTCTTTTATAATGTCTTGAGTTAGAGTTCTTCATAATTCTAAAGAAAATATCCTTAGTCTGTATTGTGGTTTGAAAACTGTCACATGACATTTAAAAAAAGTATCGGTATTCGGTATCGGCGAGTACATGAAAAAAAGTATCGGTACTTGTACTCGGTCCTAAAAAAGTGGTATCGGAACAACCCTAGTAAATTCATAGTAAACATAGTTCAAATGCTTCTCAGACACCAATGTACTTTATACTAGCACTATAAATTCCATCCATAACATAAAACCTCTCTAGATAAATATGTATGTTTCGAGAACATGAATGTGACAGTCCAGACATTTTCTAAAATGAAAGGCACCACCTGACTACTTGTTACAGGTAACAGCTCTTACTTTACCTCAGTTAGGCTATATTAACAGAATGAACGTCCATGAGATATTTAGGTGTCAGGACACATTTTGCCTAAATATTGCATGCAATCCTGAAACTTTCAATTCACTCGTTTTGCAGAGAAATGCTGAAATGCTAAAAATACTTGGTAAATACCACATGAAAAACCATTAAAATCCATTTACAGAAGGAAATAAATAATAAAACACATGCAGAAATTAAGCAGCAGAACAGCTGTCAGCAAAGTTCCCTGCTGACAGCTGAAAGTAAAATTGCTGGCAACTAAATGTGGAAAAAACTGTGTGGGCTACCCAATTACATACCAGGCTCTTTGGGTCTGGTATGGATATTGAAGGGAATCCTCGTGCCAAATTGTCGAGAGTCTTCGGTGCAAGCATACTTATTTTTTTCTAATTTTGGGTCAGCAGTGGTAGCGGGCATCGTGATTGAAAATGGTTCTACTCTGGGGGACATTTATTTAAATTTTTTAAATAAAGGACTTGTTACACTACACATTTTTTGAGTGAAACAGTAGTAGTACTATACAGCCCATACTCAATCACATAGGAGGGTCGGAATCTGGGGGGCCCCAGTGGCGGACCAGGGGCGGGCCAAATTTTCTTACATTTTCTTTCAGTCCTATTCTATCCAAGCAAAAAAATTATTGAAGCTAAAAATATAAACTGCTCCCATACACTTGTTCCATGTCAGTGAATCACCAGATAATGAATCATGGATTAAGGTGACAAGAATGGCAGTTTTTATATTTTGATCTTCATAAGTTGAATTTAGAGTTTTGGTAGAGGTATTGTAGGTTTGCAAAAAAAAAAAAGAGAAAACTACTGTATTTAAAATATGTCAAATCGATTGTTTATTATTTCTAGTCCTTTGGAAAATATAAAACCTCTAAATAACATCACAAAAACATTAACAAACATACTGTAAGGAAGTAGACCAATCTTTTAAAAATGCTGGACAAAAACAGAAACTGATATGGCAACTATAAATATGCAAACTATACATTGAAGATTTGCAGTATTATAAAAAGACCCGAAATACAAAAATGCTTAAAAAATACCATTAGCCATGTCATATGTTTCAGGTCCAGAAATGAAGAAAAAAAAATGATTTGATGTCTGCTGAGACCAAAGCTATTTTTTAAATCAAGTCGACAGCTCCATTTGGAAACATTTGAATGTCAATAGTCTAAAGAAAAGAACTAAAGGTAAAATAGCACACCAAATGTAAAGTTAAAGTGAAGTATTACGTACAAGTGTTCTGAAGTACCCAGCTTTGTATTCTATGTGATGTCAAGCAACAAAGCCCCTAATTATTGTAATTTATAAAATTATAAACTAGAGCCCTGAATATTTTTCCTGAATTGGAAGAACAATAATAATACACTCCCACACACATGCTCATATAGGTGAATTAAAGGATTAGTGTCTTTATTAGACAATGGCAGTGTTCTAAAGTTATTCTTTATAGAAATTTCAGTATACAGTGATAAAAACAAGGGTAATACAGCCAGAACAGATTGGAAACAAAATTGTACAAACAAGGCTAATCCAGACAGTACAATTAAAAGAGGGTGTACATACAAATGTATAACGGATCACATGCAGCAACAATATGTTAATGGAGGAGCAATTCCAGGGGCAGAAGTGCGTAAACCAAATAAAAGCACACAGCATGTGCCTCTCCGGATAATAGAGGCATTACCAGTGCTGAATCGGTGGATGAAGACAATATTATAAGCCAGATAATATGCATGCCTGAAGACATGCATTTTCAACATGCATCTGAATAGATGTAAGGGGGCACCCTTGTAGGATGTCCTAATGATGTTTGAAGCTATGACTAGTTACATAGTTATGTAGTTAGTCAGGTTGAAAAGAGACACAAGTCCATCCAGTTCAACCATATAAAAAAAAGTATATATATTATACAATCCCATATACCCAATTATATATCCACAGTTGACCCAGAGGAAGGTGAAAAACCCCAGCAGAGCATGCTCCAATTTGCTACAGCAGGGGAAAAAATCCTTCCTGATCCCTCGAGAGGCAATCGATTTTTCCCGGATCAACTTTACCTATACATTTTAGTAACAGTGGCAGCTGGTGCTCCAATTTTTTTTGGGGGGTGCAAACAAACAGAAAAAAAACAATTGCAGCCTCACTGTGCCCATCAAATGCAGCCACTGTGCCACCAACTGCAGCCACTGTGCCACCAACTGCAGCCACTGTGCCACCAACTGCAGCCACTGTGCCATCAACTGCAGCCACTGTGCCATCAACTGCAGCCACTGTGCCATCAAATGCAGCCACTGTGCCATCAAATGCAGCCACTGTGCCATCAATCGCCGCCACTGTGCCATCAATCGCCGCCACTGTGCCATCAATCGCCGCCACTGTGCCATCAATCGCCGCCACTGTGCCATCAATTGCCGCCACTGTGCCATCAATTGCCGCCTCTGTGCCATCAAATGCAGCCACTGTGCCATCAAATGCAGCCACTGTGCCGTGCCATCAATTGTCGCCACTGTGCCATCAATTGTCACCACTGTGCCATCAATTGTCGCCACTGTGCCATCAATTGTCGCCACTGTGCCATCAATTGCCGCCACTGTGCCATCAATTGCCGCCACTGTGCCATCAATTGCCGCCACTGTGCCATCAATTGCCGCCACTGTGCCATCAATTGCCGCCACTGTGCCATCAATTGCAGCCACTGTGCCATCAATTGCTGCCACTGTGCCAATCAATTGTCACCACTGTGCCATGCCATCGAAATCAGCCACTGTGCCATCATTTATCGCCACTGTGCACATCAATTGTCACGATTGTGCCATGCCAAACGCAGCCACTGTGCCATCAATTGTCACCACTGTGCCATGCCATCAAACGCAGCCACTGTGCCATCAATTGTCGCCACTGTGCCATCAATTGTCTCCACTGTGCCATGCCAAACCCAGCCACTGTGCCATAAAACGCAGCCACTGTGACATGCCATAAAATGCAGCCACTGTGCCATCAATTGTCACCACCACTGTGCCCATCAATTGTCGCCACTGTGCCCATCAATTGTTGCCACTGTGCCCATCAATTGTTGCCACTGTGCCCATCAATTGTAGCCACTATGCCCTGTAAAATGCTGCCAGATTTCCCCCCCACCCGGCACTTACCTTTCTGGGGTCAGCATCAGCCATCCTCCTTCCACTGTCCCTCGATGTCTTCTCCCGTCCTCGATGACGCTTCAGCCAATCAGGTTACCGGCAACCAGAACCGGTGAACCTGATTGGCTGAGAGGCCTGTCAGTGTTAGCCAGGAAACAAATCCACATGGGTCCCCTGGTTAACTATTTGGAAGCCGATAAGAGCCAACAAGCTGTAATCGGAAAGCCGCTGGCTCTGATAGGCACTTCCAAACCCAACCAGCTGCCATTATTCAAATGGCCGGCGCTCACCAGGGGTCCAGCCATCTGAATAGTGGGCAGCGGCGACAATACATAGATTCATGCAATGCATGAATCTATGTATACCATTTAAAAATATCAACCCAAACTGTTATCATTTTAAATGATCTACACAAGCTGTGGACATATTGGGTACACTTGCTTTTTAACAAAAATAGCTAAAACGAGGATCTGTGTGGCTACAATTCAATACATAAAGCATGTAAACATGGTTAGAAGGTTCAACTGTTTGATCAAACAATGGTCAGCAGTTAGACCTTCACTCACAACATGTTGTCTCGCCCTACCTTCCCTTTGTCACAGATATCCTTTTTTGGGGGTATTGCCACCCACTGTTGAGGGTGGACAATAAGGTTAAATACTTAATGGACTCTTCTTTTCAGCTTAAATCTTGGTCTTTGATATTTATTTCTAAACAATTATTAGTTTATGGTTTTTAAAGTTTATGTAGCCATATTAGTGCACTTGCGACAGAAACAATTAAGCACTGCCCGTGATACTTTTTTTGTTTGCACGAACATACAATTTTTTAGAACAAGCTTTTGGGCTATGTCCCCTTCTTCAAGGTCCGAGTATGAATTTACAAAGGTTTTAGCAGAATGTTAAAAAAGACAATCACTGAGGGAAAGGGTAAAAAACACACACATATGTACACTGCAATGGTAATAAAGCTAGCATAGTGAGATAAGACAGAGGGAGAGCTATGGACTGGGGGAAGATGACAATCACAGAGGGTGTCATAAAACAGTTGGATAAAGGGTGAGAAAACCTGTATCTAAATTTAGGCCGTTATTTATTCTTTGTTCAAAAGCTTTCCTTTCTTGAATAGTTTTGAAATCCCCTTTAGGAGCTAAGGCACTGAGGTCTTTTATAGTGTGGTCCAGTTGTAAGAAAAGTTGTTGTTAGGTGTGCAGAACTTATCTACTTTATGTTCCTTGGTGATATTGTGCAAATTCATCCTCGCTTGCAACTTTCATTATTTGTGACTACATAATCAGAATTAAAGGATCACTAAAGGAATTTTTTTTTTAGCTAAATAGCTTCCTTTACCTTAATGCAGTGCTGTTTTTATGTTCTCATTGTTCGTTTTTGCTTTGAAGTTGCTGTAATACTTCTCTGATCTCCACACTTCCTGCTTGTCTGGCTCCTTATGAAAAATCTCATGGCAGCTTTTCACTGTGGTCCAAGCTGTGTCTCTAAAACTCCTCAGACCCAATCAGATTAATTTTAAAAACAAAACACTGCCCTGGGATTCAATTTAAAAACAAAACACTGCCCTGGATTTGTTTGTTTTTTGTTCTGTCTCTCTCTCTCTACTAAACATAAACACAAAACCTTTTTAAAAACATAAGTGAAACTAGAGGCATATTATATGATTTATTTTTATCTATTTTTATCTATTTTTAATCATTTTTAAAAGAAATCAGTTAGATAGACTTTTATGTCTCTATACCCTGTAAACAGTCATTTCAGCAAAAATTTTTTTTTCCTTTAGTGATCCTTTAAGTTTCCTACTTATTAGTTTATGTCTGAGGTTGGGTGGTTGTCTGAAAGCCAGTAATGGGGGCCGTTGGAATTCTTCTTTCAGAGTTTTATCCTGGGTTGTAAAAATCTTTCATGATCTTTCTTATCGCTTCTAGTGCTGGATTGTATTGACTAGAGGTACATGGTTATTTGTTTGTTTCTCTTTGTATTGAAGTAAATTTTCTCTTTGGGTTTTCAAGGCCATGTTGATGCTCGTGTTGATGGTTTTGTCTTTGTAACCTTTCTTATGGAAGGAATATGCTAGTGTTCTGAGAGGTTTATCTCTGGCTGTGTATGATGGGCGTTTAGTGTATTGGAGGTGAAATGGGCCATCATACACAACCAGGCAATCAGATGCCACTGAATACACCCAGACACAGAAATAAACATTTCGGAACACTAGCAGATTCCTTCCATAAAAAGGGTTGTAAAGACAAAACCATCAACACCAGCATAAACACAGACAATACTCAATTGTTTAACAACTTCCCACCCGGTCAATAGTCAATTGACATCCAGGAAGTGGTTGTGAAATCCTGACTGGACGTCCTGCATCTCCGATCTCGGTAAAGAGCCTCCAGCAGAGGCTCTTTACCACATGATCAGCCGTGTCCAATCACGGCTGATTACGATGTAAACAGGAAGAGACGTTCTTCTGCTCTTCCTCACTCGCGTCTGACAGGGGGGCTCACGCTGATTGTTCATCACTTGGATGCCAACACTGGACCACCAGGGAATGCCCCCCGGTGCTCAATAGAGCAAAAATAGACACAATTTTTTTTTATTGAACACAATCAATGCCAATCAGTGCCCACACATGGGCACTGACTGGCAACATGGTCACTGACTGAAATGATTTCCAGAAATGCCATCAGTGCCACCCCTCAGTGTCCATCAGTGCCACCATTAGTGCCCATCTATGCCCAGTGCCTTCCTATCAGTGCCCATCAGTGCCGCCCATTAGTGCCACCAAAGAGTGCCCAGTGCTGTCTATGAGTGCCCATCAGTGCTGCCTATGAGTGCCCATCAGTGCAGCATACCAGCGCCACCTATCAGTGCCCATCAGTGCAGCCTCATCGGTGCCCATCAGTGCAGCCTCGTCGTGCCCATCAGTGCCACCTCATCGGTGCCCATCAGTGCCACCTCATCAGTGCCCATAATTGAAAAAGAAAACTTACTTTTTGACAAAAAAAATAACAGAAAAAAATAAAAACTTAATTTTTTTCAAAAATGCCAGTCTTTTTTTAGTTGTTGCGCAAAAAATTTAAATCGCAGAGGTGATCAAATACCACCAAAAGAAAGCTTTATTTGTGGGAACAAAATTATAAAAATGTCATTTGGGTACAGTGTAGCATGACCGCGCAATTGTCATTCAAAGTGCGACAGTGCTGAAAGCTGAAAATTGGCTTGGGCAGGAAGCTGCGTAAGTGCCTGGTATGGAAGTGGTTAAAGAAAGAAGATTTTGCTTATAGGCTTTTAACTCTAATAAAGGATGATTTTCTCTTGTTGTTCAATTTAACAGCTTTTAGCTCCAGAATGTTTTACCGCCTTCATGACTATTCAGCTTTGCGCTACTTTAACTGGCTATTACGTGGTCATGCAACACTGTAAATTGTTATCTTGTTTTTATATAAATATAGCTTTATTTTGGCGGTATTTGATCACCACTGGGTTTTTAGTTTTTTTTTGGCTATAAAAATTGAAAACAAAAACATATCCAATAAAATGAAATGTCTTCATAAATTTAGGCCAACATGTATCCTGCTATTAAATGATTTGTGCAAAAGTCATAGCGTCTACAAACTATGGTATATAAATTGAGTAAAAGAAGTATTGAATGCGTCACCACTCACTTTTCTAGGTAAATATATTTCTAAAGGTGCGATTGTCATGACATTTTCAGCACATGACGGTAACATTACATGCAATCCATACATACAAAGAAACCAAAACAAATAAGTTCAGAAATGAAGTAATGTGTAATAAAATGGAATGTCACAGGGAAAAAGTATTGAACACGTAAAGAAAGAGGTATAAAAAGTTACGTAAAGCCAGGATACCAGCTAAAATCTATTAGCAATTAGAAAGCAAACCTGCACCTTATCCGTGCAAATTAATATCAGCTGGTTCAGTCTCAACTGATGGCCTATAAAAAGGTAACTCGTTTACCAAGGTGTCACACAAAAAACATCTTATGATAGGCAAAAGCAAAGAGCTCTCTTCAAGACCTTTGCAACCTTATTGTTGCAAAATATACTAATGGCATTGGTTACAGAAGGATTTCTAAACTTCCAGTGAGCACTGTTGGGTCCATAATCTAGAAGTGGAAAGAACATAATTTCACAATAAACCAACCACGATCAGGTGCTCCTCGCAAGATTTCTGACAGAGGAGTGAAAAGGATTATCAGAAGTGTTGTCCAAGAGCCAAGGACCCACTTCTGGAGAGCTTCAGAAAGACCTTAAATTAACAGGCACAATTATTTTAAAGAAAACAATAAGTAATGCACTAGACTGCCATAGTCTGTATGCACGCTCACCTCACAAGACTCCATTGCTGAAGAAAAAGCATGCTGAAGCTTGTTTAAAGTTTGCTGCACAACATTTAGACAAAACTGTGAGATACTAGGAGCATATATTCTGGTTAGATGAGACCAAAACTAACTGACACAGATAGCAATAGTAACACTAATACCACGAGCAGAGCTAATAATGTACACTGTCACTGTACTAATGATATTGACTGGGAAAGGGTTACGATCTAGTTGCAATCAAAGGGTTAAATGCGTGCCTAACAGTGTGTAATATGTGCCGCCAGCCCGTTCACTCATCCGATGACTGCCCGCCTGTTTTTTTCACAACAAAAGTGGAGTTACGCTTTAAATGCCCTTTATAAAATTGATTATATACACGGCCAGGGTTGTCGGGAAGGGGCCCTGTCCTCATCAACATGGGGACAGGGTGCTCTGGGGTGGGGGGCCGCAGTGCGCCCCCTGCCCCAGAGCACCTAACCCCCCCATGTTGAGGGCACGCTGCCCGGTACGGCTCAGGAGGGGGGGGGGGGCGCTCGCTCGCCCCCACTCCCTTCCTGACCGGCCGGCCGGCGTGCTTTGGATACGGGTCTGTTATGGATTGTGGGGGGACCCCCACGCCGTTTTTTCGGCGTCGGGGGTCTCCTTACAACCCATAACAGACCTAAGGGCCCGTTATGCTCCTGAGGGGGGAACCCATGCCGGATTTTTTTTTAAAAATCCGGCGGGGATTTCTCCTTCAGGATTCATAACAAACTCCGCCCACGTGTAGAATTGGCGGGAATCCGCGTCGGATCCCCGCCGCTTCTATGACGGCTTTGTCTCCATCGCGGCAAGCCAGCTCGGCGCTGGCTCCCGCGATGGGGCTCGCAAGTGCTCAATCTCGCCGAGAAAGGGAGCGAGATTGACACAATATCCCAGTCACCTACTGTAGCATGTCAAGTAGGGTCATGCTATATGTCACCCCTGCCAACAGAAAGAAAGGCTTAGAAACCTTGCATTACACAGAAAATTAAACTTGAACACCCAGAGGCAAGACTGTTATGGAAACAGGTTTCAGCTCCTTGCACATGGACCAATGTAAGACAAGAAAAAAAAAATGAATCCCTCAAATCTGTCACCTAGATAAATAGACCAATCTCAGTTTTTATATATACTTACACACGCACATACATATATATATATATATATATATATATATATATATATACACACATATATACATATATATGTGTATATAGATATATCTATATATATACTGTATATCTCTAAATATATATTATCTCTAATATATATATATACACACACACACACTATATATATATATATATTATATATACATACACACATACATATACACACTATATTAATATATAAATAAAATAGTATGTTACAAAACGGTTTTTTAAATATGAAAATTTTATTTCCTTTTCCTGTGCCCTAGTCCAAGTTATACATGAATGGATTCTTACCTGTACTACAGAATTTATTCTTGTCCAGAAGAGCAAAATACTTGTAATAAGTTCTTAACACTTGCACATTCACAGTCAGTATTGATTGCAAAAACTGTGCAATAGCAGAGTGCTCTTGAACCCTTAAGCAGAACTATTCACCTGATAAAGGCACAAATGGAGACGTCAGACTCTGGGCAACTGCTGAGCTACACAAACAGCAACCCTAGCAGAGTTAATAAGACATTGATTCTCTGTGCTGCTGCCGACTCATCAGAGTGACTACATAAGCTCTGCTAGGAGAAGATGAAAGGTATGTTGCCCATTAAGCCTACTTGTTCTCAGAACCCTTTTAAGGAATTCAGCACATTCACTGCGTGCCATTTATATATATATATATATATATATATATATAGCATTACCAATCCTCTGCAAGATGGATATCCCTAGTACAAGTTCACAAAATCCAGGTTTTATAAAGTTCAGAATTAATGTTAACATTGTATAAATGTATACGTAAAATGCTTATTTTTAACATAATATACAGTTTACACCAAAAAACTCACTTCTTAAATGGAATAAGTAGAGCTATTGCCCTCTTCAAGTGTAATAGTGCACCAGATCAACCTTTGAGATTAGTTTACTTAAGGCCGCATTCACACCTGAGCGTTTTGTCGCATGAAGCTCCAAAACGCTAGAGGGGCAAAAATACATTATTATCTATGGAGATGGTTCACATCTCCACTCCAAAACGTCTGAAGCCGAACGCCTGAAGCTTAAACAAGTTCCGGACCCTTTTTTGTTGCGCGAATTTGGCGGATTTGGGCGTTTTAGAACGTTTTTATTCCCATAGAAAGTAATGGAAATGCTTGATTCAAGCGTCTAGCGCGACAATGAGCGTTTCTACGGGCGTTTTGTCGCTTTAATTAATAGAACATTTCACCCAGGCAGAAGATAAAAAAATCTACAAACATAGCAACAAGTGATGAAAGAGATGATCATTTTTCCTATTGGCTAAAATTAAAATGTTGAAGTTCAAAAACTTCGGACAACGTTGTATGCAAATGCACAAATACGTGTCAAAACACGTAAAAAAAACACCGAAAATGCTACACTCAGGTGTGAATGCAGCCTTACAGGACAGTGCAAGCAGCAGTGACAATTAGCAAGGTCATATCCCAACAAGAGTGAGAGTGAATCAGTGAATTCAACTGCAGCCAGGAAGCCTGTACTAACCAATGACAGGCTGACAGGTGCTGCAGCTGTTCGCATGTGAACAGACATTCAAGGTGTTAAATGCGATTAGAAGTGAATGATGGGTCCCGGACGCAGAACATTTTATCCAAGCATGCTCATCTGTCCCTATTTGTACGTAACAACTCTCATGTCCATTTATGCGCAGTCGCCATGGCTGTCATTGATTTGTGTAGAATTTCTGGCCATGGCTGATCGCACACACACCTGTGATCCCCACTGATTCTTGGCCGTGCACATCCCTGATCGACCGTAGGAATGAAAGCGCAGGACTATCAGATGCAACGTGCAGAATACCTGGGAATGTGAAATGTAATCCAAATCCAAATTACAGAAAGAAATCTTGAAAATGCTTCTAAATGAAACTCCAAATATTCTGGATTAGTTGTAATAATATATACAGCAACATTCCTTGCAGCTCAGGAAATATGAATTAAATGTGAACTCAAACTGAGAATTATGTACAGAGAGCTAGGTTGCTAAAAAAAAAAAAAAGTATAGAAAGGCTGCTTCCAGGACTTTGCCTTGAACATAAATTAGGAACATGGGGAAAATAAAACAAGTGAACACAGAGGTTAGTATTTACTAAAGGCAAATACACTGTGCACTCTGCAAGTGCAGGTGCACCAGAGCTTAGTAAATGAGCAGAAGCTCTGCTGTCTTCCATTAGCCAATGATGTGCAAGCAAGAAATACAAAATGCATTTTACTTCCATGTGTTTGGGTTTTCTTTGTGAAGTAAAGATTTAACCAATTTACTATGCTCTAGAGCAGTGGTCATCAACCATTCCTGCAGGGCCCACTAACAGGCCAGGTTTTATGTATTACCTTGGGGAGATGCAAACTAGAATACTGCAATCGCTAGAGCAGCAAATTATATCACCTGTGATGTATTTCAGTTATCTTGCAAACCTGGCCTGTTAGTGGGCCCTGCAGGACAAGGTTGATGACCACTGCTCTAGAGTAACTGCCCTTTGCGAAGTGCACAGTCTATTTGCTACCATGGATACGCAGTAATGTTTGTCAGCTTACCTCTCCATGTGTTCAGCTTAAAGACCAGTCGTCCTTCATCTGGCTGCTTAAGTAAATCTCTCCTCAAAGCATGGCTCCACCACCAGGCCCTATCAGGGAACGCTTATGTTAACCTGTGCACTGCAAGCCAGCCTGCTGATCAATATTGTGCTTTTGGCTCCTGTGTGTTCTACGCCTGATTCTAGTTACCGATCTTGGCTTGTTCTTGGCTGTCTGTCATGGACAAGTCTGGCCACTAGATGGCGATATCGGCGCGCGCAATCGTGGTAACGGCGCGTGGGGACACCATCTTGGTGCCAAAAAGGACCATTTAAGGGTGCTGACCCTGGGGCCTCTTGCTGCTTGATCTACAGCGCGTTCCTGAACCAAACCTGGTGCCCGTTACCTGCTATAAATCTGCTCCTGAGACCCAGCTTGCCTCTGACTACTCTTGATCTCCGCCTGCCCTGACCTCGGCTTGTCTGACCACATTTCCGCCTATTCCACTTACCAGTCTGCTGCCCGCCAGTTGCCAACCCGGCTTGGTCCACGACTCCGCTCCTGCTTGGTCCCTGCACCTGATCCACCCGCCAGTGTATGACCCGGCCTGTCTGAACCTGCTGTCTACCTGTACTACGATACACCTCCCCCAGCGCTGGACCCGGCCTCCTGCATCCGGCCCCAGTCACCTGGCGTCCAGCCTTCCTCAGCACCGCTGACACTGCTCCGGAGTAAACAGAATTCCAGCTCTGCCCAGCACCAGCGTTCCCGCCAGGCGCTTGTGTGACTCTGCACTCTCGGGTTTCCTGTTTTCCCTATCAGGGCCTCCGGAGTGAGAGGAGCAAGAGTAGCCGTTCCCTGCACATCAGGCTCCACCACCAGGTGTGTGACACTGTCCTTGTCTGCTTTATATTCCAACATTAGCGTTTTCCTTGACTATCCTTACTTGCTTGTTGCCCTGACCTTTGGCTATCTCCTGACTATCCTTTGTTGTCATAGTCTACTGCTTCCTCTCTATCTTCCTGTAGTCTACCTTGAGCATGAGCTGGGAGGCCCTGGGGGTGTGACCTGGAGCCAAACTGCAGCTAAATCCATCCCCACCACTAGGGGCCTCTGGTGAATACCCGCCGGCTCTTAGATTCTACAGTAGCTCCCAGTGTCATCTGTGTTGGTGCTCCAGAGTACCTGCTCTCCTGAATCTCCTAGAGCTCCATCCGTAGCAGTCAGCCATAGGGTCCACTACCTTGCGGTGCACTCCTGACCCCAACAGGGTGCATTTGTCACCTGGACTCAGATGACCTGACATTTGCCTTTAGTAAATCAACCACAAATTCTTACCTGCAATTCAGAGTTAATAGCAGGGCAAAAAGAGCTGTATGCCTGTTCAGTAATTCCACAAGACCACATCTAGTAATGCATCAATGTGTTACAAGTAAGAGAAAAGTTTGCCAGTATTCCATCTTGCGCCAAATAGTCTACATATGGAAAATACTGAGTACCGTTCACAAAGTCCTAAAATCAGTAGATGTAGTTTGTGTACCATTATCAGGCACAATTATGTACAACAGAATTCACATGACGGTAAAAGGTTGGGCTACATTTTTAGCTTGAATAATGAGCAAGAAAGAATGTCTTACTCTACAATACACCTGTAAAATCTATATGCGGTCAGGTATCTGGCTTCTTGGTCACACTTAGTAGGAAAACCACAGCTCTGGTTGAGTAATGGTATGTTTATTGGCACAGAATACAGTTCAAATAACCATACTGGTCACCACAGGAAGCTTATTGCAAGTTCTTCCTGCATAAAACATCTTGGATATCTTTCAGAATTTTTAACCTGCTTTTCCACAAAGACAAATGTTTGTACGCAGACCTTTATACAGGGTCAGCTGCAGTAATGCAAGCAACATCTCATGCCTTCGTATGAAGCATTATAAAGGATTCAACCTAAAATGGTAAGCAAGTGGAGCTTCAGAGCTGCCACTTGCAGTGTGATATATCAGTGATATATAGGTGGAAAAATTTAATGTGTAAGGTTAGGAGGTTTCTGTAAATCATAAAGTGCTAACACACAGAGTGAAGAGAAAAGATTCTGTAGAACTTTAAAGCTTTATCATCAATCTGTAACAACCTCCAGGTGACATGTTTATCCAACAGCCTATGTAGAGGCTCAGCAACAGTAGTTTTGTCTTTTAGGAAAACATGGTTAAATTGAACAAGATCTCCAGTTAAAGGATAACTCCACTTTCGCTTGAAAAAACAATATAGTGTATAAAATTGCGACACAAGTCATATTGTAATTGAATGTTATTAAAAATTACCTTTCCTTTTCAACCTACCCCCACAGCTACAGAAAATGCAATGCAATATGGCTACCTGGAGTTGTTCTGTACACAGAGGGCCAGATTCAGAAAGACTTGCGCTGGAGTAATTCGATATGCACCGCGTAACTGTGAATATGCGCCATCGTTTCTATGTGGCCGTACCCACCAAACTAGATGCGACTGAAAACGGGCCATTTCCGATCGGCCTAACTTTCCGACGCCAGAGTCTCGTCAGCGCATAATTTCGTTTGGCGCATCAGTCGCGCCTATTGATTTCCCCTGCAAATATGCAAATGAGGGAGATTTCCCAATTCAAGAACGGATTAGCACCATACGCATACCATTTCTACAAATAGCTGCTTTATCTTTACTCCAGACGGCCTCAGGTCAGCAGGAGAGCAGCTACAGCAGCAGCGTTACCGACGAAACTAGCAAGCTGAACAACCACACTTGCAAGGACAACACCTCTGTGTGCCAACATGCCAGGGGCAATCGTGGTCCTAGCACTAGTACTGGGTCCCCCAGAACGAAGGAGGCGGGCACGTGAGAGGATATACCGCACGCGCATGAGCCTCTTTGGCATGGGGGATGAGGAGGTGTATCGCCTCTTCAGATTCAGCCCTGATGCAATACTTGAACTAACCACAACCCTGCAGGGTGACATCACCAGCAAGACACACCGCTCACAAGCAGTGCAGCCACTGGTGAAGGTACTGGCAACACTTCATTTCCTTGCAAGTGGATCATTCCAGCGTACAAGTGGAGTGGTGGCTGGGATGTCACAGTCCTCCATAAGCAGATGTGTGCACCAGGTTGTCCCCGCAATCCTCAGACGCATGTCCAACCAGTTCATCAGACCCACCACTGAGGAGCTGCGGCTGAAGGCAATGACAGATTTCTACAGCATTGCCAGATTCCCACACACCATCGGGGCCATTGATTGCACACATGTGGCACTCCAGCCCCCCAGTGCCACAGAGCACATATACCGCAATCGTAAGCATTGGCATTCCATCAACGTACAGGTGATAGCCGATGCCCAACGCCTCATATGGCACGTCCGTGCCAAACACCCCGGGTCCAGCCATGACAGCTTCATATACCGTCAGAGCCCCATCCCAGCAGAATTCGAGCAGAACATGTATGGGGGCAGCTGGCTGGTTGGTGAGTGACATGGGTGGCAGGCATGACTATCCCCTCCCGTGATGCACACCTCACAAGTGGCACATGCATGACTAACATCCTCCTGTCTTTTCCCTTCGAGGTGACTCTGCATATGCACTGGGACCCCATCTCATGACTCCTTTCCGGAACCCCCAAACCAGAGGAGAGAGAAAATACAATGAAGCACACATCAAAACCCGTGCAGTGGTGGAGCAAACATTCGGGCTCCTGAAGTCCCGTTTCCACTGCCTGGATAAGTCCGGGGGGACCCTATTGTATTCCCCTACCTTTGTGTGTCAGATCATCGGTGCATGTTGCATTCTGCACAACTTTGCTATGAGAAAAGGCCTGCAGATTGACATACGTGATGACCTGACCCCCGACCCACACAGTCCCCACCTGCCAGAGGAGACCCAGTCTGCTGATGGAAGAGCAGTCAGGAGGGTCCTCGCCTTAGGCATCTTTGGACAATAAACCAAAACATTAATCACACAGACAATGCATGCATGCACACCACTGATGTCCCTAGATCACACACACCACATTCACATCGCATTGGATTAGCCCAAGTCCAGCATGTAGGACTTGGGAGCAGCAACGCCAGCGTCAAGGCCCCAATGATGTCGCTGTCCATTCATACACCTTTCACACGTCATTCATACAGCCGTGGGGTTAACTTCACCACCACGGCCGAGGGTGACACCCCTTACTGGCAGGAGTGCCACCCCCTCACATTCACACACCATTCACACTGTCCCCTGCACTCCTGACCGTGTGCAGTAAAAAATTAAATACATATCTCATAACATGAGAAAAAAAATAAACAAAAACTCATAACCTGAGTATAAAAAATAAATAAAATATAAACCAAAAAAAAAAAAAAACCCTCATCTGGGATGACGGGGGCTCCTGCTTGGGGGCACTCTCAGGCTCCTCAGCTGCCTGGAGGGAGTGGGTGGTGGTGGGGGTGGGGGAGGCTGATCCCCGGGTGGGCCACTCCTGGCACCTGTTGGCTGCATGCCCTCCAAGGCCACGGCAATACGGCTGAGATACAGGTTGGTCTGGGCCTGCATCCTCAGCTGGCGGGTGATATGATGCCGCTGGTCACGCTGCCGCTGCCTCCCCTCTTCCCGGATGGCAGCTGTGTTGGCGTTGACGGCTGCTGTCAGGTGCCTTACATCAGCCTGCACCTCCCCCAGGCTGGTGACAACGTCCTGCACACGACTGGGCAGCTGTGACATGGAGCCCAGACTGTCAGTGACCCGGTCTAAGTGGCCAGCAATCTCCCCCATCTGCTGGGTCTGCCTTGCGTGGTCCAACACCACCTGGTCCTGGACCATATTAGACACCCCCCTGGTCTTACGGGTCGCCTTCCTGGGGGCAGGAGAAGGTTGTCCCCGTGGGGATGGAGTCGCCCTTGAGGGGCTACCTAGGATGGGGGAGGGGATGACAGAGGGCCCTGCAGAGGAGGAGGACTCCTCCAACAATAACATAAAGTCCTGCTCAGGGACAGGCTCCTCCTCAACCACCTCTGCAGAAGTGGTGTGGGCACTCTCCTCCACCTCGGTGTCTCCAGCACCCAGGGCCTCGTCATCAGCATCCCGTTGGGAGGTTGGGGTGGACTGGCCGGTAAGAGATGATGGCCCAGCTCCGTCATCTGTGGATGACACAAAGCAGACACATGTTGGTGGTCCCACACACTTGGCACATGTACCCTCCCCCCCCACATGCAACACACCAAATAGGGGATAAAAAACACTTACCTGTCCTGGAGCCTTCCTCCATGGAGTCATAGCCAGGGACCCCCTCCAACTGCTCCCTGTCCAGGCAGCGGGCGACCACCTCCTCCTCCGTGGTCAGGCTGACCGGACATGGTGGACCACCACCTGTGCCCCGCTCATGGCTCCGAATGGTGGCCACCTTGCCACGGACCTTGCGCCGCAGGTCGTTAATTTTTTTTTGTATGTCGCTAGCAGTCCGGGTGGAGTACCCCAACACATTGACCCTGGCAGCAATGGTCTCCAGGATGCCCTGCTTCCTCTCCCGGCTGGTCTTCCTACTTTTTTTCCCGTGGAGGAACTGATTAAACGTCTCCATAGCCGAGATGATCACAGAGACCTCCTGGGCATTAAAATTGAGGTTCCTCCTCTCTTTGGGGGTAGCGGGAGCAGCCATGACAGTGCAAAAGTATCTTCCCTGGGGTGGGGGGAAACGGATATACGTTTCCGCTAGCGCTTTTATACGCGCAACGGAACACATTGCGCTGGCGTTTCCCGTGAAGTGGTGCCGACGGAAGTTGTGAGCATGCGCACACGGGGGCAAGTGGAGCCTCAATCACCGCGCATGCTCCGTGGATGATGCGCTGAACGTAAGCCTCTGCGCTGGGCTCCGCCCATCATTTACATATGATCACACCCACTTCCACTTGCGTCGGGTTACGCCAGCGCATTATCGTTACTCTGGCGCAAGTTTACGCGCAACTGCTATGTGAATAACAGTACTTGCGACGAAAGTGTCGGCGGAGTAACGTAAATGAGAAACGTTACTCCAAAGTAAAGAAGCGCCCATCTACCTGAATCTGGCCCAGAGTGTGTACTGACCACTCCCCAGAAACATCATCATTTCTTGCTTGTGTGATTGGATCACCAATTTTCACAGAAGTCTGCTTAAGATGCAAGTCAGATTTCAGGCATCCCCTGCAACAAAAATTTAATTTTTGATGAGATACTCCCAATAGGAACACGTCTGAAGGGATGCAAGCCCAGAAGCTTTCCTCTTTAGTGCTCTGCAGCTGCCACAGCGTACTGATAATTATGAAACCACTCCCATTAGACCCACTATGCACAGAGGAACAAACGATAATTTCTTCAGAATAACAAAAGTTTGGAATCTACAGCAAAGGTTGTTACAATCCTTGCAATGTACATAGATCACCCAGAGAGGAATGTTTTTTTTTTTTTGTGAAGAAGAAAACTTCTTCACAACAACTGAAACTCACTCCTTGAAGTTCTCTTGATGATCCCATAAATGGTGGATTTAGGTGCAATCTTAGTGGCAGCAATATCCTTGCCTGTGAATCCCTTTTTGTGCAAGGCATTGATGACTGCACATTTCCTTGCAGGTAAAGCAGAGGAGAAACAATGATTTCAAGCACCTCCCTCCTTTTAAAGCTTCCAGTTGGTCATTCTAACTCATGATGTCAGCTGGTCTTTTTGTGGCATGGCTAAAATGCAGTGGAATTTTTTTTGTAGGGGGATTAAGTTTATTTTCATGGCAAAGAGGGACTTTGAAATGAATTGCAATTCATGTGATCACTCTTCATAACATTATGGAGCATATGCAAATTGCCATCATAAAAAGTGAAGCAGCAGACTTTGTGAAAATGTATATTTGTGTAATTCTCAAAACTTTTGGCCATGGCTGTACATAGCCTAAATAGCACAGTCCCCTGGCTGGTCAAGTAATGAACTCAGGTCCTCTGATGTTACAATGTCAGTGGTACAAGCCCAGGTAATTGTGGCGATTTACCTCCATGGGGTGCGTGCATGATAGTCTGGGCTCACAGGAAGTGGGTTAAATAATGTTGGCTGTCATTCAAACCAGAGTTGGATTGTTGGCATATTGAATTTTTGCAGGGGACAGTGTTTTTCTTCTATTTTGTAAGATGCCTGGAAACCAGTTTTCACTTTTGTCTCTTCTCCTAAATGGATCCCATCTGCATCAAATTTATGCCCTAGAAATTCAACAATAAGCAATCAAACACGTTTATACCCTAGCAAATATGTGTAGGACTTATCTGAACTCGCCATTTAATGTTTCAATAAAGTCTGTTTGAATCAAAAGATCTTTAAAACATGGGACTGCCTGTACATCAGGAAGACCAGAAAAGTCTATTCACACAACCAAATGGTGCTTTTTCTTTCTCGTACATCACGGGACACAGAGCGGCATATTCATTACTATATGGGTTATATGGAGTACCTTCAGGTGTGGACACTGGCAATCTTAAACAAACAGGAAGTCCCTCCCTATATAACCCCCTCCCCTAGAGGGAGTCCCTCAGTTTTTTCGCCAGTGTCTTAGGTTTGCCCTTCCATGGAAAGATCTGGATAAATACATTCAGACTGTTTCAAGTGGCAAAAGTACCCTTTTACCAGTCAAAGGAAGTTCCGGGGTCCTGCGTTTAAAAGGGCAGCTCCCCCCGGTTCCAGGGCCCTCAAATTTCAGGCAGTACGGTCCTCCTGCGCGATCAAACTTTTAACAATGGATCGCAAGGACAGGCCTCTGGGGATCGGTCCCCGACAGAAGGGGTCCGATCATCTGTGGCCGCAGGCTACAGATTAGAATTTCTAAAATTTCCTCCACAAGGAAGGCCTCAATGCGGGCAGCATTGGATCACCTGCTTTACCAGGGCATAAGGGTAGAGGTACCAGCCCAAGAACAGGGGCTAGGTTTCTATTCCAATCTGTTTGTCATACCAAGGCTCATCGGCAATGTCAGACCAATTTTGGACCTAAAAGGTTTAAATGCTTACCTAAGGGTTCGCTCTTACCGGATAGAATCCGTTTGGCCAGCAGCCGCCACACTCCAGAAGGATCGGGCTTCTATAGACATTAAGGAGGGTTACCTTCATGTACCAGGTCTTTCAGCCACATCAAATATTTTTGTTTTTACGCTTCGCAGTGATACAGCGTCACTTCCAATTTGTGGCGCCCCCCTTCGGGCTGGCTACGGCCCCCGGGTATTCACGAAGGTCCTAGCTCCTATTCTAGTCAGTCCAAAGGATCCAAGGGATCTCGGACCTAGCATACCTGGACGACCTCTTAATCATAAGATCACTCGCTTCCTTGGTGGAATGCGTAGTAGCCCTCATGGTTCAGTACCTCGAGAGGTTCGGCTGAGTCCTAAACCGGGGAAAGATCAGCATTTCAACCTACAAAGCAGTTGGAATATCTCGGCACGAGATTAGACACAGAACAGAAGATGGATGTTCCTGCCCCTGGTAAAGGTCGAGGCTATCAAGAGATTGATTCAGTTGGTTCTAAGCAAAAAAGGGCCAACTATTCGCCTATGTATGCGATGGCCATGTTCGAGGCAATACCACACGCTTCCACGCTCGTGTCCTACAGGCAGCAATTCTAGCAGCTTGGTTCTGCCCAGTGGTCTGGAAGGCTGGAGAGCGGTCTTGAACAAGTTCACTCGCCAAGGAACTTGGGCAGAGGCAGAGAGGCAGCTGCCCATCAAGGTCTGGGAGTTCTGAGCGGCTCAGCTAGCCCTCCTGGCATAGACATCCAGATTACAGGGGTCCTCGGTGAGAAGTCATTCAGACAAGGCCACAGCGGTGGCATATAGGTGAACCACCAAGGGGGAACCAAGAGTCAAGCCACTCAGAGTGAGAGGAGCTTGGTTTTTCGGTGGGCAGAGGTTTATGTACCCTGCATATCGGCGACATTCATTCCCGAGGTGGACAACCTGCAGGCGTACTTCCTAACTCGCCAAACCCTGTCGCCGGGGGAGTGGTCTCTGCATCCACAAGTTTTTTCAGACAATCTGCCAGAAGTGGGGAGTGCCAGACGTGGAGGTCATGGCATCAGGATTCAACAAGAAGCTAGACAGGTTCATGTCTCGAACGAGGGACCCTATGGCCTGCGGAACCGATGTGTTGGTTTGCCCTTGGCATCAATCATAACTTCTATATGCATTTCCCCCACTGCAGTTACTACCCCACCTGCGGCGCAGGATCATACCACAGGCTGATTATCCTGGTAGCCCCAGCTTGGTACCGGAGGGCATGGTACTCACTAGTCCTGAAATTGGCAGCGGGAGGCCCTTGGACTCTTCCTCTAGGGCCAGACCTACTCTCACAAGGCCCGATCCTCCACCCTGCATTACGGCGTCTAAATTTGACGGCCTGGCGGCTGAATCCCTAATTCTCAGGGGTAGAGGTCTGTCTAGGCAGGTAATCCCTACCCTCATTAAGGCTAGAAAGCCGGCCTCCAGGGTAATTTGTTACAGGGTTTGGAGGGCCTACGTAGGCTGGTGTGAGTCTAAGAGATGGTTTTCCCGCAAGTATACCATTGATAGAGTATTAAGTTTTCTCCAGCTAGGAGTGGATAAAGGCCTGGCATTAAGCACGATCTAAGGACAGATTTCAGCCTTATCAGTGTGGTTTCAGAGGCCGCTGGCCGCCCACTCGCTGGTTAAGATCTTCGTACAGGGAGTCTTACGTGTTAATCCTCCGGTCAAATCACCACTTTGTCCATGGGACTTAAATCTTGTTCTGTCAACTCTACAGAAACAACCCCTTGAGCCGTTGGCTGAGGTACCTTTGGTTTTACTGACTAGAAAGTCGGTATTTCTGATCGCCATAGTTTCGGCCAGGAGAGTATCGGAAATGGCAGCCTTATCTTGTAAGGAACCATATCTCATTTTACATAAGGATAGGGCAGGTTTCCGTCCTCATCCTTCCTTTCTACCAAAGGTTATATCCAGTTTCCACCTGAACCAGGATGTGGTACTTCCATCCTTCTTCCAAAACCCACCTCTAGAAAGGAGGGGTTGCTGCATACGTTGGATATTGTCAGGGCCATAAAGGCCTATCTTAAAGCTACAGAGAAGGTTCGGAAAACAGATGTGGTGTTCGTTTTACCGGAAGGGCCCAAGATGGGTCAGGCAGCTGCTTGATCCACCATCGCAAGATGGATTAAACAATTAATCATTCAGGCCTGCGGTTTGAAGAGGTTGCCTCCTCCTTTGTCGGCAAAGGCCCATTCTACCAGGGCCATGGGCACCTCCTGGGCAGCACATCATCAGATCTCTATGGCTCGAATATGCAAGGCAGCAACGTGGTCGTCAGTCCACATGTTTACAAAATTTTATCAAATGGACGTAAGAAGGAATGCGGATACAGCCTTTGGGCAGTCAGTACTACAGGCCGCGATTCAAGCTCCTCAGGATCTGAGGGGGCTCCCTTGATTTGATTTGAGATTTACATTTCTCGTTTAAGTTGGATTTACTACTATTTGAGTATACCTCTAAATTAAATCCTTCTTTGGAAGATGTCTCCCTCCCCTCATTAAAGCATTGCTTTCGGACATCCCATATAGTAATGAATATGCCGCTCTGTGTCCCGTGATGTACGAGAAAGAAAAAGGGATTTTTAAATACAGCTTACCTGTAAAATCCTTTTCTTGGAGTACATCACGGGACACAGAGCTCCCACCCCTCTTTTTGGGAACATTTTGGGAGGCATACTGCTTGCTACAAAACTGAGGGACTCCCTCTAGGGGAGGGGGTTATATAGGGAGGGACTTCCTGTTTGTTTGAGATTGCCAGTGTCCACACCTGAAGGTACTCCATATAACCCATATAGTAATGAATATGCCGCTCTATGTCCCGTGATGTACTCCAAGAAAAGGATTTTACAGGTAAGCTGTATTTAAAAATCCCTTTATCCTGACTTTGTGATACTTGCAATAAGTCACATAAACCTTCAACAAATGGCTCATACAAACCTCTGTAAATGGTCACTATAGCAAACAGTAAGGTATTTATCGCAGGCTTTAGCAGTTAAACACAGGGATATGGCATCATTCACTTGCAATTTCTGATTATGTGACTAAAATTCTGCAGTATAGTATAGTTTAAAACACTTGAGTTTCTGTGGCACAAGACTAATGCCGCGTACACACGATCATTTTTTGTGATGAAAAAAAACGACGTTTTCTGTGAAGTAAAAAACGATAAAGACGATGTTGCCTACACACCATTGTTTTTTTCACAAAAAGCAAGGTTACGTTCACCACTCTTTTCCATTGAAGCTCGCTTCATAACTAGCTTCTGGGCATGCGCGGGTTGAAAAACATCGTTTTAAACGACGTTTTTGCTACACACGGTGACTTTTTGTGAAACAAAAAACGACGTTTTGAAAAACGACACAAAAAATTCAAGCATGTTGGAATTTTTTTTTGGTCGTTTTTTTTAAGACAAAAAACGACGTTTTGCCCACACCCCATCAATTTAAATAACGTTTTAAAAAACAACGTTTTTTTTCATCGCAAAAAAACGACCGTGTGTACACGGCATTAGTCTCTCAAGGACTTTAACCAATACAAATCTGCCCTCCAAAATACTATTCTTTTCATCCACTCCAAGTAGACCTATTTTACCACTGTTCTTAACACCTTCTCATCCAGTCCCTGTCAACCCTTCTCTACCTTCAACTCTTTACTTCATCCTGCACCACCTCCACCCCCTGACTTACTTTCCAGGAGATTGATAATCACTTAAAAAACATGATTAATATAATTTGTGATAAAATCTACACTCTACAGTTATCTTCAGTTAAAACCCCATGTCAACCGATACAATTGAGACATTCAAACCTTCTACAATAAGTTGCTAAACTTCTAACTCCCACCTAACCAAGTCAGGGATAAAGTTGTGGAGAAGTTTAAAGCAGAGTTTAAAGCAGGGTTAGGTTATAAAAAAAATATCCCAAGCTTTGAACATCTCACGGAGCACTGTTCAATCCAGCATCCAAACATGTAGCACAACTGAACACCTATAAATGTATGGCCATCCACCAAAAATGATAGGCAAGGAGAAGCAGCCAAGAGGCCCATGGTAACTCTGTAGGAGCTGCAGAGATCCACAGCTCAGGTGGGAGAATATGTCGCAGGACAATTATTAGTTGTGCGCTACACCTGGCCATAAACCACCTGATTTGTGACATGCCCACCAGGTTTAACTTGATTTTGGCAATGCTGCAGCCGTTGCACATGCAGCAGAAGGCCGTCAATGAGTACCTGTGTTAGAATGGCACAACGACAGGCTAAGGCCAGCTCAGCTTTTTTCCACACGCTAATGGCTGTTCATAAAGCATGCATGCATTGTACTGTCATCATTTCAGGAGGCCACAAGGATGGTGATCCGTGACAATCCCTACATCAGTGACACAATCCATGTTGTGTTCCTGCTGAAGCAAACTCTGTGTAGCATCATGAACAGGGCACTTGAGGCAGAGCAGTGGGAAAGGGACTTCCTTTCCTCTTAAGGCCCACTGTATGCAGACACCATTGTTCCTATGCCACAGAACACACAGAAGTAGAGAGAGAAGAGGAGGAGGAGGAATAAGAGGAGGATTCTGGCCGTTTTGGAGACATTGAAGCAGAGGAAGACACACGTCAATTAGTACGTGGCTGGGAGGAGACAATTCCAGATACAGTAATCCTTAGTGACCCATTCTGCTTCTCATGCCTCTGCAAATTTGCGGTGCATGGGCTCCTTCATGTTTCAAAGCCTGTGAAAGGACCCAAGAATATGTGGCGTACAGCGAAAGGATCACTATGTAAACACAGAGATCCACATCCTAATAGGGAGAGGAGACCGATGGCGTGTTCCTTGTACATAGGGACACTGATCGGTCACCTCCCCCAGTCAGTCGTCTCCCCCTACAGTTAGAATCACTCCCTAGGGCACACATTTAACCCCTTTATCGCCCCTAGTGTTAACCCCTTCCCTGCCAGTCACATTTATACAGCAATCAGTGCATATTTACAGCCATTTCAAGTAAAAAAAAATAATCAAAAAATAAAATAAAAATCATAAATCTATCCCCTATTTTCTAGGCACTATAACTTTTGCGCAAACCAATCACTATCCGCTTATTGCATTTTTTTTTACCAAAAATATGTAGAATAATACACATCGGCCTAAACTGAGAAAAAAAAATTGGGATATTAATTATAGCAAAAAGTAAAAAATATTGTGTTTTTTTCAAAATTGTTAGTATTTTTTTGTTTATAGCGCAAAAAATAAAAACCGCAGAGATGATCAAATACCACCAAAAGAAAGCTTTATTTGTGGGGGAAAAAAAAGTACTAAAATTTTGTTTGGGAGCCACGTCGCACAACCGAGCAATTGTCATTCAAAGCGTGACGGTGCTGAAAGCTGAAAACTGGCCTAGGCAGGAAGGGGGTGAAAATGCCCGGTATTGAAGTGTTTAAATAACAAAGATGTTATTCTTACCTGATCTGCGCAGTGGTTTTGCACAGAGCAGCCCGGATCCTCCTCTTTTCAGGTCCTATGCCAGCACTCATTGCTCCCCCCTCCTGCTTGCTCTGGGGGCACCCAAGCAGGCACGCTCCTGACCCGCGGCTTTTTATGTCCATTCACATGGAGCCACGGCTCAGCCCCGCCTCTCTGTCTCTTGATTGGCTTTCGGTCAATCACAGCCAGTGAGCCAATCAGGAGGCCAGGCTCTCATGGACATCATTGGATTGAGAGGAGGCTCAGGGAAGTCTTAAGAGTGCTCGGGAAGCTACTGCGTGGAGAAGGTTTTTTATCTTCATGCAAAAAATGTATGAAAGTAAAATATATTGTGAATTTACAACCACTTTAAAGGGTCCTAAGCCTTCTGGATAGCAGTTCCAAATGTTATTTTCATTTGCCCAGCTACTCGCATGGCTAGACTAACCCTAGAAATAACTAAAGAAATGTAAAAAAAAAAAAAAGTTAAAACAATTATGATATACATTCCTATATATTTATTAGTGCTAGCAGCATAGGGATTAGAAATGGTCAATGTTGATTCAGAGAGTGAAGTTCTGTTTTAATGTCCTGAGTCAGTATCCAACACAGCAATAAAAAAGAATGCAGTCCTTTATTACTTGCATTGATACAGTTAATTAGAAATAACAATTCTCTACATCAGCCGAAGAAAATTACAGTGCTCCACATAGCTAGATGCGCCTTGCAACCTATCCTTTATTTATAGAAAGATAATGATGCCTGGTTTACAAAAGATTTTTTCAAAAGCCTTTTCAATACACGTTGATAAAGTATTTTCTATGCCAGTGTCATAACAATTTAGCGAAGGCAGAAGCTATGATAAGAGGTCTCGTGTGCCCTTTTCCTTTCCTGTGATTTGCTGGGCGATCTACTTGCATTTAGCATTGTCACAGCAATTTTGTGTCATTCATGCACTCTTGAGCAATCAACACATTTGCTGGATGTAAAGGGCATTCGTTAAATGGAAATATTTTAGAGAGGTTGATTACATTTTTGGAACATTTTACAAAAGCTGACTTGCTGTCCATCGTTATTGAGATTATTGTTCCTGCTACTGTACCAATTTGCACTGTCCTCTGTAATTAGATAGGAGAAATAGAACACACACAAGACACTGATACAAGACTGTAGTTAAGACAACTTCAAACTTGCATTTGACAGTGCTCACACACCACACTATCTATGGGCAAGCAGTGCCACCCTGGACTGTCCTATCTATTTGGTCAACACACAAATTCAACTCTCTTTATTTTCATTAAAGTGGAATGGAAGTTTGCTGTAAGAAAAAAAAAAAAAAAAAACAGCAAGCAGACAGGCTTTTATTGCAGAAGATACAGAGCAAAATGCTCTTACCTGCCTGCTCTCTGTCTTTTCAAGTGCTGTAAACTGAGCTGTGCATGTGCAGCTCAGCTTACAGCACCAGGCCAGTCTCTGATTGTCAAGATGGTTACATTCAGTGCATGTGTAGGAAAGACGTCATTCCCCTCTGTCCAATGAAGAACCCTAAAAAACAGTGCTTAGAAGAAGATGCTGGTGTTGGCAAGAGACCATTGGACAGCTAAGTATTCACCCTTTAGTTCAACTATAAGTAGAGCAGAGTTGTCACTGGGGTTTATAGCAGATACTGTAGCTGATAAAGCGGATATTATGGTTTGATATTTAATGTAACCCCACAAGTTACAAGGACATAAGGTTTAGGGCAAGATGAACAGTTATAATTTTCTGTACTTGTAGAAAATGTTCTTCAACTGAAAAAATAAAATAGACGTACCCACCACATCTAAAGATCGGGAAGCTGAAATACATAAAATGTTGGATCCTGGGTTTAGATATACTTTTAAAGGATTAGTTGACCTTAAGAGACATTTTCCACAACCCCCCATCCCATGCACTGCAGCATCCCAAGCACATTATAATCCACACTTCAGCTTCTAAAAAAGCTCCTTAATAATTTCCATAACTGTAGGCCATCGAGGGCCTGTCTGCAAAAACCCGAGAACACGATAACCTCCATCCTGCCAAAGCTACAGGACATTACAAGCATGCTCCCCACACTGAAGGCACGTTGATGGTTGCACAGTGTGTGATATCTCCCTAAGAGAGCTCAGGTGCTGCAACTACAGAGGGAGAGTATTTAATAATACCAGTAACAGTTTTCATCGTGATGGTGATTCAACGCTGTGGCCACATGGAGTTGCCCCCTCCCACACTATATTGACAGCCGAGAGTCAGAAAATGTGGCAGAATCTGGAAAAAGTGAGGTTACCTTTTTTGGACTTAATGCTGTTAGAATTATTATACCAGTTCAATACGCTGGCAACAGTTAAAATATTTTTTGTTTTCTAACCATGGTAAACCAGATATCAATGAGGAAGTGTATATTTCACCTAGAAATGTTCTGCTTATATGATTAGAGGAAAGCAAAAATGCAGCAGATGGAACTTTTTTTTTCTCTTCCAATTGCTCAATTTTCTTCCATCAAAAAAGTGAAGTTATAGAACGCGAAAAGATACCAGTTGGCCTTACCAATGTAACATAATTAAAACCCTTTCTGACACCTCAGTGACAATGGAGTTAATTCTAGGGCTCAATAATGTGTTTACAATTAGAACTGTAAGTTCTCTTTCTAGTAAAGGGGTTGATATCTATATTAAATTTTAATGTAAACGTCTCAAAATTAGGTTATACAAGTACAATGTGAAAACCTTCCTAGATTGCCATTGATCAGCATTCCAAAACTTCTCAAATTTTGATCATTCAGTTATGGCAGAGCTTGGCCTCAAATCTTAACTGATTATATATAAAAAACATGATGATCTCTGAACGTGTCAGTGTATTCAAAATTATACCTTTTTCATTTCAAACATTGAGGTTTTATTGAAATGATTAGTATAGCCAAAGCGCTTTTGACCATACTTCTCTTGTGGGTCACAGAAGTGCACTTACATGTGTTTTCCTGTGACCCAGAATCAGCTGTCACAAAGCCACTCCAACCTCTGGATGTATCCCAACAATAATGGCAGGATCCACCAAGATACCTGACCAGCAGCTGGCTCAGTCTTTCGGTGCACCGCTGAGAGCTAGAGCTAGCCACTCCTACCCTTCTTTCCTGCCAGTGAGCACTGGAGGGGTAGAGCACATGGTGGCGACAGAGTGGACACAAGAACTCAGCGATCAGGTGATTGCTCAGTTTTCAGGCTTAGAGCCAGTGGGGGGACAGCTGCAGCTTCAGACAGATGATACAGCAATATAAGTGAGTACTGTATTTTCCGGCGTATAAGACGACCCTTTGGATGCAAAAAAATGCATCCAAAGTCGGGGGCCGTCTTATACGCCGGGTCTGACTCCGGTCAGGCTGCGGCACGATCTTCCTACCTTATTTCTGGATTCCAGGCTGTGGGCATCCATAAATCAAAAGCCACGCCTCCTCCTCAGATTGTTCCGTGATAGGCGGATCACAAATTTTCCCAGCAGGGCCTCTGTTCTGTGTTCCGCATAACACGGATGCCTTCTCATCCTCGGACGGCGGATAGGCGAAACAGTCTGAGGAGAAGCGCGGCTTTTGATTTATGGATGCCCGCAGCCTGGAAGCCAGAAATAAGGTAGAAAGATCATCTTGGCCGGCACAGTGGGGGCAAGTGATGGCACAGTGGGGGCAAGTAATGTAATGGCACAGTAGGGCATGTAATGTAATGGCACAGTGAGATTTGAAAAAAAAAGCCTGTTTCTGTCAGCGGTTGTTCCTATCAGCGGTTGTTCTGGCTACCCCTCAGCTTCCGGAAATATTAGTAGGAAGGGGGTAGTCTTATATGGTGAGTATATCCCAAAACCAAAATGTTTCCTGGAAAAATAGGGGGTCGACTTATACGCCCAGTCGTCTTATACGGCGGCAGATACGGTATATGTCTTGTTTTGTTTTTTTATTTACTGCACTTCTTTATTAAAGTCAAATAGATTGTTCACATTGCAAGGGGATTTTCCCATTCATTTGGATAAAGCAGACTGGAGTCAAGATAGGACTGACACAGACATGCACCAATCTATCAGTCTTCTTTATTTGAAGGACAGAAACTTTGGACCTTGAAGCCTGTAATCACTGATGGGATTTCTACAATGCTGCAAACAGGGAGCAAAAAAACAGACCTAGATAGAACATCTTATTTATCCCCTTTTTTGCCAGACAATAAAATAAAGCAAATCCAGATTCCTCTTATCTGGTGCTCGTCTGCATGGCCACCATGTTTTTATGATCCACTCTGGTTTAGATTCTATGGTGTTCCACATGAAATATCTCTATAACCCCTGAAGAAGATCGATATAATCGAAACGCGTTGAGAATTCCTTATGTGGCAGCCAAATGGTTACCTACATATGGTCATTATGAGATATAGATATGTATATATGTGATCATATATTAATTGTACACCAGAGCTCTTAATGTTGTCCCTGTATGTCAGGGGTGGGGAACCTGCGGCCCGAAAAATCATTCCATCTGGCCCCCCCCCATGCCGCTGAGTGTGTGTCCGCGGAGCTGTCAGAAGGAGCCGATGTTTATCTTGTATTTCCGGCTCCTTCTGACAGTGTGAGTCACAGGCGGAGTGCATTTGATATCACTCCGCCTGTGAGAGAAGGCGCCGTACAGATGAAGCAGCGGCTTTCTCTCTACTACAGCCGCTGCTTTCTCTGTACGGCGTCTTCTCTCACAGGCGGAGTGCATTTGATATCACTCCGCCTGTGTGCGCTGGGATCAATAAATTTCCACAGTGACGCCGCAGGCCGCAGCCCGCCCACGGAGCCCAGGCCCCAGAAGCACCACAGAGCCCAGCAGCACCACAGAGCCCAGCAGCCCCACAGAGCCCAGCAGCCCCACAGAGCCCGCCAGTACCACAGAGCCCAGCACCACAGAGCCCAGCACCACAGAGCCCAGCACCACAGAGCCCAGCACCACAGAGCCCAGCACCACCGGAACCAGGGATTGAGGTGAGGGATTGCATTGTGCTTTTTGTGGGGTGAGGGATGGCAGATTGTGTTTTGGGGATTGGGGGAATCGCATTGTGGGGATTGTGTTTTTGTATCTACCATGACACAAAAATGTATACGTCTGGCATGCATTTTTTGACCGAATGTTTGTACGGCCCCCGAAAGATGTTACAAAAATCCAAATGGCCCTTGGCAGAAAAAAGGTTCCCCACTCCTGCTGTATGTATTGGATCCATTTTCTTCGTCCTTTTATGTACAATTTGTTGATATTAACCTCCCTGGCAGTTGTTCCCGAGTCTGACTCGAGGTAATATTTCTGCGCTACGATCGGTAACCCCGAGTCTGACTGGGGCTCGCCTCGCAGCATCCACAGAGACTGTATACTTACCTTCTCCGTGGATCCAGCGATGCATCCGTGCTGTGTGAGCGAGCGGGTGCTCGCTCGATTCACACAGCATCCCCGTGCGCCGCCGATCTCCGTTCCCTGCGACGTTACGACGCACGGGGACGGAGAACGGCGCCAAATTAAAAAATGTAAACAAACACTATACATACAGTACACTGTAATCTTATAGATTACAGTACTGTATGTAAAAAATACACACCCCCCATGTCCCTAGTGGTCTGCCCTGTGCCCTACATGTCCTTTTATATAATAAAAACTGTTCTTTCTCCCTGCAAACTGTAGATTGCCCATAGCAACCAAAAGTGTCCCTTTATGGCAAAAATTGTTTTAGAGCAGCTAAAAAACAGCGATAATAAATCAGAATTTAGCGATAGCGATTTGTGGGGAAATTCGTCATAAAAAAAAAAAATAATGACAACAAAAATTCTGCAACTGAGCAAATAGTAATTTTTACTATTTGTTATAATTTTTTATAATTATTTATTATATTATAATTTTTAATAAAAAAAAAAAAATCATACAAGGGATGCCTATTAGACTCTTGTTTGGATAGATTTAAGTGAGTTATTCCTAAGAATTACAAGCCTACAGTATAAAACGCCAAATTCCCTTGCAAATAATGGTACCGCTTTCAGCATCTGAAAGAATCATACTGCCAGGGAGGTTAATTAATAAATGAATTTATAAAAAACTAACTTTTTCTTTATGAGTTTACAATTTTTAATCTGCATACAAGCCCTTGGGAGCCTCCTTTCCCCCCCTTTTTTCTAATAATACTGGGCTAGCAGCAACAGCTTGGATAAAAGAAGTTGGGTTCCCCATTTTTTTTCCCCTTGCACATGGTTTGGTATTCTTTGCAACGTGAAATTTCACCACATTTATTAAGTTCTGTGGAAAGTTAATCTCAGATTTTGCAGCTGTCAGGCTTCATTTTGTTGAAAAAAAAAACACCTTTCACCTCACTGGATTCTGTATTATTTAGGATTCACAGTATGATACAATCCGGTATAATAAAAATAGCACTGTTACAAATCTATCCAAAGCTCATGAAATAGCCCAAAACACTTCACCAATGCTAATCTGGATCCTTCTGAATTTCTTTTGAATAAAGAAGGAAAAGTGAAATTCTGAATGTATTCAATAAGTTTCATCTAAAGAGCCAAAAAGGTTCCCTAATGGTATAGCTCACATACAGTCACCTTAACCACTTGCTTACTGGGCACATAAACCCCCTTCGTGCCCAGGCGAAATTTCAGCTTCCGGCACTGCGTCACTTTAACTGACAATTGCGCGGTCGTGCGACGTGGCTCCCAAACAAAATTGGCGTCCTTTTTTCCCCACAAATAGAGCTTTCTTTTGGTGGTATTTGATCGCCCGTGCGGTTTTTATTTTTTGCGTTATAAACAAAAAAAGAGTGACAATTTAAAAATATATATATATTTTTTACTTGTTGCTATAATAAATATCCCAATTTTTTTTTTTTTTTAAACTTTTTTTTTTTCTCAGTTAAGGCCGATACGTATTCTTCTACGTATTTTTGTAAAAAAAAATCGCATTAAGCGACTGCTTTGCGCAAAAGTTATAGCGCCTACAAAATAGGGGACAGAATTATGATTTTTTTTTATTATTTTTTTACTAGTAATGGCGGCGATCTGCAATTTTTATTGGGACTGCGACATTACGGCGGACACATCGGACACTTTTGACACATTTTTGGCGCCATTCACATTTATACAGCGACCAGTGCTATAAATATGCACTAATTACTGTATAAATGTGACTGGCATTGAAGGGGTTAACACTAGGGGGTGAGGAAGGGGTTAAATGTGTATCCTGCATAGTGTTCTAACTGTGTGGGGGGAGGGGGGTGACTGGGGGAGGTGACCGATTGTGTCCCTATGTACAAGGGACACAGATCGCTCTCCTCTCTCCCTGACAGGACATGGAGCTCTGTGTTTACACACAGAGCTCCACGTCCCTGCTCTGTCACCGCCGATCACGTGTACCTGACGGACACCGCGGCCGCCGGGTACACGCATCGAATCCTCGGCGATGCGACGGCACTGTTTTTCCCCGCTGCGCGCCACCCAGTGGCGCGCGTGGGGAATTACAAAACATTGACGTCCAAAGACGTGACCCCGGCGCCTCAGGTCCGCGCTGTTGCCGTATTTCGACAATGACGCAGACCTGAAGTGGTTAAGCTTGATATTAATAGGGTGACAGTTTATTTTAATGACATTCTAATTAATGACCAATTGCAAGGCAATTTATAAGTGTGTCCTAAAGACATTCACATATTAATATAAATGATTTTCATTATGACTGGTGTTTTAACAAAAAAAGCCAAATTAATTTGTAGTCATGGGAACTATTTAAATGGTAATCACACATAATTAGATTTCTAATCTGTTACATCAATCTATGTCAAATGTACATTTGTATCTTTGTATAGAAACGTCCCAAGGGATACAATGTTCTCTAAATCACAAATAACCAGCGGATTTACCAGTTACTTTTTCCTGTTGGTGGTTTTAGTAATTCAATACAAGGCCTTTTCTTATAACAGAAGCACTAACATTTATTTATGGTACACTGTATTCTACTGCTCTGCGGTATCCCAGAGGCACCAGTATCTCCAAAACTCAACTACATTAATATGTGATATTCCAGGCAGGTGGTGCCATTCTATGCTCTAAAGGGGTGACAGAACACAAACCGCAGTGTTCTTTCAGTATCCTCACTCACTTTCAGTATCCTCGTATACAGTACTGTATTGTACAATGGAAATGGTAACTTTTTTGCAAATATATATACACAATATATATATATATATATATATATATATATATATATATATATATATATATATAAACTTTCAGTCCTAGCTCCTTTGTAAGTGATCAGTTCTTATTATCTCCAGAAGTTGCTAACATGCACCTGAACCTTGGTGCTCTCCCCTACAGAGTCACATATGCTGCAATGGGGCACCACTCCTCTTCCAGGTTGATTGATGCCTAGTTTCATTTAATCCACTTCCTCTGAAGGGCTGCAAAAAGTGGTGCCATTTCATTTTTATGGTGTTGGTCTATTAACTTAAAATCTCACCATGGTTTTAACAAGAAGAGGGTGAAGGTGACTTTTGACACCACCATACCGAAAAGTGTTAACTAGAGATAGGCTTTAGGCTTTAGTTTGTATGTCCCCAACTCAAAGTCAATGGTAATCGAACACTGTGCTTTTCAACTTTTTTTCCATCAAGGAACCCTAAAATGTAAAAAAACAACACTGATAGTTTTACAGAACACAGCAACATTCACACATGTAGGACACCCAATGTTACAGGTGATTTATGCTTCCAACACATTGTTGCAAACTGGTAATGCATTCCAATGTTTTTCTTCTCTCTCAATTTCTATCCCTCACAGCAAAAATAACCTCAGTGTTGACGGAGAAGGGTGGAAGTGGGGCAAAGTAGGATGTTGTGCAGGTGCCTGTCGTCCTCATCAACCGGTGATAATATTGGTTGTTAGGACGCTGGAGGCTGGAAGGTTATAATGGTGCACATGGATGAAAACCCATGGCCTTGTGTAACTATAAGGCAGGCTTCATTCACCCCCTGACTTGTATACAGTTTTCAGGCAATTATTAGGCATTTTGCCCCTGAAGAAACCTGAATGAAAAAAGACTGATCTAATACTATTCTGTCCACAGGGCCACAATATTGCAAAGCTGTTTCACTGCAGTAAACAGTGGCCCAGATTCACGTACATCGGCGCATTATTGGACCGGCGTATCGCACCGCCTTTACGTTAGACTTGCGCAATGTAGCCGCGTAATCACCCGATTCTCGTAGCTTTTGCGCAGGAAATTGCGCAAGCGTAACGTTTTTTCCGAGGCGTAAGGAGGAGTAATACAAATTGGGAAGGACGTGGGCGTGTTACATTGAAATGAGCCGTGACCCCATGCAAATGAAGGGCCGGCCGGCTCGCGCATGCGCGCTTGAAGGAGACCATGGTCAGCTCCGCTGTGCGCATGCTCACAACTCGGGAGTGGCGCAATCAGTGAAATTGGAAATGGACTAGGGCAACTTTGTGAACTACGCAGACAGCATAAATAGACAGACACAAATGCACTTCCTTTGCAAAAGTACATCCCTTTGTATCCCTCCCTCTACAGCAAGGTGCTTTTGTTTGTTTGTGACGTGTCTTTGAGATATTTGGGGACTGTTTTGCAGAGTGATTTTTGTCTTTTATGGGTTTTCTTTGTTGTTATTTTGTTTAAATTATATTTTTGCTTGGCATTTTTTTTTTTTGCTCGTCATTTATTTAATTTTTTTGGTTCTGTTTGTGTATGATTTTGGAATGTGGGGGTGATATTCCTGCGGGAAAAGGGGTGTCACCCTCATTTGTGGTGGAGAAGTGATCCCCAGGTCTGTGTGAATGGTGTATGAATGTACAGTGACATAATTGGAGCCGTGGCATGGCGTTGCAGCTCACAAGTCCTGCATGGTGCCAATCCAATGTGATGAGGATGTGATGTGTCTGTGCTAGGGACCACAGTGGTGTGCATGCATGCATTCTCATTGTGCCATGATTAATGTGTGTGTTTAACGTGCAAAGATGCATAATGTGAGCTGGCATGAGATGGGGTCATGAGATGGGGTACCAGTGCATATGCAGAGTCACCTTGAAGGGAAAAGACAGGAGGATGTTAGTCATGCATGTGCCACTTGTGAGGTGTGCATCACGGGAGGGGATAGTCATGCCTGCCACCCATGTCACTCACCAACCAGCCAGCTGTCCCCATACATGTTCTGTTCGAAATCTGTGTGGATGGGGCTCTGATTGTATATGTAGCTGTCATGGGTGTCATGGGTGGTGCCATGTGTTGGGCTGCTGATGTCCTCCTGCAAGGTTGTGGTAATTCCATGATGGCATGAGGGGTGAATCTGAAGATGCGAGACACCTCAGAATCACTCATGCCAAAGATGTCTATGCGTGTGTGATATATCAAGTGAAGAGTGAGGGGCTTGTATCAGATAAGAATATTGTATTAGATTAGATTAAATGGTAAATTTTATATAAGCAAATAAAAATAAAAAATAAAACATCTCCCGTGCCCTCCTTAGTGCCATCCTCCGTGCCCTCCTCCTTCTTTGTTCATCTAAAGTCAGTAGTATAGCTATGCACGACGATGCCCCTGGCATGTTGGCATACAGATTGTTGAGCAACACGTGTGACTGCTGAACTCCTCACTAACAGTGTTGCTTTATCTGACAATTAGACTTTTTTTCTTTTTTTAGACCAGCTTTTATCAGCTCTAATTTTAGACAGGACATTTTGCTGTTGCGCACACTGCGTCGCCTGCGCTGCCCCAACGTTGTTTTGTGGATCCCCGTAAGTCCCTCATTAGCATATTTGACTAGCAAATCAATGGTGTGTCTATCGCACTTTTGCGCGGACGGATGCGCCAGTCTAACGAAATTACGCGGGACAAAAAAAAGACGTTTTTTTGCGTATCTCGTTCTGGGGATGCCGCGCAACGAAACGCACGCGCACATTTAGACTTACGCACGCGCATCTCCTGTTGCGCAGGCGTAATCGCTCTGTGAATCTGGGCCAGTGTTGTCATCCTGAAAAGATGTGGAAAAATAAATCTACTAGCAGGATCAAAAAATAAAAAAATAGGTGGCTATGAAACAAACTGTTGTTAATTTGTTAGACAGACTGCAGCATGTGATATTACAATTTAAATGAAGCATTATTGATAAATATTTTAGCGTGTGAAGTAATTAATAGTTCACAGCTATTCAACAATATTTTTAGAAAAAGTGTTGAGTAAGGCCGCGTACACACGATCGAATATGTCCGCTGAAACTGGTCCGCAGACCAGTTTCAGCAGACATGTTCGATCGTGTGTACGTCCTATCGGATCGTTTTCCAGCTGACAAAAATTTACAAACATGCTTGAAAACTTGTCCGCTGGAAACCTGTCCGTCGGACAGGTTCGATGGTTAGTACACAAACCATCCGACCAAAATCCCCTGCATGCGCAGAATCAAGTCGACGCATGCTTGGAAGCATTGAACTTCATTTTTTCATCACATCGTTGTGTTCTACGTCACCGCGTTCTGGTCCGAGGGGATTTTGGTCCGATGGTGTGTACGCACATCAGACCAACAGACAATTAATTCAGCCTTGTCCGATGAAAACGGTTCGTCGGACATGTTTCCTCGGACATGTCTGATCTTGTGTATAGGGCCTAACTGATATTTGACAACGCAAAAATAATTAATCAATATTTGCTTTTGTGACTTTGTTATAAGATATTCATCTATTTTTATTCACTCAAATAAATGGTCCATTTACACATCCTGTGCTTGTATTTGCAGTTATACATTACATGAAAAGATGTTTTGTCAACTCACATATTCACTAAAATTCAAACACAAACCAATTTTTTTTTTACATTCTTATCCATTTTGGTGTTCTTTGCATTTTCTGGCTTTATATTCACTGCATTGTATACTGCAAGAAAGTCAGTTAACAAATCATTTTCATAAACAGGCTCCAAGAAGGATTTGTCCCACTGAGAAACATATTAGCGAACAGAAAGCATCACTAACTTTAAAAGTCCACAATACGCAAACCTAATCGCAAAAATTACTACACCCCTGCATTTCCAGTGTGATGAAATTTTTTGAAGCTGCATGCCATTCTTTTTCAAATTGTAACCAGTAGGCATTGTAAAGTACAGCTTTGTATAAAACAATTAACTCTAAATGTTCTATAGTTTAGGATGGCATATCAACTATCGGATGGCTATCTAACATTAAAAAAAAAAAAAACATAACCATTAACAGCTTTAACATACTAAGAGTGAAGAAACGAGACACTCTCATGTGTGTAGGTGTTCACTTTGGATGCATATAATGCTTTGCTGTAATTCTTTAACAATGTATGTTCATTCTTTAGGGATCATTGGAATGTACAGTAAGGCTGTGCAATCATCATCAGTACACAGTTAAACCTTGGCTTATTGATTCCCCAACTACAGTAACTACACCGTGACATCTAGACTTTTGGAACTGTAACTCATGCAAGGCCAAGCTGAGATTCCAAGTACATGTCAAGCATTAACCAAAATGAATTGACTAAATCACTTTTATAGCTAATCCCCTGAAAATGCCAACGCTGAGGACACAATGTACTTCAAAATGATTATTACCACTGCCCATTAGACCTGTTATGTGTTATTAAGATTTTGTCTCATTCAGTAGTGAATAAAACTCATACGTTGGTCGTATTAAGTAGTTTAATTAATTCACAATCTTACCCAAGAGCCAGTGCTGTACTTATACCCTAGCATAAATTTGCTAAGAGCACTGATAACTTTTGTACACAAAGTAGAGATGATTTGTACAATAAAATTATTTATTTTTGCAAGTTTAAACCTACTAAAGGTCATTTGCATTATGGGTTTTCAAACAAAATGTGTATTAATAACCAATTTTGTACATGTTATTTACAAAAAACAAATAGACCAGTTACTATACAAGGAAGGAAGGTAGTTTTTAAGGGACCTTTCCCCAGAGCATAGTGAAAAAGGCAAAGCTTTGCTGACTTTATCCCATCGTGTGTATTGTTTTCACCGCATTCACTAAGCTCTGAAAATAAAAATTCCATGCAAACTGCACAGACTATTTGCCTTTAGTAAATCCATCCCAACGGGACCGGTACAGGGGGGGGGGGGCGGATGCCCTGGGCAGGACCATTTACTGGAGGAATGGGGGGTGCTGTAGAATTGCTGGTGTACCGGCGCGCTACATAGATAACAACAGCATGTGCCGAGTCCTCTCCTGCACCCGGCACAAGCCTGAGACCAGTCCTGCCCTGCCCCTCACTTCTATCGGGCAGAGTAATCTTACAAAAGAGAACACGTCATTTCCTGTGGTGATTACTTCCCCCCTCCCTCTCCTCGCTGACTCCAATGTTAAAGAGTAGCGCTCGCACAGCCAGGCCGCACATCTGCTTCCCAATTAAAGGGCAGTCTGGGTCTCCTGCTTGTCATAATTACTGCAAAAGACCCGAGTCCTGAAGTGAGCAGCGCTCCCACCCCCTAGCCCGCTCCTGTCTGTATGCTAGGAAGCTATGCTGGCAAAACTCACAACACAGCAAGGAGATACAGGATGATGTCATAACAGTGCTTGGTCTGCATAGAGAGGGATCTGTGCAGTCACACGGCAGTTCTTATCCAATCATGCTACTCCAGGCACCCTTTCCTCTGCTGCCATATTTGGACAATTTTAAGCAGCAGTTCCAGAGGAGGAAGTAGCTAACATGACCCCTCTGCTCCTCTGAGTCAGTGAGTTTTTTTCCTTTGCTTCAGGAATAGAAAGCAGTAGCACGGATAGTCACTGATAGGGAGAGGGCAGCAGCATGGTAGGTTGGTCGTTTAGTGCAGGCAGCTTTGAGAGAGGGGAACAGGATCCGAGGAAGACATGCTCTTACAGTCTTACAGTCTGTTCATGTTCATCCTGGCACCGGGCTGTGAAAGATCATCACCAGAGGGACAGAACACAGACTTTTTTAAACCAGCACAAATCATGTTTCTTACATTAGATCTCTACCTGGGAGAAAAGAATGCAAGGTCTGTGCGTTCTGTCTCTCTGCTTCACTTTAAAGCCTTAGGGCTCATTCACACCCGTTTTGATTTCTGAAGAGCAATCCACATGTAGATCACTCTTTAGAAAGCATTAGACAGGCAGTGAGGAGGTGTTGTATCACTGCCTCATCACCTGCTTCAACCTCTTTATCCCCCACACTAGTGTATTGCACACACACACACACACACACTTGTAAGGCTGTTGCAGAGCATCCTCATTCAGTTGAAGGTGTTGTACACAGTGGGTGGAAGCACCTACCAAAAGCAACACAGGTTGTAATTCCTGCCAGGACACTAAACGTGGCTGCAATATGTGTACACCCCCAGCCACTGCCTGTATGCAGCTATCGGGAGTAGCAGTTTTGACTGTGCCATCTAACTGTATGTGCCCCCCCTATATTGTTCGCCCGACAGGCGATTCCTAGTCCCGACCAAGAGGCCGGCTATGAAGCGGGATCGGAAAGCAACACTGACTCATTCTTTACACTGGGGGAGGGGGGGGCGCAGTTTGCCATCTTCGCCCTGGGCACCGAATGACCTTGTCCTGGCACTGTATCCCAACAAGTCTGAGCATGCAGTCTAGTACACATAATCAATGAGCATGTTGGGTATAAATGTAAAAAAAAAGGGGACTATAAGTTTAACCTGTTTCTGACTACATTTTGTAGCCTAACATTCTCAGAGAGAATATTTATCTACAATTAATTATAGTACCTGTGTGTGCTTTCAATTCTTAGACTGTGTTGTCACAGACAGCTTGTACCAGTCAGGGACCAATAATTGGCATGGTTCTCCCAGTCATTCGCTGGACAACCAATCATAGTTATCACATGAGGTTTGATTACAAACAAATCTGCCAGCTTTAACATTCACTGTGACTTGCTGCAGCCGTCATTGTACAACATAGTATATAAAAATAATTAACATTTAAAAAAAATACGAATAAAAATAGGATTAAAATAACTTAGCTGAATGCATTTTAAAACACTCCTGTCTCTTTGTCAGCTTATAATAAAACATTAGCAGGATATTCAATAAAAATGTGTACCAAAAAAGCCCTTATATGTTCTTTTAAAGTAGTGTGGGCTCTCAGTATTGGTATTTTTAAAAAAAATCTTAGAGAAGAGCCCAGTTTACCCCAAGGTATCACAGTTTACGGGCAGAAGGGGGTCAGCAATATCATAAATGAGCACCCTTGCAAGTCAATTGGAAGAGGTTCATGGACATTTAAAGTGGTGGTTCACCCTAAATCTACTATGTCCCATCCGATCCAGCATACTGGCGTCAGCGCCAGTATGCTTTTTTTTTTTAATTGCTCTACTTACTGTGTAATGATTAATTTTCATTTCTCTACCCAGCGGTGGATGGCGCCGCTATAGCGCGTCACGGCTTACGAAAATAGCCAAGATCGGAGATATACGGCGCCTGCGCAGTCAGCTCCTAGGTCTGTGCGCAGGCGCCGTATAGCGTCGGAAATACCCGAGGCCTAAATCGGCTATTTTCGGAAGCCGTGACGCGTCATAGCGGCGCCATCCACCGTGGGGGAGAGAAATGAAAATTAATCATTACACAGTAAGTAGAGCAATTAAAAAAAAAAAAAAAAACAGCATACTGGCGCTGATCGGATGGGACATAGTAGATTTAGGGTGAACCACCGCTTTAAAGTGCATTTAAAGCCTAAAGCATGGGTTCTCAAACTACGGCCCTCCAGCTGTTCAGGAACTACAATTCCCATCATGCCCTAGTCATGTCTGTGAATGTCAGAGTTTTACAATGCCTCATGGGACTTCTAGTTCCGACACAGCTGGAGGGCCGTAGTTTGAGGATCCCTGGCCTAAAGTATAACTAAAGTTGAAAACAAAAAAATCAGCACAAGGGACATATAAAAAGGAAACTAAAGCGCTAGCCAACAGTGAATAGATAAAACCAAACAAGAGAGGAAAAAAACGAATTAAATGCAGCTCGAATCTGGTATGTGCTAACAACAAAAATAGGTATTAAAGTGAAATGATGAGCGCAGCTAAAACTAAACTAAACAATCAATCCAAAATAAACAAGTGAGCATCGCTATAGGAAACAGTGATAATAAAATGAATACAAAATAAGTGGAGTATTCAAATACGTGCAATCAAGTGCAACAACAAATGTCCCAAATAAGTGTAATCCAGTGAAAAGACAAATGTAGATCAATCAGTGACAAGGCTTCTGTCCATGTAAACAATGAGATCATCCAGATGAGACTTCACAGATGAACGGGCCCACAGAGCGCTTACCTTCCACAAGGAAGAAAAGGGGCATCAACACATACACCGATGGTCCTGTGGACAGCCGTCTCTGATGTAGATCTTTTAGCCAACCTTAGCCACAATCGAGGTCCGGTCACCATAGGATAGAAGTGTGGAAGTGAGGATGGAAGCTGTGGTGGCTCAACGTGATTGGCACTGCGCTGACAAGCCATTCACCTCTGCAGCCAAGGGTTCGGATCCCGGTCTCGGCTACATGTGAATTGAGTTTGGTGGTCTCAGCCCGGCTCCCGGTGGGTGTGCTATGCAAGGTACGCCTGTGCTTAGTACGCCCCCCCCCCCACAAAAAACACACGCACTTTGGCCATGCGGTCTCCTGAAATAAAAAGAGAGGCAAAGGACCTACAGGGCTGGGTGGGCTAGGCCCCCTCACTCCCTCATAGGGGGAGTCCCTCTGCCCCATTGGGGTCCTGTTGGGCCCCAGTTGGGCTCCAAAGAGGAGAAGGTAGGGTGGGGTGAGTGGGGTGAGTGGGAGGCCCCCCTCACACCCACCATTGCCACCAGGGGCATGGAAAAGGATGGCGATTGAATCCGGGGGGAGGGTGTGCCTACTCCCAACTCCTGCAGTCCGGCTCCTCTCTCTCGAGTTCACGCACAAAAATACACTTTAAAAAGAAAGAAAAAGAAAGAAATAATGGAAACTCAAATGATTCATTCCAAAAAAAGAAAAAAAAAAAAAAGAAGTGTGGAGGATGTTCCAAAGAAAAAATGAAGCTCACATGGTGAAGTACGTAAAACTGAGGACAGTTTAATGAGGTAAAACACACTTACAAAAGAAAAAAACGAATAAAACACCAAAACAATGGCACTTCCGGTCAGACGGTCATGTTGTCACGTCACTTCCGGTCAACCTTACGCGTTGCGTCACGTCACGTGACTTCATCAGAGGTTACCAAGGGGCTATCAGATACGATCTTTTAAAGGTGAAAAGCGGAAATGGAGTCGCGGCCATTTTCGATACCGCATCGAAACGGAAGTGTCTCTGCGGCCATTTTCGATAGGGGAAAAGGGCTGTTTAACTTAATAAATCTCCAAGGCAGATGCCAGCAAACTAAAAATAATAAATGTACCACGGAATATTTCATAATAGTTCCTGTACTAGTATGTAGCTCGAACTCCCAATCATATTCGACAGGCCGTCGAAACTGAAATACTGTAACGGTCATTTCCGGAAAGGGAGACGAAACAGTATCTGTAAAACATAACATGAGCGAATACGAATAAACATTGCACAAAAGAAGATGTTGAAAAATATATAGTATCTGTGCATTCTATGGAAGCCAGTATTCGAATTGTTTATATGCAAATTGCAACCAGATAAAAAGCCCAAAAACAATAAAAGGCTAAAATAGAATTGGATTGATATGCTAATGGTGAAAGGGGATGTGACTGAGTGACACCCCTTCCGCTTACATACATGAATAAAGCCAATCTATCTAAGGTTTCGAGTTTCTACTTGACCCTTATTTTAGATAGATTGGCTTTATTCATGTATGTAAGCGGAAGGGGTGTCACTCAGTTCTAGTTGATCATCCCCTTTCTCCATTAGCATATTAATCCAATTCTATTTTAGCCTTTTATTGTTTTTGGGCTTTTTATCTGGTTGCAATTTGCATATAAACAAGTCGAATACTGGCTTCCATAGAATGCACAGATACTATATATTTTTCAACATCTTCTTTTGTGCAATGTTTATTCATATTCGCTCATGTTATGTTTTACAGATACTGTTTCGTCTCCCTTTCCGGAAATGACTGTTACGGTATTTCAGTTTCGACGGCCTGTCGAATATGATTGGGAGTTCGAGCTACATACTAGTACAGGAACTATTATGAAATATTCCGTGGTACATTTATTATTATTAGTTTGCTGGCATCTGCCTTGGAGATTTATTAAGTTAAACAGCCCTTTTCCCCTATCGAAAATGGCAGCAGAGGACACTTCCATTTCGATGCGGTATCGAAAATGGCCGCAACTCCATTTCCGCTTTTCACCTTTAAAAAATCGTATCTGATAGCCCCTTGGTAACCTCTGATGAAGTCACGTGACGTGACACAACGCGCAAGGTTGACCGGAAGTGACGTGACACCCTGACCGTCCGACCGGAAGTGCCATTGTTTTGGTGTTTTATTCGTTTTTTCTTTTGTAAGTGTGTTTTACCTCATTAAACTGTCCTCAGTTTTACGTACTTCACCATGTGAGCTTCATTTTTTCTTTGGAACATCCTCCACACTTCTATCCTATGGTGACCGGACCTCGATTGTGGCTAAGGTTGGCTAAAAGATCTACATAAGAGACGGCTGTCCACAGGACCATCGGCGTATGTGTTGATGCCCCTTTTCTTCCTTGTGGAAGGTAAGCGCTCTGTGAGCCCGTTCATCTGTGAAGTCTCATCTGGATGATCTCATTGTTTACATGGATAAAAGCCTTGTCACTGATTGATCTACATTTGTCTTTTCACTGGATTACACTTATTTGGGACATTTGTTGTTGCACTTGATTGCACGTATTTGAATACTCCACTTATTTTGTATTCATTTTATTATCATTGTTTCCTATAGCGATGCTCACTTGTTTATTTTGGATTGATTGTTTAGTTTAGTTTTAGCTGCGCTCATCATTTCACTTTAGCACAAGGGACATCATTTAAAAACAATAGAAATTGTCGTGGTCTCCTATTGGACGTCACCTCTGGCCCAGCCTTCCATGCATTCTACGTTGGTTACTGTTCACTCTGATAGCTCCTGGTCCTGCAAGGAAATACCAGGCTGAGAAACAGTGCATGATAAGCCACAGACTCCAGAACATCTCCATCTGGACCAGACACTATTGTTCTAGATATGCCTACTTATTAGACATTCGTTTTGTCCGAATGCATTTTCGTCCGAATTTCAGGTATTTTCCCTATCATTTTAACAAACTAAAATGAATGTGCAGAATACGAAATCCGAAAGATCCAACATAAAAAAAAATGCTTTATTTTTGTTTTTGTTGCTACAGCAGAGTGAATGAGTAAATTGTATAGCGCTGGAAATGCGAACTAAATCGCCTCAAGGCAGTTCGATAGGAGATTCGACATGACGCTGACAATAGCAATCTGTATCTATGGTCGATTGTGCCTAACCTTAACTCTATTAGTCCAAGATCATTCTACATAGAGAGAGGAAAGATTTGACATTATAGAGACAGTGTTGGGGTAGACCATTTGACATTCGACGAAGCAGCGGAAAACATACAAACGTTGAATCTGTCATTGAAGGCTTATGGTGTCTGTACTATTACAACTTGCATGCACAGGAAAAAATCTTGGGAAGAACTTTAGCCTCAAAGGAAGGAGTGCTTGAGGAGAGTATCAGGGCCAAAGCCTAATTAAGTTTACTATAAAAGTGGTCATTAACCACTTAAGCCCGGACCATTTCGCTGGACAAAGACCTGGCCACTTTTTGCGATTTGGCTCTGTGTCGCTTTAACTGACAATTGTGTGGTCATGCGACGTGGCTCCCAAACAAAATTAACATCCTTGGTGCTATAAACAAAAATAGAGTGACAATTTAAAAAAAAAAAAATATTTTTTACTTTTTGCTATAATAAATATCCACAAAAAATATATAAAAAAAAAAAATATTTTCCCTCAGTTTAAGCCGATATATATTGTTCTTCATATTTTTGGTAAAAAAAAAACCTGCAATAAGCCTTTATTGGCTTGCGCAAAAGTTATAGCGTCTACAAAATAGGGGATAGTTTTATTTTGCACGGCCACACGGCTCGCAAATTAAACTTGTAAGCCCATTTGCACAGCCATGCCATTCTGTCAACATACCGTTCTGTCGGGAACCGGTTAAAGTATAACAATAACCAAAGGTACTTACATATATTTGATTAAAAAAAATATATATAAAAACAACACGAAACAGCAGGACACGTTGGCTACATAGATCCATACACAGTCAGATAGCTATGAAAAATGCCCACAACTCTGGTGTCATTCACAAAAGGCGCCCGGTGTAAAAGCACAACAGCAAGGCCAGCACTGTGAAAATACTTATATGAGAACAAGTATAAGTGTGTAAAGGTTTAAGATGGTGCAATCAGCAGGGAAATGTCAATGTTTGAGTGCTCCAGATATAAAGTAGTTACTTTTTGAACATGGGCAGCATTGATGTTGACAGCAGGTCGGTGGCCAGGGAACTGACACAAACCGACTGCACAGCAACATCTACATATACCCAGATTCTCTAAGGGGACTCTGAGGAACTCAGAGGGAACCATGAATGCCAACATGTACTGTGACATACTGAATAGAGCATGATCCCCTCCCTTCGGAGACTGGGCCGCAGGGCAATATTCCAACATGATAACGACCCCAAACACACCTCCAAGACAACCACTGCCTTGCTAAAGAAGCTGAGGGTAAAGGTGATGGACTGGCCAAGCACTTCTCCAGACCCATATCCTATTGAGCATCTGTGGGGCATCCTCAAAGGTGGAGGAGCCCAAGGTCTCTAACATCCACCAGCTCTGTGATGTTGTCATGGAGGAGTGGAAGAGGACTCCAGTGGCAACCTGTGAAGCTCTGGTGAACTCCATGGCCAAGACGGTTAAGGCGGTGCTGGAAAATATGGTGGCCACACAAAATATTGACACTTTGGACCCAATTTGGACATATTCACTTAGGAGTGTACTCACTTTTGTTGCCAGTGGTTTAGACATTAATGGCTGTGTGTTGAGTTATTTTGAGGATACCACAAATTTACACTGTTATACAAAATGTACACTCACTACTTTACATTGTAGCAAAGTGTAATTTCTTTAATGTTGTCACAAAAAATATAATAAATTATTTACAAACATATGAGGGGTGTACTTACTTCTGCGAGATATTGTATGCGTTACTGTTTCTAGTGGCATTTACATTTTGCTTAAAGTTTGTGAAAAATAACAGTCCCCTGCCGAAATGACCACCAACTGATTGCACTACATTTTAGACGCAACATCCTTTTTATACCATATTAAGTCTATGGCTGTTATCCTTAGCTCTCTCTAACTATTAGAAATGTGTGACCCCTAACAGTTTTTAAGGCTTAATGTACTTCCATGCTGTTGATAACCATAAAAGCTGTTAGAGCATAAAGCAAGTCTGGAAAAAAAAACATGTGTGGCAGTGTATAACATGCAATTATCTTCTGCAGGTATCATGAGATATAAACTTATTTTAGTAGTGATGCATTTTTCAAACACCATAAAGCATACCCAGAACAAACCTTTTGGTAAGTTTGCCTAAAGAGAAAACTTGAGTTACATGTTTAACCTCCCTGGCGGTGTTCCCGAGCGTGACTCGGGGTGTTTTTTTCTTGCTGAGATCGGTATCCCCGAGTCACGCTCGGGGTAGACATGCAGAGCCTGCAGCGCGTGCTGGCTTACCTTCTTCCTGGATCTAGCGATGCATCCCCGCTGTGTGAGCGAGCGGGTGCTCGCTCGATTCACACAGCGTCCCCGCGTGCCGCCGAGCTCCGTTCCCTGCGACATTACGACGCACGGGAGCGGAGAACGGCGCCAAATTCAAAAAAGTAAACAAACACTTTACATACAGTACACTGTAATCTTATAGATTACAGTACTGTATGTAAAAAATACACACCCCCCTTGTCCCTAGTGGTCTGTCCAGTGCCCTGTATGTTCTTTTATATAATAAAAACTGTTCTTTCTGCCTGGAAACTGTAGATTGCCCATAGCAACCAAAAATGTCCCTTTATGTCAAAAATGGTTTTAGAGCAGCTAGAAAACAGCGATAATAAATTATAATCACTTGCAGAATTGAGCGATAGCGATTTGTGGGGAAATTCATCATAAAAAAAAAAAAAATGACAGCAAAAATTCTGCAACTGAGCAAATTTCAGTGATTTTGATTTGATTACATTATTGAATAATTTTTACTATAATTATATTATTATTTGTTATAATTTTTTATAATTATTTATTATATTATAATTTTTAATTAAAAAAAAAAAAAATCATACCCGGGATGCCTATTAGACTCTTGTTTGGATAGATTTAAGTGAGTTATTCCTAAGAATTACAAGCCTACAGTATAAAACGCCAAATTCCCTTACAAATAATGGTACCGCTTTCAGCACCTAAAATCTTAAAGAATCATACCGCCAGGGAGGTTTAAAATTAAAAGTTATAGGATACAAAAGCATGACTAGTCAGCAATGTCAGGAAACGTCAATTTGTTTTTGATTTTTTTTGACCAAAAATGTGTATTTAAACACAAAGGAGCATTGTACTATTAAACACATTTGCATGTTTCCCTTCCCCTCTCACAAGCAATTCATACTGTAGCTCAAACTATGGACCTCAGACCATATACCTTCTGTGGTACTTTCAGAGGTATACCGCACCCAGTCGCAAGGGAAGCCTCTCTCTGCCTATGGGCTTCAGATTAGGTACGTGACAATTCCACTTCTGCTATGGCTCCTTGCCTTAGTGTTTTGGCTGCTCCTGCCTTGTTCCCTGTTTGCTGTGTTGCAGCCAGACTGTTGCCATTTACCCTTGATCTTACCCTGTATCCAGTACCCTGTTCCTTTCTAATGCCGCGTACACACGACAGTTTTTCATGTCATGGAAAAAAACGATGTTTTTCTCAACGCAATTCCTCTCAAGCCTGCCTTGCATACACATGATCGCGATAAAAAACGCTCAAGCAAAGCGCGGTGACGTACAACGCTTACGACGGCATTATAAAAAAAAGGGGAAGTTCTATTATAATGGCGCCACCCTTTGGGCCGATTATGCAGATTTCCCTTCTCCTAACTTGTTTCTAAGCATGCATGTTTTTTCCCCGTCAAAGCCTACACACGACCATATTTCACGATGAGAAAACGACGACGTGGAAAACGTCAAGAAACTATAGAGCAGGTTCTAAATTTATAATGCCCATTTTTCTCGTCGAGAAAAATGCTCTGGAGCCTACACACTGTCGTTTTTAATGACAAATTTAAAAAAAATTGCATTTTTCTCGTTGTGAAAAATGGTCGTGTGTACGCGCCATAAGTCTTGTTTCCCTTCTTCCTATCCACTCCCCCGTTTTCACCATGTCTTGCAAATTTCCTGTGTATTTATTTGTATATTTAGTTAGTTAGGTTTCTGCATTTTGGTTGTTCAGATTTGATTTTCATACATTCTCATATTTATTGCTGTTGGTGTGTGGGTATTGTTCACTGTAAATACATCTCACTTAAAAAATATACCTACAGTACATGGCCTGGTCCCAATTTCTATGTGTAGCTACATGTATCTCGTCTCTCAGCTGCTGATTCCTGACACCTGCAGCTGTCTCCCTGTAGGTTTGCAAGATTAAGCTCTGGTTCTTGTTCAAAGTTGTCCACTGATCTGATGTCTACACTGGGGGCTATAAACTGCATTAGGATGGCATACAGGGATAATTAGGAGGAATAGGTTTAGAAATATGTAAAATCAGGGTGATTGCGCAAAATATAAAAGCAAATAATCACATGAATAAATATTGCATAAGTGTGAATCTTTTTTTTTTTTTTTTTTTTTATATTTAAAGTTTTTATTGAAGTTTTTAGAGGAATACATGGCTAGTCAGTACATGGTAAAGACAGATCACCAAAACAAGCAATTGAATACAATCTAAAATTGATAAATGGGGGTCTGTTCCCTGCAAGAATCACTATGGGAAGAAGAGAAAAAGAAGCAAGAAAAAAAAAAGATTGTGTGAAAAATTACAAGAAAAAGAAAAAAAAAAGGGGGTTAGAGCGTATGCGGATTAGGGTGATCAAAATGTCTTGGCCTAGAGGCCTCTGGAGGCAGGCTCCCCTGCCAACACACCTCCGCACCCCTCTGGGGTCAAACTGTACGGAGGGCGTCGGAGAGGATCCCCGCCTAACATACGCGTCCCAGAGCAAAACTTGTAAGAGAATAGTGCAAATGGAGGAACAGCCCGTATGGGAAGTATGCTGTACTGGTATGTAGCCAATAAAAACAGAACAATCAGATACAATAACCGTAGGGGAGACCTAGCCTGGGCTTAGAAGAGTCATTGGCGCATAGAAGAAAAACAAGGCCCAAGGGTAGGTCCCCCGAGGCGTGGGGGGGTTAAGGGTGGGAAACCGGGGAGGTGGGAGAAAGAGAAAGAAAGAGCTAGACTTGAAAGGAAGAAAGAGGCGTATCGGCGGTTTGCTATTACTGTGTATACCCAGGAAGGTCAACTGGACAGGTAAATGGAATTTTCGATCCCCATATAGATAGCCCAAGGTTCCCAAACCTCCCTAAATTGAGGGGAAGTGTCCAGGATAGAACTCATCATTTTCTCTTGGGACATAATCCAGGAAATCTTTCTCTTAGCTGCTGTGATAGAGACCTTGGGGCTTTTCCATGACCTGGCCAAGGTGAGTTTAGCCCCCAAGAGGATAAAGAATATAAGTTTACGAGTTGACTTTGGGGCCCTGATGAAGAGGTGATTGAGGAGGGCCGTCAAAGGGGACCTAGGGATGACCAGTCCGGTGATTTTTGAGGCTATATAGAAAATTTTAGTCCAAAAACTTCTAATTCTAGGGCACTCCCACCAGACATGCAGCATGGAGCCCCTCAACTGGCACCCCCTGAAGCATAAGGGGGAAGCTGAGGGGTACATGGCCGCAAGCCGGGTAGGGGTGAGGTACCACCTGGTGAAGACTTTGAGATTGGCCTCCACAAGTGAAATGTTGAGGACGCCCTTAAACGAGGATCCCACAGCTTTGTGCCAAGTTTCTAGGTCCCAGTTCAACTGTAAATCTTCCTCCCAGGCTAACATATAGGGTGTTTTTCGCGTATCCCTGGCCAGTGACGAGTAGATTATGGAGATCCCCCCCCTTTGCTCCAAAAGGTTTCCACACCATTGTTCATATGGCGTGAGTTGAGGAGGGGCAGGCTTCGTGGCCCAGATGGAATGAAGGAAGTGTGATATTTGATGGAACCTGAATCCCTCCGATGGGGGTAGTTTCAGAGTCTTAATACAGTGGGAAAGGGATAGAGGTCCTGCAGGAGAGAGGAAGTGCCCGATCCGATACATCCCCTTGTCCAGCCACCATGCAAATGCCTTGATATCCATTCCAGGGGGGAAGTCGGGGTTATGAAAGATGTGACTCAGGGGTTTACAGGGGGACACCAAGGAAGGATCATGTTTGAGCTTGTCCCAGATCGCAAATGTGTGAGATAAAGACGGGCAAAGAATGGGGGGCCTAGTCCTAGGAGGGCACCATAGGAGAAAGTCAAGGGTGAAGGCAGGCACTGCTTGCCTCTCCATGTCCACCCAATCAGGTTTGGCGGGCTTGCCATAGACCGTGGAGATCTGGGCAAGCCTAGCCGCTTGATGGTACCAGAGTAGGTTGGGTAGTCCCAGTCCCCCCCTGTGTCTGAGTCTGAAAAGAGTGTGCCTAGCTAGGCGGTGGCCCGACTGTCCCCATATAAATTTGGTAACCTTGCTTTGGAATGAATCTAAATGATCCTTCTTGATTGAGATCGGGAGCGCGCGAAAGAGGTAAAGGAGTCGCGGGAGCAGGGTCATTTTCACAGAGTTTATCCTCCCTAGCCAAGAGAGTTGGTGCGGGTGCCATTGTTTAAGATCAAGTCCCAATTTTTTGTAAATGGGGGGGTAGTTGGCCAGGTATAATTGTTCAAATTTGGGAGTCAAGTTGATTCCCAAGTAGCGAATGGAGGTGTCGCTCCATTGAAATCGAAAGGAGTCCTTCAACCGGGCCGCCAGGGGCCCTGGAAGGGAGATGTTGAGGGCCATAGACTTGGTGTAGTTGACCTTTAAACCTGATATGGTCGCGAAGTTCTCAAGTGTTTTACATATCACTGGCAGGGATGTGGAGGGCGAGGTGACAAAGAGAATCAAATCGTCTGCAAACAGACCGCATTTGTGAACGGTGGAGCCACAGCGCACTCCAGCAATGTCGGGGTTGGACCTGATGGCAATGGCCAAGGACTCAATTGCGATGGCGAAGATTAGTGGTGACAGGGGGCAACCTTGGCGGGTCCCGTTACGGATTTTAATGGGATCGGAGTATAGTCCCTGCAGTTTAATCCTGGCTTCGGGGTTAGAGTATAGAGATCTAATTAGTCCAGAGAAGTTAGGGCCGAAACCCCACCTTTCCAGAATTTGGAATATGTAGGGCCAAGAGACCGAGTCGAAGGCCTTTTGAAGGTCCAACGACAACAACATCCCCGCCTGAGCGCCTCCGCCATCCCACCCCGATTGCAGTAGAGACATAACGTTTATTACCCTCCTGACCTGATCCGGGCCCTGACGCCCAGGGATGAACCCGACCTGATCTTTGTGTATGTATATGCCAATGAAGGAGGCTAATCTGTCGGCCATAACTTTAGTCAGGATCTTGAGATCGTTATTGATCAGGGATATCGGCCTATAATTACTAACGTCGCCTGGGTCCTTGTCAGGTTTGGGTATGACGGAGATAAAAGCTGTATTAAGCTGCGCGTCTAGAGGGTCCCCCGTGGTCTTGGAGTTAAAGAAATTTGTTAGGTGTGGGGCTAGAATTTGTGCAAAGGCCTTATAGTAAGGGACTGAGAACCCGTCCGGGCCTGGGGCAGATCCTGTCCTCAAACCTTTGATAACCTCCAAAACTTCTGCAGTGGAAATCGGGGCCTCAAGTCGGTCTCTGTGGTCCTTTGTTAAGGTGGGTATAGGCAAATCATCCAGGAACCTAGTCCTGGCTGGTGTTGCCTTAGCTTGTTGTCCTCTATACAGTGTTGTGTAAAAAGAGTGGAACTCCCGCAGTATTTTAAGGGGGTTCGCCGTGGGGGGTTGGCCCGCTATATTAATTCTAGGAAAAGCAAACGTACGTGGCCGCGGGGTGAGTTTAGAAGCCAGGAGGTGTCCTGGTTTGTCTTTCGCATGGTAGAATCTCGCCCCCTGCCATCGCAAACTGGTCGTAGCTCTGGCAGTCAGAGCGAGGTTCAGTTCCAGGCGGGCCGAGTCCACGTGAGATATAGGGCATCGACCCGGGTCCCTTTTATGGTCCGCACGGAGCGCCTGGAATTTCTTTTCCAGATTCTCTATGTCCGCCCTGCGAGCTCTGTTAAGTCTTGCCTTGATTTGAATTAGCTTGCCTCTGATGGTCGCCTTGTGGGCAGACCAGAGGGTCTCTGCAGAGATATCAGGGGAGCTGTTCAGTGAGAAGTATTCAGAGATAGCATGTTCTATCTCTGTTTTGTGGGCAGGGTCCGAGAGTATTGTTTCGTTAAGACGCCAGTGGCGGGAGTTAGGCAGTGAGGGGTGGTTAGTCCAGGACATACTTACTAGGGAATGGTCAGACCAGACTGTGTCTGTGATCTGAGATCTATTGACTGAGGGGATCAGAGCGTTGGAGATTAGAAGATGATCTATTCTAGCGTAGGTTTGATGGGCGTGAGAGAAGTGTGTGTAGTCCTTTTGGGTAGGGTTCATCTCCCTCCAAATGTCCGTGAGACCCCTTTGATACACTAATTTGGCAATTTTTGAGCTAAGTCTGGTGGGACGCACATTTTGTGCCGTAGGTGGTTTGGACTTATCAATGCCTTGATCAAAGGCGACGTTTGAGTCTCCGCCTAGGATCACCATGCCCTCCATAAGAGGGTCCAAGGTTTTAAATAGATCAGTGAAGAAGTTCAGTTGGCCTACGTTGGGGGCGTAGTAGGAGACCAGGGAGTACAGATGGCCATCTATAGTACCCTTGGCCAGGACAAACCTCCCTCCCGGGTCCCTGTATTCTGATTGTAACGTAAACCTACAGTGTTTAGATATGAGAATCGCTACCCCCTTAGACTTATCTTCCGCGTTGGCCAGGAAAAACTGTGGGAATTGGGCGTGTATGAAATTGGGTTTGTATCGGATCGGGAAGTGCGTCTCCTGCAGGAAAAGGACATCAATGTGGCGCGATTTCATGAAGTCTAGAACCTTCCGCCGTTTGGAAGGGGAGTTGAGGCCCTGTGTGTTGTGAGTGGCCACCTTCAAAGAGGGTGCCCTAGGGGCGTCACTAGCCATGGAGCAAAGGGGAGGGGGAGATCACCAAAACCCCGTCACCTACCTTGATAGAGGCCTCGCAGTGTGTATAGGAATCCGACCATCTGGGGAGCTGTCGACCTTCTGGGAGTAGACAGCCATCAGCAAGCCTATCACCGCCTGAAAGAGGAAGAGAAGTTAGGAAAGTATAAGACAGAGGAAAGAGAAGGAGGGGGGAAGGGGGGGGGGAGACATGAGCCCACTGGGGGCTCGGGTCGGTGCTGGGCATAGCCTTGTCCAGCATCCAAAACCCTGTTCTCGTTTACCGCACCCTGTAGGCAGGGTGGGCGCCTAACCCAAGGAGAGGGCATAGCCTGATCCGTGGGATAGGAGGAGGCGCAGCAACATCGTTCCAGCCGCGACGTGAATAAAATTGTCAAAATTGTCAACGGGCAGTAAGGATGCACCGCCGACCTGCCCCCCGAAGGCCCACACCCCCCCACACGCCAAGCATGCGGGGAAGGCCGCAGGCCCCCGGGGGCACGCCGTGCGCCACCACAAAGTATTTAGGTATATAAGAATGCAAAAAGAAGGGGAATAAAAAAGAGAACCCCAAAACAGGCAATAACATCTTAAGCAAACGGCAGTAGGAATGATCAGGTGAGCATGAGTGGAGGCACTCAAATCATGAGTTTGTATCGTGTTAAACAGGTGGGCCATTCCGAGGCCAACATTAATGTCCTAATGGTCCCCGAGGGACGCAACCGGGAAAAAACAAAACAAAAACAAAACCAAAAACAAAAAGAGGCAGTTCTCCCAAGGGTACGGGAGAAGTCCACAGAGGGGAAACGACAGTCCTCACAGACTATTCCCAGAAGGACCTTGCGGCGGTGTCACGGCGGTCTGGTACCCTTATTCTTCTTGGTTTTAGGCTTGTCCCAGGTGCCTGTTAGGGGGCTCGCAGGAGAGGGGCGTTTGGTGGATCCAGGATTGGGGCCGGAGAGGTCCATGGCTGCTTCGTGTGAGATGAGGCGAAGGTTCAGGAGCAGGCGTTCTCCATCTTGGAAGTTGTGGAATGCATGTGCCTTGCCCTTGTATTCAAACTTGACGGCAAACGGAAAGGCCCACTTGTATTGGATGTCACGTTGCGACAGGACCGATAGGAGAGGCTTTAGGGTCCTCCGTTTCTGAATGGTCGTGGGTGAAAGGTCAGCAAATACCTGAACAGTGTGACCTTGGAAAATAAGCGGGTTTTGGCGTCTGCAGGTCCTCATCACCTCCTCCTTCACCGAGAAAAAGTGTAGCTTGACCACAATGTCCCTGGGGGAGCCATCTTTCCTCAGTGGCCCCAGGGTTCTGTGGGCCCGGTCAATCTCCAATTTGTGCTGGGGAATATTAGGGATAAGTTGTTTGACAAAGTCCTGGACCACGGAGAAAATGTCTTTGAATGACTCAGGGAGCCCCCTGATCCTAAAGTTTTCTCTTCTGGACCTATTTTCCAAATCATCGATTCGTGACATAGCTATGTCCAATTGGTCCTGTAGGAATTGAATATGGTCAGAGTTCTGCCGAGTTGTGGCAATGGTCTGATCTAGCTTGTTTTCTATGGATTCCATCCTGGATCCTATCATCTGAAAGTCCCCTCTAAGTTCTCCTGTTATCTTTGCTGCTGTTTGAGCGAGACCCCTGTCCAGCAGAAGTGACAGTTGTGTAAATAGATCAGTCGTATGTGACAGGGAATGTGCGGTGACGTCCGCCATGACAGGCCTTACAGCTGCCTGAGGGGAAGTAGGCCGCAGGGGAGAGCCCATGATGTCTGCCATGGTTTGCTCCAGCAGTGACTCTGTTGAGGCTGGGGAGTGAGCCATGATGGAGAGGGGGCCAGCCGGGATCCCTGGGGTTAGCGGGCGTGCTACAGAGGCATATGAGGGTCTGGCTTCAAAGGACTCCTCCGTGTCAGTAAGGAAGGGCTGAGCGCCGCCCGCCATCTTGTGGGTGCGTGTCCCGCTTACCGCTTCCAGCTGCGGTCCCAGGCTGCGTCTTGTCGGTCCCACCGACATGTACGAGTACCCTTGCTTTTCCCCTTTCGATCAGCTGTGGCGTGGTGGCCGGCCGGGACCCGATCCGCCCGTTAGATCCGTCGCACGGCCGGAACGATGCGGAGCTCCAAGGCTAATCTGCCATCCCGGAGCTGTCCGCGCATGCGCCTCATAAGTGTGAATCTTAAATACAATAAAGTCCAAAGGTGCAAAACTTCAAAAAGTGCAACAATAGTCCATATGGTGAAAAGGATGCTACAAGGATGCCCACTGATCCGAGAGATAGGAAAACACCACACACAGGGTCTGGTCTGCTCACCACCACGGATCGGTGGGGAGATAGGTGCCTAAGATCTCAGTAGCAGTGGAAACAAGGAGGAGGGGGGGAAGACAAGAGCCTCCAATCATGTATTATCTTTGGTAAACAAGTTTTAATAGAAGAATTGCACTTACAAAACAGACAAATGAATTTTGCATATAGGACAGCATATCGCTGGTAGCACGTCACTCGAAAAAAAAAAAAAAGCATGCGTGGATTTTTAACCGATGGACATAACCACAGACGATCATTTTTTTCTATAGGTTTTTTATCCATCAGATAATTTTAAAACAAGTTCCAATTTTTTTAACCTATGGATAAATAACCGATGGGGCCCACACACAATCGGTTTGGTCTGATGAAAATGGTCCATCAGACCGTTTTCATCAGACTAACCTATCGTGTGTACGCAGCATTTTTCTAACTAATTCCATCAGTATGTTTTTGCAACAATAAGGTTACGAAGGTCTTGAGAGCGCTTTGCTTTTACCCTTGGCACCTTGTGACACCTTGGCAATGAGACACCTTTTTATAGGCATCAGTTGAGATTGAACCAGCTGATATTAATTTGCACTGACAGGTGAGAAGATTGCTTTCTAATTGCTGATAGATTTCACCTAGTGTCTTAACTTTCTATGCCTTTTTTGCACCTCCCTTACTTCACATGTCCGTTCGATTTTATAACACAGAACATAATTTCTGAACTCATTTGTTTTGATTTCTTTCTATGTGAGGATTGCATGGGTTGTTAACATGTGGTAAACATTTCATGACAATAGCACCTTTCAAAATAGATTTACCTAGAAAAATGGTGACGTGTTCAATACTTATTTTATCTGCTGTATATCCTTGTTACACAGCACAGACAGCAATAGAATCCTAAACAGCAGAAGATAAGGAGGGCAAGATAAACAGCCAAGGGTAGGACAGAACCTCTGATGATTGCTATCTGATTATTGTAGTCTGAAATTCTGTTAAGTAAAAGAAAAGAACATTGTGGCCAATACTTCGGTTCTCCGTGAAGAGGCATTTTCATTTTCAAGTGTGCCTAACCCTAAAAAAAAGCAATTCATAAGATCTGATGGTGTTTCAAAAGGTAAGATCACTAGTTACCTGTGCATAATACTCCCCCAAATAACTATGTGAGAGGTCTGTGTTGTCATGATGATTATAATGATGATGATGATGATGATGATGAATGTGTTTTTTGGAATAATAAGCATACCTTTTAATGTGTCTAAAACATATTTTCTGATAATTTTTAGGAACATACAGTCAGGTTCTTGTGAAGATTTCATGTGACATAAAAGAAGGATACATTTTTTTTCCAAGCAAGTAAATATATATCCATGTATTTTTTTGGAAGTTTATAAATTAAGTGCATCTTTGATCATACCCCTACAAGACATGAACATTACATATCTAACTGAATAAGTGCCATATTTATGCACCTTCTGGAGTTTTTAAAAGGTCAGTGTTAATTCAGACTAAACCTCTGCTTAACTCGGCTGGATATTCAATTTACCAGACCTTTGTGGAGAGCCAAACCTGCCCATAGGGTGTACAAATGAGCCATGCTGGGAAATGTTAACAAATGCTAAGAGCAAAATTCATTATATGCACTAGAAAAATATTCCACATGGCTTAAACATAATCTAGCACTTGTCTGAACATTTGCAAATTTGAGGGCACGTTAATAAGAAGAACATTGCGATGCCAGTGCCAGCAAATGAATTAATGGAATTTCATTTTGTGCAACATCACATGACACTATAGTTTTTGTATGTAAGTTTCAAAACTTCTGTCACCAAATTATTAGCATTTGTAAGAGTAAGGCCGTGTACACACCATGAAATAAATCCGATCAAATCGGTCTGACAGACCGATTTGATCGCATTTGAATGCTGGGATGTATTGGTTTGATCGTGTACACACGATCAAACCAAAATCCCCGCCGGCAGACAGCGCGGTGACGTGGCGGTGACATTGACGCCACCACGTCACCGTCACCAGGAAGTAAAACACTTCTGCGCATGCGTCGAATCCATTCAACGCATGTGCGGACAGATATGTCTGCTGGTTAGCGTACTAACCAGCAGACATGTCGGACGGACGGGTTCCCAGCAGACAGATTTTAAAGCATGCTTTAAAATCTGTCTGCTGGAAAAATCTGTCTGTCCGCCCGTACACACGATCAAATTTGTCTGCTGAAACGGTCCGTCGGACCGTTTTCAGCAGATAGATTCGATCGTGTGTACGCGGCCTAAGAGTTATTTTTAACATTGGAACAAATCATCAGTTCTAAATTAGATAGTGATGTACAAAATCAAAATGAATTAGAAGCTATAAAACATCTCATGTAAAAAATTGGGAGAACGCAACTTTGTAAATCTCTGTTTATTGATAAATAATTAGCAGACGCACATACTCAATAGCCTTTAAACTTCATGCCACTTGAGTAAAAATGTATGTAAAAGTTCTAACGTAATGACACTGGTTATTGCATGTATGTTGTCATGAAGGCGGCTTGTATAAATCTTATATACAGATAAATTACTGTAGCAAGATGTGAAATAGTTTATTAAAGTCTTTAAACTAAAAATGTTATATTAACAAAAAGTAATGCATAAACCTGCACTTAGGAAGTGAGAAAAAAGGCTGCAGACCCCCCCTAATAGAAAATCACCAGAAGGAGATTCTAACAAGTATGTCAGATAGTGTGGGGGTGTTGGCGCTGCCTGATCCTTAGGCCTCATGCCCACGGACGTTTTTACAGCCACTTTTCTGATCATTTTTTGCAGCTTAAAAATGGCCCTCCATGTTAGCCTATGGCCTCATGCCCACCTTGACGTTTTTGTGGGAGCCCATTGATTTGAATAGAGGTCGCACCAGATGTTGGATCAAGATGATCGCACGTGAGAATATCGAAGGGGAAACCCTGCGAAAAAAAATGTTTGCGTGAGGTTCCCCCTAAGGATGATACCAGGCCCTTCAGTCTGGTAAGGATTTTAAGGGGAACACCTATGCCGAAAAAAAAGCGTGGGGTTTCTCCCAGAATCCTTACCAGACCCTTATCCGAGCACGCTGCCCGGCCGGTCAGGAATAGTGGTGGGGACGAGCAAGTGCCCCCCTCCTGAACCATACCAGGCCGCATGCCCTCAACATGGGGGGGTGGGTGCTTTGGGGATGTTGATGGGGACAAGGGCCTCTTCCCGACAACCCCCCTTCCACTGCCAAAACACTATCATTTTGAAGCTTTCTGGCATTGAAGAATGGGTTTGTTTTCATGCTGTGGGTGTTTTGTTAAAAAATACTTTAGCTTGAAGAAACCATTACTAAAAAATGAAGACAACTCGCCAAACTTGTCTATCATTTACCAATGGTCTGCCGATTTTGCGCTTCACAAAAAGTCAAATGGCAACCCATCTCAAACACATCACCGACACATTTTGGGTCCTGGAAATAATATCTCGTCTGCACACCAACAAGCTTGTAAAAGTGCAAAGCTCCTCTTTATTCGGAGACCATAGAAACAACATCTTTCTGTATAAAGCAGGGAACCCACATCAGGAACTGCCACCATTAAAATTCTACAAGAAAAAAACAGAAACAAGGTGCATGAATGAGTTCCCATGCAATTGTTTTTAAGGGACCACACAGGAAACTGCTACCCTAATTCATTAACCAAAATAAGAAGGCAATAAAAAACATCCACAGAGAGTGCTGATCCAAGTGGTGTGGAAAATAGCAGACTCACTAAATCACGTGCAAATTCACAGTTTATTAAAATATATGTAAAACGGTTCACATGCATAAAGGGTAGTTCCACTTGACATGGGTGTTAAAACAAGTGAGAGCACAAGCCAAACTCACATAAGTTGCTGATTGTAATAGTGACGCCTAGATGTGTATCTGGATGGATGACTCAGACCCTGGAAACTCCTGTAATGGTAGCTGGGTGGACGGGTGACACCAGGATGTCACCTGCTGGTGGAAGTGCTTGACAAGGCTCCACTGTGTGAGTGCACCAATGGAATCAGGAACCTGCCCCAGATGTCAAGAGGTCGCAAAAAAAAAAATTACCCACTTAACCATAATTGCTCCCAAACAAAATTGGCGTCCTTTTCTTCCCACAAATAGAGCTTTCTTTTGGTGGTATTTGATCATCTCGGTTTTTATTTTTTGCGCTATAAACAAAAATAGAGCGACTATTTTGAAAAAAAACAATATTTTTTACATTTTGCTATAATAAATATCCCCAAAAAATATATAAAAAAACATTTTTTTTCCTCAGTTTAGGCCGATACGTATTCTTCTACATATTTTTTATAAAAAAAAAAAAAAAAAATCGCAATTAGCATTTATTGATTGGTTTGCGCAAAATTTATAGCATTCACAAAATAGGGGGTAGTTTTATGGCATTTTTATTAATATTTTTTTCTACTAGTAATGGCGGTGATCAGCGTTTTTTTTTCTTTTAGTACTGCGACATTATGGCGGACACATCGGACAATTTTGACAAATTTTTGGGACCATTGGCATTTTTATAGCGATCAGTGCTATAAAAATGCATTGGATTACTATAAAAATGCCATTGGCAGTGAAGGGGTTAACACTAGGGGCAGGGGTTAAGTGTGTTCCTGGGTGTGTTCTAACTGTATGGGGGGGTGGACTCACTAGGGGAAATCACTGATCTTCCGTTCATACATTGTATGAACAGAAGATGAGCGTTTCCCCCGCTGACAGGACCGGGAGCTTTGTGTTTACACACATAGCTCCCGATCCCCGCTCTGTAACGAGCAACTGCGTGTGCCCGGCGGCGATTGTGCCTGCCGGGCACGCACGCGGGACACGAGGGTGAAGCATTGTTCAAACACCAAAAATTCTGCTGAAATTCTGGAACTCTACTCAAACATAATGCCCTACATAATAAACATGTATGACCTGAAACAAAGAACATCTGACCACTAACTCGGGAGTGCCTAGCACAATTCAGTAGTAGAACTACTATATGTAGAACTATGATCTCCCATTAAAATTATGTGCTGCAGCCCTTCTGTAAGGCTGGCCATACATACATTTTCGTCTATAGAATCCCCGTTGAGCTGTCGGCCGACAGGGCGGTCCCCACACAGTGTGCAGGGACCGCCCTGTCTTTTCTCCCCTATGTGGAATCGGATGAATACGAACCGTCTGTCCGTATTCATCCGATCCGCCAGACGGAAGAAAAATAGGATTTCCTTCTGTCCGAAAAATCGTATCTTTATGGAGGCGGATGTTTACGGACGTTAGCGGATGTTCATCCGCTAACATCTGCGATCCCATAGGGAACCCATGCAGTCTGTAAACGGACCGTTCGTCTGCTCGTGTGAAAGGGCCCTTATAGTTTGCCTTGTATACAGTTTGCCGAGTTGGATGGAGTTTTGTTTCACTATTAATAAATCTTACTTAAATCATACTTAGTGAGATTTCTGCTTCATTGAGTGTAGCTCACTGATCTGGCCATCCCTGCTGCCGCTGGGATACCTGCACTCTGTATCCTTTACATGACACTGAAGCCCACTATCAACTAGACATGTGCATTCGTTTTCGTTAGAATGCATTTTTCGTCCGAAAATCATTTTTTTTCGTTATCGTTTTAACAAACGATAACGAAAGTGCAAAAAACGAAAACCGAAAGATCCGACATAAAAAATGCTTTATTTTCGTTTTCTCTCTAATTCGATATAGAGAGATTTGACATTATAGGGAAAAGATTTGACATCATAGAGAAAAGATTCGACATTATAGAGAAAAGATTCGACACTATAGAAATAATAGATTGTCGAATCTATTACAGAGAATAGATTTCGATTTATGGGACGTAAAGATTCGACGTTCCGTCGAATATTCTCTTTTTTGATCATTCACCAGCAACCAAAAAGATTCGACGTTCCGTCGAATATTCTTTTAACCATTCGACAGAAACCAAGTATTATTGGATTTTCGGACGAAAGCTATTCCCCAACGAAAAACTAAATAAATCAAAACGATTTTCGGGAGTAACTAAATAAATGTATTTTCCAAACAAAAACGAAAAAACGAAACGAAATATTCCAGTCTGCACATGTCTACTATCAACCATTATGTTTTTGGGCAAGGCTATATGTTGTTAAACAGGGAAGCCTTTGAAAAAGAGCTAGGATGACAAATCTTTCTTGAAAATTCTTGACAAAGTGCTCTGTTAGGCTGCATCACTCTGTGTAATCTGTGTAATCTGTGTAATCTCTAGTTAGACAAGGGAAATGCAAATTGAACTTTGTTCAGCCTCTAATCCAAGCCTGGTCAGAGATACTATTCCCAGTCCGAGTTGAGTGACACCCATTTACTCCTCCCTCTAGACACCAATAATCTCTTCCTTCATTACCCTTAGCAATCACAGCTGCTACTAAGGGCTCCTGTACTACTTCCTGTATATCAGTTACCCTTGGAAACCCATTAGAAATCTTCCTCTGCTACCGTTATCTTTTATGCTTCACTTCTCAGTACTGTCACTACAACAGTACAATCTGCTCTGAGTCCTGAAATCACTTGCAGGATTGCAATGCCTGCTGTTCCAGAACCGCTTAATCCGATGCCTGCTGTTCCAGCCCAGCTTAATCCGATGCCTGCTGTTCCAGCCCAGCTTAATCCGATGCCTGCTGTTCCAGCCCAGCTTAATCCGATGCCTGCTGTTCCAGCCCAGCTTAATCCGATGCCTGCTGTTCCAGCCCAGCTTAATTCGATGCCTGCTGTTCCAGCCCAGCTTAATCCGATGCCTGCTGTTCCAGCCCAGCTTAATCCGATGCCCGCTGTTCCAGCCCAGCTTAATCCGATGCCCGCTGTTCCAGCCCAGCTTAATCTGATGCCTGCTATTCCAGCCCAGCTTAATCCGATGCCTGCTGCTCCAGCCCAGCTTAATCCAATGCCTGCTGTTCCAGCCCAGCTTAATCCGATGCCTGTTGTTTTAGCCTAACTTAATCCAATGCCTGTTTCAGCCCAGCCTAATCAGATGCCTGCCATGCCAATCCAGCTTGATCCACGCGTGCCTGCCATGCCAGCCCAGCCTGATCTGGTATCTGTATCTGCTGATGGTCTTGTGCCTGCTGCCCAGCCTGTATATTGTTTGATGTAGTTAAATGGGAATTTGTTTCATTATCAATAAATCTTACTGAAATCATACTTATTATGCTTCCTTTAATGTACAGTAGCTCATTGATCTGCTCATCCCTTAGACCTGTTGATCCTGTCAGTGAAGTCTACCTAATGCAACTTCCTGTGATGGTGTGGCAACAATGCTTCAGTGCTCCTAAATTCAGAGCAGAGTTGCCACTCTTATGCAGGCTGTGTCTGCTAGGTCTACAGTGGGATGCAAACAAATTGCAGGGGGTGCAACTTCCAGTATTGTAATTGATGATTCACAAGCCTGTAGCTTCTCAGGCAGACCTCACCCCACCTAGTCCTGCCCATTGCTTTCTGGATTGACATCATTACTTCTGTAGCTAAAACCCTCCCACTATGAGCTGCAGTGTTTGGAAAAGAGTATGTAAGACACAAATAAAAGGATTTGACTTAAACCCTGTACACACAGGCCTTATGCCAGGCTTCATCAACGGGTTAAATCAAAAACAGCCAACATTCGGTCTGTGTGTATGCCAGCCTTTGGCCACCTTCTGTCAGATGTGCATGATGGAAAACTAGGAGCCGACCATCTCCCGGTTAGCACTCTCAGCCAATGGCTTTTTGGTGTGGAGGTTGTTCCTTTGACAGAACACAACAGATCAGCTGGGAAGACCACTGTACCCATGTTGGGTTGTTAGTACTAGCTTTAGTCAAGGAAGGTAAAGGAAGTGTTTTGCTTACCCTGTGCATCACAGGGTAACTGTATTTGTTACTTTTTTTTACTGTCCCACATGAGTCTTTAGTTATGCGTATCATAGTATAGAAGCTTTTACATGTCCTTACGTAGCATGGTAATCACATATGCCTGGCATGACATGGTAGCAGCATTTTTGCCTTACAACTTATTGTGATTTTTTTTTCTTGTTATATTACTCTTTTTAGTATTCTACTGCTTCCTGAATTTATGAATCCAGCATAGCCAACTCTGCAGAGCTGACAGTTTATCCCCTCAGCAAGGATCAAAGAGGTCAATAAAACAACTGTTGAGTTATCATGATATATTGCTACCTCTAGACTTCTATTAACACCTGCTAACCACAAATGAACAAAACATAGAAATTCAACTTGTGTCCATGTAAACAAATTGATTTTATGCTTTTCCTTCAGCCAACATAAACATGAGAACAGTATGAAAACAATAGTTTGACAGACTACTAATTTATTGGAATAAAAAATCATTGTAAAATGTAAGACAATATACTTCTGATGGAGCCTGTTGGGTATGTCATTTTCCTCATATGCGTAAGTGGCTAATTGGTGCCATAGAATTCAGCACATTCTCCTGGCTGGTCTAATAGCATTGTCAGTCAGTAACTTTTCATGAACTAATAATAATTCACTTCTTTATAGAAAATGTCAATCTGAACACATTTTGTGAACTCCTTATAAACCAATGACAATGATCACCCATTGCCCCTGCGTACTAATTTATCAAAAAAAAAATACCCTGTGATCATTTTGTGTCAGTCTACACTAAATTTAACAATGGGATTTTGTGATGTAATGAGTGCATTTACCCAAGCAATTAAAGAACTTAATATAAAACAATATATTTGACATATATTATGTTAGAGTGTATCAGATTTTTACATAGAACAGCATGACATTGGGGTACAAAATGAATTACATCATATACAACAGACTTCTATATGAAGAGCTTTAGGATCTGAATATTTAAAAGGAAATATTAAGGTTTGTTTCAAACTCTGCAAAAAAGACTATGCAATAAAATAGATTAGGCTTTACTCAATAAAATAAATAAATCAAATCCATAATATGGACTGAACCCATGAAAAAGTAACACATTTCAGCTTACCATCCTTATAAGTGGTTGCTATATTACTTTACAAACTTCAGTCTCTACCTTCTTTATTAACACTTAGTGACCCTGTCAGCAACACACCTTTTGTCCCAGGGTGAAAATGCCTACCCACTGTACTGTATTCATCAAGAAACAGCATTGGCACAATAGGCCGCTTGTTGCCAATTTCACTACAAAACTCCTCTTCTTGTCTGCATAACACAAAAGAGAAGTGTTTTAAAGTTCCCCAAAGTTACTTTTTTTTGCACCTATTAAATAGGCGGTGGTGTATCATCCATGTGTGCAGTGTGTGCAGAGCACATAAACCATGAGAAAAGGGGGGCCCACTGTGCCGACACACATTGCACACATGGAGTTAATAAAAAGTAAATCAATAATATTTCTCCTGTGCCACATACATTTCATTAGAGGGGTCCAAGAGAAAGTAGCAGCCATGGAACTTTTTTCTATTTTAGCAAGAGAAGGGGGGCAGAAGCAGCCAGTGCCGCTTTTCCCAACAGTAAGATTCTAGTTCTGGCTGTGCACAGCCAATGGCAGCCTGGTGTGTCCCCAGAGCAGAAGGTAGGTCTCTGTGCCCAAATGGGAGAGCCAGCTTGCCTGGGAGTCAGGCTGTATCTGCTCAGCCTATGGTCTTGTCGCCACTGTCCTCCCAGCCTCTCTCTCACTCTACCACCTGTGCAATGCCACTCTCCACCTCCAGTTTGTGTCCACCTAATCCCACCCACACTCCAATTCCCTGCATGCAATGCATGCACTGGGCTATGAGAGGAGTTCTATGGGTAGCTAGGTGGCAGAATTGAAACAATGGGTGCCACTGCCACAGCCTGAGCCACTGGGGGAGACCAGCCTGGGGAAAAGGCACAATTGATGAGAGAGCCTTCTGCACAGAACAACCCTCCTCTCTCCCTCATTTTTCCCCTTCCCTTCCTCTTTCTTCCACCCCACTCTTTTTCCCTCTCTCCTTGTACTCTCCTCTCTCTCCCCCCTCCTTCACCCCTTTCTCTCTCCCCTCCCACCTCTATCTTTTCCTTACTTTCCACTGGTTTAGCCCCCCTCTATCTTTCTCCCATCTATTTCTCTCTCCCCTGCTTCCCCCCCCCCCCACACTTGCTCCACTTTTCTTCCCTCCATATTTCTTTCTCCACCTATCACCCTCCCTTTCCCCGGTTTTTCTGATCTTCTCTTTCTCCCACCTCTCTCTCTATACCTTTTCCCCTTATTTCTCTCTCCCCCACCCCTTTTTTGCTCCCTTTTACCACCTCCAATAATTAACCTCTCAAGGTATGAAAAATGAATCAGTGATAGTTTTAGTAACATTTTGAAGCCACTGGTTTAAACAATATTGTTTTAGGCACTTGGCCTACAATAGAATACCTGCCCTGCTGAAAGTACAGTTTTTACACTTTCTACCAGTAAGGGGAGACCAAAAAGGGGCAGGAAACACTTGGATGTGTGATCCAAGGTCCCCCAATTGAACCTCAGAGTGTGTGTATATTACTATAGTCTTTGTAGTTGCTGACTTTTAATAAACAAAAAACGACTGGAGCGCCACTTTAATGTATAAAGTTAAAAAAAAATTCTGACTGCGCCCCCCCCCCCTTTATACTTATCTGAGCCCCATCTCACTCTAGAAATGTGCACAAGAGCCACAAATCTCCCAGGTCTCTCTCTCCTCATTAGTTCATGCTGCTTTCTCTCACAACCAGTGAGCCAATAAGGAAAGAGCAGGGGGCGAGGCCAACAGTGTCGATTCACACAAGCAAGGCTTGGAAACGAGCCTGCTCAAGTTCCCCCATAGCAAATGGATTGGGGGTACTTCACTGGGGGGGGGGGGGCAGGACCACCGGCGGGGGACTCAAAAAGGAGAGCATCAGGGCTGCTCTGTGCAAACCATTGCACAGAGCATGTAAGTATAACATGTTTGTTATTTTCTTTTGTAACTTTAACCAACCTTTAAAATGACTTTAAGCAATCAAGTTTTAATCAACAGCATACTTGCTCTTTAAGCCAAGTGATTTGCTTCTGGGTCTGATTCCCCATAGTCTATTTGAGCACTTAATCAGACAGTTGTGAAAGAAGAGACAAAGAAGATGACTTTCATAGTGTTCACACTAAACTCTTAAACCAGAAGTATGGCCAAAGCACTTTTGGCCATGCTTCTCATGTGGGTCACATGAATATACCTACTTTTGCACTCCTGTGACCCAGATTCAGCTGACACTGTTGCTTAATATCGCATAACTGCTCCCAGCCCCGGAGAGGATCCCAACAATGTCAGGATACACCCAGATTCCCTACTGGCAGCTGGCTCAGCCTCTCAGTGTGTCACTGAAAGCCTGAGCCAGCCACTCTTAACCCCCCCTCACTTTCAAATTTAAATCTTAAAGAAAAAAAATCTTATTTTTTGCTATGAGTTTGTAACATCATATTTGAACATGGAATAACCCAAAACAGTTGAAAAAGATTTATATAGTATCAGAATATTCTTTAACCAACCAAAATTAAATACAATGGCCCAGATTCGGAGAGAATTAGATTCTCGTAGCGTATCAGAAATACACTACGCCACCGTTTTTTACCTGGCTCTACGTGGAATCCAGGTAGATTTTGTCCAGTAAACGACGGCGGCGTAGTGTATTTCTCCCGTCGCAATCCATCTGCGCGAGTAGGGGGCGTGAAGCATTTAAAATAGGCGCGTTCCCGCGGCGATCGAACTGCGCATGCTCCGTTTGCAAATTTCCCGCCGTGCATTGCGCGAAATCACGTCGTTACGTCGTAGTAGCGTCGTTTACGTACATTCCTATTCCCGAACGAGTTACGTTAAAAAAAAATTATAATTTCAAATCGACGCGGGAACGACGGCCATACTTTACATGGGTTACGCACTGTTAGACCAGCAAAAAGCTCCTCTAACATTACGTAGCCAAAAAAATGACGTAGGCGATTGCGAGGGACACTCGTACTTTCGTGGATCGCCGTAAAAACTAATTTGCATATCCCGACGCATGAAAACGACGCGAACTCCTCCCAGCGGCCGCAAAAATATCGCAGCGTAGATCCGAAGGCTTACGAAGACGTAAGCCTCTCAGATCGAAGCCCGAAGCCGCCGTATCATGGTTTGAGGATTCAAACTAGTGATACGGCGTGCAAAATTTGAAATTACTCCTGTCTAACACCAGTTAGACAGGCGTAATTGCTCTGTGAATCTGGGCCAATGTATCCAAAAATTCCTTAGGTTCTCAGACATTAATTTTTCCACTGAATAACTGCAATTTTGCACACATGGCCACGGCAAAAATGCTACCCCCAATTACATTCAGCAGGCAGTACCTTCACCAATCATGACCCCTTTCAAGTGAAATGGGCTGTTCTGCAACTGCTCCAGAACTGCATGTAATAGATGTGGTTGAGGTGCAGTGGTACTTGCTTTTTAGGGGTAAAACTTGTGGTGAGGAGATGACATATTGCCTCCCATCTGCCTGTGAATCACCCTCTGAAAAGCAATCCATTGCAGATTAATTCACAGAGGGATAGCAAGGGCTGCAACATGTGCGGACAGGCCATAAGACTGGTCACATGATGGAATGGAAACTTGATTTATAATTAAAATTACACATGTGCCCAGACTGTGGACATTAAATATTTTGTTTTCGAATTGGAGGGCAGGTGGGTGTCTGCAAACACATCTCCACTGACATTGAAGTCAATTGGTGGCCCACTCAGATCCGTCTGAAAAATGTACGTGCAGATCTGAGTGGGCCGAACGTGTGAAAGGAGCCTTATAACAGTTTAAAATCGACTGTTTGTTTAGATTAGAAAATTGACAGGCCCAATATTCTGGCGCAAAAGAAAAGCAATCTAGCATAAGGGTTACACTTTTTTTGCCTCTGATGTGAATATTTGAAGATGAATTTCTCCACAATGCCTATAGCTACAGAGTTAAATGGGGGATTTTTTAAAAGTTCTTTACCGTTTGTTCAGAATATGTAAATACTGACATTTCCATATTCTGAGCACAGACTCAGTTTAAGCTAGGCTAGAAAATGATGTACTATTTTTATGGTTCCTCATTTGCAGCCTGTTCTAGTCATTTAACACATGCAAAACAGGGTGCTGGGTGTCTATCCAAGGTTTTCAGAAGTTAACCACCCAAGGACCAGCCCCTGTATATATACACATCAGCAGAATGACACGGACAGGCATATCAATGTACCTGTACGTCCCCTTTAAATGCCTGTCCGTGTGGTCGCGTGCACGCCGCCGGCGGCGCACTCACGACCCTGCTGCTATGCCTGTGAGTTGTACCGCGGTTCATGCGGACTCCATGAATGCGGGGATCCCCGCGATCGTCTCAACGGAGACAGAGGTATAGAGCAGGGAGATGCTTGTATAAACAAGCATCTCCCGCTCTGACTAGTGACAATGACACTGATCTCGCCTCTGTGTACTCGGAGCGAAGATCAGTGTCATGTGACACAGAGCCCAGCCCCCCTACAGTAAGAAACACTATGCAGGGAACACTTAACGCCTACAGTGTCATTTTCACAGTAACCAGTGCATTTTTATAGCACTGATCGCTGTAAGGCGGCGTACACACGATCGGATATATCCGATGAAAACGGTCCGCGGACCATTTCCATCGGATATGTCCGATCGGGAGTTTGATCCGATGGCGTGTACACACCATCGGATCAAATTCCCCGCCGCCGGAAGGCGCGGTGACGTGGCGGTGACGCGGCGGTGACGTTGACGCCGCCGCGTCACCGCAACGTCACCGCACCAGGAAGTAAAACACTTCCGCGCTTGCGCCGAATCCATTCGGCAGTGGCGCGGCGGCGGTGGGGGCCGACATGTCTGCTGGTAAGTGTACTAACCAGCAGACATGTCGGGCGGACAGATCCCCACCGGATAGATTTCAAAGCATGCTTTGAAATCTGTCGGGTGGAGAAATCTGTCCGCTAGCCCATACACACGAGCGGAGATGTCTGCTGAAACGGTCCATCGGACCGTTTTCAGCGGACATATCCCCTCGTGTGTACGCGGCCTAAGATGACAATAGTCCTAAAAAGGTGTCAAATGTATCCGCCATAGTGTCGCAGTCACGAAAAAAAAATCACTAATCGCCGCCATTACTAGTAAAAAATTTTTTTATAAAAATGCCATAAAACTATCCTCTATTTTGAAAACACTATAACTGTTGCGCTTATTGCATTTTTTTTTTTTTTTTGCAAAAATATGTAGAATACGTATCGGCCTAAACTGAGCAAAAAAAATACCTTTTTATATAATTTTTGGGGATATTTATTATAGCAAAAAGTAAAAAATATAGATTTTTTTTCAAAATTGTCTCTCTATTTTTGTTTATAGTGCAAAAAAAAAAAAAATCGCAGAGGTGATCAAATACCACCAAAAGAAAGCTCTATTTGTGGGAAAATATAGGACGCAATTGTCAGTTAAAGCAATGCCGTGCTGAATTGCAAAAAATGGCCTGGTACTTTAGCTGCAAAATGGTCCGGGGCTTAAGCAGTTAAATCATTTATAAAAACTGGAACCTAAACTAAACTAAATGACTATGCAAACCTATACATTTTCTACATTTTAATTAGTGAAAAAGTGGTTAGCAGTGTTATATCTAGGATGGAAGAAATTAACAGTTATCGCCTTAATTTTGTGAACTATAATATTGAAAGCTTTTTTTTAAAGTGCGGAGGTAAAATTAATGTAGCATTTGGTAATGAAAATGCGCACTTCAATGAATCCTTTATTATTTAATCTCTAACCAAACCAATTTGAATATAAATTAATTTAAGGTAGATTTAGAAAAAAAATTCAACTATTTTCATTAATGTACAGTATCAACTAAAAATGGATATTCCTTCCTTTACCGCAGCACCTGGGTTTACAGTAGATAGATGAGGAGTGATAGACATTAGGCACTACTGAGATTTAGAAAGTTTAGATAATTTTAAATCTTAAATGTAATCTTTATATTACTGAACCGTGAAACCTTCTCTCTGTTGGTGAGGTATTGAGACATACGTTTGAAGTAAATGGTAATATTAGAATTAAAAATCTAATTATGCGTGGGAAAATAACTGTCACCCGTCTGATCTTCTCCCTGTCATTTTTATGATATCTTATCATGCTTTCAAAATTATTTAGCCATTTTCTAAAAATGTAGTCAAGGAAAATGTGTTCAGTTATATCACTGCTTTAACTCTTGCTCAGTTCCTGTGATAGTTCAAATACGCTGTGTTTGTTGGTGCCACTTTATTTTTCTTAATCTGGTATTCTGCAACATCAAGTAAGAAACTATGCCTTTCAGTAACCATTAATTGTATCTGGACTGTATCTGGACCCCAAAATTGTAAGCTTTTGTGCCTAAATTTATAATTGTAGTTTCAATTTGAAGTGGAATTACATTGATCTGGGGGTAAAATGCTACTTACCTTAAGTGTTTTAATAAATGGGGTGGGCACTTCTCTAAATCTATAATTGTAGTTTCAATTTGAAGTGGAATTACATTGATCTGGGGGTAAAATGCTACTTACCTTAAGTGTTTTAATAAATGGGGTGGGCACTTCTCTAAATCATTCACCTGTTTGTGTAAATTACAGTTTGAGCCATTTACCTAAACAAGACGTTCTCTTCAGACCCAGGGACATGGCACCCAAGACGAATAGAGAGGGTGAATCTCTCCAACATGGACACAGACAGCAATTAAACTAAACAGGGTTTTATGCCTTCTCTACTCTATCCACAACTAACAGAAGCAAAAATGTGTCTTAAGATACACTTTGATTCCATTCACCAACAAGTTCACAAAAATGTGGTCCTACTCTACAGAAACCAGTTTCTGACATCTGCAGATTACACCATTACTATTCTATTACATTCTGTAAATGCCATCATTGAATTTGTGCTGAATCTATGCTGACAAATGCTCCTTCTACGTGTGCCTGCTTTAAGACCATTTAGTATTCAGGTTATTGGTAAATGTCACCGAACATAGACCAAAACAATAGACATGTGCATTAGTTTTCGTTAGAATGCATTTTCGTCTGAAAATCAGGTATTTTCGCTATCGTTTTAACGAACGAAAACGAAAGCGCAAGAAACGAAAATCGAAAGATCCGACATAAAAAATGCTTTATTTTTGTTTTTGTTCAGATTTGACGATTTTCGATGCTTTGTCGAATTTCCGTAGTTCAATTCCTACCTATTCACTGTATTCAGTGAATACAGTGAATATAGGTAGGAATTGAACGACGAAAATTCGACAAAGCATTGAAAATCGTCGAATTTTCGTCGTTCAATTTCTACCTATTCACTGTATTACAGTGAATAGGTAGGAATTGAACGACGAAAATTCGACGATTTTCGATGCTTTGTCGAATTGAACGACGGAAATTCGACAAAGCATCGAAAATCTTTGTTTCCGTACGAAAACTTTCCAGACGAAAACAAAATAAATCAAAACGATTTCTGGGAGTAACGAAATAAATGTATTTTCCGGACGAAAGCAAAATTACAAAATGAAATATTTCAGTCTGCACATGACTACAAAACAATATAACAACAGAATGGGCTTTGAGATTATACACATTGGAGGGGTGTTCTCCCTTTATCTAATGTTTGAGCAAATCAATTGCTGCTCTAAGTATCTTTAAAGGGGTTGTAAAGGTTCATCTTTTATTTTCTAAATAGGTTCCTTTAACCACTTAAGGACCCCCGCACGCACATTTACGGCCACAACATGGCTCGTAGAGGCACAAGGGCGTAAATTTACGTCCCCGCCTTCGTGCGGTTCAGGGGTCCCATCGGGACCCCCTCCGCGGCGTGCGGGGGTCCCCCTGGCTCTGGGAGCGATCGCCGACGAGCGGGCGGATGTCCGTGTTTTCCGCCCCCCCCGCGATCGCTCCCAGCCAATGGGAGCGCTCCCCCTTCGTTTCAGTTCCTCCTCCTGTGTTTACACAGGAAGGAGGAAATGATGTCACCTCTCATCGCAGCGGTGTTTCCCACCGCTGCTGATGAGAGAAGACATCCACAGTAAGTGTGCACCAACACAACACTGACACACACTCACATAGGCACATTAACCCCTTGTGATCGCCCCCCCCCACCCCCCTGTCACAGTGTCACTGAATGCAGTGATCTAATCACTGCATTTAGTGTCAGTGTGACAGGCAGTGTAAAAAACAGTTAGTGTTAGGTTCAGGATAGCCCCCCCACCCCCCCTAATAAAGTTTTAACCCCCTGATCACCGCCCTAGTTAACCCTTTCACTCCCTATTGCCAGCATCACTAAGCGATCATTTTTCTGATCACTGTATTAGTGTCGCTGTTCCCGCTAGGTAGCTATTTTTTTTATTGCGATTTTTTTTTTTTTACTAAAGACATGTGGCTGAATTAATTTTGGCCTAAATGTTTTACTAAAATTTAGTTTATTTGATTTTTTTTATAACAAAAATTAAAAAAATAGTGATTTTTTTCAAAATTGTGGCTCTATTTTAGTTTATAGCGCAAAAAATAAAAATTGCAGAGGCGATCAAATACCACCGAAAGAAAGCTCTATTTGTGGGAAGAAAAGGACGCAAATTTTGTTTGGGAGCCACGTCGCACGACCGCGCAATTGACTGTTAAAGCGACGCAGCGCCGAATTGTAAAAACACCTTGGGTCATTTAGCAGCGTATGTGTCCGGGTCTTAAGTGGTTAAGCTAGTGCATTGTTGGTTCACTTACCTTTTCTTTCGATTTCCCTTCTAAATGATTTTTTTCTTTGTTTGAAATTCTCACTTCCTGTTTCTTATTAGTAAGCTTGCCACCATCATCCGAGCGGTGGGAAGTCATTTAGAACAGCTTACTGAACACCTTGCTGAGGAGGAACAGGAAGTGAGAAATTCAGACAAAGAAAACAAAGGAAAAAAAACATTTAGAAGGGAAATTGAAGGAAAAGGCAAGTGAACCAACAATGCACTAGCTTAAAGTAACCTATTTAGAAAATAAAAAACGAACCTTTACAACCCCTTTAATTATTTAACTGGGTGAATTTCTGTTATTAAATAAAATAACCTGGAAAATATTGCATGGGCTGGCACAGACCACACTCTCTTCATCCCATTGCTTGGTTCCCCCATCTAATTTTTTTCCCTGCACTGTTTTCAGGGTGTTTAATCCCTGGAATGACCATGAATATTTAAATGCTAAAGCAGGCACAATCCAGGGTTCATCCCATGATTCTTTATTTAGAGAAAAAACAAAAAAATGTTGTCGCATCCTGGTGACGTCACCGCGGCCTATGCTGTATTCCTAATCCCCTCCACAACGCTGCAGCAAACCAACTGGATCTTTCTACAGGACCTCTGGACTGGATATTAGAGATACACAAAGGCACCCACTATCATCTAGCACGGAAGGACGCCACCCAAGGGACTTTTAAACATGCCTGATTCCTACTACTTAATTGTAAGTGGATTCTACACCTATGTATAATTAAAGCTATTATGTTTGTCTAATCTGGAGGTGTCTTCTCCCTTTTTTTCTTTCTTTATTTAGAGAGTACAAGCAGCCATTTTTAAATGCCTTAGATGTCTTAGGCGGCGTACACACGATCGGATATATCCGATGAAAACGGTCCGAGGACCATTTCCATCGGATATGTCCGATCGGGAGTTTGATCCGATGGCGTGTACACACCATCGGATCAAATTCCCCGCCGCCGGACGGCGCGGTGACGTGGCGGTGACGTTGACGCCGCCGCGTCACCACCACGTCACCGCACCAGGAAGTAAAACACTTCCGCGCATGCGCCGAATCCATTCGGCGGCGGCGCGGCGGCGGTGGGGGCCGACATGTCTGCTGGTAAGTGTACTAACCAGCAGACATGTCGGGCGGACAGATTCCCACCGGATAGATTTCAAAGCATGCTTTGAAATCTGTCGGGTGGAGAAATCTGTCCGCTAGCCCATACACACGAGCGGAGATGTCTGCTGAAACGGTCCATCGGACCGTTTTCAGCGGACATATCCCCTCGTGTGTACGCGGCCTTAATGCGAGATATTATCCAGTGTCAAAATGCCAGTAAAAGTCATTGCAAAATAAAGATACATTGAGCTCAGCAGGTGACACTAAATAACACAAGAAGATTACCCTTTTGAAGATAAAATATGAATTGAACAGTATGTACCACTCTCTAGAGCAGAAAAGTTGCTGTTTATATTCAAACTGAATATTTGAATTTATAAGGTTGTAGGAAATCCACAAAAAAGGGAGTGGAGCTTGAGCACAAACAAACAGACAGGGATTCTGTAAAAATGTGCAAGCCCAAAGAAGACGACATTTATATATAAAAGGACAAAATCAAACTGAATTTCAAAAGATTGTTTTACCAAAAATAAACTAGTTTTAGTATATATATATATATTTAGACACACGTGAAGCCTGAGGCTCTAATTGTATTAAAAAAAAGGGTGGGCTCACCCAGTTGTGTGACAATAACAAATTAATATTCGCTATTGTCTTCCTGATTCCCCTCCTGGCCAATCAGGAAGCGGGTCCTGATTCCCATCTCCCAAATGGCCGAGAGAAGAAGCAATCCTATTGGCTGACGAGGAGGAGGTGGGAGGAGACACAGGGGAAGTGGCCATGAAGTTCAGGAGGAGGAGACCCAGGATGGACACGCAGTGTGAAGTCGGAGGAAGCACTGCCGTGACCTAGATTAGATGGGGTAAGTGTGTGGCTGGGGACTGTTTGCCACCCCCACAAACAAATACCACCAGTTGCCATTGCTTAGGCCTGTCTATGGTACAGGGCTCAAGAGTTCATATAGTGGCATAGAGCTCTGGAGAAGATAATACACAGGTCAGAGTTTGATTAGGGTTTAGTTAAAAAACGATGAAAGCGGTTAAGAGTTAAAGTGACGCTAAACTCAGGTTTAAAATGTTTTAATTCTATAAAGCATGCATTCCCAACTTAGAAAGGTACCTTCTATCCCCAAATTCCATTTTTGTTTTTGCTACAGCAATCCAACTTCCTATTAGAGGGTGATTGCATTTATCCTCCATGGTCCCACTGTATGTAGGGATGTAGCCACGCTATCTTGCTTGCTACTGAGGCTCAGGGCTCAGTATTGCATATTACACAGGGCACAGTGCTCAATAGTATATGCTGCATAGGGCTTGTGCGTACATATGGCAAAGGGCACGTGGCTTTGTAGTGTGTATAGCAAAGGATGCACTGCTCAAGGAAAACCAATGGCATAGAGTGCAAAGCTGCAGGAATATATATGGCACACGGTGGAGGGCTCAAAAGTGCATATTATATAGGGATCAGGAGTGCATATGGTACAGGAAGCAGAGCTCAGGAGTGCCTGCCTCTCACACTGCCTGCGTGTGTAGCGCTAGGAAGACAGCATGTACAGTTGTAGTACAGAGCTGGATTGTGCACATTAGTGTTGCTCATGAATATTCGCATTGCGAATATTCGCTACAAATATTGCATATTCGAGTATTCGCGAATAACTCGAATATCGCGGCGAATATTCGCTATTTCGAATATTCATATTTTTCAAATTTCGCAATAAATTTCGCAATCAATTTCGCAAAATTTTTTTTTATAAAATATAGCGAATATTCGTAAATATCGAATATTCGTGATATTTTATAAAAAAAAAAAATCGTGAAATTTTGCATTAGCGAAATTTCGCATTGGCGAAAATTCGCATTGGCGAAAATTCGCAATTTTTTTTTATTTATTTTTATAAAATATCACGAATATTCGATATTAACGAATATTCGCGAATATTCTTCGAAATATTCGCGAAATCGAATATGGCGTATTCCGCTCATCACTAGTGCACATAGAAAGAATTCCTTTGGGACACTATAGGTCCCAGCGGCATAGGGGAAACATATAGAACAAAGTGTGCAAAGGAAGAATATATATAGTATAGTATATATATATATATATATATATATATATATATATATATATATTGTTTAAGCAAATGTGTGCAGTAAGTTATCTCATTAACTTTTCTATGAATAAAAAGAATTTAATTGTCAGTTAACCTCTTTCCCACCGCGCCATAGGCATTTTACTGCTACGTCCCTGGGACGTTGTCCTTCACTTCCGCGATTGACCCGGCGCATCGACCTAGACCTAGACCTTTGACCTAGAAGACCCGGCGCATCACGGATCACGGTAAATTGCCGCTGATAGCAGCCTTTTACCACGTGATCGCGCCATCAAATGACTGCACGATCACTTGTAAACAAACCGGCGTCATTTGATGACGCCGGTTCCTCCCTCTCCTGAGTCTCCTCTCTGTACCGTTCAGTACAGTGTGAGAGGAAAGGGGGGAGCGGGGAATAGAAAAAAGGTCCCATGGGGCTTTGAAGCAGCAAATGTGAAGGGGGGGAGCGGGGTGTCAGCAGCTGCGCTGTGGCTGGATCTGAGACAAATGCAGTCAGAGATCCAGCCATCCCTCCATCCATCCCAGCTCTGCAATACCCCAGTACTCTGCAATACCCCAGTACCCTGCAGTACCCCAGTACCCTGCAGTACCCCAGTACCCTGCAATACCCCAGTACCCTGCAGTACCCCAGTACTCTGCAATACCCCAATACTCTGCAATACCCTGCGCTATACTCTGCAATACGCCAATACCCTGCGTGATACTCTGCAATACCTCAATACCCTGCAGTACCCCAATACCCTGCAGTACCCCAATACCCTGCAGTACCCCAATACCCTGCGCGATACTCTGCAGTACCCCAATACTCTGCAGTACCCCAATACCCTGCAATACCCTGCGCGATACTCTGCAATACCCCAATACTCTGCAATACCCTGCTGGGATACTCTGCAATACCCCAATACTCTGCAATACCCTGCGCGATACTCTGCAATACCCCAATACTTTGCAATACCCTGCGCGATACTCTGCAATACCCAAATACTCTGCAATACCCAAATACTCTGCAATACCCATTTTTTTAAAGCACCCCTGTCCCCGTGTGCTCGCATGCAGAAGCGAACGCATACGTAAGTCCCGCCCAAATATGAAAACGGTGTTCAAGCTACACATGTGAGGTATCTCTGCGAACGTTAGAGCGAGAGCAATCATTTTGGCCCTAGACCTTCTCTGTAACTAAAAACATGTAACCAATAAAAGTAATTAAAGCGTCGCCTATGGGGATTTTTAAGTAGCCAAGTTTGGCGCCATTCCATGAGTGTGCGCAATTTTGAAGGGTGACATGTTAGGTATCTATTTACTCGGCGTAACGTCATCTTTCACATTATGAAAAAAAATTGGGCTAACTTTACTGTTTTTTTTTTTTTTTTTTAGCACAAAACTTTTTTTTTTAAAAACACGCGTTCAAAAAATTTCTATGAAAATACCATGCGAGATAAAAAGTTGTAACCACTAGAGATGTAGAGAACAGTTCGCCCGCGAACTATTCGCGGCGTTTTCGGCATGTTCGCGTTCGGCGCCGCGGGCGAACATATGCGATGTTCGACCCGCCCCCTATTAATTAACATTGAGCAAACTTTGACCCTCTACCTCACAGTCAGCAGACACATTTCAGCCAATCAGCAGCATACCCTCCCTAGTAGACCCTCCCACCTGTAGGGCAGCATCCATTTTACGTTCATTCTGCTGCTGGATTCTTAGTGAGAGGAGGGATAGTTTCTCTGCTGCCGATTGCATAGGGACAGTGTTAGCTAGGGCTCCTGAAATCCATTCCTGGAAGATTTATCTGATCTCTGCTGTTATAACAGCACCCCCAAGTCTCAAACAGCCCTTATTAGGGCTAATGAATCAGCAATCTTTTTTTTTTTAAATCAGTGCTGCGAGACTGTAATATCTTTTAGTCAGATAGATAGAGCAGCCAGCTTAGTTAGTTAATCTTACAGTGTGTAGAGAATATGGGCCAGATTCAGGTAGATGAGAGTATCTTTCCTCTGGAGTAACGCTTCTCATTTACGTTACTCTGAAGACCCTTTCAGCGCAAGTCCTGTAATTCACATAGCAGTTGCGCGTAAACTTGCGCCAGAGTAACGATAATGCGCTGGCGTAACCCGACGCAAGTGGAAGTGGGTGTGATCATATGTAAATGATGGGCGGAGCCCGGCGCAGAGGCTTACGTTCAGCGCATCATCCACGGAGCATGCGCAGTGAGTGCGGCTCCACTCGCCCCCTTGTGCGCATGCTCACAACTTCCGTCGGCACCACTTCCTGGGAAACGTCAGCGCAATGCGTTCCGCTGGGCGCTTAAAAGCGCTGGCGGAAACGCCATTCCGGCGCAAAAGTAGTTCCGTTTCCCCCCACCCCAGGGAAGATACTTTTGCTCTGTGATGGCTGCTCCCGCTACCCCCAGAGAGAGGAGGAACCTCAACTTTAATACCCAGGAGGTCTCTGTCATTATCTCGGCTATGGAGACGGAGAATGAATTTCTCCATGGCAAAAAAAGCCGGAAGACCAGCCGGGAGAGGAAGCAGGGCATCCTGGAGTCGATTGCTGCCAGGGTCAATGTCCTGGGCTACTCCACCCGGACTGCTGGGGACATACAAAAGAAAATAAATGACCTGCGGCGCAAGGTGAGGGACAAGGTGGCCTCCATCAGGAGGTATGAGAGGGGCACAGGTGGTGGTCCCCCATGTCCTGTCACCCTGACCGCAGAGGAGGAGGTGGTCGCTCGGTGCCTGGAGAGGGAGCAGGTGGAGGGGGTCGCAGGCTATGACTCCGTGGAGGAAGGCACAAGGACAGGTAAGTGTTTTATAATCCCCTATTTGTTGTTTTGCATTTGGGGGGGGGGGGACATGTGCCAAGTGTGTGGGACCACCAACATGTGTCTGCTTTGTGTCATCCACAGATGACGGAGCTGGGCCATCATCTGTCAGCGTGCATTCCACCCCATCCCCCCCACGCCATTGTGTGCCCGAGCCACTGGGTGGTGAAGAGGTTGTGGAGGAGGAGAGTGGCCACACCACACCTGCCGAGGTGGTTGTGGAAGATCCTGCTGTGGCAGAGCAGGACTTTTCTTTGGTTTTGTCTGTCTCCTCCCCTTCTCCTGGCCCGTCTGTCGTCCCCTCCCCCATCCTTGGAAGCCCCTCAAGGGCGACTCCTTCCACCCGAGGACATACATCTTCTGGCCCCAGGAAGGCGACCCAGAAGACCAGGGGGGTGTCTGATGGTGTCCAGGACCAGTTGGCAAGGGATCACGCCAGACAGACAGAACAAATGGGGGCCATAGCGGACCACTTGCAGAAAGTGTCGGACAGCCTGGGCTCCGTTGCCAACCTCAGCAACGCAGTGCAGGATGTCAGCTCTAATTGCGCTGCAGTGGTCACCACTTTGGGGGAGGTGCAGGGGGATATCCAGCACCTCACTGCAGCCGTCCAGGCCAACACTGCTGCCATCCATGGGAACAGTGCTGCCATCCGGGAGCAGGGGAGGCTGAGTCGGCGGGCCCAGCATTACCAGATGACCCGTCAGCTCCGGATGCAGGCCCAGACCAACAGTTATCTTGGACGGATAGCCAGGGCCTTGGAGGGCACGCAGGCCACACCTGCCAGGAGTGGCCCACCTGGGGATCAGCCACCTCCAGATGCCCCCCCACCCCCACCCACTCCATCCAGGCAGCTGCGGAGCCAGAGAGGGGCCCCCAGAAGAAGCCCCCGGCATCCCCGATGAGGCCTTTTTTTTGTGGCTGGTTTTATATTATTATTTTTCACATACTCAGGTCATGAGTTTATTTTTTATTTTTCTCAGGTTATGAGATTATTTTTCTTTTATTGATCAGGATATGATCTTTCTAATTTATTTTTGTACTGCACACGGTCAGGAGTGCAGGGGACAGTGTGAATGGTGTGTGAATGTGAGAGGGTGGCACTCCTGAAAGTAAGGGGTGTCACCCTCGGCCGTGGTGGTGAAGTGAACCCCACGGCTGAATGAATGATGTGTGAAAGGTGTGTGAATGGACAGTGACATCATTGGGGCCTTGACGCTGGCGTTACTGCTCCCAACTCCTACATGCTGGACTTGGGCTAATCCAATGCGATGTGCATGTGGTGTGTGTGATCTAGGGACATCAGTGGTGTACACGCGTGCATTGTCTGTGTAATTAATGTTTTGGTTTAGTGTCCAACAGCAGACTGGGTGTCCTCTGGCAGGGGGGGACTGTGTGGGTCGGGGGTCAGGTCATCACGTATGTCAATATGCAGGCCTTTTTTTCATAGCAAAGTTATGTAGTATGCAACATGCACCGATGATCTGACACACAAAGGTAGGGGAATACAATAGGGCCCCCCCAGACTTATCCAGGCATCGGAAACGGGACTTCAGGAGCCCAAATGTTTGCTCCACCACTGCACGGGTTTTGATGTGTGCTTCATTGTATTTTCTCTCTCCTCTGGTTTGGGGGTTCCGGAAAGGAGTCATTAGATGGGGTCCCAGTGCATATGCAGAGTCACCTGTAAGGGAAAAGACAGGAGAATGTGTCATGCATGTGCGATTTCTGTTGTGCATGACGGGAGGGGATAGTCATGCCTGACTCCCATGTCACTCACCAACCAGCCAGCTGTCCCCATACATGTTCTGGTTAAATTCTGCTGGGATGGGACTCTGACGGTATATGAAACTGTCATGGCTGGACCCGGGGTGTTTGGCACGGACGTGCCATATGAGGCGTTGGGCATCGGCTATCACCTGTACGTTGATGGAATGCCAATGCTTCCGATTGCGGTATATGTGCTCTGTGGCACTGGGGGGCTGTAGGGCCACATGTGTGCAATCAATGGCCCCCACAGTGCGTGGGAATCTGGCAATGTTGTAGAAATCTGTCATTGCCTTCAGCCGCAGCTCCTCAGTGGTGGGTCTGATGAACTGGTTGGACATGCGTCTGAGGATTGCAGGGACAACCTGGTGCACACATCTACTCATGGAGGACTGTGACATCCCAGCCACCACTCCACTTGTACGCTGGAATGATCCACTTGCAAGGAAATGGAGTGTTGCCATGACCTTGACCAGTGGCTGCACTGCTTGTGATCGGTGTGTTGGGCTGGTGATGTCATCCTGCAGGGTTGTGGTTAGTTCAAGTATTGCAACAGGGCTGAATCTGAAGAGGCGATACACCTCCTCATCCCCCATGCCAAAGAGGTTCATACGTGTGCGGTATATCCTCTCACGTGGCCGCCTTCTTGGTTCCAGGGGACCCATCAGTAGTTCTAGGACCACGAGTGCCCCTGGCATGTTGGCACACAGAGGTGTTGTCCTTGCAAGTGGGGGTGCTCAGCTAGCTCCTATCGTCGGTAACGCTGCTGTAGCTGCTCTCCTGCTGACCTGTGACCGTCTGGAGTAAAGATAAAGCAGCCTTTTGTAGAAATAACTTTGCGCCGGACGGATCAGATACGCGCAGCGCATGTAGCCAGCGTATGGTGCTAATCCGTTCGTGAATTGGGAAAAATCCCTCATTTGCATATTTGCAGGGGAAATCAATAGGCGCGACTGATGCGCCCAGCGAAATTAAGCGCTGACGATACTCTGGCGTCGGAACGTTCCGCCGGTCGCAAATGACCCATTACTGGGCGCATCTAGTTTGGTGGGTACGGGCACATAGAAACGACGGCGCATCATCACAGTTACGCGGCGCATATCGAAATACTCCAGCGCAAGTGTTCCTGAATCTGGCCCTATATATACATCTTAACAGTTGTACATATATTTATACACTGTATAGTTTAGTTAGATTAGAGGTGTGGGTTGCTGTGCTATGTAAAGGGGTACAGTGTTGCAAGCTGCTGTGTAATATACAGGGATCCAGTGGTGCAGGGTGCTGTGTAATATAAAGGGATCCAGTGGTGCAGGGTGCCGTGTAATATACAGGGATCCAGTGGTGCAGGGTGTTATTTAAAGGGGCCCAGAGCTGTGGGGTGCTGTGCTAGTTAAAGGGGTACATTGTTGCAAGCTGCTCTGTCTTCCAGTACTCCAGTTCTGAAAGAATCATCTGATCTCTGCTCCTTGTTAGGGCTAATGAATCAGCAATCATTTTTTTTTTAAATCAGTGCTGCGAGACTGTAATATCTTTTAGTCAGATAGATAGAGCAGCCAGCTTAGGTAGTTAATCTTACAGTGTGTAGAGAATATATATACATCTTAGCAGTTGTACATATATTTATACACTGTATAGTTTAGTTAGATTAGAGGTGTGGGTTGCTGTGCTATGTAAAGGGGTACAGTGTTGCAAGCTGCTGTGTAATATACAGGGATCCAGTGGTGCAGGGTGCTGTGTAATATAAAGGGATCCAGTGGTGCAGGGTGCTGTGTAATATACAGGGATCCAGTGGTGCAGGGTGCTATTTAAAGGGGCCCAGAGCTGTGGGGTGCTGTGCTAGTTAAAGCGGAGCTCCACCCAGGAAAACAACATTTTGCCATGTTGTTTAAAAAAATAAAAAAATAAAAACCTGAAAAAAAAATAAAAAAATACTCACCCGAAATAGCTGTTGCTATGCGGAAGTCCGTAATCTGCCTCACCTGCACCGCGGTTTGATTTCTTCTTGTCCTTCTCCTTGTGAATGGGGCGCGCTGCTTTCTGGGAACTGTGTGTGTTCTCAGAGAGCAGCGCGCCCATTCACAAGCCAGCGTGAGACTCGCGCAGGCACAGTAGGAAACGGGCAGTGAAGCCGTACGGCTTCACTGCCTGTTTCCCATAGTGTGAATGGCGGCGCGGGACTCGGAGCGATCGCGGGACCGGCATCGGGGGGGCCATCAGCGCGGGCGCCTAGGACAGGTAAGTGTCCTTGTTTAAAGTCAGCAGCTACACTGTTAGTAGCTGCTGACTTTAAAAAAAAAAAATTGCTGCTGGAGCTCCGCTTTAAAGGGGTACAGTGTTGCAAGCTGCTCTGTCTTCCAGTACTCCAGTTCTGAAAGAATCATCTGATCTCTGCTCCTTGTTAGGGCTAATGAATCAGCAATCATTTTTTTTTAACTGCAATAGAGAATAGCAGTTAGTTTTCTGCAGGTATTTTTTTGTCAGGCCTATAGCTTCTACTCTGCCAGCCTCTGCCAGTGTCACCAGTGCCACTCAGATCTGGTGTCAATTGTCAAAGTACCTTGCAGGTATAGTACAACTAAACTAATATAAAAAAAATGACAGGCAGAGGCAGGCCACCCCGCAGGGGCCGTCGTGGTCATGGTGCGGGGATTCCCTTTGGCCCTAGAATATTACCTAGTGTTCAGAGGCCACGTACCCTGAACTCGAAAAGTTCTGAGGACATAGTTGACTGGCTAACACAGGACACCCAATCTACTACAGCTTACGCTGGGAACCTTGACACACCATCCTCCTCCAGCTCAGATTCGGGCACCTCTCAAGTTGCCACTCGCCCGCCTGCCGCCACCATCAACACTAGCATCACAGCTGCTTTACTTGATCTGTCAGAGGAGTTATTTACACATGATTTGGAAGAAATGAGTGATGCGCAACAATTATTGCCAAGGGATGTAGATAAATGGGATATGTCTCAGTAAGGCAGCATTACAAACATGGACGTATGGTGTGATGATGATGATGATGTTGTACCCGCTGCTGCTTCCTTTGCTGAGTTGTCAGATACAAGTGAATCAGTTGATGATGATGGACTGTTTGCGGTTGTTGGCGCTGCGTTAAACGGGGAGTTTGGTCTGTCAAAGTTTGGTCTGTCACTGTGAACCCTAACCTTGTCTGTAACCCTAACCCTATCTGTAACCCTAACTCTAACCCTATCTGTAACCCTAACCCTAACTCTAACCCTTACAGTGCCCGATAGATACAACATCAAACGTGATGTTTTAAAGCACGTTATTCCAAACAATTTAGGGATGTTAGGTGATTTATGCCCTTTATGACGGACTCTGCGACAACTACGTAATTTTCCATGGGAGTTTTGCCATGGATCCCCCTCCGGCATGCCACAGTCCAGGTGTTAGTCCCCTTGAAACAACTTTTCCATCACTTCGGTGGCCAGAAAGAGTCCCTGTGTGTTTTAAAATTTGCCTGCCCATTGAAGTCTATGGCGGTTCGCCGGTTCGCGAACATTTGCGGAAGTTTGCATTCGCAGTTCGCGAACGGGAAAATTTAGGTTCGCGACATCACTAGTAACCACCGCCATTGTATTCTCTAAGGTCTTTGCTAAAAAAAGAATATACAATGTTTTGCGGTTCTATGTAATTTTCTAGCAAATAAATGATGATTTTTACATGTAGGAGAGGAATGTCAGAATTGGTCTGGGTGTTCCAGAATGCCTGATGGCGTTCCCTGCATGTTGGGCCTCTGTATGTGGCCACGCTGTGTAAAAGTCTCACACATGTGGTATTGCCATACTCGGGAGGAATAGCAGAATGTGTTTTGGGGTGTAATTTGTGGTATGCATATTCTGTGTGTGAGAAATAACCTGCTAATATGACAGAAACAAGATTTTTTTTTTTACATAATTTTCAGTCATTTTTCTTTTATAGCGAAACAAATAAAAAACCCAGAGGTGATCAAATACCACCAAAGGAAAGCTCTATTTGTGGGAAAAAAAGGACAAAAATTTCAAATGGGTACAATGTTGTATGACTGAGTAATTATTCAAATTGTGAGAGCACCGAAAGCTGAAAATTGGTCTGGTCAGGAAGGGGGTTTAAGTGCCCAGTGGTCAAGTGGTTAAGGAGTCCTACGGTGGATTTAAAATACTCTTTACTTTCAGAGTGAATGCTCCTGCAAGAGTTCTAGGGCCTCATCACTGGCAGACTCCTTTAGGCCAGGTTCACATATATGCAAACTGGATGCATTTGGAACTGCATCCAATTCACATGACACGTGAAAGAACATTGCTTTCTATTGTGCCTGTTCACATATGACCAGTGCAGCAAAGTCCAGTCGGTTTGAAATCCTGATCAAAATAGTCAATTGTCAATTAGCTGTGAAAATGGAGCATCAATTTGCACACATATGTGTGAACCCAGCCTTAATCAGTTCTCCCACTAGCCTGTGGTTTAGTTAGGCCTAGGGTTGCCACCTCATCCCTTTAAAAATGAACACATCTGAATTACACAGGTTCTGGGGCTAATTTAATGTAGATAAGGCACCAAGTGAGTTTAATTATGACCTTAATCAGCCACAGAACCTGTGTAATTAATATGTGTTCAGTTTTAAAGGGATGAGTTGGCAACCCTAATTAGGGCCTTGAAAGCAGTAGATAGACCATGCTGTTCACAGAGTTCTCTTTTATAGCCAATTAGTTATTGTATTGTTACCTATTCTGTCTTGATATTGTATGTGCCACCGTTTTATAACAGGTTACTGCTGTTAATCTTATGTAGCACAGGGTTGCTACTAAAGTTATTATATTGAATAGTTCATTGTCTCTTAAGTAAGGGTTTGGCTCAAGTGACCGCTGAAACTCTATCAGACTTTTTTCCTTCATTTAAGAGGCAAATAGTTATGCATTGCGGTATGTAGAGTTTGAGGAGGAAGTGACTCATTCCCAGATTAAATAAGTCTGAGAACTACTGGCCTTCACAATGCCAAGTCACATACCCACAATGCCAAGTCACAGAACAGCCTGCTGGGAGGGGGGATAAAAGGACAGGCGTGGCCTGCTTTCGGTATCTCAGGACGCCATTCAACAGCCAGTAGGAGGTCTGTGTGTGTACCCAGGGCTGAGAGCCTATGGCCTACAGTGGAGAGCAGATCACCAGACCCAGAAGAATCCTTGTGAACAGCCCTGGTGGACAAGCGGTAGGATCGGCCTGCGCTTCAGAGCATTTGAAGCCATCTGCCTTCCAGCACAGTACAGAACCAAGCATACATTAAGCAGCTTCTTTAAGGGTAGCGCTACACTTGCATTTGTTAGAACCAAATTTTCATTTGAAGGGCTTGTCTCAGCCCTAATCATTTTCTTTGAATTTTTTCATGGTGTGTGGGTAAGTGTCTTGTTTAGTTCAGGGCAGTCATCAGTAGGAATACAGAAAGAATCCCACAATCCAGCAACTTTTTCAAGCTTTCACATCAATCATAGTGGCAAAACAATGAAAACATAAAGCATAGGTGTCATACTCGATTTCAACTAATGGTCAAATGTTACAATGCAAAAATTACTGTGTGCTCTAAAAACTGGTTGCCATAAAACTGGTAACTGTTTTTAAGACCCAATTTTAAAAGACATAAATAAAAATGCAAGGCTTCACTTTGCAAATGATTGTGGTTTCGGGACGAAGCCATATTTGCCTTGCTAACATTCTTTTCCTCCAGTTTGCACACAACCTTCCTTTCGTGCAATCTATTCTGACTCTCTCATCAAGTCCCTTGGGCTGGTGATTCAAGAAGCCTCAATCATTCCTATCTTACTCCAAACAGGGGAAGAGAATAGCTTTCAGCTCAATTACCCTTCACATTCCAATTCCATAACGCCTGGCTGAGGCTTTTTAACCAAAAACAAAAAAGCATGTCTCTTGCAGACTGGGCTCAAGTGCAGACGTGCAGAATGGACCTTTCACTTCTCTCACCTTTTGCTTCCTCTCCTGTTTTCTTCTACTAAATTGTACTTTCTGCATTCAGAGTCTGCACTCTTTGTGTGTAGTTAGGAAAGAAAAAAACGGAACAAATACAGTTGTAATAAGAAAGCAGCAATAGGAGCAGGAGAGCACTTACCTAGAGACAAAAGCAACAATTATAAGTAATTGGCCCTACAAAATCTGCTTATTTTAGCCTGTTTTCATTTTCATGTACGTTCAATGTCCTGAATACCATGTTATCCCCATGCCATTGTATTTCCAACAACTACTAGAAACTGTCTATTAGGAGAACATATATGCATGAACCTAGCTAGATTACATATGCTGGACTAGGGATGAGCCGAACACCCCTGGGTTCGGTTCGCCCCAGAACCTGCGAACAGACCAAACGTTTGTGTGAACTTTAGAACCCTGTTAAAGTCTATGTGACTCGAACGTTTGAAATCTAAAGTGCTCATTTTAAAGGCTAATATGCAAGTTATTGTCCTAAAAAGTGTTTGGGGACCTGGGTCCTGCCCCAGGGGACATGTATCAATGCAAAAAAAGTTTTAAAAAACAGACGTTTTTTCAGGAGCAGGGGTTTTAATAATGCTTAAAGTGAAACAATAAGATTGAAATATTCCTTTAAATTTCATACCTAGGGGGGTGTATAGTATGCCTGTAAAGTAGCGCTTGTTTCCTGTGCATAGAACTGTCTCTGCACAAAATGTAATTTCTGAAGGAAAAAAGTAATTTAAAATCACTCACCTTAGGGTCTGGTATGGATATTAAGGGGAACCCTGCATCAAATAAAAAAAAAAAATTATGTGGGGTTCCCCCCAAATATCCATTCCAGACCTTTCAGGTCTGGTATGGATTTTAAGGGGAACTCCATCCCATTTTTTTTTTAAAAATGCCGTGGACCCCCACACATTTTTTTTAATGAATGACTTTTCTCTGTATTGCCGGGAGCCGACAATTCATTATAACCACGAGTGATTTTAAATTACTTTTTTTCCTTCAGGAATTACACTTTGTGCAGGGACAGTTCTAAGCATGGGAAACAAACGCTACTTTACAGGCATATTATACACCCCCCAGGTACGAAATTTAAGGGAATATTTCACTTTTATTGTTTCACTTAAAGGAATTATTAAAATCACTGCTGCCAAAAAAACTGCAGTTTTTAAAACTTTTTTTGCATTGAAACATGTTCCCTGGGGCAGGACCCGGGTCCCCCAAAACTTTTTATTACAATAACTTGCATATTAGCCTTTAAAATTAGCACTTTAGATTTCAAATTTTCGAGTCCCATAGACTTTAACCACTTGTCCACCGCCCACCGTCAAATGACGGCGGGCGGAGGACTCCATTATCCTGACATCACGTCATATGACGTGATGTCTTTTTAAAGCCGCGGGCGGGCGCACCCGTCGCTCTGCTGGGATCCTGGCGCGAGTGCCCGGCGGCAACGATCGCCGCCGGGCACGCGCGATTTCCCAGTAACTGAGTGGGGACGTGGAGCTCTGTATGTAAACACAGAGCTGCACGTCCCTGTCAGGGAGAGAGGAGACAGATTGTGTTCCTTGTACATAGGGACACAATCGGTCACCTCCCCCAGTCACCCCCCTCCCCCTACAGTTAGAACACTCATAGGACACACATTTAACCCCTTCCCCATCCCCTAGTGGTTAACCCCTTCACTGCCAGTCACATTTATACAGTAATCAATGCATATTTATAGCATTGTTCACTGTATAAATGTAAATGGTCCCAAAAATGTCAGAAAAGTGTCCGAAGTGTCCGCCATAACATCGCAGTCCCAATAAAAAAAATCGCAGATCGCCGCCATTAATAGTAAAAAATAAAAATAAAAAAAATGCCATAAACTATCCCCTATTTTGTAAACACTATAAACTTTGCGCAAACCAATCGATAAACGCTTATTGCATTTTTTTTTTACCAAAAATATGTAGAAGAATACGTATCGGCCTAAACTGAGGAAAAAAATATTTTTTTTATATATTTTTGGGGGATATTTATTATAGCAAAAAGTTAAAAATATTGCATTTTTTTTCAAAATTGACGCTTTATTTTTTTTATAGCGCAAAAAATAAAAACCGCAGAGGTGATCAAATACCACCAAAAGAAAGCTCTATTTGTGGGAAAAAAAGGACGCCAATTTTGTTTGGGAGCCATGTTGCACGACCGCGCAATTGTCAGTTAAAGCGACGCAGTGCCGGAAGTTTAAATTTTGTCTGGGCAGGAAGGGGGTGTAGGTGCACAGTAGGCAAGTGGTTAACAGGGTTCTAAAGTTCACACGAACTTGCCGCGAACACCCCAAATAGTTCGCTGTTCGGCGAACAGGCAATGTTCGAGTCGAACATGAGTTCTACTCGAACTTGAAGCTCATCCCTATGCTGGACTATAACCATGGATAAAAAAAAAGAAAGACTGCCAAGAAAACTTTTCGCAGCATTGGGCAATGTGATGCAGAATGTTTATTTTTCAGACCACCTGCCTAAGCAATCTTTTTTTTCCCTTTATCTTCATTTTTTCTTTCTTTTTCTTTTCTCCTTTTTTTTTCATGGACACGTGCAGCTTTATTCATCCCATTAGTGTGTCATTGCCTATAATGACCTGAGAGGGATCTTCCGTCTTTTTCACTTTTATTTTAAATTGCTGTATGAACATAACCGTTTATCATTATATAGGGATCAGTGGTTTTATATATCATTTTGAAACAGAATAAACAGGGTAGCTTTGGAATAGAAATGGAAAATGAAAAATGTATTATTATACTGTACATATGGCACATTGCCCTTTTTGAAACAATTTTAATTGTTATACTGTGTTCATGTGCGCATAGGCGAAATGCTTTAGAAGGGGTGGCTCTTGGACAGGCCCCGCTTTTGTAGCTACAGTATATGTGCAATAAAGTTGGATTATTATTGTTTGCCCAACAGCATTATATTACAAACAAGACTATCAACATCATTTTCTGAAGATAAAGAAGAAAGTTAATGGTTTCATGTACAGTATTTACCGTTGTCTTACGACTTGAGTATCCAGTTCAGAAAACCTGTATTGACTTGAAGTATATGCATCTGAGTGTGTCCACTGTTGGAGCAAATTAGATACAATATGACTAGCTGTGTTTTTAAGGCACACAGAAACGTCTGTTCTGCTGGCAGACTTTTAGGGCTACTTCTAATCTAAATCCTACTTCGTACACCAACATACCACCAAACAATCAAAAGGTGCTACCAAAGAAATATGCAATTGTGTAAATCAGCTTTAATAGGAGAATATACATGTTAGAAAGATATATATATATATATATTTATAGTGACAGGAAGTCAGGTAAATCTGTGGGTGTTGTCACAGACGGGAGATACATTTCTGCCTTGTTTAGACAATTCACCAATTACTATCAGGTGTCGGCTACAGAGGTAGCCAGAAAGGTTTAGGGCATTGGAAAACTTCAAAGAAAAAATTATCCAGTAACACTGCTCTCAATAAAATATATAAAAGAACTATAACACAAATTGATGATCTATAGCTACCAGTATCTAAATGTTGTGATACAAAAATTAAAAGACATATGGAAAAAGGGAATGATACAGCGCTCACGAAATTTCAAACACAATCCTATGAGCGGATTAGTGTGCTAACCATGTACTAAATACAATAATTGATAAAAAAAAAAATGAACAAAGATTGAATGTGTGAACAACCGAACAATGGAAGATTTTACCAGTGGTGCACAAAACAATGAAAATTGGCAATAAACACCATATAAAACATATATAACATGAATTATAGATAGTCCCATAGGAGTGTGTCCAATCAATCCTCCATGAAAAAAGGAAAGGGTAAAGTGAACTGCATCACCAAGAGAACACCCAGGGGTAGTGTTGTAGTCTCCTTACCCTGTAAAAATGACCCGTCACCACGGACGTCTTCATGCAGCCAATCCCAGACGACGTCCGTGGTGACGAAACGTGTAGGCGTGGCTTGCATCTTTGATGTTATCACGCTGTTCTTATCCAGGAAATACCGAGCGAATAGGAGCAGGAGAAAGAGGCACAGCCGCTGGTCCTCCTCCATTTCTGGACGCATTGTTAATGCTGATTACCGTCTTCCCAATTGCAAGTGCAATTGCCCTTTGGCTTATTAAACTACGCCTCTGGTATTATGCCATGGTCTTTTTTCTCTTTTGTTTTTCACCGCTGAGATAACAGAGATCATCACAGGGACCACACAGCAGGTCAGGAGGGAAACCTAAAATCCCCACGGTTACATTGACCACCGCCATAAGGGTCATTTTTACAGGGTAAGGAGACTACAACACTACCCCTGGGTGTTTTCTTGGTGGATGCAGTTCACTTTACCCTTTCCTTTTTTCATGGAGGATTGATTGGACACACTCCTATGGGACTATCTATAATTCATGTTATATATGTTTTATATGGTGTTTATTGCCAATTTTCATCGTTGGAAAACTTCAGCTGTTCAGTATGAGGCAATTGAGGCCTCTATAAGTCATCCAAAGGATGACTACCGATTGCTGCATACTGAGGCTTTTTGGGTTAAGGAGAGCAGTCAGAAAGACCTCTAAACAGGTGAGGTGCTTGTTGATTTTTCTGTTTGATAAAAATCAAAAAATACTTTTGTTTCTCTGCTGTATGACCAGCAGTGTCTGCCCAGCAGTAGGCTGTGCCAGACTCACTAGATATGTTCCTGTGTGGTGAAGTTAGACGCCCCAAGTGACCAGGGTTTATTTTATGTTTTATTTTGTTTATGCTGTTTGGATGCTTGCACTTGTTTCCAGCAATATGGAAGAATAAACCAAACTCTGTGTTTTCAACCGTCTTCGGCTGCCTCTCTGTATAGTTCAGTGTGTAGTGAACCCATCCAGGGTGTCACACACCCCCGCTACCGAGCTAACCCCTTACACATGGTGGAGTGCCGCAGGCAGTTAAAGTAAACCCAAAATGGAGGAGATACTAAAACAGCTGGCTATAGCAAATGCAAATCAACAGCAGACAAATGCAGGTTTGCAGCGGAGCCTTGCAGCTAAACAACAGGCTCACCAAGAGAGCCTTGCAGCTCACCAAGAGAGCATGGCAGCTCAACAACAGGTTTACCAAGAGAGCATTGCAGCTCAACAACAGGCTCACCAAGAGAACCTTCCAGCTCAACAACAGGCTCATAAAGAGAGCCTTGCAGCTTACTGAGAGAGCATTGCAGGCTTGGAACAGAGACACCAGCAGCAAATGGAGGCCATCGTGAAACAGCTTTAGAGACAGCAGAGCGAGGCTGGGAGTCAGGCCAGTAACATATCGACTTTTCGGGTAAGGCACTTATTGCCAAAGATGACTGCAGATGATGACCCTGAGATGTTTCTGACCATGTCTGAGAGAACAGCGCAAAAAGAGAGTTGGCCTAAAGAACAGTGGGCTGGACTAGTGGCCCCCCTATTATCTGGAGAAGCCCAAAAGGCATATTTTGATTTGGAGCTTGCAGACACAAAAAACTATGATCGGTTAAAAGACGAAATATTGGCACGTTTTGGTGTAACCCTGGATGTCTGTGCTCAGCGGGTCCACAATTGGAGTTACCAGCTGACGAAAGCCACCTCGGTCGCAGATGTATGACCTCATCAATTTGGCTAAGAAATGGCTGCAGCCAGAAACTCTGTCCGGACCAAAAATTTTGGAGCGAGAAGTCATGGACAAATTTCTTGGGTCTCTTCCTAACACCCTGCAGAAATGGGTGAACCATGGTGGTCTGGAAACCACAGACAAACTAGTCGACCTGGTCGAAAGGTACCTAGCAACAGAGAATTTGTCCTCTTCACCCAGCGACTCACCATGGATAAGACCCTTCGGCCTCATTGAGCCTATGCTGCTGCATACCTCGTTGACGTTGTCATCCACAGTGAGGATTGGGACTCACACTTGCCAAAAGTTCAGGCTGTGTTGGATTCCATCTGGAAAGCCGGGTTTACAGCCAATCCAAAAATATGTACCCTTAGGCTAGAAGAGGCAAAGTATCTCCGGTATACCATTGGAAGAGGTCTAATCAAGCCCCAAATAAACAAAGTTGAGGCTTTTCAGGATTGGCCAGGTCTGTCATGACCAAATGGACTCCCGAAGCAGAAACAGCTTTTCATGCTTTAAAACAGGCCTTATGTAGTCAGCCAGTTTTAAATTCGCCTGATTTTTCACGGGACTTTGTGGTTCAGACAGATGCGTCAAATGTGGGGTTAGGAGCTGTACTGTCCCAGATTATCAAGGGGGAGGAACACCCTGTTATGTACCTCAGCCGAAAGTTGAAGGCTCATGAGAATTATGCCACCATTGAGAAAGAGTGTTTGGCGGTGAAATGGGCTTTGGATTCTCTCCGGTACTACCTTGTGACTATACAGTTTGAATTGGTGACAGATCATGCCCCATTGAAGTGAATGGCACAGAACAAAGAGATCAATAGGAGAATAAATAGGTGGTTCCTGGCCCTTCAGGAATTTAGTTTTGTGGTAACACATCGCCCCGGTGTTAAAATGGGGAATGCAGATAGGTTGTCCCGAGTGCATGCATGCCTGGCAACCTGTGTCCCAACCCTAGGGTTGAAACAAGAGGGGGGGTATGTGACAGGAAGTCAGGTAAATCTGTGGGTGTTGTCACAGACGGGAGATGCATTTCTGCCTTGTTTAGACAATTCACCAATTACCATCAGGTGTCGGCTACAGAGGTAGCCAGAAAGGTTTAGGGCTTTGGAAAACTTCAGCTGTTCAGTATGAGGCAATTAAGGCCCCTATAAGTCATCCAGAGGAGAGCAGTGAGAAAGAGGTGAGGTGGTTGTTGATTTTCTGTGTGATAAAAATCAAAAAGACTATTGTTTCTCTGCTGTATGACCAGCAGTGTCTGCCCAGGAGTAGGCTGTGCCAGACTCCATAGATAGGTTCCTGTGTGGTGAAGGTTCCTGTGTGGTGAAGGTAGACGCCCCAAGTGGCCAGGGTTTATCTTTATTTTACCCCCGCTACCAAGCTAACCCCTTACTATATATAAAGCGAGGCCTGTTTTGAGTGGATCACGGGAACGCGCTCACAAAAGCTTTTGCGAGGAGGAGCCGAGACAGTTTCCGAGGGACCCCAGAAGACAGGGTTAGGGGACACGCTGTGCAAAACGAGCTACACAGTGAAGGCAAGTATAACATGTGTGTTATTTAAAAAAAAAAAAAAAAAAAGTTTAACCCTTTAACCACTTGCTTACTGGGCACATATACCCCCTTCCTGCCCAGGTGAAATTTCAGCTTTCAGCACTGCGTCGCTTTAAATTAAAATTGCGCGGTCGTGCAACATGCCTCTCAAACAAAATTGTCGTCCTTTTTTCCCCACAAATAGAGCTTTCTTTTGGTGGTATTTAATCACCTCCTTTTTATTTTTTGCGCTATAAACAGAAAAAGAGCAACAATTTTGAAAAAAAAAACAATATTTTTTACTTTTTGCTATAATAAATATCCAATAAAAAAAAATAAAAAAATTTTTTTTTGTCAGTTTAGGCCAATATGTATTCTACATATTTTTGGTAAAAAAAAAAAAAAAAATCGCAATAAGCGTATAGTAATTGGTTTGCACAAAGGTTATAGTGGCTACAAAATAAGGGATAGAATTCTGACAATTTTTTTATTCATTTATTTTTTTACTAGTAATACGGCGATCTGCGAATTTTGTCAGGACTGCAATATTGCGACGGACACATCGGACACTTTGAAACATTTTTGGGTCCACTCACATTAATACAGCGAACAGCGCTATAAAGACGCACTAATTACTGTATAAATGTGACTGGCAGGGAAGGGGTTAACACTAGGGGGTGAGGAAGGGGTTAAATGTGTATCCTGGGTGTGTTCTAACTGTGTTTGGAGGGGGACTGACTGGGGGAGGTGACCGATGCTGTGTCCCTATATACAAGGGACACAGCATCTGTCTCCTCTCCCTGACAGGACGTGGAGCTCTGTGTTTACACACAGAGCTCCACGTCCCTGCTCTAAAACTGCCGATCGCGGGTACCTGGCGGACATCACGACCGCCAGGCACGCCCATTGGCATCTCAGGGACCAACGGCGCGCCCTCCAGTGGCCGGAGGACGCAAAGACGTCAAAAGACGGCGGCTGGGATTTATAGAGCCACCTTGCTGCCGTCATTTGACAATGGCCCGGGACTCAAGCGGTTAAGGCAGTGCTGGAAAATAATGGCAGCCACACATATTGACACTTTGGGCCCAATTTGGAAATGTTTTTACTTAGGGATATACTCACTTTTGTTGCCAGTGTTTTAAACATTAATGGCTGTGTTGAGGTATTTTTAGGGGACAGCAAATTTACACTGTTATACAAGCTGTACACTCACTACTTTACATTTTATTCACAAAGACTTGCAAGTACATCTAGTCCACTTTAAATATGCAACTATTCTACATACTAATTTGAACAGGATGTAAACACCTTCACAGAAAAATGTGCAACAAATTTGTAATAGTTAAATACTGTAATTCATATATTGTCACATGCTAGGGTCATTCATGCATGACAATTTGGCACCTTTATCTAAAGTTGTTCATACCAAAGACTGATACCTTAGGTAAATAATTAGCAAGTCACACCGTACGTACCCCTGTTATGAGAAATTCACACCTGCCTGTTATATTCAAACCTCACTTCAGAACACAACAAGTTTTGTGTGAAGTTTGTAAAGAAAGCAAAATCTTGTGAACCTTAAGGAATCAGAAAAAAATCGAAATTCTGATAAATTCAATATGAAGAGAATTTAGTTTCCAGAACTCCATGTCATCTACAATAAAAAAGTTATCTAAAGGCTATGAAATGCTATCTGGTTATGTTCGATCTGGCAGTTATTTATGTTAAATCTATATAAAAGAAAGACTTGAGTTTAAATGCAAACAGTCCCTGTTTATCATTTTCAACTTCTGTATTCTAAAACCAAGTTAAATTCTAAAATATTTGCGGTGATGAATTTTGTAAATCAAACACCCCCTGCCACCTGCTTAGTAGGGCCAAGAAAAAACTTTCCACCAAAACATTCTCTCCTCAAGCTTCATCTAAACCCAGTCAATACAATCTCCCCCTTTTTTTTTAACGTTACCATCATTTTTCAAGTATAGTTAGTTTGATTACGGTTGCCCTAGGGTGGTAATCATTCACCCATTAGTAAGAATGTGCCACATCCTTGATAATATGGATTTTTGGAAGAGGCATGAAAGACACGCCTCCAACTAGGAAAAAATTGGACTTTGTAGGCACAGAGTTTTTTTTAAAAAAAATATAAATATGTATTTAATAGAAAAAGACACAGCAGTTATAGCACAACATTTACACTGTACTGTACATTGGAGAAAAATAAACAAAAAAGAACATAAATAATAAGAACCACATGGGTCACTCTAGGAAACGTTCACTTATTAGCCACAGGGCTATATGTAGTTCAAAACAGTATATGCGCTGGGTAGAGAACTGCTTTCAGATGAGGACCCTTGGTTGGTTCTTTGGACGATATAAGAGCTGCTCTACATGTTTCGCGACTATGTTGGCGTCGCTTCTTCAGGAGCTTCTAAATATCAAAAAACATTTACATAAAATTAACACAGATAATAATTTATTAATATATTAGCCTAATTAATAGGCAAAACAGTGGTTTTTACCAAATGCATGCATATATCTGCGATGTACTCACCGAGAATCTCGGTATTTTTTATTATTATATTTTAGAACAGGAAAAAACGCTGGCTATACTGTGTCCCACAATCAGAGCCCGACTATCAGACCGCACCAAATACTGTCGGGGCGGAAGCTGATGATGCAGTCTAAATCCCTCACCGTGCGTCACGGCAACACCAGTAGAGTCAAAAAGGAAAATTCTGAAGAATAATGAAAAATTGATGAACCAGAAAATTAATAATTAATATTGAACCATAAAAAGTTTCTCTAGTTATAAAAAATAAAAAATAAAGAAAAACTACCTTAAAAAATAAGGTTGTTAGACCAACGCTACTGAATCACACCATCAGGGCCTCAAATTGCGTTTTCTAGAGTACGCTAGGATTGCTTGTTAGTGGTCTTTTAGAAGACCACTAACAAGCAATCCTAGCGTACTCTAGAAAACGCAATTTGAGGCCCTGATGGTGTGATTCAGTAGCGTTGGTCTAACAACCTTATTTTTTAAGGTAGTTTTTCTTTATTTTTTATTTTTTATAACTAGAGAAACTTTTTATGGTTCAATATTAATTATTAATTTTCTGGTTCATCAATTTTTCATTATTCTTCAGAATTTTCCTTTTTGACTCTACTGGTGTTGCCGTGACGCACGGTGAGGGATTTAGACTGCATCATCAGCTTCCGCCCCGACAGTATTTGGTGCGGTCTGATAGTCGGGCTCTGATTGTGGGACACAGTATAGCCAGCGTTTTTTCCTGTTCTAAAATATAATAATAAAAAATACCGAGATTCTCGGTGAGTACATCGCAGATATATGCATGCATTTGGTAAAAACCACTGTTTTGCCTATTAATTAGGCTAATATATTAATAAATTATTATCTGTGTTAATTTTATGTAAATGTTTTTTGATATTTAGAAGCTCCTGAAGAAGCGACGCCAACATAGTCGCGAAACATGTAGAGCAGCTCTTATATCGTCCAAAGAACCAACCAAGGGTCTTCATCTGAAAGCAGTTCTCTACCCAGCGCATATACTGTTTTGAACTACATATAGCCCTGTGGCTAATAAGTGAACGTTTCCTAGAGTGACCCATGTGGTTCTTATTATTTATGTTCTTTTTTGTTTATTTTTCTCCAATGTACAGTACAGTGTAAATGTTGTGCTATAACTGCTGTGTCTTTTTCTATTAAATACATATTTATATTTTTTTTTAAAAAAAACTCTGTGCCTACAAAGTCCAATTTTTTCCTAGTTGGAGGCGTGTCTTTCATGCCTCTTCCAAAAATCCATAATTTTTCAAGTGTCGTTTTTATCTCTCTGTTAAATCTGCATTGTTAATTAAAATAATAGCGGCTTATTCTATCATAACAAATCTTGTTCAGGCACTTCCTGTTATCAGGGGATAATGCGCTGTCTCCTAATTGCCCACCTGTGTTATCACCCTGTCACGCGCACTTCCATAAAGTCTATTAACGTCATGCTGCCACTTATTACACTAGCTAGATCCACCATTGTACCAGAAAGAAATCCAACTATTAACTACAGCAATTACATACAACTGCTTCTGGAGATCAGGGCAAAAGGACAGTGCCTGTTTAGGGTACTAAGTTCTACTGGACAGGGGGATTCCCGTGTGACAGTTTAATATAAACAAAAGACTGTTAAAATAAAAAATGGCATGGGGGTTCCCTGATAATCCATACTGGAACCCTTGGGTCTAGTATGAATTTTACAGGGACCCAATGCCAAAACAACTAACAAAAAAAATGTTGCGAGTGCCAACCAAATTCCATACCGGACCCTTATCTGAGCATGCAGCCTGGCAGGTTAAGAAATGTTGCGGGATGAATATGCGCCCTCCTCCCCTTCTGTTTCAATTATTTTTATTGGAATTTTTTTATGAAATAAAAATTAACATTAGAAAAAAAGAATGGCAAACAGTCACTCTCCGATTGTTCAACAATATAATAGATAATCCAGTTACATAGTTAGTTTGGTTGAAAAAAGTCCAATAATTCAACCAGTAAAAGGTTGAACCAGAAATATAGGTTCATGTCAGTCACAATGAACGACGGTTACGGACTTGCCAACAAAAAAAAATGTATTATGCCCACAGAGGCATGTCCAATCCTGTTGCTTCCCTCATGCAAAATGATATATCAGAGTCCCCTGATATCATTGTACAAATATGGACATACCGTATTTATCGGCATATACAGTGGTTGACCGCGATATTGTGTCAATCTCGCTCCCTTTCTCGGCGAGATTGAGCACTTGCGAGCCCCATCGCGGGAGCCAGCGCCAAGCTGGCTTGCCGCGATGGAGACAAAGCCGTCATAGAAGCGACGGGGATCCGACGCGGATTCCCGCCAATTCTACACGTGGGCGGAGTTTGTTATGAATCCTGAGAAGGAAGTCCCCGCCGGATTTTAAATACAAATCCGGCATGGGTTCCCCCCTCAGGAGCATAACGGGCCCTTAGGTCTGGTATGGGTTGTAAGGAGACCCCCCTACGCCGAAAAAACGGCGTGGGGGTCCCCCCACAATCCATACCAGACCCGTATCCAAAGCACGCCGGCCGGCCGGTCAGGAAGGGAGTGGGGGCGAGCGAGCGCCCCCCCCCCTCCTGAGCCGTACCGGGCAGCATGCCCTCAACATGGGGGGGTCAGGTGCTCTGGGGCAGGGGGCGCACTGCGGCCCCCCACCCCAGAGCACCCTGTCCCCATGTTGATGAGGACAGGGCCCCTTCCCGACAACCCTGGCCGTTGGTTGTCGGGGTATGCGGGCGAGAGGCTTATCGGAATCTGGGAGCCCCCTTTAATAAGGGGGCCCCCAGATACCGGCCCCCCACCCTAAGTGAATGAGTATGGGGTACCCCTACCCATTCACCTGCAATAAAAAGTGCAAACACAAATAAACCACACAGGGTATTGAAATATTTTATTAGTTGGCCGCCGGGGGGGGGTAAAAGCGCCCCCCTCCGGCCGGCTTCTGCGGGGGGGTGGGTGCCGCTGTTTTTCGCCGCCGTCTGGTTCTTTTCCGCCGCCGGGGGGGCGCTTTGATAAAAGCGCCCACCACCCGGCGGGCTTCCTTCGACATCTTCGGCGGCGGGGGGGTCTTCTCCCACTCTCCGGGGTCTTCTCTGGCTCTCCGGGGGTCTTCTCCGCTCCCAGGGGGTCTTCTTATTCTTCAGGACTTGCCGCCGCTATCTTCGTGTGTTAGCTCAATTACTAGCGGCGGCGAGTCCCCTCTTCTGTGACGTCTTCTTCTTCTCTTCTCCAGATGTTGAAGCAACGCTTCCTTCCGCTGTTATGGCGGGCGCGCGGCTCGCAGCGAGTTATATAGGCCTGTATTGTGACGTCGCAGTCCCATCATGCTCCGGTAGGTACCACGTGCTACCTACCCACGTGGTACCTACCGGAGCATGATGGGGCTGCGACGTCACAAGACAGGCCTATATAACTCGCTGCGAGCCAGCCATAACAGCGGAAGGAAGCGTCGTGTCAACATCTGGAGAAGAGAAGAAGACGTCACAGAAGAGGGGACTCGCCGCCGCTAGTAATTGAGCTAACACACGAAGATAGCGGCGGCGAGTCCTGAAGAAGAAGAAGACCCCCGGAGAGCGGAGAAGACCCCCGGAGAGCGGAGAAGACCCCCGGAGAGACGGAGAAGACCCCCGGAGAGTGGGAGAAGACCCCGGAGAGTGGGAGAAGACCCCCCCGCCGCCGAAGATGTCGAAGGAAGCCCGCCGGGTGGTGGGCGCTTTTATCAAAGCGCCCCCCCCCGGCGGCGGAAGAGAACCAGACAGCTGTGAAGAACAGCGGCACCCACCCCCACGCAGAAGCCCGCCGGAGGGGGGCGCTTTTATAAAAGCGATCATACACACCCCCCCGGCGGCCAACTAATAAAATATTTCAATACCCTGTGTGGTTTATTTGTGTTTGCACTTTTTATTGCAGGTGAATGGGTAGCGGTACGATGTACCCCATACTTATTCACTTAGGGTGGGGTGCCGGTATCTGGGGGCCCCCTTATTAAAGGGGGCTTCCAGATTCCGATAAGCCTCCCGCCCGCATACCCCGACAACCAACGGCCAGGGTTGTCGGGAAGTGGCCCTGTCCTCATCAACATGGGGACAGGGTGCTCTGGGGTGGGGGGCCACAGTGCGCCCCCTGCCCCAGAGCACCTGACCCACCCATGTTGAGGGCATGCTGCCCGGTACGGCTCAGGAGGGGGGGCGCTCGCTCGCCCCCACTCCCTTCCTGACTGGCCGGCCGGCGTGCTTTGGATACGGGTCTGGTATGGATTGTGGGGGGACCCCCACGCCGTTTTTTCGGCATAGGGTGGTCTCCTTACAACCCATACCAGACCTAAGGGCCCGTTATTCTCCTGAGGTGGAACCCATGCCGGATTTTTATTTAAAATCCGGCGGGGACTTCCTTCTCAGGATTCATAACAAACTCCGCCCACGTGTAGAATTGGCGGGAATCCGCGTCGGATCCCCGTCGCTTCTATGACGCACTCGCTGGAATGTGCTTTTACTATTCCAGCGAGTGCGAGATGTCGGCAGCCTGTCGCCGAGAATCAGCGCGATGCTGTCGTGCTAAAAACACATTCTCGGCAGCAGGCACTGTAACACACACCTTTTTTCCTTTAAAACAAAGGACAAACAGTGCCTGCATGTTATATACCGATACTATGTTTTACCAACAGGGGGCGGGGATCGGGTGGTCCTCCCTGGGAGACACCCATTGGGGTGGTGTCAGGCTAGCCATGCCACCTCTCCTGGCCCTGGGACAGTGCTACCCATAGTCTAAAGTTGATAAAAAAAATCACTTGCCAGCCCCTTCTCCTACACCGCTCCTCCTGTGTCAGTGTCATTGTAAAAACAAAGCTTGTAAATATCTCAACAGCTCAGTTTTTTTCTGGCTGCTCTCCTTCTTCCCCTATATTTAGCTTTAGATTGGAGGAGGAGGGTGGTCATGTGACCAGGTCAATAAAAATAACTGAGCTATTGAGGTATATGGAAGCTTCATTTTACAAAAGGAGCGACACAGGAGGAGCACGGTGGAAGGGGCTAGTAGTGATTTTTTCTTAACTGTAGAGAATGTCGGCAGTGCTGTCCCAAGAGACTGGTGGTCTCCTGGGAGTGCAGAGGGGGGGCTGTGCACTTTGCAGGGGGAGGGGATTGTATACTGGATGGGGGTCTGTATACTGGATGGGAAGGGGGTTGTATACTGGATGGGGGGCTGTGTACTGTGCATGGAGGGCTGTGAAAACATTTTTCCTTAAACTTCCCTCTTAAAATTGGGGTGCATGTTATATGCTGATAAATATGGTATATAACTTATTTATTGTTGGTCACATTCACAGATAACTGTAAATTAATGATGCAGCCGTGTGGGCAGAGCCCCACATGGCCTTGCTCTTTTTAAATTGTAATAGGGGGTGCAGGAAGAAGTCACAGAAGGGGATTGGAAAGGTTGAATGCAGGTGCTCTTTGGTAACATGTTACAGCCATATGAGAGAGTAACATGCATCAAGAGGGGAACCTATCCTTTAAACTGCTTCTCGTCCAACTTCATGAAGAGACCACGTGTCCTCTAAAGAGACCTTACACTGAATAACATCTTCCAATACTAGAATCACCATTTACAGTAGATATTTGTATATAGCTTTCATCTCTCCTTTTAAGTGTCTCTTCTCCAGGGAGAACACGTTTAACCACCCTGGCCGTATGTTTATGTCAGATTTTTGTCTTAAAGCGGTACAATTGTTTTGCATAGAAATTTGTCGTTTTACATTTTAGGCCTGTAATTCTTAGGAATAAAACTCATTTAAATTTGTCCAAACAAGAGTTTGGTATACATCCCGGGTATGATACATTTTGAAACACAAAATCATAAATTATAATATAATAAATAACCATAAATAATTATAAAAAATATATAATTATAACATGAATTTTCACACTATTCACTATCACAATTCAGCAAGTGTTCTAATTTACTATCGCTGTTTTCTAGCTGGTCTCAAACCACTTTGGACATAAAGTGACACTTTTTGGTTGCTATGGACAATATCAAGTTCCCAGGCAGAAAGAAAAGTTTTTATTATATACAAGTGCATGCAGGGCACTGGAAAAAACACTAGGAACACAACGTATATGCTATGATTTCATACAGTAATGTAATCTGTAAGATTACAGTGTACTGTATGCATTATATATTTTGTAATGTTTATATTTGCCGCCAGGCTCCGCCACAGAGAGGCATCAGGCAGAGGACACAGCCCACAGACACAGCAGGGGGACATCGCAGGAACCAGGGGACAAGGTAAGTAACCTGCACCAGGATCCTGAGATGCAATCCCAAGTGTGGCTCGGGGTTAACGATAATGTTACTGAAATTTAACCCCGAGCTACACTTGGGAATACCGCCAGGGAGGTTAATGATTGTAGTCGCTACTTCTAACTGCAGTTCTCCAGTCCCCTTATTAGCTTTGTTGCCCTTTTCTGGACTCTCTCTAGCTCCAGCACATCATTTTTGCGGTCTGGAGACCAGAACTGGATGGCATAAGATATAGCTGGATCGGGGGTTGTGTAAAGTGGTAGAATTATGATCTTATCTCTGGAGTAGAATAAGATTTTTATTTTTATGTTCTTACACAGGATTGGACATTCTTTGCAAAGTGCGTTTTCACCACATTCATGAAGCTAAGCTAAAATTTTCTGCAAAGTCAGATCAACCCCAATGAGTCAGATGCCATGAGAATAACATTGTAAGTAGCTGTAACCTCGATTTTGATTGCACAAAAAGAGCAATCTTTTAAAGTCATACTGATTATGATATAGGACTGATGATGATGAGTTAGCCAATCTGGCAAAGGTAGAATGGGAACATAAAATGTAATCGATTGGAGGTTCTGTAGTCATAAAAAGGTTAAGATCTATTTCATGGTGACATCTTTGTGCACCAACCCTTTAGCTCCAGAAGGTTCAAGGCTAGCAGAGCATGCTGGGATTTGTAGTTTTCCAAATGTATGAATACCCATGAAAAGGCCATATTTTCTACTAGACATAGGTATCCAAACTATAGACGGTTAACTATCCTATATACTGCAACTGTTACATCCAACACAAGTTATTGAACATTATAAGCTGTGCAAGCTTATTTTACACTTATCTTGCCAGAACTTTGAATGTCTGATGTACACTCATCATCATTCAGAGTCTGCTGACACTGTAATACTCTTTCTACTGCAAAAGCACTGCATTGTGGAAAGTAATCTCATGTATACACTTAAAATATTATTTCCACATCATTTGGAGTTTTCTGCCCCAGTAACCTTGGTGTCTCTTTCCTCATCTCTTGTGCACTAGAAGAGGATGAGCTTTGTATGTAGGTGACAGATGCGCCAATGCAGCATGCACCTATCAGACATAAATGAATAGCAACACTTCCAATCTGTGAGGTTAGCTAATCATGTTTCGGTAGAACAGTCATCACAAGCACTACTAGTGTTTGCAATGCTACAGAGATTAGGAATCATTTTAAAATGCATATGTTTCTTATTTTATGAACGCAAAGACTGTAGGAAAGTAAATATGTTTCGGTTTCCAATGTGCCATGGTTGCAAACTATGTTTTTATTTTATGATAATACACAGATACAAACATAGCATTATTATAATCTAAAAAAAATAAGCTGCGCTGGGAGAAAAATTTAATAAGTGATAAATATGAACACATCCCATGCATCGACAAAATAATTATGTGATGCCAATATCAGCATCAATAGGGGTTAATCAGGCTCCCAATCCGCTGAAAATAATAATGATAAACCAAGAACGGTGCTACTTCAAGATATAACATATAAATCATAAATAAATATGGTAAATGTCAGATGATCAAAAAATCATACATTTCTTAGGGCCATATGTCCTATAAAAGTCCACAGTATTCGAGACAAAAAAGTTCCTGCATTCATGCAATACTCCAAGGGTTAATTCATATGTGAGATCCACAGTTCAGTTGACATCCGTGACTTCAAACCAAAAAACCCAAGAAATAGTGATGAGTTGAGAAAGAAAGGTTCCTCCACCAAAGATACCACAGCCGCTTACCAGATACATTGATCTCTTTTTAGGGAGATCAAAGAAGCCTATGGCTTATACCCCAGCCCGGGTCTCTGTGCCTGTCAGCAAGGTATTCCAGCTCCTCTGTTCTAGATGTCCTCGGTACAGCCCGCGGTTAGTGGTTCCCCATATTGGAATGAAAGAAAACTCTTCTCTACTTGATAGGTGCCTCCATCATGGCTGAATGTGCATCATCAATTCCAGTTGGAATCCAATTTTATTCTTCTTTTAACCTCACATAAGCAGCTTTCTCAGGTTTTTGCTTCCTAAGTCCCAAGCCAAGAGCCAAGGGATTCTTGGCCTGGAACTCAGGAAGCAAAAACCTGAGAGATATTGTCACTTATTAAATTTTTCTCACCGCACAGCTTATTTTATTTTAGAATAGATTCATTGTGTGTGCCTCACATTTTAGTTGCAGCAGTATTGTATATATCTCACACTAGAGTGAGGTAGAACCATTCACTAGACAGCATAGTAATTCACCCTTTACAATAGCATTATTATAATGCCTTATTAGAACCCAAATTCTGGAAAAATTATCTTATCTAACACTTCCTGAAAAATACATTATTTGACTACTTGAGCCCAGTGGATAAGCAAGTTCTGCATTGAGAAAGCATCACTAAAAATAGTATTCAAACTGTATGTATATCCAAACTTTTTTTGTTAAAATAAGGAAGACATTTTTGCTGTTTACACTCCGTTGGGGAGATTTCCCTTCACTTCCTCTCTCAGAGAAGCAACAGGAAGTTAAAGGAAATGTGCCAAAGAGAGGGGAATTCCCTCCTTAGACAGGTATTCCAGAACAGGAAGTTATTCAAAGAGTACTCTACCTCTAATTAGGGATGAATCGAACACCCCCCTGTTCGGTTCGCATCAGAACAGGAAAAAAATTTGTGCGAACATGTGAACATTGTTAAAGTCTATGGGACACGAACATGAAAAATCAAAAGTGCTAATTTTAAAGGCTTATATGCATGATGATGCCATAGAAAGATTTTAGGGACCCGGGTACATGTATTAAAGGGGTGTTCCAGCCCTAAGTTGTGTTTATTAAAAGTCAGCAGCTACAAAAAGTGTAGCTGCTGGCTTTTAATAAACACTCACTTACCTGCTCCTGCGTTCCAGCGACGCGCCGACCGGGGCTCCGCTCCTCTGCCCCCCTCCCCGGCCGGCGTCTCCATGCTGACTGTGGGCACCCAGCCGTGACAGCCTTCGGCTTCACGGCCGGGCACCCACTGCGCATGCGCGAGCCGTACTGCGCATGCGTGCGCGGCGCGGCTCGCCGCTGATTGGAGAGGCGATCGCATGGGACCTGTCAGTGTCCCATGTGATCGCCTACAGGGAGGGGGCTGGTGTAGGCGATTAAGCTTAATCGCCTAACCAGCCCCTCGGCGGAAGCAGGAAGTGGGACAGGAAGTCCCACTCCTACTGAAGCCCCCACTCCCCCCCAAAAAAAATTACATGCCAAATGTGGCATGTATGGGGGTGAGGAGTGGATTGAAAAAAGGTCGTTTTTTTGGGTGGAACACCCCTTTAATGCAAAAAAAGTTTTAAAAACTGAAGTTTTTCATGAGCAGTGATTTTAATAATGCAAGTGAAGCAATAAAAATGAAATATTCCTTTAAATATCGTGCCTGGGGGGGTCTCTTTAGCCTGCCTGTAAAGTAGCACATATTTCCTGTGTTTAGAACAGTACCACAGCAAAATTACATTTCTAAAGAAAAAAATGTCACAATTGCTTGCAGCTATAATGTATTGTTGGGTCCTGGCAATATACATAAAAAAATTATTTAAAAAAAACAGCGTGGGGAACCCCGCACTAAAATAAAAATTAAATTGCGTGGGGGTCCCCCCCAAAATCCATACCCTTCAGGTCTGGTATGGATATTAAGGGGAACCCCGAGCCAAAATGTAAAAAATAAATAAAAATAGTGTGGGGTCCCCCCAAAATCTATATCAGACCCTTATGCGAGCACACAACCTGACTGCTGATGAACATATATCCACATAGCTGAGTATACAACAATGTCAATAAGATCTATGCCAGGCTGTATGGATGAACTGGAAATTGTTGGCCATCCTAGTCTAGTTGTGAAAATTTTAACTAGTATCTCAGTGACTTCCTACAGTACATTGCCATTCTTTATAGTACTAATCTTCATTCTGCTATTCAGAATGAAGAAAAGTGCTGGTTTCATGCTGTTTGGAAGTATTTAAAAGCTTTCTTGACTGACGTCTTCCTATATTATATAAATGTTTATCTGAATATTTCTCTGCTAGAACAAGGTAGGGTAGGAAAAAAACCTTCAAGATGACATTTTAAAAATCAAGATTTAATTTTCACTATGTTTTCATTTCACTTGCTCTAGTAGAATGTAAGAGTTGATAAAGCCACTCCATAATGAAAACATCTTAAATTGTCAAAGGAAATGAAAAGAGTACAAATTGGACAATTTATTATGAATACATGGCCTTACTGTGGGGGTTGGTTTCGTACTTGTATATTTCAAGGAAATTAGACCTGGTGATTACAGCAGAAGTAAAACCACTCAGCAACATTATCTAGTCCTAAGTGATGGAATTTAATAAATGGACACTAGGCAACCACTTAAGATCATTAAGTGCTGCAGGTAAGAACATACTTTGGCGAGGAGGATTAAACTTTTTGCCTTTTGTTCGTGGTAATTATAGGTTGCTAACAGGATACAAATTATTATAAATCCCTAATCTAAGGCTTATTCATTGTCAAAAATCACAGAAAAAAATGGGAGGGAGGGGCAATCATTTTACATCAACGGTGGAATGCAGCAGAGAAGTGATTCATTAAAACCTGCAAAGCAATGGAAAAGGTAACAATGTCATTATTTGAAGCAGCTGACAAGTGACAAGAAATGGGCAGAATGATGAAATGGCTAAAAAACAATGTGTCTCATTGTCAGATGTCAAGTTAGAAATAATAGGCATCAGCAACTCAATAGCCCATTTAGTAAAATAGGGGGAACGCATTGATCAAAACACAGTTACGGGCTAATTCAGTCAGATCAACCATAACAGTGCAATATAAAAATACAAAAGAACAAATTAATATTTTATCATCTCCGTACTAGATCTTGTCTTATGGGTTTTTCAGGTTTAAAGAACTTTCACAAGCAAAACACAAGCCTGGCTTTAAGGAACATCTCTTATTTGCCATAGAAAATATGTCTCCTGCCACCCTTGGGGTCCACCCCAGACACTATCCCTAGGTTGGCACAGCTACCAAATAATAAAGCACCAAAAGACAATTAAAGATACTGACATTTGCAATTTGACAGCTCCTCAGTAAAAAAAAAAAAATCCAAATTTGTGTGGTAATTTACACATTCTGGTTTGAACCTATATTATAGTAAGGTGAGAATGTGGGGGGGGGGGTCTAAATCAGTATACAGGCAAGGGCACACACTGGCTGCACAAGTAAGGGCAACCTGATGGAGGTTAGCAGAGCTTCACCACATGCAAAGTGAACAGCCTGTTTGCTTTAGTAAATCAACCCCTTAGACCACATAAAAGCTGATCCTTTTATAAAGAGCTTGTAACGTCTTGGTTGCAAGTGGTAAATATGAAACACTTCCATGATTGAAAGGTATACAAAAAAATCTATACAATTTATTTAAACTGAAACATATTAGGTAATTTACCATTTGCCGTGTTTTTCCTTTTTTTAAAGTAGTATGGACTTTAAAATAAAAAAAACATTTAACCTAGGTGGATTGATCCGATGCTGCATCTGTCACCTGTGGGCTCTGTAGTGAGAACTGAGTGATCAAACACCACTGTCACCGGCTTTCTGCTCTGCCCCTCCAGTGCTCACGGAAGTGCTGGGCTGTGGCAGGGGCTGAGAGGGATCACTGAAAGACTGAGACAGGTGGCAGTCCAGGCATCTGGGTGGATCCCAACCATATGGTTGGGATCTTTTCAGAGCCCGGACGGCCGAGTGATATCAGCCAGCAGCAGACTTTAGCCCACTGTTGGCTGAAAACTGGTCACAAGAGTGCAGAACAAACTACACTTATGTGACCTACATGAGAAGTATAGCCAAAATAGCTTTGGCTATACCTCTTTTTTAATCTCCAGAAACAATGATAATGACGATTCTGCAATTGCTTTGGCAAACAAAGATTTTTACTTATATTTAGTATATGGTCCCGATTATTATACAAATGGAAACATTTAGCTTAGCCATTAATACATTTCTAAAACTAAATTAAATTACAGTATTTTGTTTTATAAAAAGGTTACATTATAACTTTAGCCGTCTCTTAATATTTGCAAAACAATAATAAAAAAAAATATATATATATAAAGTTTAGGATTGTAGGAAAATAAAAATACATTTATTAAAATGAAATAGCCCAAGGGGTAACTGTGAATACTTTACTTGCTATTATACAAAAATGGCTAAAAATAACAAAATACAATTTAGCACATGTACATTATTTTTCAGAAGACAAAATCAGCACAGTCTTATTAAAACAAAGTAAATCCAGTGATATTTATATAAAGTTTAAAAAGTGTAAAATAGAGAGAGAAAAATTGGAATGACAGAACAGAGGTCTAGAGCATCTTTATGAAGTCTGAAATAAGCTACCTACATTAATTAAATGCTAATACCACAGAGCTAGGAGATTGTACATCTATGTGTGCCTGTTTCATATGCATAGCTCAGACACATAGCAATAGAATTCTATGAGCCCCCAAAGACACTGTTGCAGAGCAGACTCACAAGCCAGCTCAATTAAGTGCATCATTATCATTAAAACAATATCTTAATTTTAATTATATTCCGTTAAATAGAGCCACCACATGCAGAAGGTCCAGGGGTCTCTGATACCTTGAGGGGATATGATGACCCTCCCGTGCTCTCACCCTAGAGAATAGCATCTCTGTCACTGCATAAAATATACACTGTTATGCCTGCAGATTCTATGTATTAAAATGGAAATGGGGAGATGCACTGTCAACTTTTATTATGGAAGGTTGTCACCTTCCCAGAAGAGACTACTAAAATCCACAATGGATTGTGCCTCCCCCTCAACCAATATCATCTATTAAAATAAATTGGAAATTTTAGGAGACTTTGAGAATGTTAATAATATAATTAAGCATGCTATTTCAGAGCAGCCAAATACTATTCAAGTGAAATGTTCACACAAAGAATAAGACTACATTAGGAATATTTGTAAAATAGTACATGTAATAGCTAAAATTGGAGGAAAAAAAATCACATTTAACACATGGAATGATGCTAAAGAATGTCAGAATAATGGTAATTTTTAAAAGGATTAAAATACACTGGTTGGCTGCCTATCATTGCCTCTAGTACTGCATGCTATCTGTTAAAGTTGCAATAGCTGTGTTCATACAGATGTTGATGGGAGATCAAGTGTGAAGTTTGCTTTGGATCACTTTTGTTTTTTTGAATGTGCGGTGTTTATTGGAGCATTATATTTAAAATTCTAGTTTGGAGAAGGCGTGGCTAGCCGGCAAAGTGGTTGGCTGCAAACTAAAATGGATCCTCTCTACATCGGGCTGCTGGAGACATTTACAGCAACTAGAAGCCTTGGATCGAGACGTCACAGAGCTCCAGGCACACCACTTGACCGCCAGTAAAAGAAAAGACCTGGCCAAACCTCCAGTCAGGTCATTACACAAACTAAAATGACTCCGGGGGCCCTGTAAGCTCAGCAGGAGGGCCTTCTGAGGGGCACAGCTTAGCACCTCAGTATGATCTGGTACACAGAAATTAATCGGGGGACAGGAAGGGAAACTGCTCTCACCCACCTTTATCATCCTCCAGCCCACCGAAAAACAAACAAAAGAAGAGTGATCCACCAGTTGCTAATCTGGAGGTAAGCAGCTTGAACTCTTCTCTAGAGGATACAAGGTAGTGTCTCCGCACGCAGGCATGATAGCACTAGTCCAACAATTTAAGTCTCAGCAGTCAAATAGTTACCCATATTAAGTAAAAAATTGGGGAATTTGCATCCACGTTTAATGATCTAGTGCAGTGGTATGCAATTAGCTGACCTCCAGGTGTCAAGCTTGTGGTTGTCAGAGTCTTGCTATGCCTCATGGCACTTGTAGTTCTTCAACAGCTGGAGGTCCGCTAATTGCATATCCCTGATCTAGTGGATACTCATAACGAAAGATGACAAGATCAGGTGGGTTAATACCATTAAAATTTGGGGGGATTCCAGAGTTAGTTAAACTTCCAGATCTGAACAAATACTTCATGAATCAATTAAGAGATGTGCTTCCAGAGGCACCATTAGAAGACCCAATCATAGACCATATACACAGGCTACCTAGACCTAAACACATTCCTTCTCACCTACCAAGAGATACCATTGTGAGAATCATTTTTTATCAGCTTATGAGGGCCACAAGAAATCAATATAATCTACCGCAGAGTTTACAGGATGTGTCAGTCTTTGATGATTTATCCGATTTCACTCTACAACAACGTAGACAACTTACAATAATTACAAAGCCTCTACATAATCATTGCATCACCTACCACTGGTTATACCCTGCCAAATTGCTTATAATAAGAGATGATGCCACCTATGTAGTTACCACTGTGAAAGAGGGATTACACCTATTGCAGGATTGGAACATACTAGAACCCCAAGGTCCAATAGAAGAAGGTTCACCTTATTGTCCTCCATCTACGCATGATGAGTCTGAGGATGACGCAGGTTGATCCATGTGGTAATTCACTATAGTGTGAATTACCATTTCTCTGGTGGCCCAGCTAAATGCCACACTGCTTAAACTTATTTGACCCCACTAGTTTAAGCTTGTTTATTTCCGCACAGATTCTGTTATAGAATAGTCCAGAGAAGGCCTTTGACAGAGTACATTTGGGTTATCTTTACAGAGTTCTGGAATGAGGGGACCAATACAATCTGCTATCTCAGCCATGTATTTCTTCTCCTTTGGCATAGGTCTTTACAAAAGGCATGTTCACCAAAACCTTAAAATATCAAAACGGGACAAGGCAAGGTTGTCCCTTGTCCCTATTGATCTTTTTCCTAATCATGGAGTTGATAGCAGAAAAGATTTAAAAAAAAAATACAAATATATGAGGCATTTCCTCACAAAACTCCCAACATGTCATTTTACTGTTTGCAGATGATGTATATTTGACAGTAGCTCATCCAGGTCTCTCCCTGTCATCAGTCCATGATGTACGCCAACGTTTTTGTAAAGTTGCATATTATAAAGTTAATGCATCAAAGTCAAAAACTTAAATATAGCCAATAATTATGCTTTAAAATCATCTTTACAAAATAAAGTACCATACTCTTGACCCAACAAACCACTGCATATCTTGGGATTCAACTTGCTTTACCACCTAACGCATTTTACAAGGTGAATTTTTTTCCACTTTCTTTCTAAAATTCAACAAGAGATGTCCAGACTCAAAAAATACATCTTATCCTGGTCAGGTTGTTTAGCAGCATATACAATTCTAATACTTCCAAAAATATTATATTTCTTTAGGGTGTTCCCAATACCTATATCCTCCACCTTCCTCATGGCCATGCAAAGACAAATGTCACAATTTATTTGGGCAGGTAGTAAAGCAAGATGCTCCTCTCAATTTCAACCAAAACACAGATTGGTTTAGATGTCCACCGTTGAAAACTTGGTGTCAATTGGAATTGGCCTGGATGGGCAAAAAATCCCCTTTGTCCCTACTCATGGCTAATGTCCCCCAATTTAATGTGAAACATATTGAACATCTTACTATACTAACCACGTTATAGGTCTGATTACACCTGCGGAAAACAGGCAATACAAATTTAACATGGTTTGAAATCCCCATCCCTTTGAAATCCCTTAACTGGATTGTTCCAGACATTTGTTTAGACCCTTGGCATAGCACAGGTATTCTCAACCTACAACATTTATTCTCAAATAAATGTATGCAATTTGCAGATTTATACCACAAGTTCCTTTTACTGAAGAGGGAACATTTTTTCATATATTTGAATCTCTTCACTATGCCATAACCTAAGTAGTACAATCTGCTTATTTCCAAAAAAGATTAGGAAATTTTGGCATTCTCAGGATTCTAAGCAGAAAGGCATTACCTTGATTTACAACATTCTAAATCCTAAAACTATCTTCAGTAAACCAACTTCTTTACTCAAATGAGAAAAAGAATGAGGGAAATGTACATTCCAATCATCAAGGAATTGGAGCATTAAAATGCAGTTACCAGTACTCCCGATGCTTTAACTATTTGGAACTAGCACAAAAATTCCTCCTGAGATGGCATTTCTCTCCATATATTGTAGAAAAATGCTCCAATTCTAACTCAAACCTCTGTTGGAAGGGCTATGGGCAGGTGAGAACTCTAACCCATATGGTGTGGCCTTGCCTGCACCACCGCAGCCTCTGGCCAGAGATATCCAAGCTAATTTTCAAAGTTACTGGATACTTTACTAAACCAAATACTGAACAAGCATTAACATGTCAGCTTATCAAACCTTGTGAAGTCAATAGCCATGCAGATATTATTGGCCGCTCGCTCAACAATAATGTATACATGGAAATCTAATGAAATACCCATAATCAGGGACATTATCAGACAGGTTAATGTAATAGCTGAATGTGAAAAAATAGCCTATAAAGATGGAAACGTAGCTAAATATGAGCCTAACTGGTCCCTATGGAAAAATGTGAGTTAAATACTGGGGGTTAAGTGGGTGGCATGTTTGTGACCATTTGTGACTGTTTCTTACTGTAGGGGGGATGGGCTGTGTTTCACATGACACTGAACTCCACTTTGAGTACACAGTGCAGAGATTAGGCAGAGCGGGGGAGATGCTTGTTTACACAAGCATCTCCCCGCTCTATACCTCCGTAAGATGATCGCAGGGATCCCCACAGCGATCGAGTACGCAGAACCCGCAGTCAGGCTCACGGGGAAGACGGCATGGTCACAAACATGCCACCAGCAGTGCACACGCGCGACCACACGGCAGGCATTTAAAGAGGATCTATATGTACGTGATTATGCCTGTCTGTGCCATTCTGCCAACGTAAATCTACATGGGCCAGTCCTTAAGTGGTTAATGTTATATACACTTTATACATGTCAACACTCAATGGCATTGTACAATGTATACAATGTTTTCATTATATGTTTAAATCCAAATAAAAACGATTTAAAAAAAAAATCCAGTTTTGCGGGAACGTTTTTTTCTGTAAACATTGCAAGTCAGTTTATTGTTTCCGATGATCATAATTAATGCCCACCTCCAGTTAACTAATTTTTTTTATATATAAACCGGAAGTCATGACGTACTGCTCTCCAATCCAGCACCGGTCCTCTTTCAGTTACAAACTGACATTCAAACTAATTCCTCTGCACCCAGGGCATTGATGATTAGCCCCCTAGGGATGCATCAAGTCACCTTAGGCTCACAGGACAATGTGGAAAAGAGCGGCACCACTTCATTATGTGAAACCATTTTTTGCAGCATCCAGTACCAGTCATGCTTACCCCTAACGCAGGTGGTCAGGCACTATAGAAGGCTACTACAGTATGTTCTTTACTTATATCAGCCATCTTTCCCATAAGGTAGTCGGCTGCCCCCAAGACTTATACTATGCTATAGTGCCTGGTTACCATGGCAGGCGGGAACTGAACAAAGCAAACAGGTACTTGCAATTTGCAGACAGGCAGAATGATTCAATGACTGCCTGGGTAAGAGGCAGGCAGAGTTCAGAGAATAGTGGATATCTGATCCAAGGTCATACACAGGAAAATCCAAACAGCAGAGCAGACAAACCGGTAGCTTGGAAACTGCGTTGCAAATGCAATATCACAAGCATGAGACTTGGCTAGCTTATATCAGGTTTGGTCTCCACCCAAAGTCTGGTCACAATCAATACACCTTGCAGGTAGACAGACAAGGGAGAAAGCCACAGCCAAAACCAGGATGCTGGAACCAGCAGCTATGAAGGAGCAGGAATGTACATGCTCCTGGCAGGACCAAGCCATTGCTGAAGAAAGAGAACCTGTGACATCTTGTAACCAGACAAAACAACTGGAGGGTTTTAAGTATATAGGCGATTATTCCTATAAAGTAGGGCTGTTACTGATCAAAATGTTTGTGTTCGATTAATCGTTTTTTTTTAAATTGATTAAATCGACTAATTTCAATTATACAGATCCAACTACTTTTAGCTGATCTCCTTGCAGGCCGATTCCCAGTGCAGCTACCAACAACTGGAAAAATGGATAGCAGGATACAAAAAACACACAAAGGCAGCGCTCGATGGGAATAGCATTAAAACTTTTATAGTTTTCAAGTAGGTAACAAAATAAATATAGCTCTGGAGATAAAATCGATGTAGCTACATAAACTGTAAAAATGGTGTGAGTAATACCAAACTGTACCAAAAGCAGTCATAAAAACATGTAGCCAAGTATGATACTGGTATAAAAATGTGTACAACGATACCACTGCTGAATCCAGATGAGGAGGGGTTAACATCTGTCCGTCGGCATGTAGATGTCCCATGAAGGGAACTATCACAACTCCCAGTGGATGGTTGTAGAATCCCCGGTTGATAGATGGAAGTGTAACAGCCCTTCTATGTGGCAGTAAGGTCCCCTTGGCATGCAGATATGAAGGCACAGCAAAAAAAAGCCCTTCAGATGGACACAGCAACCCCAGCCAGTGTCGTGACTTTAACGGATATCCAACAGAACTCCCTGAAGGCCCAGAAGCTGGCGGAGAGGAGTACCAATCAAAAGAATTTTATTCGATCAAAAGATTTTGATTGATCAAAAAAATAAAAGATTAATCGATGAAGTAAAAGTTAATTTGCACAGCCCTATTATAAAGTACACAGTGCAAATAAAATAAAAACCAGAAGAAGCACTATAAAAATCTGAAGGCCAGCTAAACACATCCGAGTATCAAAATAGTACTAAAATAGCAAAAAAAATTGTTGGCTTCAGGGAGAAGGGGGAAAAGGAGAGTGTGGGAATATATAAAAGGGTACAGTTAGGCCTTGTACACACGAGGGAATTTTTCCGCTGAACATGGTTCGACGGACCATTTCAGCCGAAAAATCCGCTTGTCTGTAGGGGCAAACGGACCTTTTTGGCCTGATTCCTCTGGCGGAAAAATTTCAAAGCATGCTTTGAAATTTTTCCGGCGGATAGCTGCCCGTCGGATATGTCCGCTGGTTAGTACGGCAAACCAGCGGACATATCTGCACGCACATGCGTCGTATCCTGTGAATGGATCCGACGCATGCGCGCGGAAGTGTTTACTTCCTGGTGCGGTGACGTGGCGGCAACGTGGCGGCGTCAACGTCACCGCCGCGTCACCGCGCTGTCCGCCGGCGGGGAATTTGATCCGATGGTGTGTACAGCCACCGGATCAAACAGCCCGGCGGACATATCCGATGGAAACGGTCCGTCAGACCGTTTCCATCGGATATATTACATCGTGTGTACAAGGCCTTAGGAGACACTGATGTAGTGACAACAGGGTCCTCAGAGGCAAAATACTAATAGACGCCAGGAGGACAATGTAACCATTGCTCCAAAAATAAATAGATTTTATTAATTTCTTAAGATGTTATTAATACTTGTAATATTAGATATAGATAAGAGAGAGCAGAACAAACTGGGCTAGAAAAGACTGACAGGAAAATTATACAGGAAAAATAGACATATAAATAAGATGGATGAAGATGTAGCATAGTGATTAAACCAAAAGCATACAATTGCAAAGGTCCTTTCACCCAGACAGGTCCTACATGCTGAACCCTCTTGCCTCCCTATCTCCCAATTGTTTTTTTTTAAAAGTAGGTACCTTCAGTACGCAATATGGAAAAACTAAGAAAGTCAACATTTGCATATCAATGATCCTTGAGTTTGAGGGGTACTGTGTAGGCACCAGAGATCGACAGTATTGCATTCGAGGTGTCACTTTAGCTAGCTTAATAAAATAAAAGGGTTGTTTTAAAATATTACATTAATAACTCGAAATATAAGCTACCTGGAAATTTATTGCAGTGAATACAGTGAGAATAAAAGTTTTTTTTTTTTTTTTTTTAAAGTACACAGTGCAAATAAAAAACAGACGAAGCACTATAGGAATCTGAAGGTCAGCTAAACACGTCCGAGTATCAAACTAATACTGTTTGCTGTAGCAACAGAGCAAGAGATCAGCAAACACATTAGAACAAATTGGAAGGCAATGAAACTATTATAGCAAATCAAGTGCCAGTCAACCTGACAGCAATTAGCATGAAACGAAAAGGAAGGAACTTAATAAGGACTTGTTGAGTCAACTTTGGGAATTAGCTTTTCATGTGTGGAACCACTAATAATATCGCCTACAAACACTTGATAGACAGAAAAACGGTCTTGCTGAAGTGCAAACAAGACTGCAGACAGTTTCAAATAATGCTGTGACATCAGTTATATTAGTTTAAAAATTTCCAAGCGTAGCTACCCAACATCATCCATCATCTGCCTGCAGAGGAAGCCAATACCACAAAGTATATCACTCATTTCTATAATAAAAAAAAGTGTAGCGCTCCACTAATTAAATCAAAATGTGAATATACAGTATATGCACCAAAAAATTACTAATAAATCTCTCAACTAAAAACAATTACATTGAATAATTTGTGAACCAAAATTGGTGAAAAAAACACATTAAAGGCGTGGTTCACCCAAAAACCTTTTTTTAACATTAGATTGAGGCTCATTTTGTCAAGGGGAATCGGGTGTTTTTTTTACAATCGAAGCAGTACTTACCGTTTTAGAGATGCATCTTCTCCGTCACTTCCGGGTATGGTCTTCGGGACTGGGCTTTCCTATTTGATTAACAGGCTTCTGACAGGTTCCCGATGGTCGCATACCTCGCGTCACGATTTTTCGAAAGTAGCTCAACGAAGATGCGCAGGCGCTCGGCTTCTTTCGGCTACTCGTGACGCGATGTATGCCACCATAGGAAGCCTGTCGGAAGCCTGTCAATCAAATAGGAATGCCCAGACCAGAAGACCATACCCGGAAGCGACGGAGAAGATGCATCTCTAAAACGGTAAGTACTGCTTCGATTGTATTAAAAAACACCCCATTCCCCTTGACATAACGAGCCTCAATCTAATGTTAAAAAAAGGGTTTTGGGTGAACCACCCCTTTAAAGGGTCACTAAAGGATTTTTTTTTTTTAAGCTAAATAGCTTCCTTTACCTTACTGCAATCCTGGTTTCATGTCCTCATTGTTCGTTTTTGCTTTGAAGTTGCTGTAATCCTTCTCTGATCCCCACACTTACTGCTTGTCTGTTTCCTTATGAACAAACCCATGGGAGCTTCTCTCGGTGGTTCCTGATCAAGGAGGTGTGATTACTGTGTTTTTAAAACCCCTCAGAACCAATCAGATTCATTTTAAAAACAAACACTGCTCTGGGTTTGTTTGTTTTTGTTCTGTGTGTCTCTGTACTTCACAGAAACATGAATCTAGATTAAAAACTAAACTGAAACTGCAGGCACATTATATGATTGATTTTTATGTATTTTTAATAATTTTAAAAGGAATCAGTTAACTATTATGTCTCTATACCCTGTAAACAGTAATTTCAGCAACAAATTATTTTTCCTTTACAACTCCTTTAAATACCTCTACACCCAAAAGTGTCACAAACTTATGTGCTGCAATAATATGCGATTATGAACTCTTAAAAGTTCATATTGTTCACAGAATTCAAAGCATTCATTAATATTCATCCAAAGTGCTCAGTGTCATCTTGCGATCATCACATATGCAAAAAATGTGCTCACTGTCAGGATTTGACCCCCCTCTATATAGAAGATCAAGAAACATTTACCATCTTATAAATATAGCCAGGAAAATCCTTATGAAACGCCAGCCATGGCACAAAATTCTCCTTTTAGGGAGACATCTCCTTGCTTGACAAAGTAGCCTTTACCACTTAAACCAATTCCTACCATTGCTAATGCCGCGTACACACGACCGGTTTTCAGGTTCTAAAAATAATTTTTTTTTAAATGTCATTAAAAACGATCGTGTGTGGGCTTCAGGGGATTTTTCGGGTTCTAAAAAACGGCCAATTTTTATTTTCCAACATGCGCTATTTTTTCACAACGTTTTTTAACGTTGTCGTTTTTAAGGTTTTAAAAAAAATGGTCGTGTGTGGGTTTTAACGACGTGAAGCAAGTTATGAGGCGGGAGCGCTCGTTCTGGTAAAACTACCGTTCGTAATGGAGTAAGCACATTCATCACGCTATAACAGACAGAAAAGCGCAAATAATCATGTACTAACAAAAAATCAGCTAAAGCAGCCCAAAGGGTGGCGTCATCCAAATTGAACTTCCCCTTTATAGTGCCGCCGTACGCGTTGTACGTCAACGCGTTTTACTAAAGCATTTTTGTTCACAATCGTGTGTAGGCAAGGCCATTTTAATGATCGGGTTGAAACGTTGTTTTTTCTAGACCCTTAAAAACATAATTTTTTAGAACCCGAAAAATGGTTGTGTGTACGCGGCATAAGGCACAGGCATACGAATTGGATGCATTCAAAACTGCATCCAATTCGCACATATGTGAACCCAGCCTAAATGAACATTTAAAACCACGTATCTCCACTCAAGCTGATTTTCTGGAGTCCCATACTCTGCGTATGTCCTCTGTGAGATTCTTGTTTCACTTTCTACAACATTTTCACAATGGCAGGGTGTCTGGATCTTGATCTGAACAGAGGGCTTCTGCTGAGTATGGCAGTAGCTCTTCTTGCTGAACCACCTGAGATGATAGAGTACCAGCTGAGTCTACAGGGGGTGACCAGGCACATGTTGCGCTTGCCGTTTTGGCCTGAAACTGCATGGGCAAAATAGCAGGCCCCAAATGACAACAGTCAATAGAGTTGTCACAACTCCAGAGATTTTGAATGAGACCTAAAGTGGTAACAAGTAAGGCCGGGTACAAACGATCGGTCCAACCCAATGAGAATGGTCCGATGAACCATTTTCATCGGGTCACCACTGAAGTGGCCTGATGGTCTGATGTGCGTACACACCATCAGTCCAAAATCCGATTGGGTCAGAACACGGTGACGTAGAACACAACGATGTGCTGAAAAAACGAAGTTCAATGCTTCCAAGCATGCGTCGACTTGATTCTGAGCATGCGCAGGTTTTTGGTCCGATGCTTTTGTGTGCTAACCATCGGTTTGGTCCGATGGTCAGGCGTCCATCGGTCTGATTTTAAAGCAAGTTTTAAAACTTTGGTCCGATGGGCTGTACACATGCTTGGTTTGGACTGATGAAAGAGAAGATAAAAGGAAGAAGAGTGTTTTAGGACTATAAAGTACTTTTTGAGAGAGCCTATAACCCTTCTTCCCCCATACAAATTTAACTATTTTCCCCTGGAAAGATTTAAGATGTTATCTGTTAACTTTAATTGGAAGTGATCTGAATAGGTAAAGAAGTCTCGGAAGTAAAGTCATTTTTATCGAGTGAATTTTACCCAACCATGAGATGGTATAATGCGACCAAGACCTAAGGTCATTCTCCAGTTTGCAATACAATGGAGGGAAGTTGGCTTTATATAGTTGTTTAGCCCATAGGAAATTTCTATCGTGTGTACAGGGCATAAGTTGTCATCATAACATGAACAGAGAAAAGCTCTTTTAATTGTGACACCCATTCCATTTGTAACTGTTTGATAAGGGATATCCTTAACTTTTTCTTGTTGTGTCAATTGGACAGGAAAAAAAATAGAAATGCCCCCAATTAGGGCAAAAAAAACAAAACAATCATGATAGCAAAAAGTCCATAGGTTTTAACTATTCTCTGCTTTACCTAAAATTAAAAGAAACACACTTTGGCTGTAGATACTGTATACTTAAATACAGAGGCAGCTCCTGAAATGTATGTTCAAACATTGCCTAAATTTGCCCTCAAACCTCCCTCTCCCCCTAAAGAGTATGTTCCAGCATTATTTCTTCTTTGACTGGGGTCTGTAACGAGAAACTGGTTTTTATTACACCCTGTAACACTATCACTGAGTTGAAGTTCTTGAAGGGGAAGTTGCTTGGAGGTGCCCACCTAATGACATGGACCCGTTCCCAGAACTATATTCCTCAAGATCCCTTCCCCCTACACAATGTATGTGGGAAAAGAAACCAATGTATGCATGTGGAGTGGGACAGAATGAGGTGGATAAAAGACTACTTGGTCCAGCAGGCAGGGTTAACAACATTGTTTGTGATTCAGTTCACAACTCAGGGATTCAATAAAATAACACTTTTCCGGCGGTCTGGCCCCTTTCACATGGTCAGCATCTAAATCACAAAAGCTGTGCCTCAGTTTGGGAACAATAGCAACATATGGCCAGTTTCAGGTACTTTTTTACTTCTACAACTTATATAACCTGTCATTTATAAACAAATTGCTCCCAGTTTTCAGATAAGCAAACTGCCCATAATTAAGATGAACTCCGAGTTACTTAGAGCTGGGTTTAGGTTTTGGAAAGCAGTCATGAATGCGACAGCTTCCTGCACAGGGCTCATGTTAGGATACCTCCAATAGCCATATTTAGACAATGTTGTCAGCAGTATCTCCACTAGACATGTGCATTTGATTCATCCAAATGCATTTTCATCCAAATTTCGGGTATTGTCTTTATGGTTTTAACAAACGAAAACAAACGTGCAGAATCCAAAAGTTCTGACATAAAAAATTCCTCATTTTTCTTTTTTTTGCCACAAAAATTCGATATAGATAGGAGATTTGACATGATGCTGAAAACAGCAATCTGTGTCTATCAAACCTGTGGTCGAATGTGCCTAACCTATTAGTTCAAGATTATTCTACATTGAGAAAAAAGATTTGACATTATAGAGACAGTGTTGGGGTAGACTATTCGACATGAACGACGAAGCAGAGAAAAACATACAAACGTTGAATCTGTCATTGAAGGCTTATGGGGATCTGTCGAAAGTTTGACAAGCAACTAAATTGTACGAAGCCGAAATCATACATTTTTGGTCAAATGCCCCGCCCATAGGCTATAGAAGAATTCGAATGTTAGTTGACTAGTAATAATTCATAAATATAATTATTAATGGTGTCATACAACATTAGAATTCTTCTATAGCTTGTAGGCGGAACATTCGACCGGAAATGTATGATTGCAGCATTGTACAGTTTAGCTGCTCCATCGAATCTTCTTAGAACATTCGACAGACACCATAAGCCTTCAATTGACAGATTCTACCTTAATTAATTTGGATTTTCGGACGAATGCATTTTTTAACGAAACAAAATGAATAAAAATGAATTTTGGGAGTAATGAAATATATTTATTTTTCGGGTGAAAACAAAATATTTCAGTGTGCACATGTCTAATCTCCACCCCTTTTATTTCACATGCCTAATCTCCTACCCAGCAGCTAAATGAGGCCATCCATTGCTGTAATGCTGTCGGATGCAAAGTTTACAATGTTTCGGCTAACAAGGGGCTAAAATGCATTAAAGATGGAGTGTTAATTGTATAGACAGCCTCAGTGGGACCCCGTATATATTCCTTAGAGGTATGACTGTCACCCACACCAACTTTTTTTGTGCCTTCAGAGATATACTGAATATACACTGTGCACATAATTGTACAAAAAAAGTAATAAGGCTTTGCTTCAAAAAGATAATACAGAAATCAACCCAAGCACTTTGAACTACCTCTATTTCCAATGCAACATTATTAAATGCTAAATAGTAAGTAACAAAAATAAACACAGTTTTAACCTACATAGTCAGAATGTTTCTGGTTTGTGCATTCGTTATCAACCAAATTATCATGTCTAAAGTACCTTATGTTTTAATTCTATACAGAAGCTTATGCACTAAAAATGAGTCTTACATAGAACATGCACACAATACTGAAAGTAACTAATCTTTAGCTATTCATGTGCTATTCATAAGTTAAATACACTGTAAAAAAAAAAAAAAAAATGATAATGATCTGATCTACTTTATAAATGATGGGCAGTTAGCCAGAGATAGTACCCACTAATGAGGACTCATAATTGTTAAGCCATCAGAAATTCTCAGAAACATACTGCTGTACATCTATGATTTAACTTAAAGACTGCCTTGCACCCTTAAGACAATCCAAGAAAATGACATACAGCACATTCAGAAACTAATAGGGAAATCCCCCATGTCCATAGCCTGAGAATGGAAATGGGAGATCAAAGGCTTATGATGCGAGGGTGCTGCAGACGGCATATTAAAGAGAGGTTTCTTTTGTAGTGCTCAATTACTAAAGACAACTTGATTTCACTGGCTGACACAGACATGCAAGCTCTCATATACTTGCAAGTGAAGCAACCTTCAGAACAGTTTTTACAAATACACTCTTCTAATGGGCAATGATCCCAGGTTAACAACTTCCTGTTCAGTACTATTACTGGGTCATTATTATGAACATTGCAGTTAGGATCATTCAGCACATAACACTAAACTAAAAATGGAATGTTTGCCTTTTATTCACATCACAGATATTTTCCACTACAGTAGCATAATTTAATACTCTAAAAATTGATCCAGTTAGAACAAATGGAAAAATGAAATGATTCTGCTAGTTATAGCAGACTTTGGACACCATTTATACATGTTAACATACTCTATTTTGTCAAAAGTATTGGGACACCTGCCTTTACACACACATGAGCTTTAATGGCATCCCTGTCTTATTCCGCAGGGTTCAATATTGAGTTGGCTCATCCTTTGTAGCTATAACAGCTTTAACTCTTCTGGGAAGGCTGTCCACAAGGTTATGAGTGGGGGGTTTTATCGGGTTGAGGTCAGAACTCTGTGCAGGTCAGTCAAGTTCCTCCACCCCAAACTCGCTCATCCATGTCTTTATGGACCTTGCTTTGTGCACTGGTGTGCAATCAGTTTGGCCATCCCACATAGTTGGGTGCATGAAATTGTCCAAAATGTCTTGATTTGCTGACGCCTTAAAAGTTCACTTCACTGAAACTAAGGGGCCAGCCCAACCCCTAAAAAAAACAAAAAAAACACACCTCACATCCTAATCACCCCTCCACCAAATGATTTGGACCAGTGCACAAAGCACAGTCAAAAAAGAATGCGAAAAGTCCTTGATATTAAAACACAGCCATTCTATTACGAGCAATAGTAGCTTATGTAAAATGATAGCAATCATCACATTATTCAATGGATACAAAAATTACAATGCCAGTTTAAAGTTTACATTTCAGTTGCATGATTCCATTATGTAGGCCAAAGAAATTAAATAATTGGCAAAGTTATTGTAGCAAAGCCAACATTTGGAGGGGGGCTCTGATGGGGACACCTGGTGTAAAGGAGGATTCTGATGGGGACAACTGATGTGTAGGGGGACCCTGATGGGGACACCTGATATAAAGGGGTATGCTGATGTCCCACCTGATGTAAAGGGGGTACCCACTGTAAAGATGGACTCTGATTGAGACACCCGATGTAAAAGGGCACTCTGATTCGGACACCTTATGTTAAGTGTTTTATTTTATTTTACTTGAAATGTGGATGCGATTGGCCTACTGTGATGGTCACAGTAAGGCTGCATGTGGAGGGCACAGAGAGGCTGAAATTGATGGGCAGTGAGGCTGAAACTGATGGGCACAGTGAGACTGCATACGAAGGGCACAGTTTTATCTAGCAGTATTGATACATAATCACCTGATAAATTGCTATTTACAGTCCTGTATTACCAACAGTTTAATTTTTCAGTTTGTTTGCGCCCCCCCAAAGATTTTATGCACCAGCCACCACTGCTCTTTCCTCTCTCCTGTAGCTACCACAGGGGTAAATAGGGGGAGGATCACGTGATATGGCCTGAAAATAGGCAAGTATATAAAATCTTTTTTAAATGGGTTAGTAAGCATCGGAGTTAAGAGGTTGGTGTACATGTATAAGAGTAGTTTAGTTAAACTGGAGTTCTTCTTTTTTACGCAATTCATAATGGTCATTGTCAATGATTACTTACTTACACTTAAAACCTTCATCCTGCAAAAACTGCCATGATTAGTTAGACATATTCAAAGAACTGTGGTAAGCCTCCACATAACAATGTCTTCCCCACTGATGGGTCTAAGATGACTAGTACCATCAATGCTCAACCACCTCACAGGCTATGGCTCACTCCTTTTTCGAGATCATGGGCAGCCAGGCAATCGCATGCACAAATATTTAAAATAGATGTAAACCCAATATGTCATACAAAGAATATTCCTTTCTGCAGCCCACAAATTCTGCTGGCAGGAAAAACTGCATAGTCATTCTTTTGCTCTTCTTCTGGGCATGCATTTAGTTGTGTTGGCTTCCCTGCAGTAAAAAAATCAGCTCCCATGAGTTCTTCTGGTGTGAGTAGTAGTAAGCATAAGCTCAATGTACCAGGGTTTCATTTGAGGAGATTTCAGTGAATTCCTGATATTTGGGTGCAGAATACCAACACCACTGAAGTCAACGTGAGAAAAATATTAAAAAACAATAATTGTCTATTGACCATTAGGTGAGGGATTGTCAAAAAATGTCATGAGGGGCTGGATACTGCCCTGGGTAATGTAACAAAGCAAAAAAATAAATGTAAAAAACTGCCACCTATCCAAGTAAGGGGTGCAGAGGTATATTGTAACCCTACTCATTCACACAAAAAAAAATGGAAGTAAAGATAAGTTTTGACAAGTCCCTTATTACCGCCTAATAGTGAAGGGTGAAACAAACCTCAATGCCTCAAAAACACAGTTTTGCAACTTTGATATGCATTAGTAAAACTGTACTCATTATCACAGCTATTTAGTGTATGCAGGTGAATTACACCTTGTTATTTTCAGTTTGAATTGATTTTTTTTTGTTTAATGGTAATATATATCTCCAGACTGCATTTTATTATCAAAAGGAAAACTGTCTTTTTTTTATATATATATATATATATATATATATATATATATATATATATATATATATATATATATATATATATATATATATATATTTTTTTTTTTTAAATCCAGCTGTATATTTCTAGCTATGACCATTACTTCCAATAAAGAATAAACCAAAATGAATTCTCCTGCTCCTGACAATCTCAGCGATACTGCATATGTGCATGTTATTTGTACTTATAGAAACAATAGTTGCTTTTTTGTTTCACAATGCAAGTACATCATTCAATTATTTCTTCCAGTGATGCAGATTAATGTGATTGAAATGTAACAAAGGGGATGTTATTTTGGTCATTGATGTCAGTACTATCCCTGCCCCTTTGTTTATATGTCCATGGAGCCCTGGCCAGTAAATAAATGGGGCCGGGTGACATGACTGGTTGCTAATAATGCAGCGGGATCCTGAGAATTCCTTAACAACCATTGACAGAAAAGAGGTAAAAATAACAGAGGGGTTTAGTATTGTACAACAAAAATGACATTGGAATGTAAAACTGTAGTCCAGTCCTGAACAGTTGATGCCGAGGTGACATCACTTTCACTGTGTCAGCTTTATCATGAGAAAGTTTTTTTTACAGAATCAACAGATATACTTTAGACAGAGCACTCACAAATATAAAAATGACTCAGCACATGGGTAATGGACATTTATGTAATTTAGCCACATGCATTCTGAAAATGTTCAGTTGTGAAAACAACATCAAGATTTCTGTATCAACATCAACATGAAGTGTCCCGGTTCACACTGCTGCGCTGTGAATGTTTTCATTTTTTTCAGTCCATTCTGAGGTGCAAATTTACCGCAATTTTAAAGCAAATTTCAGGAGTGGGACATAGCTGCGATTGTTTCTAGCCAATGAAATCATAATGTAAAAAAAAAAAAAAAAAGTTAACTTCCTTTGTACTTCCTGGTTTTTGTGGAGAATAGTGTGGTAGAATTCACACATATGTGAACCATCAAATGCAATTCCAGAACGATTTACATTAATGTCTATGGAAACTAAATTTGTGACGCTACGCAACGCTCTAAACTCGCACAAGACCCTTTTTTTTATTGCATCGCATTCAGAGAGGAATCGCAATACATTGATGTGAACGACCATCATTGAAAACAATTACTTTTCGGATGACATATCCAGTGTGTTTCATTTGCTGGGCCTGCAAATGCCAATGTGGAACTTTGCAAATTTAATTATTTGTAACAATAATGCGCTGCATGGCCTTTTAACTGCAGTCAGCAAGCATGGTTGCAATGCCCAATAATTGGGGCTTTGTTATGTGCCAGCCTTATTTGTCAGTGTGTGTTGTATTAGTTTAGGGAGCGCTAATGGGGTTGATTAACTAAACCTGGGGTGTGCAAAATCTGGTGCAACTCTTTATAGAAACCAATCAGCCTTAAGTTTTTTTGTCAAAGCTTAATCAAACAAGCTGAAGTTGGACGCTGATAGGCTACCACAGCTGCACCAATTTTTGCACACTCCAGTTTTAGTAAATCAACCCCAATATATGAATTAAATGTTTATGCTTTAAATCCTTCCAGACAATTTCTGGTAGCATTTGAAAGGTAAAAAACGTATTCAAATACAAATGTATGAATATTAAAAACGTTCCAGATTAGTATGGTCCATTTATTTTACAATTGTGTCTTAACAGTTTAAAAGATGCCAAGACCATAAAACCATGTATACTGGAATCAAGAAAAACTTGGCTTATGACCTTGTTATAAGCCATGAATTCATTTCTTGGTTGGCAAGGTTCCTGGTCAGGTTTCATTAGCTTTGAATCAGGTGACTAACCACTGTGGAATTTGGTTAATGGCCTTTGTCTTTGTACTTTGCATGGTTTGTATAAAGAACGGTTGACTAACAATGTGGATTTAGAACACCCAGCTCATGGTTTATCTGAGGAAAAGTGCAGCCTTAATTGACATTTTTTTTAGTGTGATCTTTTGAAAAGCATACTTTTTTTTTCCCTTAAAAAAGTCCTGTGGTCTAAACAAAAAACATTTTTCATTGAATAGTTTTGGGAGCTGCCTAAATATTTAAACATTATATGTAGGTGTAGGCAATAAGCGCAATACAAATTTGAAATAAATGTGTGCAGATTATCTTTACCTGCAAAAAGTTGTACTTCCATAGAGCAAGATTTCTGATCCAGACACAATCCAAATCTATGGCCATTTACCTTTCTCCATTCCATCTCACCTCTCTCCACGTTTCATCAAGCTCAATTGTTAAACTCATAGCACAGTTTGGCTTACAGTTCTTCCACTTGCTCTCAATATGAATGCTAATGTACATGAGGCTATTTGGAGTCATTACCAAGAGAGATTGAGGTACTGTTCAAAAATTCAGACCTCTTCGTGCTTTGTTTTGTTAAATGCCATTGACTTCTATGGGAAGTTCTCTTGTTTTATGGTGCTGCTAAGGCAGTTGGAAGAACATGCAGTGCCAGTCGGAGGTAAACATCATGGCAAGTTTATCTGGGGACCAAAAAGGCTAGAAAAACTTTGTTCAATAGTTCCCTTACACTTGCCCTTTAATTCCATTGAGCACCAGGAGACAAAGGTTTGATGGGCTAATAAGTACTATTACAAGGGAATTCCTTATTCATGTATAAGTTATGATCCCAAAAACTTGGGCATGGGCGTGAAAGAAAGTACATGTAAGCTGCTAAAAGGAGGTTAAAAGGTTGAAGTAAAATGAACTTGTTTTGCCTTGAGTGGTGTGGAAAAGCATTTGCAAGTGGAGAATGCTTTCCTTTATACAAAATACTAAACGTATGGGCACATTTTCTCTGATTTCATTTACCGTATGTCAATCACTATTTAGCCTTATCGAAGGCATGTTTTGTTTAAACACACTGAAGCTCAAAAAGTTCAATGTAATGCTGATACTCAACTGCATATGGTGACTTTACATTGATTGAAACCAGAAAGCCAAAGTAACTGCCGATATATTATAAACATGCCTGTTTCGGACCTCATTGCAATGAAGTATTAAAAAGATGTATGTGGTACTTACAACAGACTTCACATATTGTAACAGGGTAGTACCAATTTATAAATGTAGGGAAAGGATTGAATGAGTAAAAACTGTCAAATAACAAGTGGGCTTTGTGGGCATAACATGACAGTATTTGTCTAAAAAAAGTTACAGTACAAATCTTTAACAAAATATACCAATTCAAAAACATTTAACCACCTAACCCCCTGGACCATTTGGCTGGTCAAAGACCAGGGCACTTTTTGATAGCTACATAGCACTGTAGCCTGCTCTGCAGTAAGGCCGGCTATAAACGGTTTAAATCTCGGCCAGTTCAGCAGGAGCCAACCGAGATTCAAACCATGTACTGTATGAATGTACACCAGCTGATCGATAGATCAATTTGGGTAAAACCAACCTGCCAAGGGAGCTGTGGTGGCTCAACGTGATTGGCACTGCGCTGATAAGCCGTTCACCTCTGCAGCCAAGGTTTCGGATCCCGGTCTCAGCTACATGTTAATTGAGTTTGGTGGTCTCAGCCCGGCTCCCGGTGGGTGTGCTATGCAAGGTAAGCCTGTGCTTAGTACGGCCACCCCCCCCCCACAAAAACCACCACACTTGCACGCACACAAAATTGGTTTAACGCGCACGCACTTTGGCCATGCGGTCTCTTAAAAAAGAGAGGCAAAGGACCTACGGGGCTGGCTGAGCGGGCTAGACCCCCTCACTTTCTCATAGGGGAAGTCCCTCTGCCCCGTCGGGGTCCCGTTGGGCTCCCAAGTGGATCAGGTAGGGCGGAGTGAGTGGGAGGTCCTCCCTCACACCCGCCATTGCCACCCAGGGGCATGGAGAAGGATGGCAGATTGCCTCTGGGGGGAGGGTCTGCCTACTCCTAACTCCTGCAGTCTGGCTCCTCTCTCGAGTTCACGCACAAAAAAAAACCTGCCAGATCTTTACATGCAATTATTGCTAGTGGCTGGTATAGAAAGGGAGAATACAATGGCTCAAAGGGGGGATTCCCCTATCAATACGGTCTGTGTTAATGGGGGAATCAAGAGCTAGGGTTGCAGGAAAGAAATGCTCTCCGCCTATGGCTGGCCTAACTGTAGCAATCACAAATTGCCACAGAAAATAATGAGCATTTGAAACAAATCTCATCTACAAACATGTCTGTCTTAATTGTCTAATCACAAACATCGTATAGGACAGCTTTTTTGTTTGAGTTTTTTTTTCCTGAGGTTTTTATGACAAGTAATTTAGATGTTTAAAGAAGGTTTAAAAAAATAAAAATTAAAAAATCAGATTAAAGTATCCCGTCTATGTTGTCTTGAAATTTACAGCACAGTGGGCTCAGGTTATTAAAGGTATCCGTGTTTCAAAGGCCCCGGGAACGGGTGACCCATGAACCCCAGGCATTTCGCCCGATTTCTTTACTAAACGAGGATGTGAAGCTGCTGGGGAAAATCCTGTGTTCTCGTATTAACAAATATTTGCGCTCCTTGGTTCATAGGGACCAGGTTGGCTTTGTGCCTGGCCGTCAGGCAGGGGACAATGTCCAGAAAGTTGTCCACCTGATCACCTTGTTACAGCAGCGCATGATCCTTGTCTTTCTCCTTTCACTTGATATTTATAAAGCTTTTGATTCCCTCTCGTGGGATTATCTGCGTTATGTGATGCAATGATGGGGTTTTGGAGACTTGATCTTGTCTTGGTTGACAGCCCCCTTCTGCCTTAGTTTGCTATACTGGTTGCCTCTTGCCTCTCGCCCTCCTTTCCCATTTTCAGGGGAACGAGGCAGGGATGCCCTTTATCCCCAGTCCTTTTTGTTCTTGCCTTGAGCCGCTAGCTATTGCCCTTAGAGCAGATCCTAACATCAGTGGCATCCCCTATGCAGGTGATGATTATAAACTAGATTGTTTGCTGACGATGCCCTCCTAACCCTCACCAGTCCTATCGTCACCCTACAGAATCTCTAGGCACTTTTAGCCCGCGTTGCTACTATTTCAGGTCTCCAAATCAATCCACATATAATGACTGCTTTGAATATTACCCTTCCGAGTCCCCAAGCCTTGCATCTCCAATCTCTTTTTCCCTACCGTTGGGCTGACTCCTCGCTAGACTACTTGGGTATCAAGTTGACTTCCTTTTATACTTCCCTTTTTTCTGCTATTACCTACTTTTGCGCACTGTCACGGCTCTTATGGCATCTTGGCAATTCCCCACTCTATCTTGGGTTGGTCGTATTCACGCGGTCAAGATGACCATTCTCCCAAAGATTCTTTATTTTTTTCGGACTCTTCCTGTTCGGTTGCCTGCTTTTTATCTGCGGTTGCTCCAGAACAGACTGCTCTTTTATCTGGGCATATAAGCGCCCCAGGGTTTCTCGCTCTACCCTTTATGCCCATAGATTGTGGGGCAGGCTGGGCGTTCGGGATGTTGCAAAGTATTATCGGGGAACCCAACTTTCCTAACTTACCATGCTTAATGCAACGTCTGATGTTTCCATGTGGGTTCTGCTGGAGGTGCCTAAATGTGCACCGGTCCATATTTCAGCTTTATTATGGCTGCCCCCTAAGCTGCGACCTCCTTCTGTTAGCCCCCTTATGCTTCACAGTCTGAAACTACGGGACGCGATTCGGTACTCGGGCAAACTTATGTCTCCATTCCTGCCTCTACTCCCCTCCTGAATAATCCCATGTTCCCGCCAGGCTCAGAATATCCCCACATTTTCTCTTGGTGGCTTGCTTATGGGTTCTCATTGGTTCATCATTTTCTTCGCACCCGAGCCTTTCTCTTGTGGTCTTCGATCCGTGAGACCCATGATGCTCCGTCTACCGAATTATTTCGCTATATTCAGCTGCGACACTGGATAACCTCCCTTCGGCGCTTTGGCTCCTTCCCATACCAACTAACTGCCTTTGAGCGCATTTGTCAGCATTGCCCAGGTGATCGCGGCACTATCTCTATGATCTATTCTTTACTGGCTTCCGGTAACTCTTCTACTACCCTTACTTATGTGCTTAAATGGGAGCATGACCTATCCCCTATAGATCTTGCAGATTGGAGTAAGGCCTGGTCCAGCATAGCAAAATGTTCCTTCAACACTGCCAAGTTGGAGGCAGCTTATAAGGTCCTCTTATGCTAGTACTGGGTCCCAGCTCGCATTGCCAAGACGAGCCCTTTGTGTACAGACGGGTGCTTTCGAGGTTCTGGTCAACGAGGAGATGAACTGCATACATAATGGTCCTGCCCCCACCTAGTTAGATTTTGGTCAAGGTCTTTGGCCTATTATCTTCCCAATTTCATGTCCCCTTCTGCAAGGACGCCAAATATGCATTACTCCATTGCCCAATCCCGGGCCTCTTCTCTCATCAGCAGAAATTAGCCACATATCGGTTTATCGCTGCCAAGCGGACAATAGCGAGGGCCTGGAAAAAAAAACTCTGTTAAATTCCCAGAGGTCAAGAATACCCTGACGACTCTTATGATCCATGAGAAGATGTCTAGCATCCTCCACGACTCTCATGCTAAATTTCTTAAGGTATGGGCCCCATGGTGGTCCTATACACTTCCTAGTTTGCGCCCGTCTAGTCTGGGGCTTTAAATTTAATTAGTCCCTACTTCCAGCCTGAGCGTTCTTTCTCTCTCTCTCTTTGTTTCTGAGCTTTTGCTCGCTGCTCTGCTCTATTCCTTTCTTCTTTTTCCCTCTGTTGCATGTTTTTTTTTTCTCTCTCTTTTTCTTCTTCTTTTATTATTTTTGTTGGTTTATTTCATCTTATACTTATACTTCTGCCCTTTTTATTTATTATTTTTTTCCCCTGTTTTGCAGATAACTCCGCCCTCCCTTTTTTCATCTGCCTTGGCCCCTGGGTCTTCTGGCTCAGGCATAACGCACTGCCCCCCGGCCCCGGCTGGGGAGACGGTGGTAATTTATAATTTGTTCTTCTAATAGTATATATTTTATTATGTGCTTTTATGTATGCTTATGTTTTTTGTCCATATCCCCTGCGTGGGAACTTGTTGTCCGTTTTTCCTCCTTTTTCTATACATACTTTAGTAAAAAAAATATTGTACCAGAAATTTACAGCACAGTGGAAATTAGACCATTACTTTACATATTTACTGCAAGCCCAAGGGAATGTTCTGTTGGTTTATTTGTATAGAGGAACATAGCAAGTAATATAAAACAAGCAAGCAAGACTCTGCTGTCCACTCTATCAAATGATTCCTGAAGATGATGGTGCGATCATGAAAGCTCATGGTGAGAAATGTATTTACTGAATAGTAATGAGATGCCCCACAAGTAACGCATCCTGCAGTATGATAGCATACAGTGACAGCATGTTTAGGACACACACATCTATGATCCATGCTGAACAGAGAAGCAATTGCAATTAAACTGGCACAAACTACTAAGTGATTATATCCTGGCAAGCTGGGTCAATCGTTGCATCTGTATAGCTGCCCTGTGCCAGTTATTACACTTCAAAATGAAACAAATTAGAGTTAAAATGGCCCTATAGTGAAATACTAAATTCTTTCAAGGAGAGATAAATAACAAAAAAATGACAGAAATACGCATCTTTCCTAGAAACACCAGAGTTCAGTTTGTCTGATCCTCAGGCCCGTCGGAACAGGACAGGCAAAACAAGCAATTGCTTGGGGCCCCCGAGCCGGCCTGGGGCCCCAGCAGAGCGCCAGTGCTGCCGCTTCCTATAAATGCTGCAGCCTGTAGCCTGGCCGCGATACTTTCCTAAGTCCTCCTGCAGTCCGGCCAGGTACCGTAACTGCGTGGTAAAGGAGATTCAGTTTCCTGTTCCTGGCCGGGCTGACAGGAAGTGCACACAATTAGTGCTCACTTCCTTTCAGTGCGGCCGGGAACAGCAAAATTAATCTTCTGCAGGGCGGTATGCGGTATGCTTCTCAACTTGAAACTCAAAAACACCCCCTCCCCCGCTGCTTGCTTGGGGCCCCCAAATTCCTTCAAACGGCCCTGCTGATCCTCACATTATTGGAGTTCTATGGAGTGAATTTGCAACAAACAGCATTTCTCTATTATTTTAGTGCTTCTATTGCTTTTCTTAGTCCATGTCAGGAAAAACAGTTCACATAGTTATATAACCACACTTGTCTATAGCTCGATTTAAAAGTACAGCTGTTCAGTGACACCCTCAGAGGTTTGTTAGAAAACCTTAGTAAACAAACAGCATCATGAAGGTCAAGGAGCATACCAGACAGGTCAGGGATTACGTCTCTTAAGAAGTTTAAAAGCAGGGATAGGTTATAAAAAAAATCCCAAGGTTTAAACCTCTCATGGAGCACTGTTCAATTCATCATCTGAAAATGGAAATTGTATGGCACAACTGCAAACCTACCAAGACATGGTCGTCCACCTAAACTGACAGGCCTAGCAAGGAGAGCATTAATCCGAGAAGCAGCCAAGAGGCCCATGGTAACTCTGGAGGAACTGCAGAGATCCATAACTCAGGTGGGAGAATCTGTCCACAGGACAACTATTAGTCGTGCACTCCACAAATCTGGCCTTTATGGAAACGTGGCAAGAAGAAAGCCATTGTTGAAAGAAAGTCATAAGTAGTCCTGTTTGCAGTTTGCTAGAAGCCATGTGGGGAACACAGCAAACATATGGAAAAAAGTGCTCTGGTCAGATGAGACCAAAATTTACCCTTTTGGCCTAAAAGCAAAACACATAGGCCCGGATTCACAAAGCACTTACGCTGACGTATCTCGAGATACGCCGCGTAAGTGTAAATATGCTTCGTCGTATCTGTGCGCCGTGCCCACAGAACTAAGATACGCCTAAAAACTGACTTCACCCGACCGACGTAACTTGACTACGCCGGCGTATAGTGGGCGCATAGTTACGCTGGGCGCATTTGGCACTCCCATTGATTTTCGATGCAAATATGCAAATGAGGGAGAAACACCAATTCACGAATGTACTTGCGCCCGGAGCATGTTTTAAGTGATTTGCGTAAGGGTTACGTCTGGCGTAAAGTTATTCCCCATATTGGAGGCGCAACTCATGCAAAGGTATGGACCAGGGAACGTCTAATTTTACGTAGTTTACATTGTACGTGAATAGGGCTGGGCGTAAGTTACGTTCACGTCGAAGGCAGTGATCCGACTTATCTTAGCCAGTTGTTTCGACGAGATTGTGAGCATGCGCACTGGGATGCGTCCAAGGTACAACGCATGCGTAGTTCATTTTAAGTACTTGTCTGACGCTCAGCCCATCATTTGCATGTGGTCACGCTTCATTTAAATGTATCACGCCCACTTCCACTTACGCTGCATTACGCCTATGACTATACGGTACGCCGGCGCAACGTTGGGAGCATTTTCTTTGTGAATTCCATGCTTGCCTCTCCGTGATGCGCCGGCGTAGCATAAAAGAGATACATTGGTGCATATTTATGCCGCCGTAGCGTATGTGAATCTACCCCTATGTATGGCAGAAAACACTACACATCACCGTAAACACACCATCCCCACTGTGGTGGTGGTAGAATTATGTTGTAGGGATGCTGTTCTTTAGCAGGGACAGGGACGCTTCTCAGAGTTAATGGGGAGATGGATGGAGCTAAATACAGGGCAATCTTAGAAGAAAATCTGTTTGAATCTGCAATAGACTTGAGACTGAGTTGGAGGTTCACCAGCAGGGCAATGACCTTAAACATACAGCCAGAGCTGCAATGGAATGGTTTAGAACAAAGCATATTCATGTGTTAGAATAGCCCAGTCAAAGTCCAGACCTAAAACCAATTAAGAATCTGTGGCAAGACTTGAAAACTGTCATTCATAGACATTCTTCATCCAATCTGCCAAAGCTTGAACTATTTTGCAAAGAAGAATGGGCAAAAATGTCACTCCCGATGTACAAAGCTGAGACATCCCCCAAAAAATTGCAGCTCTGATTGCAGTGAAAGGTGGTTCTACAAAATATTGACTTCAGGTGGGCTGAATACAAATGCACGCCATACTTTTCACATATTCATTTGTAAAAAAATAAAAAATGGTATATACACCGCTCCTTCAAAGATGCTGCTTGCAGGACTTTTTTTAAATGTTCTTTCAGTGCAGTGCCCCACTCTGGCTTTCACACTGGGACTGCAAGTTGCCTTGAAATTCATTCTGCGTTTGCACCATGCTTACCTGCAGTTCTTGCACACACAAACGCACTGTGTTTTTAAAAGCGTGACCTAAACGTCTAAAAATGCAGCAAGTTTGACAGAGCAGGAACTGCAGATAAGTCACAGCAGACAGCAAAATGGACAGACAGTGCGGTATTTCATTGCTTGATGGGCATAGGTGTGCCATGTGCGCAGCCTATTACATGAGGCATGCGCTTTTCTTTGCAGGAAACGCAGGCATGGCGGTCCATTCAAATTAATAGACTGCTGTGCCTGCGCAAATGTGGGCCGCCAAAACACATACATGTGAACCAGCCAGGCCCAAAATAAGCCCATCAAGCAGTTAAATACAGACAGTAATGCCATGTGCTCTGAGGCCTTACTCAGCCTGGACTGCAGGTCTGGTCTGTGATTTAAAGAGTCCCTGTATTTTACACATGGCATGGCATAGGGTCCCATGGTGCTAAAGCAGAATGGACAGACGGTGCTGTGACCCCATGCCATGCCATGTGTAAAATACAGGAACTTTTTAAAACACTGACCAGGCCTGCAGTGAATCATCAAATATTATAAAGACTTTGGGCGCACTCTACAGAAAACTTCTATTTACAATATAGATTAGCAAACAGTGACATACCTTGAGGAGCAGGACATAAAGAAGTCAACCTCGAAAATAACAAACTGGGGATGCTAAAAAAAAAAACACATTCTAATTCACTTTTATATACAAGCAGCACCCAGTGGTATGAAGGGAGAAGTGCACGTCTAAAGGGAAGCCAGGGGTGCTGTACATTTTAAAACACTGGGAAGGAAAGCAGTACTGCGTGCCGCTGATAATTTTTACCGCTGATTTGTGGGGAGCACAGGGGCTTAATGAGCGGGTCTGCATTTGCTTTGTGAATTCCATGCTTGCCTCTCCGCGATTCCCCGGCGTAGCATAAAAGATACGCTACGGCGGCATAAATATGCGCCGATGTATGTAAATCTACCCCTATGTGTGGCAGAAAACTAACACTACACACCACCGTAATACAAGCTGTATTCCAAGCAGCAGAGCCATCACTTTCAGATCTTCACATATAATGCAGTTTTACTTGGTGTACCGGATGTGCGTCAACAACAGTTCCATGATTTGCTATGTGTGAAACATATCCAATAGGTATTGGAGAGTATAGATTTCCATTGTGTAACATGACAGAATTGAGACTTAACACTGACTAATTAATAAAGAGATGCCATTCTAGTGGGTCATGCTCACAATCCAAAGCTGATAACAAACCATTAATGTCAGTATAGAAAATCAGGTTGTCAACTTGTGCAAAGAAATGTAATAAATCATCTTGGTGGCTTTGAAAGACAGAAAGTTTCATACCTGTGGTAGCAGACACCATACTTGCGGTCTTGAACTCAGTAGTTCTGCTTTTGACAAACCCAAGTCCCCAACCAGGTCCTTTAATTCTGATGGTGTTAAGAGATGTGGCTTACCAGACATACACAATTCAAAATCTCGATCTCTGGCACTGCCCATCTCTGGCTGGTGCATTGCATTATCTTAGTCTGTTTCCTGTAAGCTCCATTTCTCTGGTGACCTCAGTACCGACAGATTGTTATCATGTGCCACTGGTCTCATAGCTGAATGCAGATTGTGGTATTCAATCGGTTTCTCTTTTTTAGCAGAGAAATCAGTGACTTTAGTCAGACAGAAGTAACAGTCTGTCATAGGAGCATTCTGTTTTCACCATATCATCGAAACAGCAAAAAGCATTGGCTTTTGAGTTCCCCTGAGCCAAGCTCTAAGATCAACAGTACATCTTGCACAACAAATGTGAGGAGCCTAGTCTTGTCTTGATCCTCATTAGTTTTTCAGCATTTTTGTAGTAGTGTTTTTCAGCCTTTTTTTTGCATAACTAAACTCCCATTAAAGCTTATGGCTTCAAAAACGCTGCTAAACATAGAATATTTGTGATTCACTGTGTTTTTAAACTGTTTTCAGCTTTATTTCAGTTGGAAAAATGCTCTATTTAAATAATCCACTAGTTCTGTTTTGTTTTTTTTTCCCAGCTAGAAAATGCCCCGGACAAAAACTGCTGATAACAGCTTATTTGTGCATGGACACATAGGGCCAGATTCAGGTAGATCAGAGCATCTTTGCTCTGGAGTAACGCATCTCATTTGCGTTACGCTGCAGAAATTTTAGGAGCAAGTGCTGTTATTCAGGAAGCACTTGCTCCTAAAGTTGCGGTAGCGCATCGCAAATGAGCCAGCGGAATTCAAATTGGGCGGGTACGGGGCGTGTAGTATTCTAACTATGCGCGATCCCGCGGCGAACGTACTGCGCATGCGTCGAGTGTCAATGCATCCCAGTGCGCATGCTCCAAGTTCTGTCAGTGAACGTCAATGACGTCACGTCCCCATTCATGAATGTTTTACGCAAACGACGCGATTTGTTTTTTTTCCGACGCGATGACGACGGCTATACCCAACATAGGATACTCCACTAGGGGGCTGCTTTATCTATACGCCGCGTATCGCTTCCGGAAACTTCGTAAAGTCACTGCGTCGCTCCCGAAAAAGATCGTGCATTGCCGATTTCCGCTCATTAACATATTTTTGGAGCGTAAATCGGCGGGAACGCCCCCGGCGCCATTTTTAAGTTGAAGTAACGATGCGATGGCGAAATTCAATTACGCCGATCGCATCGGAATTCCAACCCGGCGTTTCTTGTTTTCTGGTTATAGAAAACAGAAACGCCGGCTTAAAGTGACATTTAGGCTGGCGGATCACTGGATCCGCCAGCCTAACTCTTCATGAATCTGGGCCATAGGATAACATGCTATTGACTGGCGAAAAAATCTTCTAAATCCAAAAACACCAGCTGTAAAAAAGTCCGGTGTGCATGATGCCTTACAATAATATTTAGTCATGGTGCACCTTAAACATGTACTTACCACAAATGTAGCCAGTCAACAATCGTCCTATAGCAAGTCTATAACTGGCTTACTTGTTATATAAATTACATGTACATAGAGAATGCTATGCCTTGAAAAAATTGCATCAAAATACATAGAAACAGATATCAACAAAATGAGCAGCATCTGTGCATGCAAGCTGTTTTTATAGCTTTCCAGACAGTATCTATTCAGCCTAAGCATGCCTATGCTTGCCCAAAAAATGCCAGTTTCACCCATTATGTAATGTGCCATGACTTCAAGTCTGGGCATGCATGAGCTACACAAACCATCTTATAACAAACAAAAGGTAACCATATATATATATATATATATATATATATATGAAAAAAAATAAAAAAAAATGATTATCTCTATAAAACGGTATGTGATAGAATAAATTAAAGGTTATTTTTGTAGTCAATAAAATCTATAAGATACACCCAAAAGTGTTCAGGAAGAAACATCTTTGTTGTCCAGTGTGTTTAACTGATGTTTAAGCTTTAGCTTGCTGTATGCTATTTTTTTGGGCATAAACTAAGACGTGGAATAAAAAAAGGGATTTTTAAATACAGCTTACCTGTAAAATCCTTTTCTTGGAGTACATCACGGGACACAGAGCGGCATATTCATTACTATGTGGGTTATATGGAGTACCTTCAGGTGTGGACACTGGCAATCTCAAACAGGAAGTCCCCTCCCTATATAACCCCCTCCCCTAGAGGGAGTCCCTCAGTTTTGTAGCAAGCAGTATGCCTCCCAAAATGGTCACCCAAAAGAGGGGTGGGAGCTCTGTGTCCCGTGATGTACTCCAAGAAAAGGATTTTACAGGTAAGCTGTATTTAAAAATCCCTTTTTCTTTCTCGTACATCACGGGACACAGAGCGGCATATTCATTACTATGTGGGATGTCCGAAAGCAATGCTTTAATGAGGGGAGGGAGATATCTTCCAAAGAAGGATTCAATTTAGAGGTAAACTCAAATAATAATAATAATTCCAACTTAGTCAAGAAAAAAACTTCTTTTTTTTTTTTTTTTTAACCCAGGGTGCTTCTGATCCCGAGGATTTCAAACTGCAGCCTGTAGTACTGCCTGTCCAAAGGCAGAATCCGCATTCCTTCTCACGTCTAGTTGATAAAACCTTGTAAACGTGTGGACTGATGACCACGTTGCTGCCTTGCATATCTGAGCCATAGAGATCTGATGGTGTGCTGCCCAAGAGGCGCCCATGGCCCTGGTAGAATGGGCCTTTACCGACAACGGAGGAGGTAACCTCTTCAAACCGTAGGCTTGAATGATTAATTGTCTAATCCATCTCGAGATGGTGGATTTTGCCGCTGCCTGCCCCTTCTTGGGGCCATCTGGTAGAACGAATAATACATCTGTCTTCCGGATCTTTTCTGTAGCTTTAAGATAGGCCTTCATGGCCCGGACAATATCCAAGGTATGCAGCAACCCCTCCTTTCTAGATGTAGGTTTTGGAAAGAAGGATGGAAGTACCAAATCCTGGTTTAAGTGAAATTTGGATATAACCTTTGGTAGAAAGGAAGGATGGGGCCGGAGAACTGCCCTGTCCTTATGTAGAACGAGATATGGTTCCTTACACGATAAGGCTGCTAATTCTGACACTCTCCTGGCCGAAACTATGGCGACCAAGAAAACCAACTTTCTTGTCAGTAAGACTAAAGGAATCTCAGCCAACGGCTCAAAGGGTTGTTTCTGTAAAGTGGACAGGACAAGATTTAAGTCCCATGGACAAATTGGTGACTTGACAGGAGGATTAATACGCAAGACCCCCTGTAAGAAGGTCTTTACCAGCGAGTGGGTGGCCAGCGGCCTCTGAAACCACACTGACAGAGCTGAGATCTGTCCCTTGATTGTGCTTAGTGCCAGGCCTTTATCCACTCCTAGCTGGAGAAAACTTAACACCCTATCAATAGTATATTTGCGGGAATTCCATCTTTTGTATTCACACCAGCCTACGTAGTTCCTCCACACCCTGTAATAAATCACCCTGGAGACCGGCTTTCTAGCCCTAATCAGGGTAGGGATTACCTGCCTAGACAGACCTCTACCCCTGAGAATCAGGGATTCAGCCTCCAGGCCGTCAAATTTAGACGCTGTAATGTAGGGTGGAGGATCGGGCCTTGTGAGAGTAGGTCTGGTTGTAGAGGAAGAGTCCAAGGGTCTCCCACTGCCATCTTCAGGACTAGTGAGTACCAAGTCCTCCGGGGCCAAGCCGGAGCTACTAGAATGACTGGCTTGTGCTCCACTCTGATCTTGCGCAACAGGCGAGGGAGTAACTGTAGTGGAGGGAATGCATATAGAAGTTTGAATTGATGCCAAGGGCAAACCAACGCATCGGTTCCGCAGGCCATAGGATCCCTCGCTCGAGACACGAACCTGTCTAGTTTCTTGTTGAACCTGGATGCCATTATATCTACGTCCGGCATTCCCCACCTCTGGCAGATTGTCTGAAAGACCTGGGGATGCAGAGACCACTCCCCTGGCAACAGACTCTGGCGACTTAAGAAGTCTGCCTGCAGGTTGTCCACTCCGGGAATGAATATCGCCGAAATGCAGGGTACATGAACCTCTGTCCACTGAAAAATCAAGCTCACCTCCCTCTGAGCGGCCTGACTCCTGGTTCCCCCTTGGTGGTTTATGTATGCCACCGCCGTGGCATTGTCTGACTGGATTCTCACCGGGAACCCCTTTAATCTGGAGGTCCATGCCAGAAGGGCTAGGCGAGCAGCTCTGATCTCCAAGATATTGATGGGGAGCTGCCTCTCCGCTTTCACCCAAGTTCCCTGGCGAGAGAACCCCTCGAAGACCGCCCCCCAGCCTGCCAGGCTGGCGTCTGTGGTAACTACCTTCCAGACAACAGGGCTGAAGGATTTTCCCTTTAGAAGGTTCTGAGGGTTCAACCACCAGGCCAGGCTTTGTCGGACCCTTGATGATAGCGTCAAAGGGGACTCTAAGGCATGTGCCCTCTTGCCCCAGGCTGCTAGAATGGCTGCCTGTAGGACGCGAGTGTGGATCTGAGCGTATGGTACTGCCTCGAACGTGGCCACTAGCTTGCCTAGTACTCGCATACACAGGCGAATAGTTGGTTTTTTCTTGTTTAGAACCAACTGAACCAACCCCTTGATAGCTTTGATCTTTACCAGGGGCAGGAACACCTTTTGCTGTTCTGTGTCTAACCTCATGCCGAGGTATTCCAACTGCTTTGTAGGCTGGAACGCTGACTTTCCCCGGTTTAGGACCCAGCCGAATTCTTCGAGGTACCGAACCGTGAGGTTTACTGCCTTTTGCAGACCCGGCCGTGAGTGATCTATGATTAAAAGGTCGTCCAAGTATGCTAGGACTGTGACCCCCTGGATCCTTAAATTGGCCAGAACTGGGGCTAGGATCTTCGTGAATACCCGGGGGGCCGTGGCCAGCCCGAAGGGGAGCGCCCTGAATTGGAAGTGTCGCTGCCCCACCGCGAAGCGTAAAAATCTTTGATGCAACTGAAAGATTGGTACATGAAGGTAAGCATCCTTTATGTCTATGGAGGCCAGAAAATCGTCCTTCTGAAGCGCGGCGGCTGCTGACCGGATGGATTCCATCCGGAAGGAACGAACCCTTAGGTAACCGTTTAACCTCTTTAGGTCCAAGATTGGCCTGACATCGCCGTTGGGCTTTGGTATGACAAAGAGATTGGAATAGAAACCTAGCCCTTGCTCTTGGGCTGGCACTTCTATAATTACGTCCTGGCAAAGCAGGTGATCCAAAGCTGCCAGCATTGAGGCCTTCCTTGCTGGATCCGTTGGTAGCCTTGATTCTTGAAAATGAGGCGGAGGATACCTTAGAAACTCCAGTCTGTAACCTGTGGTTACCGATGCCCGGACCCATTTGTCGGGGATCTTGGCTTCCCAAACTTCTGAGAAGAAACGAAGCCTTCCCCCCACCCGCGAGAGTGGGGGCGCCCCTTCATAAGGCAGACTTAGGGGCTGTCTTTGACGGCTTGCGATACCACGGCCTCTTACCCCCAGGGGCCTGTCCCTGCGATCTACTGTTAACGTTGGATCGTGCAGGCGGCCGTCGATACTGCCTGGAATTTGAGGGCCCCGAGACAGGAAAGAGCTGCCTTTTAAATGTAGGAGCCCGGAATGTCTTTTTGACCGGTAAAAGGGTACTCTTGCCATTTGAAATAGTCTGAATATATTTATCCAGATCCTCTCCGAAGAGTCGTCCTCCATGGAAGGGAAACCCTGCCAGAAGCTTTTTGCATGGGGGCTCCGCCGCCCAGTTCTTCAACCATAAGAGCCTTCTCATGTGCACCAAAAATAGTGATAAACGAGAGGCCTGCTGGATGGAATCTTTTATAGCATCTACAGCAAAACACAGAGCTCTGGGAATGTCAGAAAACTCTTCTGCTTGTTGGGTAGGCATGTCCTTTAACATTTCCTTTGTCTGGTCTTTTAACGCCTGACAAACACCAATCGCAGCCACCGCTGGCTGCACCACTGCTCCTGCCGTAGCAAAGGATGCTTTTAAAAGTGTCTCTAATCTTTTATCAACCGGATCTTTAAACATATGTATGTTTTCCACCGGGCAAGTTAGTGATTTATTCACACATGAGATGGCTGCATCCACTACTGGGAGCCTCCACCTCTTGGAGAATTTTTTCCTCCATGGGGTAAATGACCGCAAATCTTTTCGGTGGCAGAAAAATCCTGTCCGGCCGTACCCAATCCCGAAAGATCAATTCCTCCAAAAGAGGATGGACCGGAAAAACTGCGTTGCTTAACGGAGCTTTCAAAGAGCCCAGAGAGGATACCGGAGGAACCTGAGGCTCTGGCAATGGTAAACTAAATGCCGAGCGGACCATGTCCGTCAAAGACTGTACCCACAGTCTTTCTGTCTGGGAGTCTGAAAATGGTTCCTCCGAGGCAGACCCCTCAATCCCTGAACCCTCCTGGTTCAGGTCTAGTTGATCCTCCTGTGATTCCAATTCCTCCGGAGAGAGAATCTCAGCATCTGAGGATACACCTCTTGGTGATGGGGATCTAACCCGTTTCTTACCAGGAATAGCTCTAGCGATCAATGCTGCTATTCTCTCTTCTAGCCCCCCTAGGGATACGGCTAGCATCTCCTCTGTGATAAACACAGGGCTGGGCTGATCTGGGCCAGCCTCCGCACCAGATCCCCCTAATGGCTCATCCAAGGCGCCTTTTATGTTAATAAGTTGCGGGGAAAGTATCGGCATATCATCAGAATCAGAAAGGGAACCCTTTTGTTTTTTGGTCTTTTTTGTACCCTTTGACCCCGAACCTTTGGAAGCCATAATACAAAATCGAGGGACTCCGCCCACACAACAGACTGTAGTGGCCAGGAGTACAAAACCAGAGTTTAGGGGACAATAGATCACTAATGCCCAAAAACTGATGGGATCCCGTATGTTTTTTTTTTTTTTTTAAATATATATTATATATTTTCTTTTTACAACATACAGTGACCCCAAACTTAGTTTGCCAGCCTCCAACCTGCTGCAAAAAGGGGAATTTCTTGGCTTAACAAAAAAAGGCATTGGAACAAAGTCCAGCATGTACTACCCCTCTTCCGCCACCGGGAGTCACTGTTCTGCCGCTCTGCGTCCTCTCCTTCTGAAAATCAGCCTCAGACTGAGCACTGACAATGCCTGCTGTCCATAACAGCACAAAGGCGCGCCCTGTATGACGCCGCAGGCACGCCCCCCCCCCCGCCCTCCTGTCTGAACGGCGCGAAAAACGTCTATAAGACGTGCGCGCGCACGCGCGCGCGCGCGTATGCTGGAAACAGGAGGAACATGGAGGAGCCGCGCTGCTGGAGATCCAGGAACGCAGAAACAGGCGGCAGATTCAAACCCCCGGCCAGGTAGGACTCTCCAAAGGCCCCTAGGGATCCTTACTAGCCCTAGGAAGAAAACAGCAGGTTTAGCTAGCAACACATTCTTAGACAGGGGAACCTAGTGATGGGGGAGAAAGGGTGTCATCCTGTCTCTCTTAGACATAGTGAACAAGGTTGCCCATGCAGAGCATACTTAGGCTATCCCCCCTTTTAGGTTACCCCGGAGAGCCTGCTGTCGAACCAAGTCCCGCAGGCTCCCCCTTACCTGCTCCATGCTGCAGGATGTTTGTCCAGCAAACTGATCCAATCTTCTCCCATCTCCGTGGGTAGCTTAGTAGACCTTCAGGCCCTGGGGTCCTATGAAGGTACCCACTGTCCTGGACCTATATAGCACCCTGGCAAACAGGAACTTATGGTTTTTACAAACTCCAAGTCCTGGGCCCAGGGTCCAGCCCTCCAAAGAGGAGCATTATAGGCAAAACCCCACGGCTTGGGGCCCGGGTACTGTCCACTTTGGCACTGAGGCTCCTTGGACAGATTCGGTTAGCCCGCCCTTAATCCCAAGGATGTGGAGCAAAGCTATTCCGTGACCAACACCTAAGACACTGGCGAAAAAACTGAGGGACTCCCTCTAGGGGAGGGGGCTATATAGGGAGGGGACTTCCTGTTTGAGATTGCCAGTGTCCACACCTGAAGGTACTCCATATAACCCACATAGTAATGAATATGCCGCTCTGTGTCCCGTGATGTACGAGAAAGAAAAAATCATATCATCCAAGGCAACTGATGATTATTGCTTAATTTAAATTTGTATCAGCCTAAGGACCTCAAAATCTATTTAAGACCAGTTTCCCACACTTCCCTTTGGAGGAACTAGTATATTTGAGCAGCCACTGATTTATCTAAACAGCAACCTGGTTGGTAAAGGTCCAATGAGAGATATGGTAGAAAAAAAAAAGAAAAAAAAAAGGGAAACATGTCTGAACACTGCTTTACTAAACTTAAAATAAAGGATCTTAGTACTTTGCCAATCTGTACATGTAGAAGACAAGTAAATTAGATCTCCAGCAACTTCCCAATGTCATCTGAGAACAAATATAATTAAGTTTGCCTTAGCAGCATTTTATACCTACAATATTTTAGTGCGACTTAAATTTACTCATTTGTCCCCTTCCCTTTGTTTAAATTTTTTTTTTTTCCTGGGTGGTTAATTTTTTAACCACAAACTGGATGACTGCCATGGTTGCATACATCACACATGGACCCCATAAATAAGGAGTTAAATGGTTGTTGGAAATATCTTTAAGCAGATGTCACAAAGTTCAGCAAACCCACTGTGTCACCAAGGTCGACAGCTGACTATAAGGCAGGACAGATGTTAGAGAGGACAGATGGTCAGAACAAACAGTGGATAGTACCAGAGTTAGCTAGCTGATGGGACTGATCCTAAAAAATAAAAATAAAATAGAGTCTAATTCCAGACAGCTAAATGGATAAATTACTGAAAACAGCAGAGGTTACAGAGTGATGATCAGAATAAGCACAGTCAAGCTTAGCACAAATGCAGTCCAAATAAATCAGAAGAACAATCTAAAGCCCCATACACACGATCGGACTTTCTGACAACAAACTTCAAAATGAACAGGTTTTCAAAAAAAAATCCAACCGTGTGTACGCTCCATTGGCCAAACTTTTTCGGTTTTCATCAGTGAAAAGTTCGCTCTGCCAACATACTAACTTTTCGGCAACAAAAGTCCTACGGTGCAAAGTCCTATCGTGTGTACAGACGTCCATCAGACTTGTGTCCAAAGTACAAATACATATGCTCAGAACCAATGTTAAAATCAACCAACAATAGCAGAAGCTGACCAAAGGGTGGTGGTAAAGAGCAAAGACGAAGTGCTTTGTCACAAAACGCGTCGGGAGGACTCCATTGCTGCCCCACTTGTATACAAGCGCATTTTATCTCAGCCAAATGTAAGTTTGACAGCTGTAATAAAACTTTTTATTTATCCATACGGTATCACGCTGTGGCCACTTTTTCTTTTCTTCCTTTATACTTTCAACCATTTATGAGACCACCAGCCCAGGGAATATTATCTCCTGCATGGCTTCCCATCCACTTCCATTCATCCATTCTGGAGAGGAGTTGATGACCGGCTGAGTTGTGACCATCTGTGATATTATCACTATAAGCCCTTTTAGACTTTTGGTGGCGTATGTTACCTTAAGTCCATTGGCTCCGGTAAGCCTGCATTACTTTCGGTGATGGGATTACTGCACACTTGAAGAAAGTCACCTGTTATATTCCATTCACTTATTCACTTGATTGTTCTGGATTCTTATGGACTTTATTATATTCTTTGTGTGTTAACAATTGCACTATCACGTCTGTGTGTCTTGATAGCGGTGTGACATACATACGCCTTATTTCATCATACGGACTTTTTTCATACATTTTTTTGATCTAATATTGATGTTTCCATAAATTATTGATGTGAATCATTGTTTCATGCTTCATTAATTCACAATGTTTTTTCATAATTAGCATTGTGTAAGCGCTACACACTGACACTCTTTTTGGCTTTTTTTGGTTTTACTTCATACAAACCGTGTTAGCAGCTATTACATTTCATCTTGGCAGCGCAGTGTATCCACCACCTTGGCGGTAAAGAGCAGAAAAGAGCTGAAAAACAATGTGATTTTGGGAAAGTTTGCTGAAAAAGTCCTGCCATGTGTATGCATACCAAGTTGACGGCCAACGCCCTTCAAACAAAAATCCAGGGAAAAGTTTGTTTGAAGTCCGACCGTGTGTATGAGGCTTTAGGCATTAGTAGTCAGATAGAAAACAGAAAATTCTTGAGGGCATAAGTAGAGACACTAACCTACTAATCAGGCACAGACTGAATGCCCGGCATTCTAGTTAGCCACTTTCCTGATTAGAACAGGTGGTCATACTATGTAGGCAAAAAGGGATATTCAGCCAACAGGTAGAGATTGTTTTAAGGTGAAGATGATTTTAGGGTTCCTAAATCTTAAATTAAGTCATTTAGAAAATCGTTAGGCAAGTTTGTTTACAATAGATAAAAAGCTCCTGAGAAGAGTCCTATCATGTCTGCATATTGCCTGTGTAACATGATTTGTGATGGGAAAGACTTGTGGGTTTTGTGGAACAGCCGCAGAACTAAAAAATGCATTATATGTAAAGATGCACAATACAAGTAGAAGTGTAATAAGCCTCTTGTTGCAAATACCAAGATTGTATTTCTCTATCGCCATAGTCCATCCTTGGCATTTAGACAGCAAATACCTAATACTATGTTGGTGATACTTGCAAGTGCGGGTGTGCGTGTTGAAGCATGGCCCTGGATTGCGGAATGGGAAATATAAAGCTGTGGGGGAGGGGGAAACAAGAGCAAAATTTATGAAAATATTCTATACTTTTTTATGGTCCGATTCCTCTTTAAAAAAAAAGACACCCTTTAAGCCACAGGTGTCAAACACAAGGCCCGTGGGCCGAATCTGGTCCTCCAGACCATTTCATGTGGCCATCGCACCTCTTCTGCAGCTACCGGAGAGCTCCCTCCTCTGGTCCTCCTTCAGACTCTTACTTTCTGCTTTCAAGCAATGCATTTAGCTTCTTCCCAGCAGCATAAGGTAAGGGCGGTGCACTGTGATGTAAGGGAGAGTGGGGGACTCAACTTCTGATGGTGGGGTGGCTCTTGACATCTAATGTAAGGGGAGTAAGAGGAGGGAATGCTGATGCGGCCCACAATGAAATTGAGTTTGACACCTTTGCTTTAAGCAATAGAGGGGCCAGAGCTTACTGATTTTTTCATACATCCTTGCTATAAAACAACATGAAGGTCTTGTAGACAAGGATGTGAGATCAGTTCAAGGAAACTTGTATTGAGAATAATATGGAAGCTGCCAGTGCTGACCGTTTACCAAAAATACTGACTGCCTGAATTTTTGATTTTCTTTCTTTAGTTTTCTGAGACACTGACCCCCCCCCCCCCCCAAAAAAAAAAGAAGCACCCAGATATTGAAAGAGTGAAGTCAAAGTTTTTAACTTGCTTTGTTGTTCCAGGTCAGTAGGGATGTGCCCGGCGTGTTCGGATCCTAGTCCGAACTCACCCTCAATGATCCTGCCAGGAAGCGGTTACTGTCCTTGACCAATCAAAAGCAGTCGGACATTCTTTTTTTTTTTTATAAAAGAAATAAAAAGAAATTAATAAACTGCATTTCCCAGTCGAGACATTCTCAATCCTGAAATTGCATGTGCCTATTGTATACATTCAGCTGCAGGACAGGGAATGCCTTGGCCACTTATGATTGGCACAGTGCACATGACAGTGGGATAGCTCGGGTGGGTTTGGACTAGGATTCAAACACAGCTATGCTTATCTTTACAGGTCAATAAGTCAGAATGTATTGAATTCATTAGATTAGCGTGACTAACATGTTTCTAGTTTTTTCAAAAGGGCAGGTAAACAATGGTAGCCTGTATACCTCCTTTGTTATTTTTAAGGACAGCTTGGGATTAATTCATGTTTTGTTTTTATTCCTCCAACTAATTTAATCTAAATGCATGGAACACGCACCAAATACATGGTCAACACAGCTTCATCTGTGTATTTTGGTTACATAATAGCACTTTGTTCAGGGTCGACACTATACATCATTTTTTTTTTAATTACTATTACCGGTAAATAATAAATATAGAATATGATACCTGGCTGGAGCATAAACTGTTATTTCTTAAGAACAGAAAAATGTAACACATACCTCAGCAATGCGCACTGTGTATGGCTGTCCATGGAAGGTGGGGGCATTGTCATTGACATCACCAACTTGTATGTTCGCTTTCATTTTTGTGACCTGAGGATTTACAAGACAAGTTGTTCAACCACAATCTGCCATATGCTGTTTATCTGGTACCACAATACAACATTTTAGTACTTAAATTCAAGTGGTTCTAAAGACTGGATATTTTGTACCTTAATGCATTCCCTGCATCATGGTAAAAAATGTCCCAAAGTTTGTATCGCCCCCTCACCTCCCTTTAGCCTAGGTTCACATTGCCTGCAATTTGGCATGTGATTTGCAGCGCTGCACCAATTCCCAAAAGTACTTTGAGGAGCGATTTGTATAGACATTAGGGATGAGCCCGATGAATATTGAGTGCTTGCCCATTGGCCAAATTTAGAACCTAATTTGTTAGCAGGAAATTTGAGAATTCAGTGCTCAGCAAGATGCAGTGCATTGACGGCTGCTGATTAGCCAAACCATGCACCTGACCTGCATGCTTTGGCTAATCACAGCACGCTTTGCTGTGAGAGTCATGATTGGCTAAAGGCAGGGTGCACTCAGGGGGCTGAGTCCACATCCCAACACTATGTAAGGCTGCTTACACGGCAGGCATACATAGTGTAATAATTGAGAGCAGCAAAATTACATTTCTAAAGGACAAGAATGTAATTAAAAACTGATCATGGCTGTAATGTATTGCCGGATCCTGGCAATACACATAAAAATCTAAGAAAAGAACGTCATGAGTCCCCCCCCCCCCCAGTCCATTACCAGGCCCTTTGTTTCTGGTGTGAATATTAAGGGGAACCCTGCACCAAAAAAAAAAATGGCGTGGGGGTCCCCCCTACCAAAATCCATACCAGGTCCTTATCCGAGCACGCAACCTGGCAGGCCGCAGGAAAAAGGGGGGGAAGAGAGAGCTCCTGAACCGTACCAGGCCACACACCCTCAACATGGGGAGAGTGCTTTGGAGTCCCCTTAAATACCTTATTGCCCTGTGGTTGTGGGGGTCTGTGGGCGGAAAAGGGGCCTCCAGACCCCCCCCCATGTGAATGGGTATCGGGTACATTCTACCCCTAATCATTCGCCAAAAAGAGTAAAAAAAGTAAAAATTCTGTTCCCGAAATAACCCCCGGAAAACTCCACCTCCATGCGAGGCGTCCCCGCGACATCTCATGATGTCAGAAGGAGCGAGGTCACCCGGTTACATCACCGGGTGGCCCCGCTATATAACAGCTGTCAAAGCAAAAAGATACCCTGTGTTTAAGCAGCATTTATGTGTCATTTTTAAAGCCTCATAACCACCCTTCAATGTCTGCCATTAATATGACAATGAGCAGCACACAGTGCAGTGCAGGCAGGAATGGTAGTGCTGTGTTAAAAATTAAGCAGCATAAAGTCTCACCAGCTCTTTAAGCACTTAAGCCCCGGACCAATATGCTGCTAAATGCCCAAAGGTGTTTTTACAATTCGGCACTGCGTCGCTTTAACAGACAATTGCGCGGTCGTGCGATGTGGCTCCCAAACAAAATTTTGCGTCCTTTTCTTCCAACAAATAGAGCTTTCTTTTGATGGTATTCGATTGCCTCTGAGATTTTTATTTTTTGCAATATAAACAGAAAAAGACCAAAAATTTTGAAAAAAAAATGATATTTTCTACTTTTTGTTATAAGAAAAATCGAATAAACTAAATTTTAGTCAAACATTTAGGCCAAAATGTATTCAGCCACATTCCGTCAGTGTAGTGTTGGTGCGACTTACTATGTGATGTCTTCTCTACTCTCGCCGGATCGAAAATACCGCCGAGAGGAGAGGTGACATCACTTCCTCTGCCTGTGTTTACATTACACAGGCAGAGGGCGGGCAGCGGGGGAGGAAGTGGATTCGCTGGGAGCAATCACGAGGGGGCTGACAGAAACAAACAGCCGCCCCCTCATCCCGGATCGCTCCCAGAGGCTAAACGACCGCCACATGTAGCGGGGGGTGTCCCGATCGGATCCCCGACCCACAGGAAGGCAGGGACGTACCAGTATGCCCATCTGCCTGTACGTGCCATTCTGTGAACGTACATATACATGCGGCGGTCGTTAAGTGGTTAACCACTTCCCAATGGCCGTACGACTTTGTACGGCCGAAGGGATGTCCTGAATCTCTGACTGGCCATGTTTTTACGGCCTGCGCTTCTCAAGACCACTGACATGCCGATGCGCGTGCCTGGCGGCCATGATGTTCACCAGGCACTCGGGATCGGCGGCTGCAGGGACAAGATGTGGATCTCTGTGTGTAAACACAGAGATCCATGTCCTGTCAGGGGAGAGAGGAGACCGATCTGTGTCCCTTGTACATAGGGACACAGCATCGGTCACCTCCCCCAGTCACCCCCCCCTCCCCCACAGTTAGAAAACAATTTAGGGTACACATTAACCCCTTCCTCACCCCCTAGTGTTAACCCCTTCAATGCCAGTCACATTTATACAGTAATTAGTGCATATTTATAGCACTGATCGCTGTATAAATGTGAATGGCGCCAAAAATGTGTCAAAAGTGTCCGATGTCTCCTCCATAATGTCGCAGTCACGAAAAAAAATGCTGATCGCCGCCATTAGTAGTAAAAAAAAAATAATAATAATAATTCTGTCCCCTATTTTGTAAGCGCAATAACTTTTGCGCAAACCAGACGCTTATTGCGATTTTTTTTTTTTTTACCAAAAATATGTAGAAGAATACATATCGCCTAGACTGAGAAAATGATTATATATTTTTTTTAAATTGGGCTATTTATTACAGCAACAAGTAAAAAATATAGTTCTTTTTTCAAAATTGTCGCTCTATTTTTGTTTATAGGAATACAAAGTGTTATTGGATAGAATATATGTGCACAGACTAATTCAAACGATTGCTAGTTGCCTAAAGTTGTCACTGCGCTATATAGAGTTATGAGCCATTTTTTTTACATAACAACATTTATCACAACCTCTGAACAGTCCTTCCGCTCTTCCTGCTCCCACATTGCTGCCAGGTGCCCTCCCATCATCAACCTTTCACCCCTCAGTCTTCATGCCTACTTTTCTCTACATGTGAAAATCGCATGTAAAATAAATACATTAGGGTGGTCGAACCGAAGTTGATCGATCAACTTGGTACAAATTAACCTGCCCATACACGGTTCGGATCTTGGCAGGTTCCTGCTCAACTAATTTTATTTATTTACACGTTTTTTTGTTTCATATGTTTTTTTAAAGCATTTTCACTAGAGTTTATCGGTTATCACTAGTCGAGTATGACACTTGAATTAGTGCTGCTTTTTAATGTGTACTATCCAGTGGACTAATATCAGAGTGACTGCTTTTACTTTACAATCTTGAGACCCATCACAAATAGTATTTAATTTTGGACCTCTTTTTTTTTTTTAAGTGTATTTTGTGCGTGTACTCAAGAGAGGAGCCAGACTGCAGGAGTTCGGAGTAGGCAGACCTCCCCCTGAGGCAATCTGCCATCTTTCTCCCCGGGTGGCAATGGCGGGTGTGAGGGGGTCCTCCCACACAGCCCGCCCTACCTGCTCCGCTTTGAAGCCCAACGGGGCAGAGGGACTCCCCTATGAGGGAGTGAGAGGATATAGCCCGCTCAGCCAGCCCTGTTAGTCCTTCGCCTCTCTTTTTTTAGAGACCACATGGCCAAAGTGTGTGCATGTTAACCCAATTTCGAGTGCGTGTAAGTGTGGTGGTTTTGTGGGAGGGGGGTGGGCGTACTAAGCGCAGGCTTACCTCGCATAGCACACCCACCGGGAGCCGGGCTGAGACCACCAAACTCAATTCACATGCAGCCGAGACCGGGATCTGAACCCTTGGCTGCAGAGGTGAACGGCTTGTCAGCGCAGTGCCAATCGCGTTGAGCCACCGCAGCTCCAATTTTGGACCTCTTGACATAGCAGTAATAGAGTCACAGAGTATTAATTGACATGTTATATATGTATTAAGCTAATTGTTTTCTTTTAGAAAAAGTATGTCATCCAATTTTAACTTTTGTAAGACAATATTTTATTTATTACATTTTCATTGTCCACTTCTGGTACCGCTAAAGTCCATCAGCTGTGCTTTTCCAAATTTCTAAGAACAGTAAAACCTTGGATTGCGAGCATAACTCGTTCCGGAAGCATGCTTGTAATCCAAAGCACTTGTATATCAAAGCAAATTTTCCCATAAGAAATAATAAAAACTCAAATGATTCATTCCACAACCATTTATTCATAAATCCTTCAGTCTGTAGTTCATATAAAAGATTATAGCAATGTGATAAGTTGTTTAACCATAAAATGTCCATCCACAAATGGAAGCCTCCACAAGGGCATTAGAAGCAAAATCCAGCAGGAGCTCCAGAGTATAAAAGAGAAGAGAGGTGCCTCCAAGTATAGCAATATGTTTACATTTAATGAAGGTACAACATTTAGCAACTCACATGGTTGATGATTAAAACAGGCACATCTAAGTATGCAGGCACCAGGGGTAAAGCTGTCCACATAGACCGTCCCCGCACCGCCAGCTCTCACCGATGTCAGTCTGCAATCGTGACCAGGAAGACTACCCTGCTGTAGAGCGAACTGAAAGCGAGGATTAAACCGCTCATTGAAGGGATCACTTCAATGGTGGTTCTGAGGAAGGTCTTTGTGGATAGCATTACCCCGGATGCCTGCATACTTAGATGTGCCTGTTTTAATCATCAACCATGTGAGTTTCTAAATGTTGTTCCTTCCTTAAATGTAACCCTATTGCTACACTTAGAGGTGCCTCTCTTCTATTTTATACTCAGTTGTGACATGACTCTACTCTTATATCAAGACATCGCTTGTATATCAAGGCAAAGTTTATTTAAAAATGTAGCTTGTCTTGCAAAACGCTTGCAAACCAAGTTACTCTTAAACCAAGATTTTATTGCATTTATTTTTAAATAGCCTAAAACCTAAGAATTACATATCAATATTTTAAAGCAATATGCGAATCACTAATTGATCACATTGCTGGTATAAATCAATTAGTGCATTGGCAGCATTAGATTCATTCTCATTATATTCAGCTAAATAAATTTGATTTGTTAAACAGGAAACAAAACTGTCCCCACTTCAGACATTATCCAGATCACATTACCATACATATTTAAAGTAAAAGGACAGCTGAAGAAAGTTCTAAGGAAGGTTGTGCAGGAAATGTCCTTTCTTTTAATTGGTGATCTGTCTCCAGTGTGTTCCAGCAGAGACCAGTGTGAACAAATCATTAGAAATCATTCTTTTCTCCACCTTTAGGGCCCTTTCACACGTGCGGACGAACGGTCCGCTTTTTCTAAGTCCGTAAACGGACTTAGAATGGGGCTCTATGGGAGCGGATCCGTTAGCGGATGATGCATCCGCTAACGTCCGCCTACTATCCGCGTCCGCCTGGATCCGTTTTGCGGACGGAAGAAAACCCTATTTTTCTTCCGTCCGGTGGATCGGATCGGATGCAAACGGACAGACGGTCCGTTTCCATCCGATTCCCCATAGGGGATAGCGGAGGAGAGACAGGGCGGTCCCTGCACAGTGAGCGGGGACCGCCCTGTCCGCCGACAGCTGAGCGGGACCCCCCGCTGAGCCGACGGACACACACGGTGCGGACCGAAAAACGGTCCGCACCCTGTGAAAGGGCCCTTACTATCACATCTTCCTTATCCTGTCCTGGTTTACCAATTATACATTTTTAAGTCATGAAATGAAAAAGTCATACATACCCCCTCGGAGTCGCTGACGGAAAATTCAACTGTGAATTCGGATTTAGACTGCAATGAAAAGACAGACAAAATAGGATTAGGAACAATGTTTATCTTCCGACACCAGTAATTTTAGTTAAAATCATAATTACACACCAGTAATTGTAGTTAAAATCATAATTACATGCAAAATACTCTTAGGAGAGGGAAAATGGGGGAACTCAAAATATGGTAATGTGAGCTTATCATGTACAACCAGAACAATTACCATTTCATGTCTTAAGTGTGTTCTTTTATTGTACTGATATATGCAGGGCCGGCGGTAGACTATTTTAGACTGGGCAAGACAGGCTACTTGCACCCCCCACCTCCCCAAAAAATTAAAGGTCCAGATTCACAGAGCGATTACGCCTGTCAAACTGGTGTTAGACAGGAGTAATTTCAAATTTTGCGCGCCGTATCACTAGTTTGAATCCTCAAACCATGATACGGCGGCTTCGGGCCTCGATCCGAGAGGCTTACGACTTCGTAAGCCTTCGGATCTACGCTGCAAACTTTTTGCGGCCGCTGGGAGGAGTCTGCGTCATTTTCAGCGTTGGGATATGCAAATGACTTTTTACGGCGATCCACGAAGATACGAGCGGCCTTCGGAATCGCTTAAGTCATTTTTTTGCTACGTCGTTCCCGCGTCGAATTTAATATTTTTTTTTTTTTTACGTAACTCGTTCGGGAATAGGAATGTCCGTAAATGACGCTACTCAAAAAAAAATGACGTAACGACGTGATTTTGCGCAATGCACGGCGGGAAATTTCTGAACGGAGCATGCGCAGTTCGATCGCCGTGGGAACGCGCCTATTTTAAATGCTTCACGCCCCCTACTCGCGTAGATGGCTTGCGCCGGGAGAAATACACTACGCCGCCGTAGTTTACTGGACAAAATCTACCGGGATTCCACGTAGAGCCAGGTAAAATACGGCCACGTAGAGTATTTCTGATACTCTACGCGAATCTAATTGTATGTGAATCTGGCCCAAAGGCTCCAAATGCTGCCTGTACGGGGATGCTTTCTCACCTCCTTGCCAACATTAGCTCAGTGTGGAGACTGACTGGGGAGCTGGGATGGTTTGCACAGTACCTACCTTTGGCTGGATACCTCTTCATGGACTGGCTGAAGTTTGCAGGAGACAGCTTGGTCTCCAACTATCATCATTCAATCCTCCAGCGGTATGCGGAACGCCGGCGTAGTGTGTGGGGGACCAGAGCAGCCATCAGAAATTTTGGGACCCCTTACACAGCTTTAGGCCTGGGCCCCTTACATCAGAGTTTACCCCTTTCATTAGAGTCCACAAAGTTGCACCACCCTTACATCCCAAATGTCCGCTGTCCTTAAATCAAGGTCCTCAGTGCCCCCCCCCTACAATCAGGGTTCCCATCCCAGATTCCACCTTACATTAGAATCCCATAGTCTCCCCTTACATTAGAGTTCCCAGAATCCCTGTGACCATGGCTGCACCCTAGGCAGCAGGATGCCCTAGTTGGCTGCCTAGTTTGCCTAGTGGTAGCACCGGCCCTGGATATATGAATTCATATGTATGAACAATGAGGCCAGCAGAACAAAAAAAAAAGCCTGATATGTATTGCAGCCTTTTACCGAAACTGAACGTGGGGCGACAATCGCTGCAAAATCGCTCCACAATTCGAGTGCCATAGAAAGTTAGCTGGATCGCAAGGGCGTCCCACCATTTGCAGCGATTCGGAATAGCAGGCAGAATCCGCTATCTGGAATGCTATAATGTGAATGGAGCCTAAGACCCCTTTCACACTGAGGAGTTTTTCAGACGTTACAGCGCTAAAAATAGCACTGCTATACTGCCTGAAAAACTCCTGCCCAGCAAACCTCAATGTGAAAGCTGGAGGGCTTTCACACTGAGGCGATGCGCTGGCAGGGGAGAAAAAAAAAACTCCTGCAGGCAGCATCTTTGGAGCGGTATGTATACTGCTCCTTCACCACTCCTTCCCATTTAAAAGAATGGGAAACTGTGCCGAGGCACATTGTGGGCGGTATTAACCCTTTATCGCCTGCTAGCGGGGGTTAATACCGCACAGCTAGCAGCCAAATCCCGCGGCAATTACGACGGTATAGCCCCGCTATTTTTAGCGGCGCTATACCGCCACCGCGGCTCCCGCCCCAGTGTGAAAGGGGCCTTAAGGAAAGTTAAATGTTTACCCTTACAAATGCAGCCATTAAATAAAGTAATGTCATTTTCAAATATTATAGAGTGTTCACCTTAAAAATGAAATGGAAGTGTACATAAATTGGGCACAATTTCTGCATTAAAAATGTATCATTAATTTAGACAACAGCTCAAATGAAATAGAGTCCTACCTGCCAAAAAGTCTGTAATCTATTAATCCAAACTTGTGATTTATACACCACGCCGCATAGCCAGACATCTGAGACCAGTTCAGTGTTGTAGCTTCTTTGTCTTTTTTCTGCTCCTTCCTGCTCACTAGATCTCAAGGCTGATTTATTAAAGGATTTCAGAATGTTCACACAAAAATTGTTTGAAGATTCACTACAATCATCCAACCATGTGAAAAGAAAATACCTGTTTACCTATTTCATCTGCGCATGATTGGATAATTAAAGTGAATATTCACACAATATACTGTGTGAAGATGTTCAACTCTTTTAGTAAACCAGCCTCAAGGAGTCAACAGCATTTGGTGGTTGGGAATGCACAGGTGTGTTTTTACTTCTACCATGTGAGTTTATTAACCACTTATGGACCTATCCCATTTTTGACACTTGTTTAGATAAATCAATATTTTTTGCTACAAAATTACTGAGAACCACCAAACATTATATACAGTATATATTTTTTAGCAAAAATTCTGGACAATAAAATAACGGTTGTTGCAATATTTTATGTAACATGGTATTTGTGCAGCGGTCTTTCAAAACGCATTTTAAAATAAGAAAACAGTTCGGCCAATTTTTTGGGATGTTACGCCGAGTAAATAGATACCAAACATGTAACGGTTGAAAATTGCACACACTCGAACAGCGGTACTTAAAAGGGTTGTAAACCCTTAATGTTTTTCACCTAAATGCATTCTATGCATCAAGGTTAAAAATCTCCATGTGTAGCAGCCCCCCAGTGCCCCTGTTTTACTTACCTGAACACTGTCTCTCCAGGGCTGGGAACGAGCACACCCGCTCTAGCCGGTGTCTTGGGTCCTGATTTGATAGATTGATGGCAGCGCAGCCATTGGCTCCCACTGCTGTCAATCAAATATAATGATACGGGAGCCGGGGGTGAGGCTGAGTCCTGCTGTCTGTGTCAATGGTGTCCCTAGGGAAGCGCTTCCCGGGGGGGTTGGGGGACTCAATGCCATAAGAGGAGGATCGGGGCTACTCTGTAAACTCTTGCACAGAGGAGGTAAGTATGACATGTTTTTTTTTTAAATGTACCTCTAGTCCCCTTTCGCACTGGTGCGGTGGGTGCGTCGGCAGTAAAGCGCCGCTATTTTTAGCAGTGCTTTACCGTCAATTTTGTGGCGCTATTCAGCCTCTAGCTTTTAACCCCAGCTAGCAGCCGAAAAAGGGTTAAAATCACCTATACCGCCACTTTCCCAGCGGTATAGGCGCAATGCTAATTAATTTCAATTGTCGGATCGGTGAAGGAGCGGTATACACACCACTCCAAAGAGCCTGCTAGCAGGACATTTTTTAGTGTCCTGCCAGCGCACCACCCCAGTGTGAAAGCCCTTGGGCTTTCACACTGGATCGTGAGGAGCTGCTCTTTCAGGACGCTTTGCAGGCCCTATTTTTAGCATTATAGCGCCTTTTAACGGTTATCAGATTAGGGTTACAGAGAAGGTCTAGTGCTAGAATTATTGCTCTCATTCTGGCAATCACAGCGATACCTCTCATGTGTGATTTGAACACTGTTTACATTTGCCGGTGCGACTTACATATGCGTTTTCTTTGATGTGTGAGCACGAGGGGATGGGGCGCTTAAAAAAAAAAATATTTTTTTTTTTTTTTTTTTTTTTTAACAATGTCCTCTTAGAATGAAATTTATATATATATATATATATATATATATATACAGTATATATATATATATATATATATATATATATATATATATATATATATACAGTATATATATATATATATATATATATATATATATGTTGTGACGGTCGTAGAAAATCCACGTCAAGCATTCCCTTCTTCTTCCATAAAAGAAATCATTCCATGAGTAGGAATATCCCTGGAACCGCTGAATAATCCACACATGAGCCACGGCTTAATGCTGGATGCAAACAGGACACACTTTATTGCAAGTACACAGCACACTTTATACAGGATTTGGAACATCCCGCCCCCAACAACCGCTTTCCCATTGGTCCATCGTAAAGTATGCAGTCTTCACTCTGGTCCTCTCAAACCATGTAAATGAGGACTTGAAAATGTCTCAGCAGAGATTGGTCCCAAAGCTTGAATAGCCTGAATAGGTGTGTTGAGACATAAGCCCCCAGGGGGTAATTACTACAATGAAGCAATCAGAACAACAATTAACACCTCTACACACTGGACAATAAAATGTCTCTCACAAGCCCGGCTCCACTCATTTCACTAGTCGGAGCCAAGCATTGAAGTGTCATTGTCCTTTACTGGCAGCATGAAACCCTTTAGAATACACAAAGTCACCTTTTACCCATAACACACAGACATCAAAAATAGCAGGGAGAGAATTACACTGAAGTATATAGGCAATTGCATAAAAGTCCTTCACATATATATATATATATATATATATATATAAAATCACTTTTATTGCTGTCATGTGGAATGTAAACATCCCTTGTGACAGTAATAGGCAGTGACAGGTACTCTTTATGGAGGGATCGGGGGTTTAAAAGACCCAAAATCCCTCCTTTGCACTTCAAAGTATTCAGATCACCAAAATCTGTGATTCTGAACACAGTATTTTTTTTTAAATCAGCGTCATTGGCAGCCGAGTAAACCGGACGTTGCTTTGGGGAATTTTACTACGGAGATCCAATTAAAGGCAAATCCGGCTTCGTTCAGATGACAGCCTAGCGGCCAGATGCGCTGGATAGTGGCTCGGGTCTCTGTGTGGGACAGGAAACCCAGGAAAAGCATCAGGAGTGGCGGAAGGGAGTAGCATCCCCTCCCGATACCAGGGATCAGGGCTGGACTAGGATAAAAATGTGGCCCTGGACTTGATCCAGACCAGCCCAGGGCACAACACATCAGGGCACGGTACAGAGCTCAGCACATTAGGGCACAGCACATCAGGCTACTGGGTACAGCACATCATGCTACAGGAAACAGCACATCAGGGTACAGGGCACATCAGGACACGGGGCACATCGGGGCACATAGCACATCAGGGCATATTGCACATTATGGGGCACATCGTTTACCAGCCAGCATGCAGAGTAGCGCAGGAAGCCTGTGTAATAAGTTCTTTCTCATGTCACGCTGCTCCCTGCCCCCCAGCGGCTCCTCCTTTCTTCTCGTCCATCCCAGATGATGTCACAAGCAAATGGGGATGGACGAAAAGAGAGGAGGGGCTGCCGGGGGGCGGAGAGCAGCCGCAGTGTGACATGAGAAAGAACTTATTACACACGCTTCCTGCGCTACTATGCTGTTGGCATTTGACGAGTAGATTGCAGCGGACTTCCGACCAACCCATTGGCCCACCGGGAAACTCCCGGCAGTCTCGATGGCCAGTCTATTCCTGCCTGGGATAACGGCCAAGCAGATCAGTCATTATCATCATATAGCCAACCACCCTCTCTGAAAAACAGTTCCGGGGTATATACCGTATTTTTCGCTCCATAAGACGCACCTGAACATAAGACGCACCCAGGTTTTAGAGGAGGAAAACAAGAAAAAAAGTATTCTGAACCAAATGATGTACTAAAATATTTAATATTATATTACAACTATAGGTGGGTGGTGGACACAGTAATACCAGCTCCACTATCAAATCAGCTCAGTTACACTATACCTGGGTGGTGGTGGTGGACACAGCAACCCGCCCCCCCCCCTTCCCAGATCAGCTCAGGGTGGCAGGACAGACACAAACACCCCTTCAGCCTCTTCTATCACAACAGCTCAGGTGATGGACAGTGGATACCATGCCAGCCTACACCTCCCACCCCCCTTATCACCAGCTCACCTTGCACAACCCCCTCTGGCTGTCTCTGAGCGTCAGATATACCCAGGCAGCAGCTAAGAAGGAGGACTGAGGACATATTTTGCAGCAGCAGCAGCGGCCAGTGGAAAGAGGCAGGAAGTGATACTGGACCAGACCACAGCGCCGGGGGTGTTCCAGCTGAAAACAAAAAGCCAGCCAGGGCTCTTGTCACTTGCAGGATGGTGTCACATCTTGCGGGTGTCAACTCACCCGGGTGTGGAGCGCACCATTATAGCAACGCTGCTGACACCACCCATGTTTTGGCACTTGGGGCAGTCCACCTCCCCCCGCTCCACTTGGTATGCCCCTGTCTCACATCCTGTCTTTTCTCCCTTACACAGAAGCCGAGTGTCTGTATTCTGACACATCGGCGGCGGCGGGGGGCGGAGCCTGCGCAGTATTCACTCCATAAGACGCAGGGACACTTTCCCCTATTTTTTAGGGAGGAAAAAATGCGTCTTATAGTGCGAAAAATACGGTAGCCTGCATCTGCAGACTATACCACGATACATCTACTTCCTCCTACCGACGTACCGGTACGGCGGTTTGCATGAAGTGGTTTATCTGGATTGAGATCTCTGCACTGTGACGAGTGTCTCTTTTGTCCCTTTATGTGATTGGAGAAGGTGTTTGTTTTGGCTGGACAGAGCATACTAATATTGGAGACCTCACCTGGTTGCACGCCCGTTGCATGTTTGACCTTTGTAAAGGGAGTCTGGAGAGGATGGAAAGAGGCAGTGTGATTGGTTGCCGGTGGTGGTTTCCTCACATACGTGCTATTTAGCTGCACTCTCATGTCAGAAGCTCTTTTGAACATCTCCTGTGGACTTTTATCACTATGGACTTTTTAGGATTCTTAGTTTTGATGTTTAGCGCTGCACCTCTAACTTGTGAACACCATTACCTCTGTCCAATTAACAGGAAGCTGACCCTAAAAAGTAGTACAACTAAATCTAAAGGTAGATCTATTCCTGGATTAACATCTGTGCATCTCTGTGCGAATATGTTAGAAAGCGGCTGCAATCAATGCTGGAGACTTTAGCTGTATAAAAAGAATGATAAATCACACAGTGGCTTAAAGCACTTAAAGCGATTCAGTTCGCATGTGCCGCGCTATACAAGTTTTCATTCATTCATTCATTCATTCATTCATTCATTCATTCAAGCCTGCCATACTTGGATTGAAATTTGTCCGGTTCAGGTATGGGCAGGCTGATTGCATGTATGGGCAGGCTGATTGTACCCAAGTCAATTCATCAATTCACCTGGATACAAACAGCCTGTAGGATTATTTACATGCGATTACTGATGGCATCTACAGCCAAAAGTAGTAATCATTGTGTTCTGCTGACCAAGTAGGCTCCCCACGCCCTCTGCAGGCAGAACACGAGAGAGCTGTGGGAGGCATTCCCTGACTGCATTAATGGGAGAATCAATCAATTTTCTTTCCTTCCACCCCTGGTGGAATAAGACAAAATCAAATCATTTGTAGGCTGCTTAATAGAGCTCAAGTAGCTTAAGTAGTAAAAGTATCCTTGATGGAATTCCCACTGCCATTGTGTCTTCTGTACAGGGTTTGCACTACAGTCCTTGAATGGTATAACATGATAGTGGGTAAGTCAACCTCCTAGCACCTACACATAATAAAGATATAAATACATTAAGGGATTACCAATAGCGATGATAGAATGGCTTTCAGAGGAGCAGGTCCGATGTTGGCTGTACATAATGGTGCCGCTAATGGAGCCTGTATTCATGTACAGTTATCACAGACCAAACAAAGCTTGTTTATCCGCTCCTAAAATGTAAATGCTCATCATTGTCATCAGCTAATTTCCTGCCCTGAAGGAAGTTGCTGGGTGATTTAGAGAAGCCTCATCTCAGGTGTCGCTATCATACAGCAGCAGCGACCTGCAGAGAGATTGCTAGAAATCCATCTCAGGCCCCCAGGCTCTGCCTGCAGTTATCTCAAACAATACCAGACACTGTCTGCTAGGCTTTTCTGTATAAAAACATCATAAACCACTTCATCCCACACTGCCTGCCTAAACAGCATTTTGTGGATGCATTCCCCTTTGCTTTTCCTGTTATAAAATTGAGCAAGAATCTATTTTACAAAACTTGTAAAAGAATTAGCTGCATTATAATAAAAATGTATTCTGATCCCCAAAAATCAGGTGGGTTGATCATCTGGTCTTAAATCTTATATGTATCAGATTTCTTTAAAGAGTAATGCTGGCCATAAACTCCACGAAAAATCGTCCGAACGAACTTTCGAAAAACGAACATTTGGACGTGAGCAAAAACGATAGTGCCATCATGTAATGACCGATAAATCGTTCAGTGGACATAAATTAAAAATTTCCAAATGTGTCCTTCGTTTTTTCGTCTCAAAAACGTCCCAACGATTATCGATTTTGTGCCCATTAACTGTTCGAAAAACAAAAGAACTGTCTGAACGACCGAAATTCGGCTGAATTTTTGTATAGTGTATGGCCAGCATTAGTCAATGCAGAACTGATATCTCACAGATCTTTATGGCAATCGGACAATGGCTTAGTGGTTAGTGCTGCCCCTAGCAGAACCAAGGTCGTGTGTTCAAATCTCAACCATGGCACTGCCTAGAGTTTGCATGTCCTACCTGTGCCTGTGTGGGTTTCTTGCTACACTCCAAAGAGATGCTGGTGGGTTAATTGGCTCCTATCTAAATTCGCCCTAGTATGTGTATGTATGAATGTGAGTCAAGGACCTTAGATTGTAAGCTCTTTGAGGGCAGCGACTGATAAAAGTACATTATATTATGAAAACAATTGGGACGCCTCCCTTTACACGCACATGGACTTTAATGGCATCTCAGTCTTAGTCCATAGGGTTCAATATTGAGTTGGCCCACCCTTTGCAGCTATAACAGCTTCAACTCTTCTGGGAAGGCTGTCCACAAGGTTTAGGAGTGTGTCTATGAGAATGTTTGATCATTCTTCCAGAAGTGCATTTGTGAGGTCAGGCACTGAAATGGATGAGAAGGCCTGGCTGGAGGTCTCCGCTCTTATTCATACCAAAGGTGTTCTATTGGGTTGAGGTCGGGACTGTGCAGGCCAGTCAAGTTCCTCCACTTCAAACTCGCTTATCCATGTCTTTATGGACCTTGCTTTGTGCACTGGTGTGCAGTCATGTTGGAACAGGAAGGGACCATCACTAAACTGTTCCCACAAAGTTGGGAGCATAAAAACTGTCCAAAATGTCTTGGTATGCTGAGACCTTAAGGCCGCGTACACACGACTAAATAAATCCGATCAAATCGGTCTGACAGACCGATTTGATCGGATTTGTCTGCTGGGCTATTTTGGTTTGATCGTGTACACACGATCAAACCAAAAACCCCGCCGGCAGACAGCGCGGTGACGTGGCGGTGACGTTGACGCCGCCACGTCACCGCACCAGGAAGTAAAAAACTTCCACGCATGCGTCTAATCCATTTGACGCATGTGTGGGCAGATATGTCCGCTGGTTAGTGTACTAACCAGCAGATATGTCGGACGGACGGGTTCCCAGCAGACAAATTTTAAAGCATGCTTGAAAAATGTTAAAGTCTGCTGGAAAAACCTGTCTGTCCACCCGTACACACGATCGAATTTGTCTGCTGAAACGGTCCGTCGGACCGGTCCATTTGATAAATTTGATCGTGTGTACGTGGCCTAAGAGTTCCCTTTAATGGAACTAAGGAGCCAAGCCCATCCCCTGAAAAACAACCTCACACCATAAGCCCCTCTCCACCAAATGATTTGGACCACTGCACAAATAAAGGTCCATAAAGACATGGATTAGCAAGTTTAGGGTGGAGAAAGTTGACTGGCCTGACCTCAACCTGATAGAACACCTTTTGGATGAATTAGAGCGGAGACTGTGAGCCAGACCTTCTCATCCAACATCTGTGCCTGACCTACAAATGTATTTCTGGAAGAATGGTCAAACATTCTCATAGACACACTCCTAAACCCTGTGGACATCTGTCCCAGAAGAGCCAAAGCTCTTAAAGCTGCAAAGGGTGGACCAACTCAATATTGAACCCTATGGACTAAGACTGGGATGCCACTAAAGTTCACGTGCCTGTAAAGGCAGGCGTCCCAACACTTTTGGTAATATAGTGTATGCGTAAAGCACTGCATAAATTGACGGCGCTATGCAAGTACCTATAATAAATAAACTGTGCTCCCAGCTCCACCAACCCTAATTCTCTTGCTATTTTAGGTTTTCCAGATTGCAACTGGAAAAAGAGAAATTTTGGTTTAAAAAATCTTAGGCTCGAGCAGTATTAAGACCAATTCCAAAAATGTAATATATTGCAGCTTGCCATGCGCCTTATATGTGGTAGCTGCGTACATTCTTTTTGTTAGGATTTTTTATACAGGGGACTAGTCCTGTATTAGAGTGCCCCCACTCTGGATGAATGAACAACAGAGCCACCTTCGGACAGCAGCATTTTTAATCTGGTGGGAGGGGAGTGTTAGATGTACTAGATTTGGACAAACTAACAAATTGGAGCCAAACTCCAGCTTACTTTGCAGTTACACAAGCAGTTACAGTCATTTTTTTCTCTTGGAATAAAGGTTTTAAATGAATGAATAAAAACAAATCAGCCTTATAAAGGACATCTCTCTTTGCAATAATAAAGCTGTTCTATTTCCAGTACACTGCTTGGCCACTCGGGGAGGGGCGTGGAGCCTGCCGGGGTGGGCGTCTATGGTTAAGGACAGGCAGCTGGTGGACTAGTTCCCCTCGTGGAACATGCCACGTTTCTTACCTACTTCCTCTCTCCCTTCACTACCTCTAATCCTTTGTCCCCATCTTCCCTTACTTACCTTTCTCTGTGCATTACTTTTTATTTGGTTCCTCCTGCCTTTTCTAACACTTTATAAAGTTTTGTTACAAGTAAAGATATAATTTGGCAGTGGTAAATGTTTTGTCCAAACATGCTTAGCTGATACGTTTGTCGGAGAGCTTGTTCTGTTGAAAAACAAAAGACTTACTGGTCAGATTACCAGGTGAATATAAAGAAAATAAAGCATAAAAAAGAAAACTAATGCACCCATCACATTTAAGAATAGGCAAGCTGCAATAAAATAGGTATTTCCTCTTCGTTAATGTGACAGACCCAACTGGGACAGGGGCTTTTGGAGAGGACTAGGGGCAAGCTTCCTACCCACTGATTATGGCCCATGGAGAGAGCAGATCATTTTCCAATGATGGACAACAATGTGATAAATGCTGAGAGTTAGGCTTGGACTAATTGTTTGAAGGAGGACAATAAAGCTTCCCTTCTAGAGTGGATGGAAAGGTATAATATTATTCTTGTACAAGTTAATGGTCAGAGGTAACATGGTGGCCCCTCCCACCAACTGGGTTGGAGAAGCTCCTTCACTTGGGACAGAAATATTAAACAACATCATCTCTCAACAAATCTATGATTATAAATTAATTCCACATTTTCAGACTACTAGAACATTGTATGAGTTAGTCTCAGACTGTTCTAGACTTTTACCGGACAGTCTAGGGTGGGGTGGGATCACTGTTTGTTATGTGTGTTTGTCCCATTATGTTCCTCCTAGGTGTGCATCCCCATTGTCAATTTAGTCACTTATTGTTTATGTATGTCTCTTTTGGAGAGGTGATATTGTGACCACTGTAATTTGTTTTTGAACCATTGTGGGATGTTATGTTTTTATGCTTATGTGTAATGTACTTTGTATATTCAGGGTGGCGGGCTGGGTGCTGAATGGACTGGGCATCTAGATTTATTTAGGTGACTAGTTGTTTAACTAGTTCATGTTAATTAGACTCATGTTTATGTTGGCGGTTCCCTAGTTTTGTTATTTGCCTTACTGTTTGCATAACATGATCAAGCTCAAGCTCTTTGCATAACATGATCAAGCTATTTTTGTGTGGTGTATAAATTCTGTGTGAGTTTACAATAAAGAGTTCCAGTTTGCATCTAAGGTAGTGCCGTTTAGTCTTGGGTAAAATATTCAGTATAATACCTGGTTTCCCATGATGTGACCTATGTATTGTTTCTAGAAATCTAATTACTTCCCGGAAGTGTCAAATTCTTGCCTTAGGATTGAGGACAAAATCATATTTTATTATCTGTGTACCCATAGTTGATGTAGAGTTGTTAGTGCATAACAACTGTAAACAAAGCAGAAGTAGGTTGTAATATATGCAGATTGGTGGCGGTGTCACTAATGGCATTATTTAGTGCTCTGCTGTGTGCAAGTTTCTGCTATCAGCATCTCTTCCCTGTCATCAGATAAAGGCTTTTCAGTGTGCTTCAAACATAAATAAATTATAGCAGGAGAATACTACAAAGAATCACTGAGTGACAGCTCAGAGTCTGCCTGCAGCTGCTGATGTCACATCCAAGATGGCAGCGCCCAACAGTCTCATGTCTGTTTAATATCATATCATCATCATCATCATCATCAATAAATACACAAAACAATGTGATTTGACATTTATGGGAAGCTTACTGCTAATATTACTAGTACGGGGGCATGGTCTCTTTAAAGCAAACCTGTCAGTCAAAAAAACTATACTTGCAGCACACGTGAAATACAGGTTCCCTTAGATGGGCATATCTGTGATTAATTAGATGAATTCAGGAAATGCATTACTAGAATGGATTAGCATATTTAGATACATGCCTCTTTATTTCCCAATAGGAATCTTTCTAGCCTGCCCAAGTACAGGCTTGGCAGTAAGTACCAGGAGGCCAGGTTACCAATGACCACAAGGATTTGCAAAATGCAACAGCTGGGCCTAAAGAGTCAAATAGGAATACAATTTAAAGGGGTAGTAAAGTCTCATGGTTTTTCACCTTGATGCATTAAGGTGAAAAACCTTCTGCGCTGCCCCCACCCCTCCCAAGCCCCCCTTTTACTTACCTGAACCCAATCGCTCCAGCGATGGGGGACAAGCACAGCCACTCCAGCTGCTGTCTTGGGCCCTCATTGGATAGATTGAAAGCAGCAAAAACCATTGGCTCCCACTGCTGTCAATCAAATACAGTGACACCGAAGCCGGGGGGGCAGAGCTGAGTCCTGCTGTCAATGGAAGTAGCAGCAGGACTCAGGAGTCTGCCCGCATGAGTGCCCCATGGAATCTCCATGGGGGCACTCGATGCGGGGAGGAGCCAGGGGCGCTGTTGAGGGACCCCAGATTAGGAGGATCGGAGCCACTCTGTGCAAAACCCGTGCACAAAGGAGGTATGCATTTAAAATGTTTGTTATTTAAAAATAAAAAATAAAAACCTTTAGAGCCGGTTCACACATGGGCGACTCGTCAGGCGATTTAGCCACCTGACAAGTCGCGCTCTGCTCTGTACAATGGAACAGTTTTAATAGGAGTGACTCAAGTTGCTCCGATTTAGAAAAAGGTTCCTGTACTACTTTGGGACGACTTCAGGGTGTTGAGAATTGACTTCAATACAGAAGTCATTTTGTAAGTCGCCTCTGAATTTGTGGGCAGATCGCCTAGCCGAGTCGCTCAGCAAGTCGTGCTGCCCCAGTGTGAACCGACTCTAACTATCACTTTAAAGGTAGTGTAAAGATAAAGTATGCCCTCTGTTCATGTGAATAGAAAATGTTTAAACCTAACCACATGATAGCAGTCATATCAAACTGGGTACTGGGTATATCAGTGGTACTCAACCTGGGGCCGGGTCCCCCGCGGGGGTCAAATGACGATTTGCCAGGGGTCACCAAATCTTGGGCAGTCCCTGGAGACTGTGGCCGCCAATTCAGTTCACGGCATAGCTGTCATTGCTGCGAGACACCACAGAGCTGGGGACACACTACATGTGATTATAGTTGCCATTTAGAGTCCAAACTACAGTTCTCAGATCAGCAGATGATCTTGATCAAGAGCACCCAAGTTGGCTGATCAGAACCCCCCCCCCCCCTCAGCACTGCCCCTCACCCCCCCCCCCCCCAAAAGGAGTAAGAGAAGGAATAAAAATGGAGAATACATGGAAGGGAGAGGAAGAATAAGAGAAAGAACAGGAAATATGGCTAGAGAGAGGGATGGGGAAAAAAATAATTTTAAAAGATTAAGATAAAGAGATGAAAGGGAAAGAAAGGAGAACATAGAGAGAGGGGAACGTCCTAAAAGGTTTTAATACTGTCCGTGAGTTAGGGGCAAATTACTTGTCTTGCCTTGGGTGCGAAAATTCTACTGTTAGGGGTCCCCACAACTTGGGAAATTTTATCAAGGGGTCACGACACGATCAACGTTGAGAACCACTGCTTTATATAGTTCCACAAAAATGTAATTCAATTAATTTTTACATCCTCTGAGCTATATTTTCAAGGTGTAATTGTCACGTTACACCAGGCCAGTACTGATGGATCAGACCTGTTTAACGTTGTAGAGGTTTCTCAGGTTAAACCACTAGTTCACTCTCAGTTTCACAGAAAGTTAGGGTTAGTTCATCACAACCTCGTAACGTAATTCATGCAAGTGACTAAATGCTACCTTATTGCGGCATAAGCGTAGCTGGGTACTATTAACCAGGTACCGTAGAAGCAGATACATACAGCAAAGCGAAAGCCCACACAATCTGAGTAGTAACAGGATTAATAAGCTAAAGAACAGAAATGGATAATGTTATGTCACATCATCTGGAAATGAAAGCAAAGTGTCCCAGGCGAGACATGCAGCTACAAGCAGAAGTAATATGAGCTGTTAGCAATAGGGTCTGACATTGAAGCAGGTGCTCTTCCTAGCACAAATACTTGCGATTTTGCAGGCTTTGAGTAAGAGTTCTGAGCAGGTAATTAAGCTGTACAGGCTGGTGGAGCGGTCCTGGCGTAGAGGGTACAAGGTGACCAAAGCAGGAAGCCTCGGATTCGTAGCTGGTATTTGAAGTCAGGTTACCAGGTTGGAGTGGTGCAGGGGCTGCAGTGCATCTTGGGGATCCTCGAGGTGCGTGGTTGCTAGAACATGACGGCGGGTGTCTAACAAAATATCAGAACACCCTGCCGTCATTCTTAGGCGTTTAAATACCCGCAATTCGCGGGGAAGGAGAGGTGCAGTCGCACTTCCGCGTTCCACACTGGAACGCATGGTGCGCGCCCCGGAAGTGACATGAAGAACCTCTAATCACAGTTCCGCGTTCCATGCTGGAACGCACGGCGCGCACACCGGAAGTGACGCGAGGAAGAGGAATCACGGAGCGCAGCTGCCTGGTATAGGGGCAGCTGCGCTATAGCATCAAATTAAGGATTTTTATTACATACTCCCCTCCTCAAGGGAGCTCTTATAGAGCTACCAGGTTGAGCGGGTTTGTTAGGATATTTCTGATGAAATTGTTTGATTAGTCGTGCAGCATGTATATTGGAAGAATCTTCCCAAGAGTCATCAGACTGATCATAGCCTTTCCAGCGTATGAGGTATTGAAGATTAGAAGCTTTTTTCCTGGAATCTAAAAATTTTTCAACGATGTATTCGGTTTCACCGAGAACTTGTACAGGAGGTGGTGGAAGTGGTTTCCTGTTAGGAAAGGGGTTAGAAATGTAAGGTTTGATGAGTGACACGTGGAATGATGGATGTACCTTCCAGTCTGGTGGTAGGGAGAGTCTGACAGCATTGGGATTGATAATATGAGAAATTGGGAATGGTCCAGTGAATTGATTTCCAAGTTTCCTGGAGGGAATATTTAGGTGAAGATTGCGTGTGGATAACCAAACTAAATCCCCCACCTTGTATGTTGGTGGCGTAGAGCGGTGTGAATCATAGTATTTCTTCTGTGTTGCGTGTGCACTCTCCAAATTGGTACGTAGAAGGTGGAGTGTCTTCTCTATGGAAGATAGATAGTCTGTGACTGCAGGTACTGGATTTGGGAGGAACGAAGAAGGTAAGTTGTTGGGGTGGAACCCATAATTGGCGTAAAATGGAGAAAATCGGGTAGAAGAACTCGTGGAGTTATTGTAGGCATACTCAGCCAAAGGCAGTAAAGGATTCCAATCATCTTGAAGATGTGTACAGTAGCAGCGTAGATATTGTTCCAAAATTTGATTTATACGTTCGGTTTGACCATTTGTCTGAGGATGGTAAGCAGTTGATAGTCTATGGTCGATCTGTAAGGTGGTAGTAAGGGCTTTCCAGAATTTGGAAATGAATTGAGATCCACGATCCGAGATAATTTGGGAGGGTAAGCCATGTAGTCTAAGGACTGTGTCGATAAAGGCTTTTGCCGTCTCTAGGGAAGTTGGTAGTTTCTTTAAGGGAGTGAAGTGTGCCATTTTAGTTAGGAGGTCAACGGTAACCATAACAGTATTAGTATCGTTTGATCTAGGGAGGTCTACAATAAAATCAATAGAGACTACCTCCCAGGGTCTCTGAGGTACTGGAAGTGGTGCCAATAAACCGAAAGGAGGTTTTCTGGATAATTTGTTGCGGGCACAAACGTCACATGATTTTACATACTGGTGTACAGATTTAGAAAGAGAGGGCCACCAGTAATGTCTCTTGACAAGGTGAATGGTGTTAGTAATGCCAGGATGACCGGCTAATGGAGAATCATGAAGTAGACGGAGTAAAGGAATCTGCAGTTTGGGGGGTACATACATTTTATTTTGGTAGGTATATAGCCCGTCAGGATGTTTGATAAGGCCTGTTGGAAGGTTACAAGTTTCTGTAGATAGGGTTTCGGAGAGTAACTGCCTAAACGAAGTGACATTGCCAATGAAACGATGAGGAGGGATGATAGAGACTGGTGGATTCTCCGTGAATTGATCTTCAGACATTCGTGAGAGAGAGTCTGCTTTAATGTTTTGTGAAGCGGGTCGATAGCTTATAAAAAAGTCAAACCTGTCAAAGAAGAGAGTCCATCTAACCTGACGAGCAGAGAGGGTCTTACAGGATTTCAGATGTTGTAGATTACGGTGGTCAGTGAGTATAGTTATTGGATGAGTTGAACCTTCAAGTAAATGTCTCCAATTTTCCAAGGCAACTTTAATGGCCAAGAGTTCCTTTTCACCGATAGGATAATTTCTTTCAGCTTGTGTTAGTGTTCTGGAGTAGTAGGCTACTGGATGCAAGGAGTCAGAGAGAGTCGGGCGTTGAGAGAGTACAGCTCCCAAGGCATAATGGGATGCATCAACTTCCAAAGTATAATGAAATAAAGGATTAGGGAGTTGCAGAACAGGAGCTGAGGAGAAACAGTGCTTTAAGGTGGAAAAGGAAGTTTCTGCTTCCGGAGACCAGGTGAAAGATGTCTTAGAACTAGTGAGGGCATTCAATGGTTTGACTATTGCAGAGAAATTTTTAATAAATTTACGGTAGTAATTGGAGAATCCCAGAAATCGTTGGAGAGCTTTCCTTGAATACGGAACTGGCCAGGAGATAATGGAATCCACTTTGGATTGATCCATCTGAACCCCCTGAGGGGTGATGTGGTATCCCAAGAAGGTGACACTGGTTTGGCTAAAAATACATTTCTCCAATTTTGCATACAGGGAATGTGTTCTAAGCCTGGCTAAAACCCAACGAACATGTTTGACGTGGAGCTCGAGGGAATCTGAGTAAATTAAAATATCATCTAAATATATAACTACGCAGATATCAAGCAAATCTCTGAAAATATCATTTATGAACCACTGAAAGGTGGCCGGTGCATTACAGAGGCCAAATGGCATGACGGTGTACTCAAATAGGCCGTATCTGGTCTTGAAAGCAGTCTTCCACTCATCTCCAGAGCGTATCCGAATGAGATTATAAGCACCCCTGAGATCTAATTTTGTGTAAATCTTTGAGGATTGGAGGCGCTCTATGAGTTCTGGAATGAGTGGCAACGGATAGCGATTTTTTATAGTAATAGAATTTAAGGACCGGTAGTCAATGATGGGACGGAGAGAACCATCCTTATTTTTGACAAAGAACATAGCGGAACTGGCAGGGGAAGTGGAATGTCTAATGAACCCCTTTTTTAAATTCTCATCTATGTATTCCTTTAGGTGTCCTAGTTCAGGTTGAGATAGTGGGTATATACGGGCGGTTGGGATAGGACTATTTGGAATTAAATCAATCGGACAGTCGTAAATCCTGTGAGGGGGAAGTCTCTCTGCATTGGTCTTACTAAAGACATCACTGAAGTCTTGAAGGTAATTTGGGAGAACATTGGCAACAAGCTGAAGGCTAAGCACTGGGGCAGTGGTGTAGCAATTTTGGTTACAGTAGGAGGAAGTCAATTTAAGGGATGAAGTAGACCATATGAAAATTGGTTGGTGTAGTAGTAGCCATGGGAGACCAAGAATAATTGGGAAAAGAGGAGAAGGAATTATATTGAAAACCAAGGTTTCTACATGGTGGTTATCACAAGTCACCAGAATAGGAATGGTTTGGGATAAGACAGGACCGGAGGTGGAGGTAGAACCGTCAATGAAGGTGACAGAGAGTGGTGTGGATTTGAGTATAGAGGGAATTTTATTGGACTTTACAATCTCTGAGTCAATGAAATTCCCACAGGCTCCGGTATCAACCATGGCATCAATGGTAGTAGTATTATGTTCCCACTGTAAAACAAGAGTAATAAATGTGAATTGATTAGAGGTGGTATGAGGGGGGCTGGTCTTACAAATGTTAGAGATTGTACCTTCAGTATTCTTTTTGAGTAGAGGACAAGTAGATACCATGTGGTCTGGGGCTAAACAGTAGAGGCAGAGGTTATGTGCTCTGCGACGTTGCTTCTCTGCAGGAGAGAGAGGGCCTTTAACAGTTCCAAGTTCCATAGGAACAACTTTAGGTGGAGTATTATATCTCTTGGGGGGTGAGACAGGGATGGAGGTAGCACGCTCAGCCTTTCTTTCTCTAATACGTCGGTCAATAGTGAGGGATATTTGCATAAGATCTTCTAATGAAGGGGGAAGCTCAATGCGTGCGATCTCATCCTTCATGGCCTCAGATAGGCCAATGCGGAATTGATTACGTAAAGCAATGTCAGTCCATTGTGTGTCCCTGCTCCAACATTTGAATTCTGATATATATTCTTCAGCAGGCCTCTTCCCTTGCTTGAGCTGTCTAATAGTATTTTCTGCAGTAAGTTGTTTATTGGGGTCCTCGTATAAGAGAGACATCTCATCTAAAAAACTGTTAAATGAACCTAGGAGATCGCCATGCTCTTCAACATAAGCGTCAGCCCAAACGCGAGGCTCACCCTTGAGGTAGGAAACTAGAGTAAGGATCTTAATCCTATCTGAGTAGTATGTGCGGGGCCGTAATTCATACATGAGTCGGCAGGAGCTGACAAACTGACGGTAAAGTTTTCGGTCCCCTGAAAAAGGTTCTGGGGAGCAAACCTTGGGTTCGGGCCTATCACGCTGTTGGGCGTGAGCTTGATTACGTATCACTTCATTTTCTAAGCGAAGTTCATTCATAGAGGCAGTAAGGGTCTCTACTCTCTGTGATAGAACAACTAGATGATTGGCGAAATCCCCTGGATCCATTTGTAAACGTATATAGGGTTCTGATATTATGTCACGTTACACCAGGCCAGTACTGATGGATCAGACCTGTTTAACGTTGTAGAGGTTTCTCAGGTTAAACCACTAGTTCACTCTCAGTTTCACAGAAAGTTAGGGTTAGTTCATCACAACCTCGTAACATAATTCATGCAAGTGACTAAATGCTACCTTATTGCGGCATAAGCGTAGCTGGGTACTATTAACCAGGTACCGTAGAAGCAGATACATACAGCAAAGCGAAAGCCCACACAATCTGAGTAGTAACAGGATTAATAAGCTAAAGAACAGAAATGGATAATGTTATGTCACATCATCTGGAAATGAAAGCAAAGTGTCCCAGGCGAGACATGCAGCTACAAGCAGAAGTAATATGAGCTGTTAGCAATAGGGTCTGACATTGAAGCAGGTGCTCTTCCTAGCACAAATACTTGCGATTTTGCAGGCTTTGAGTGAGGCCCCATACACACGATCGGATATATCCGATGAAAACGGTCCGCGGACCATTTCCATCGGATATGTCCGATCGGGAGTTTGATCCGATGGCGTGTACACACCATCGGATCAAATTCCCCGCCGCCGGACGGCGCGGTGACGTGGCGATGACGCGGCGGTGACGTTGACGCCGCCGCGTCACCGCTACGTCACCGCACCAGGAAGTAAAACACTTCCGCGCATGCGCCGAATCCATTCGGCAGCGGCGCGGCGGTGGTGGGAGCCGACATGTCTGCTGGTAAGTGTACTAACCAGCAGACATGTCGGGCGGACAGATTCCCACCGGATAGATTTCAAAGCTTGCTTTGAAATCTGTCGGGTGGACAAATCTGTCCGCTAGCCCATACACACGAGCGGAGATGTCTGCTGAAACGGTCCATCGGACCGTTTTCAGCGGACATATCCCCTCGTGTGTACGCGGCCTAAGAGTTCTGAGCAGGTAATTAAGCTGTACAGGCTGGTGGAGCGGTCCTGGCGTAGAGGGTACAAGGTGACCAAAGCAGGAAGCCTCGGATTCGTAGCTGGTATTTGAAGTCAGGTTACCAGGTTGGAGTGGTGCAGGGGCTGCAGTGCATCTTGGGGATCCTCGAGGTGCGTGGTTGTTAGAACATGACGGCGGGTGTCTAACAAAATATCAGAACACCCTGCCGTCATTCTTAGGCGTTTAAATACCCGCAATTCGCGGGGAAGGAGAGGTGCAGTCGCACTTCCGCGTTCCACACTGGAACGCATGGTGCGCGCCCCGGAAGTGACATGAAGAACCTCTAATCACAGTTCCGCGTTCCATGCTGGAACGCACGGCGCGCACACCGGAAGTGACGCGAGGAAGAGGAATCACGGAGCGCAGCTGCCTGGTATAGGGGCAGCTGCGCTATAGCATCAAATTAAGGATTTTTATTACAGTAATGTAGGAAAAGCAGTACCTCTCGATCCAATGGTTGTCTCAGCCAGACTACACCCGTCTCACTTTGTACAGCAAAAAACTTTTGGGCTTCATCACCTACAATTCCAAACACGAGAGCATTTCCATCAGGGTCACGGGCAAGCAGCTGTGTTATTGATGAACCTGAAAGAGAATGTTGAGAAAAATTATTCTCCAGATCATAGGTAGAAGGTAACACTGAATTCATACTTCTACATTTGAAGATAAATGTGGTTTAATTTACAATTGCACCTGTATTTTACATGAGTGTTTGTTGTACTAGGTACCCTACTATGGCAGCTTTTATTGTGCTATGGGACATTTTAGGTGGGCTTTTAGGCCCCGTTCAAATAGAGGTGATTTGGAATCTCAGGCATTCTAGATCACAGCAAAATGAACAGCGCATGTGTGGCATTCATCTTTAATATAACCCTTAACATGCCACGATTGTCATGCTGCAAAATGTGAGTGTAAAATCGCTTATGGCTCAGGGCCAAAATTCCATCCCTATGCTTCTTTGGAGCATTATTTGTGCATTGGGCAACCCATCTAAGTGAAATGGCTGCCCTGGGCGCGACACACATTTCCACGGACTGTGTACATGGCGTTAATACCTCCTGTGCAGTATGACACAGGTTTGTAAGATACAAGAGTAGTAGTTGAACAACACAATCCCCTGACAGGTAACCAATATACTGTGTGTGTGTGTGTGTGTGTATATATATATATTTACACACACAGTATATTCCAGCATTGTATTTTGTTGGTTGTCTGGAGTTTCACCATCAGAACTTCAGGGATCAGAACTTGGGGTTGATTTACTAAAGACAAATAGTCTGTGCACTTTTATTTATTTTCCCCAGAGCTTAGTGAACATGGTGAAGCTCTGTTTATTTCCATTATCCAATCATGCGTAGACATCCTTTTCTTGCACCTAGTTGAATTATTCTTTATAGAATGAAGCTCCATCACATTCACTACACTCTGGGAAAAATTAGTGCAACTGCACTTGTAAAGTTCATAGACTATTCACCTAGTAAATCAACCCCATAGTGTACATAGCAAAGAAAGGAGAGTTTAGCTGCTGCCCCTTCAACGCCAATATGGTCAGAATGGAAGACAAGATATTAACTTTTTTTCACCAGCAATAATCACAGAGTAACAATCATATGACTTAGTAAGCACAAAGACAAGGGATCAAAAACTATAAAATACAGTTAGTTTGGAGTTAAAGGAGAAGCACAGATAAAGCTTGTTTGGCTGTACTTTTCTTGTGGCTCACATGAGTGCAGTTTGTTCGGCAAGCCTGTGACTAATTTTCAGTTGACAGTCGGCTAAAGTCAAAGAGCCAGACAAAAAAAAAAAAAATCAGGATCCGCCCACATGCCTGGACTGTCACCCTGGCTCAGCCTTTCAGTGAGCCGCTGAGAGCGTGAGTCGGCTGCTCCTTCCCCCTCCACAGCCCAGCACTCCAGTGAGTGTGGAGGAGGGCAGAGAAGAGAGAACGGACAATCACCAGATCTCTGCTCAGGGAGCCCTGAGAACTGAGCGATCAGCGGTGCTTGATCGCTCGCTTCTAAGTCTTAGAGCCAGTGGGGGACAGATGCAGCATCCACCTGGATAAGTATGATTCTGGAAAAAAATATATTTTATTTTATTAGGATTGATAAAAGAAGGTGGTCTAAACAACATCACATCATAAAATCCATCTCATGAGGACATCAAAGATACATATACTTAGGGCACCCTAAAGCTCGGAACATTGTGTTGGCCCCGATACAGTGAAGGGCCAAAAATGTTGTGACTCTTTACTGAGCAACCCTACGTGTAACTTTATGTTCCTTCCTTCTTAAGGGTAGGAGATGGGTGCATATGTATAGAATCATCATGAGTATAAAATAAATATATGCAGCAACAGCATGCTCCAATAAATGCTCCGCCTAGCACATCAAGATCAAACAAGGTGGCGCCAGGTCTTCAGGTTCCCACACATACAACCACCGTATGTAAATAGGGGATGTATGTATATTACCCACAAAAACTGTGAATTTTGTTCACCAGGTCATCAGACATGTGTACTAGTCGGTGGAAAGTTGCCACTGGGGTCACAGTCGGTAATGATTTGGGGAGCTATGTCACCTGCTGGTGTTGGTCCACTGATCATGTCCAAAGTCAGCGCAGCCCTCTACTAAGAAATTCTAGAGTGCTTCATGCTTTACTCTGCTGACCAGCTTTATGGAGATGCTGATTTCATTTTCCAGCAGGACTCGGTATCTGCCCACACTATTAAAAGTACCAATACCTGGTTTAATGATCATGGTATCACTGTGCTTGATTGGGCAAAAAACTCGCCTGACCTAAACCCCATAGAGAATCTGTGGGGTATTGTCAAGTGGAAGATGAGAGACAAGCTGAACACCTCAGCAGTGCCACAGGCTTATTGCCTCCATGTCATGCCACGCCATGATGCAGTAATTCACACAAAAGGAGCCCCTGACCTAGTATTGAGTGCATACTGTACTGTACATGGACATGATTTTCAGTAAGCCAACATTTCTGTAATAATTTTTTTTTTTTATTGGTCTTATGTAATATTCAAATTTTCTGAGATACTGAATTTTGAGTTTTCAATAGCTGTAAGCCTTAAAACAAAGAAATGTGTTGAGTAATATATGAATTTTAGTTTTTAAATTACTGTATTTATTGGCTTATAACACTCACTTTTTTACCCTAAAAAAAAGAGCTGTGGAAACATTTTTCTCCTGAAACTTCCCTCTTAAAGTTAGGGTGTGTGTTTTACGCCTGTGTGTGTTATACGCCGATAAATACGGTAAATTACTGAAATAAATTAACTTTTTTTATGAGATGCACCTGTATATATACTGTAGTTATCAAAGATTATAAGTATTTTGGGTTAATTGATAATAAAAAGTCCAGGAAAAACTGTTACCTTAAGGGAAGAGAGGCTTTGTGGCAGAGGTCAAAAATTCAATTATGATAGTGACACATAACATTTCTGTCTCTATTACAGAAGTAGAGCAATAAGCAAAATAAATATCAAAACATGAAAAAGTGTTTGTCTTGCTTGTTGGGGTCTAAGGCAATTTTGAAGACTAATAGTTCACATACACCCAAGTTCTAATTCCTTTTTTCTGGGTTTAGTTTGAGAAAATGTGATGCTTCCCCATCCATTGGTACTAGCCTTCTAGCCTTCTTTTCAAGTTAAGAAAACTATTTAGAACCTTCCTTCAGTTTTAATAAACAGTTAGGTTGTGTTTGGTTCACATCTAAGCCACATACGGCTTACAGCAGGAGTCCAGTGCGCCTCCATTCACCGTTTCGGGTCTCATTTCTCGAATTCTGGGCTAATTTCGGACCTGAAACGGACCAAAAGATACCCGGGGCTCCTGTGCAATTCACACTGTAGCCTCTGCGGAGATGTGTGAACCGGCCACATAGAAAGCCAGTCACAATCTCCTGTCATGCGAGTTGGAAGCGGGGAAAGCCGTATCAAATTTGCATAGGTGTGAACCCAGCCTTACCTGCCCTCAATTTATCTATTGTTATATACCAATCCGCCATATCTTTATGGCCGCTGACAGGTTAGGTGAATCAAATTGATTATTCCACTACAATTGCATCAACTTTAGGGACATGTTCTTAAAGTTTGTGTTTTTAAATACAGAAAAATGTACATTGCAGTTTTTTGTGTACGGGGCAGTGCAATCATAGACCAGTCAGGGTGCCCAAGCTGAACTGTGTCCACAGCCAAACGTAAATAAAGCAATGAGCATATGATATGAGCATCAGAACTGGACAATGGAGAAATGGAAGAAGGTGGCCTGGTCTGATGAATCAAGTTTTCTTTAACATCATATGGATGGCCGGGTACGTGTATGTCGCTTACCTGGGGATGCAGTATGGGAAGCAGGCAAGCCATTGGAGGCAGTGTGATGCTTTGGGCAATGTTCTGCTCAGAACTCATGGGTCCTAGCATTAATGTGTATGTGCCACCCACCTAAACATTGTTGGTGACCAAGTATACCCCTTGATTGCAATGGTATTCCCTGATCTCAATACAATCAAACATCTGTGGGATGTTCTGAAAAAACAAGAGCTATATCACCAATCTTGTCTCTACATATACCCCAAACTGTCCTCGCCACTCCTCTCTGTAGTTCACCCTGCCGAATGCCCTACAATGCATTGCGTGCCCCTGCCCCAAAGCACCCGGACCCACCCCCCCATGTTAAGGGCATGTGGCCTGGTATGATTCAGGAGGGGGTCGCTTGCTCACCCCCCTTGCCTGACCAACCAGGCTGAATGCCCTGGTAAGAGTCTGGTATGGATTTTTGAAGGGACCCCCGTCGTTTAAAAAAAAAATATTGGCATGGGGTTCCTCTTAAAATCCATACCAGACCCAAAGGGCCTGGTAGTGACTGGGGGGACCCAACGCTATTTTTTGCTTTTTTTTAGTCATTTTAAATGTAATTTGACTTGTACTTTTTTCTTTTTTTTTTATGTCATTTTTTGCTACAGCATGTCTTATGCATGCTACAGATGCACCATATTACAGGCAGACTAAGGGGACCCCCCATGCACTATATTTAAATGTTTTTTTGGATTTTATTGTTGCACTTTAAGCATTGATAAAACACTGCTCCTGAAAAAAAATGTGCATTGATACATGTCCCCCAGGGTAGTACCTGGACCCCCATTACTTCTTTTATAACCAATTACTTGCATATAAGCCTTCAAAAATGGTACTTTTGCTTTTTCTTGTTCGACTCTCATAGACTTCAATGGGGTTTGTGTTCAGGTTAGAACTTTTCCCCTGTTCGTGAGTTCTGCTGCGAAATGCAAAAATATTTTATGCATGCTACAGATGCACCATTTTACAGGCAGACTAAGGGGACCCCCACAGGCACTATATTTAAAGATTTTTTTTTTCTATTATTATTATTGTTGCACTTTAGGCATTGTTAAACACTGCTCTTAAAAAAAAAAAACGTTTACAAAAAGAATTGTCCCCAGGGAAGTAACTGGACCCCCATATACCTTTTATGGACAATTACTGTTCTGCTGCAAACCAAACAGAGATGTGTTAGGCCCATCTCTAGTTTCAAAGTCAAATGAAAAAAAAAAAGCCTTTGTCGTTTGGAATTTTCATAAATTAGTACCATCCTTGAGTTCGACTTGCTGTGAAACATTGTTCGCCCTGTTTTCTTATAGTGTGTACCCAGCTTTAGATTTAGCAGTGCCAATGGATTGAAAATCATCAATAAATAACAAGGAAGACAATAGTGGGTTTAGGATTGAGATAGTGACCAGTGTAGGTTGACCTTATGGAAGTGTAACTACAACCCTCCACTTTAGACTTTTTCGTCAGCGAAAGTATATTTGGCAGGTCTGACAGAAGGCTCTATGGCAGGGGTGGCAAACTCAAATTCATCGGGGCCGCATCCGCAGTTTGGTTGCCCTCAAAGGGCCGGTTGTAACTGCGCTTAAACCAGTGGCGTAGCGTGGGTTGTCAGCGCCCGGGGTAATTTACTCCCCCCTGACTTGCAGACTTACCTATTTGGGGGATAGCAGCAGTGGTACTTGGGGGGGGGGGGTGGCAGCGGTGGTACTTGAGGGGGTGGCAGCGGTGGTACTTGCCATCCCCCACAAGTACCACCGCTACCACCCCTCCTCAAGTACCACTGCTACCACCCCTGGGGACGGGTTATCAGAATTGGGTGCCTGGTGTCACTGGGATGTGGGATCTGATTTGGGTGCCCGGTGTCACTGGAATGTGGGATCTGAATTGGGTGCCTGGTGTCACTGGGGACACAAGATCAGAATTGGGTACCCCATCTTTAAATGTTCGTGATTATTAAGACAACCCTAGAGACATCTTCCTCTAAGCCCCCCACACTGCCCAGCCTCCAATCACAAGGGGGGGGGGGGTATGGGTTTTATGATCAGCATTGATGGAATAGAACTACAGGTCTCAGCATGCCTAGCTGTCAGTGTGCCACAGCAGACTGGGTATTGCAGTGATCTGATTGGCTGGTCACTCTTACCTTCAGATAACTCGAGCTCCAGCTCGGCCAGACTATCCTGGATCTCCACCAGCAGTGTTTTCAGAATGGCACATCCCCCTCTCTCCGCCAGCCCGATGCTTCTCGTGTCATACGACTCAGCAGCAGCTGGCAGCCCACATACCCCCACACAGGGCCCTCCTCCGCCGGCCAGTCAGGGCCTCTTCTCTCAGGCACACGGAGCACAGTCTATGGCTCGGTGCTTCTTGTGTCATATGACTCAGCTGGCAGCCTACATACCCCCCACACAGGGCCCTCCTCCGCCGGCCAGCCAGGGCCTCACCGACACACGGAGCACAGTTTTTGTCTCAGTCTGCGGTGGGTGGGCCTCTCACACAGACAGGTGGTGGGCACAGGAGATGCCGCACCCGCCGATTCTCGCCTCTTGGGGGGCGGGGTCAGGGGGGGAGAGGTCAAGGAGGAGGCGGCAGGGGACAAACTATTTTCCTGACTTCCGGGCTCTCAGGCCTATCTGTCCGCAGCTCGGCCACTTGCTGATTACTGACAGGAGAGAGATCCCCCTGCTGATGGGGGCCGCTGCGCGGGCCACATGACAAGGCCTGGCGGGCCGGATTCGGCCCGCGGGCCTTGTGTTTGCCACCCCTGCTCTATGGCATAAAATGGCTTTAAAAAAAGGATGCAGGAATAACAGCACCTGAGATTCTATGATTGAGCCCATTGGGTTGAACACACTGTCTAGCACCAATAAAGCTTGTTGCAAACAAAATAAAAAGAGTATAATTGGCAGTTCTGCAGAAGGTTCTATGACATGAGTACCTTTGGAGAAAGGATGCAGGAATGCCAGCACCTGAAATTCTATGATTAAGCCCATTGGATTAAACACACTGTCTGGCACTAATAAAAATGTTGCAAAAAAAATAAAAAATAAAAAAAGTGGAGTAAGTTTGTATTCCAGAATGCAAAGTCCTCTGGCAGCTTTGGAATGACCACCTTAAACAATTTATCAACTGTATAAAGCTATGTAAACAATGCTTCTAAAATAGAAGGACCTCAATTCAACCGCTATGTTTATCTGATACCATTAGGACAAACAGCAGAAGAAATGTGAGCTTCCTTTAGGAGCCTTAAAAAAGTCCCCAGTATTCCCTAGACTTAGGCCTTGTACACACGATAAGATAGCCAAAGGACAACGGTCTGATGGAACGTTTTCATCGGTCAAAACCGATCGTGTGTGGGCCCCATAGGTTATTTAACCTTCAGTTAAAAAAAAGCCAACTTGCTTTAAAATTTAAAGCGGATGTCCGCTCAAAAAAAAATATTAAAAGCCAGCAGCTACAAATACTGCAGCTGCTGACTTTTAACCACTTAAGACCCGGACACATACGCTGCTAAATGACCCAAGGTGTTTTTACAATTCGGCGCTGCGTCGCTTTAACAGACAATTGCGCGGTCGTGCGACGTGGCTCCCAAACAAAATTTGCGTCCTTTTCTTCCCACAAATAGAGCTTTCTTTCGGTGGTATTTGATCGCCTCTGCGATTTTTGTTTTTTGCGCTATAAACTAAAATAGAGCGACAATTTTGAAAAAAAAAACACTATTTTTTTACTTTTTGTTATAAAAAAAATCAAATAAACTAAATTTTAGTAAAACATTTAGGCCAAAATTAATTCAGCCACATGTCTTTAGTAAAAAAAAAAATCGCAATAAAAAAAATAGCTACCTAGCGGGAACAGCGACACTAATACAGCGATCAGAAAAATGATCGCTTAGTGATGCTGGCAATAGGGAGTGAAAGGGTTAACTAGGGCAGTGATCAGGGGGTTAAAACTTTATTAGGGGGGGTGGGGGGGCTATCCTGGACCTAACACTAACTGATTTTACCAGAGCTTTTTTTCTCAGAAAATAGGTGCAGGAACTCAACCACGACCCGTTCAGATTTCACAAAGAGTAGAAGGGTCTTAAAGGGGCATTAAATACCAGAATTGCATTACATACAGTGTGCAGAGTTCAGGGGGTTCCAAAGCAGTCACTTGTAAACACAGAAACCAGACTTCTGTGTTCACAAGTGATTGTGGTGAGCGGGCACCAAAGGGTCTGAGCCAAAGGTGGTGGAACTGAGTTCCCCCAAGTTCCCCCAGAAAAAAAGCCCTGGATTTTACACTGCCTGTCACACTGACACTAAATGCAGTGATTAGATCACTGCATTCAGTGACACTGTGACAGGGGGGCGGGGGGGGGCGATCACAAGGGGTTAATGTGCCTATGTGTGTGTGTGTCAGTGTTGTGTTGGTGCACAGTTACTGTGGATGTCTTCTCTCATCAGCAGCGGTGGGAAACACCGCTGCGATGAGAGGTGACATCATTTCCTCCTTCCTGTGTAAACACAGGAGGAGGAACTGAAACGAAGGGGGAGCGATCGCGGGGGGGGGGGGGCGGAAAACACGGACATCCGCCCGCTCGTCGGCGATCGCTCCCAGAGCCAGGGGGACCCCCGCACGCCGCGGAGGGGGTCCCGACGGGACCCCCGAACCGCACGAAGGCGGGGACGTAAATTTACGCCCTTGTGCCTGTACGAGCCATGTTGTGGCCGTAAATGTGCGTGCCGGAGTCCTTAAGTGGTTAATATTAGGACAGTTACCTGTCCTGGAGTCCAGCACCGTCTGCCGCAGAGGACGAGTGATCGCTCGACACTCTGCTGCTCCCCCCTCCATCCACGGTGAGGGAACCAGGAAGTGAGGCGCTCGGGCTTCACTGCCCGATTCCCTACGGCGCATGCGCGAGTCGCGGTGCACCCGCCGATTGGCCCCCGCTGTGTGCTGGGAGCCGAGTGTTCCCAGCACACAATGGGGGGCGACGGGATGTGACGACATGCCCGTATTTTGCCTGAGAATGCTGGGCCAGTGACACCGGAGGGGGGAGGGTTCCAATCACTTTAGGGAGTTCACTTTAGGGTGGAGCTCCGCTTTAACTGATGGATGCCTAACCGATAGGTCAAAACCGATCGTTAGTAGGCACGACCATCGGTTAAAAATCCACGCATGCTCAGAATCAATTTGATGCATGCTTGGAAGCATTGAACTTCATTTTTTTCAGCACGTTGTTGTGTTTTACGTCACCGCGTTCTGACACGATCGTTTTTTTAACTGATGGTGTGTAGGCGCGATGGACCATCAGTCAGCTTCATCGGTTAACCGATGACAACGGTCCTTCAGACCACTCTCATCAGATGGACTGATCATGTGTACAAGGCTTTAGAGTACTTGCTTCACAATGCTCCAAGTTGCAACCTCCAGGGTCTTTCTATTGTTAGGTATTACAACATAGACGGGTGAATTAGGGAGCAACATGGAACCGTGCTCAGAGGACAAATTGAAAAGAATTCTGATCACATTCAGGGCTTAGCCAAGCTGAATTATTAAGAAAAGTGAAAATCCAGTAAACCAACCAAGATACAGACCATATCCAGAGACAGTGGCGGCTGGTGCTCAAAATTTTTGGGGGGGCGCAAACGAAAAAAAAAATATTGCAGCCTCACTGTGCCCATCACATGCAGCCACTGTGCCATGCCACCAAATGTAGCCACTGTGCCATGCCACCAAATGCAGCCACTGTGCCATCAATTGTCACCACTGTGCCATGCCATCAAATGCAGCCACTGTGCCATCAATTGTCACCACTGTGCCATGCCATCAAATGCAGCTACTGTGCCCATCAATTGTCACCAATGTGCCATGCCATCATATGCAGTCACTGTGCCATCAATTGTCACCAATGTGCTATGCCATCATTTGCAGTCACTGTGCCATCAATTGTCACCACTTGTGTCACTAATTGTGCCATGCCATCAAACGCCACCACTGTGCCATCAATTGTCACCAATGTGTCATGCCATCAAAAGCAGCTACTGTGCCCATCAATTGTCACCACTGTGCCATGCCATCAAATGCAGTCACTGTGCAATCAATTGTCACCACTGTGCCATGCCATCAAACGCCACCACTGTGCCATCAATTGTCACCACTGTGCCATGCCATCAAACGCAGTCACTGTGCCATCAATTGTCACCACTGTGCCATGCCATCAAACGCAGTCACTGTGCCATCAATTGTCACCTCTCTGCCATGCCATCATATTCAGTCACTGTGCCATCAATTGTCACCACTGTGCCCGGCCTGTGCTCATTGTTGCCTCTGTGCCCCATGATGCCACTGTGCCCCATGCTTCTACTGTGCCCCATGCTGCCACTGTGCCCCATGCTGCCACTGTGCCCCATGCTGCCACTGTGCCCCATGCTGCCCCTTTCCCTGTAAAAAAATCACTTACCTGACGCTTCCATGTCCTCCCTCGATGTCTTCTGCCGCCCTGGAGAAGCTTCAGCCAATCAGGTTCCTGAAAACCAGAATCCGGGAACCTGATTGGCTGAAACAGCTGTCAGTCTAATGCAAGGACCGCAGATTGTCTGCGCTCCGAGCATAGACTTCCGAGAGCCGGAGGGCGGGACTGGAAAAGCCTATCAGAGCCACTGGCTTTGATAGGCAGTTCCCCTCAGCCAACCAGCTGTCGCTATTCGGGTAACCGGCGTCCCATGTCCGGTTATACGAATAGACCAGGCAGCTGGCAACAGTAACACACGTCCAATGCATAGCATTGAACGTGTGTTACTTGCGAGAGGGGGTGGCGCTGCAGCGCCCTCTATAGACGGCCGCCAGAACTTCGGCTAAAATGTCAAAATGACATTTTAGCCGAATAAAAGTTCTTAAAGGGCCCGTTTTTTTTTTTTTTTTATTCTTTTTTTTTTTTGTGACTGCGGGAGGTGGGGCGGCGCCCGTGCGCCCATATGGGCGGGCCGCCACTGTCCAGAGATGAGAAAAATTCTAGGGACAGCAACATTAATCATGTATATCAGTATATCAGACAAGAAAATAAGGGAAAGTAAACAAAAGTTGTTTAGTCAATACTTGGTTACAGGTAATGTAAGTACAGTGGATCATGGGCACAAAAGTCTGTATAATATGATTACTCAGCAGCAGGGCTGTCTTAATGAGAGGGCACACCTGGTCACTGCCCAGGGGCCCCAGCTGCATGGGGGGCCCCTGCACTTTCCCCAAAGCAGCTGGTCCTTGAGCCCATGCTGCCCCGAAATTGGGGGTCCCATGATGGCACTGAGAGTGATAGATGCAAAGGGGAGGCAGTCTGCCTCCTACCTACTTGATGTCTGTTTACCTGCAGTGTCATCATTGTAGGGGCCCCAGAGCATTACCTTGCCCAGGGGCCCATGATGCTATTAAGATGGCCCTGCTCAGCAGGGATCCCCAATGGCCACATATTTTTGTGTTGCGAATTTAGCAGTAACCTGCACTAGTAGGCCTTTGCATGCTTGTGTACAGATGAGAACAGTCACATATTCCTGTTTGCACACTGCAGGTAAGCCTAGGAAGCCAACCTTGCTTGCAGCACTCCCAGGGTCCAGTGACTAGTGATAGCATGTTTGAAAACCCTATATAAAAACTTTTAGAAAAAAAATCTGTAGGAGAATAATGAGTTGAATCAGGGTTTGAACTCCTTCCAATTGTAACAGAAACATGCAGAAAACCGGACTTTTCTTGCATATGAAGAAAGACCTGTTTGTAGATCCTTACCTTAATTGACTTGGACCATAGCCCCCTTTTTCCTTGTTTCAGGCACATCTCTAGAAGGTAACTCTACAAATAACAAGGATCTCGAGTATACAGCTGGAGAATGGCATTTAACTGTCTGACAATCCTCCTGCGCAAATTTTAGACCATTTTTCTAAATACATAGCCCATTTGCAGAATGTCATAGCTACATCTGCTGGGCACAGATATAATGTTTGTTTGCAGCTGCACTGAGCTGTAAAAATTGGGATGTTTCCATTTTCTGAGTCTATTTATTGTGTTACATGCTCTCATTTATTTAAAAGAACTTTAAAAATTGACCCAGCTGAATTTCCTAGTTGAAACATCACAATATCTTCTCAAAATGGTTGAAACCTCATTCATCACTGCATAATTATCAATAGCCTATTAAAAGTTCTAAATTTGTATGTATTTATGCAAAGATGAGTAAATACTGTTCTCAGAACAGCAACTTGCTGGGTGCAATAATTTCCAAAATATACCTTTAGGCTGGTTTCACACTATTGCGAATTGGATGCTGATTTCCCTGCATCCAATTCGCATGTTAGGTGCCTGTGACAGGCTCTCTATGGAGCCGGTTCACACAGCTCCATGGCAGCCTTGGAGAGAATTGCACAGGAGTCCTGTGCATCTTCTGGTCTGTTTCAGGGCTGAATTCAGCCACAAATTCAGACCAAAATCGGACCTACTGAATAGGGATGCACTGGACCCCTTCTGTCAGCAGTGTGAACCCAGCCTCAAGCTTAGTATAACTTTCTGAACATTTCACCATAAAAAGGTGGAGTTCTTTAACTACTTGTCCACCGCCCACCATCAAATGACGGCGGGCGGAGGACTCCATTATCCTGACATCACGTCATATGACGTGATGTCTTTTTAAAGCCGTGGGCGGGTGTGCGCGCGCGCCGGCGGCGCGCGCGCGCACCCGCCGCTCTGCTGGGATCCCGGCGCGAGTGCCCGGCGGCAACGATCTCCGCCGGGCACACGTGATTGCCCAGTAACTGAGCGGGGACGTGGAGCTCTGTATGTACAGTGCAGAAAATAAGTATTTGAACACCCTGCTATTTTGCAAGTTCTCCCACTTGGAAATCATGGAGGGGTCTGAAATTGTCATCGTAGGTGCATGTCCACTGTGAGAGACATAATCAAAAAGAAAAATTCCAGAAATCACAATTTATGAATTTTTAACTATTTATTTGCATGATACAGCTGCAAAGAAGTATTTGAACACCTGTCTATCAGCTAGAATTCTGACCCTCAAAGACATGTTGCCTTTAAAATGTCCACCTCCACTCCATTTATTATCCTAAATTAGATGCACCTGTTTGAGGTCATTAGCTGCATAAAGACACCTGTCCACCCCATACAATCAGTAAGAATCCAACTACTAACATGGCCAAGACCAAAAAGCTGTCCAAAGACACTAGAGACAAAATTGTACACCTCCACAAGGCTGGAAAGGGCTACGGGGAAATTGCCAAGCAGCTTGGTGAAAAAAGGTCCACTGTTGGAGCAATCATTAGAAAATGGAAGAAGCTAAACATGACTGTCAATCTCCCTCGGACTGGGGCTCCATGCAAAATCTCACCTCGTGGGGTCTCAATGATCCTAAGAAAGGTGAGAAATCAGCCCAGGACTACACGGGAGGAGCTGGTCAATGACCTGAAAGAGCTGGGATCACCGTTTCCAAGGTTACTGTTGGTAATACACTAAGACGTCATGGTTTGAAATAATGCATGGCACGGAAGGTTCCCCTGCTTAAACCAGCACATGTCAAGGCCCGTCTTAAGTTTGCCAATGACCATTTGGATGATCCAGAGGAGTCATGGGAGAAAGTCATGTGGTCAGATGAGACCAAAATAGAACTTTTTGGTCATAATTCCACTAACCGTGTTTGGAGGAAGAAGAATGATGAGTACCATCCCAAGATCACCATGCCTACTGTGAAGCATGGGGGTGGTAGCATCATGCTTTGGGGGTGTTTTTCTGCACATGGGACAGGGCGACTGCACTGTATTAAGGAGAGGATGACCGGGGCCATGTATTGCGAGATTTTGGGCAACAACCTCCTTCCCTCAGTTAGAGCTTTGAAGATGGGTCGAGGCTGGGTCTTCCAACATGACAATGACCCGAAGCACACAGCCAGGATAACCAAGGAGTGGCTCTGTAAGAAGCATATCAAGGTTCTGGCGTGGCCTAGCCAGTCTCCAGACCTAAACCCAATAGAGAATCTTTGGAGGGAGCTCAAACTCTGTGTTTCTCAGCGACAGCCCAGAAACCTGACTGATCTAGAGAAGATCTGTGTGGAGGAGTGGGCCAAAATCCCTCCTCAGTGTGTGCAAACCTGGTGAAAAACTACAAGAAACGTTTGACCTCTGTAATTGCAAACAAAGTCTACTGTACCAAATATTAACATTGATTTTCTCAGGTGTTCAAATACTTATTTGCAGCTGTATCATACAAATAAATAGTTAAAAAAATCATACATTGTGATTTCTGGAATTTTTATTTTTGATTATGTCTCTCACAGTGGACATGCACCTACGATAACAATTTCAGACCCCTCCATGATTTCCAAGTGGGAGAACTTGCAAAATAGCAGGGTGTTCAAATACTTATTTTCTGCACTGTAAACACAGAGCTGCACGTCCCTGTCAGGGAGAGAGGAGACAGATTGTGTTCCTTGTACATAGGGACACAATCGGTCACCTCCCCCAGTCACCCCCCCTCCCCCCACAGTTAGAACACTCATAGGACACACATTTAACCCCTTCCCCGCCCCCTAGTGGTTAACCCCTTCACTGCCAGTCACATTTATACAGTAATCAATGCATATTTATAGCATTGTTCACTGTATAAATGTAAATGGTCCCAAAAATGTCAGAAAAGTGTCCAAAGTGTCCGCCATAACGTCGCAGTCCCAATAAAAAAATCGCAGATCGCCGCCATTAATAGTAAAAAAATAAAATAAAAAAAATGCCATAAACTATCCCCTATTTTGTAAACACTATAAATTTTGCGCAAACCAAGCGATAAACGCTTATTGCATTTTTTTTTACCAAAAATATGTAGAAGAATACGTATCGGCCTAAACTAAGGAAAAAAATATTTTTTTTATATATTTTTGGGGTTATTTATTATAGCAAAAAGTAAAAAATATTGCATTTTTTTCAAAATTGACGCTCTATTTTTGTTTATAGCGCAAAAAATAAAAACCGCAGAGGTGATCAAATACCACCAAAAGAAAGCTCTATTTGTGGGGAAAAAAGTACGCCAATTTTGTTTGGGAGCCACGTCGCACGACCGCGCAATTGTCAGTTAAAGCGACGCAGTGCCGGAAGCTTAAATTTTGTCTGGGCAGGAAGGGGGTGTAGGTGCACAGTAGGCAAGTGGTTAAACTGTAGTAAAAATGCAGTCAACATGGAATTAGGGCAGATGGCAACTATACTATGGCGAGAAATATATTCCAGGTAAGAGTCTTGTACTTCCCAACTGTATAGAAATTCCTAAAACTGCAATATCTGTATACGCAAGTCTTCTGGATGGCACCAGGCTTGACTTTGGCTGTATGGGATTTCAATGATTTGTGCAGATAGGCTACAATAAATTTTTATTACAAACCTCAGAGCATGTACAGTATACTGGCATTCTTCCCTTAAACATGCAGATTTCCTTCTTAAAAGATATAGCAATACATTGGGATGCAGTGCAGTAAAAAGGTCAACAACTTCTCTCCCTATTACATTTTCGGTTGAGGCAGCTTGTTGATTGTATTGTTGGGTTGCACCTGTTGACCAGTGTGCTTGGTAGGAGGTAATTGACTAGCTTCATGGTAAGATGCACTGTCTATTATCTGCATAACCATGTCTACAGTTTGCTGCAGTGCAAATGCCTGGTTGTCTGAAGGGATCAGCAGACACATTGTCTTGAGAGGTGGTAAGCACAGTGTTCTGACCTTGGTTGAGGGATACAGCTGCTGTGGCTGGGAGATGAAGTTTTGATTTGTGTAAGTAGTATGATACATATGATGCAACCAATGGTCTGCTACTGTTTCCTTCACTTTTGCTAGCTGCTTGCTCTAAAACCTTTAACCTTGTCATGGCTGTGCTGTGCTTACATTGTTTCTCAAAACTTCAGGCCGGATTCACACCTATGCAAATTGGTTGCGACTTAAACCGCATCTAATACGCAGAACATTTCTAAATACATTGTTTTCAATGAGGCTGGTTCACATATGTGCGATGCATTCGCACTGCGCATTGCAGAAAAAACGTGTGCGGATTTTATGCCTTGCGGTGCAGCTCAGGTGCAAATTGAGTCCCATTATCTTCTATGGGTACGCAGCTGATTCGCAGATGTGTTCAGTTCTCTTCAGGAATTTCTCTCATTCAGCTCAATACACTTCTCCCCCACTCTCCTCTCACCCAGAACTTCTCCCAGGTCTCCAAATTCGCAGCTAAAACGCAATGGATCTGCTGAACACTTCCCTTATCTATCTGCAGAGATTACAGAGCTGAAATTTGCACCGCACAAGTGTGATTCCGGCCTTGGTCTCTGTTCTGTTGTATGCAGCTTCCGCTTCCATATCCACTTATATCAGTGCTTTCTTTTGTGCAGTTCCTGCTTCCATCTCTGCTTTCTTGCATGCCACCTCTGCTACCTACCATCAGTGCTTTTTTGCGTGCAGTTCCTGTGGCTTCTGCTTCCATCTCTATTTTGCAAAGACTGTCTACATTTTAGAAGCTTTAGTATTGGCACTGGTCTTGATAAGTTGCATGGCTGAGAGTGGAGATCTGTTTTCTGAGACTTGGTGGATCCGGAGGAATGTCTCGTAGATGCACAGCAATTAGGTTTAGATTCATGAAGTTGTGTGATTCTCACTTCTACCTTTGTTTATAGTACTAATTGTTCTCTCTCTAGATTTACATATGTGCGATGCATTCGCACTGCGCATTGCAGTAAAAACGTGTGCGGATGTTATGCCTTGCGGCGCGATTTAGATGCAAATTCAGATCCATTACCTTCTATGGGTACGCAGCTGATTCGCAGATGTGTTCAGTTCTCTTCAGGAATTTCTCTCATTCAGCTCAATACACTTCTCCCCCACTCTCCTCTCACCTGTAACTTCTCCCAGGTCTCCAAATTCGCAGCTAAAACTAAGCTAATCTGCTCAACACTTCCCTAATCTATCTGCAGAGATAAGAGAGCTGAAATTCGCACCGCACAAGTGTGAATCCAGCCTTAGGGCCAGTTCACACCAGATGCAGTTTCTGAACCGGAAACTGACCAAAAACTGACTGCACTGGTGTGAACTAAAGCCATTGCAATACATGGAAAACACTGTGCATGCATTTTTAGGCCCAGTTCATGCCACAAAAATGCACTCATATGTTCCGGATCAGTTTGTGCTTACAGTTCACACCACACGCAGTTTCAGTGCAGTTCCAGTGTGTTTTTGATACAATTTGCTAGGTTCCAGTACAGTTCTGTTCTGTACAGTTCTGTGCAGAAAAAAATGCAGCACACTCTTTTTCTGCCATTGGAATACATGGAAAACACTGCATGCATATTTAGTGCAAAAAAAAAAAGCTCATGGAACTGAACTCGCACTAACCACCTTCTTTATCAGCCCCATAATTATGTTAAAAACTTCCAAGCTTGTTTATCCAAGTGTTTTCTTTTTCTGTTTAATTCCTGATCTGGAAGAATTCTGGTTCTTCTGGTTCTTCTGTTTCAGCCTCCTCAGAAAATGTAAGGTTTTGCTGGACATTGTGCTGACAATGAGCTAACTCACAGTCTCTGAGAAAAATATCAGTTGCTTAAATCTGCGTCTGGAGGTTGTAAAATACTTCTCCCTTGTTTAATAAAGGGGTTGTAAACCCTTGTGTTTTTTCACCTTAATGCATCCTATGTGAGGCTGCCCCCCCAGGCCCCCGTTTTACTAACCTGAGACACAAATTTCCATGGGCATGATCCCGCATTGCTCTCCCCACGGCTTCTCGGCTCTTCATTGGATAGATTGATAGCAGCACAGTCACACTCCCACTGCTGTCAATCAAATCCAGTGATGCGGCTGCCAGGGGGCAGGGCCGAGTCATACACTCGGCGGCTATGGCCACTGAGTGTATGACACGGGAACACGCCCGCAAGGTGACCCCCTCTGGGTAGGGCTTCCCAGAGGGGGTTAAGAGTAGCTGCGCGAGCCGCTGTCGGGCCCCAGAAGAGGACAATTGGGGCCACTCTGTGCAAAATTAACTGCATGGTGGAGGTAATTATGACATGTTTGTTAATTAATAATAAAAAACTGAACCTATAGTATCACTTTAAGGTAGTACAGTATAAGTAAAAATCAGAATGGTATGTAGTAAGGCAGGCAGCTTCTATAGTATGTACAGTATGTATAATGCACAACTGACATGTATAACAGTTCCATTAGGCAATCACTGTAGTATTGGTATTGCAGGCTGTAAGGTGGTGTGCTGTGATTAGCTTGCAGGCATGTACAGGATTGTATGTCAATGGCTGCACTGTCCTAAGCTAATATATATCCAGTGTATTTAGTTGTTTTTGCTGCCCTAGGCCTGACTAAAAACGTGTACCTCCTAATTTAAATATGACCCACCCCTTCCTGTCAAGGCCACATCCCTTTCTGTTTAAGACCCGCCCTTAATTTTTTTTAGTGGGGACACTAATTCTGAGGGCCTGGGGGCGGGCAATGGATTCCCTTAATTTAAATAGATTTCTGACACTGACAGAGGCTATGAGTGAGTGAGTGAGTGAGTGAGTGAGTGAAAAACGTATAAAGCGCAAACACTTGCGAACTGAATCGCCTCTGGGCGCTGTTTCAATTCCTTCAATAAGGAAACGCTTTGTCTCAGAAGAGATGAATTTTAATCATTCTCCTGAAGGCCAAGTGGTCCAACTCTAGTCGGATGGTGGTTGGTAGTATATTCCACAGTCGAGGTCCCTGGACAGCAAATCTCCCATCTCCTTTGGACTTGTATCTTGCCTTGGGTATGTGCAGTAGGTTTTGGTTTATGGATCGCAGAATGGTATTGGGGTTATGAGCTTTTATTTTTTCGCATAGATATTGGGGAGCGTTTCCTTGATTACACTTATGTGTAAGGCAAAGTGCCTTAAAAGTGATTCTGCCTTTCACTGGTAGCCAGTGAAGGGATCTAAGCGAAAGGGAGATCGACTCCCACGTTTTTTTTCCAGTCACTAATCGAGCAGCCGTATTTTGAACGACTTCCAGGCGAGTGATTTGATATTTGGGGAGTCCTAAATAGAGGGCATTTGCATAGTCGAGTCTGGAATTGATGATTGTTCCCCCCACGACTGCAATGTCCTTTTTAGGGATAAAAGGGGTGAGTCGGCGTAGCAGGCGCAGCAGATTATGGGATCCGCTGACTACCGACCCAATTTGTGCATCTATTGTCATGTAGGAGTCAAAAATGATTCCGAGAATTTTGACTTTGGTGCTAGGGGCGATAATTTTTCCCAGAATGGGCAGTGGGGCCCAAGTTGAGGTGAGGTTACTTTTCCTGTTCGCGTAAAACAGGAGAAGCTCTGTTATTGAACCATTGAATTTAAGATAGCTGGATGTCATCCAGTTATCTATTATGCCGCGTACACACGATCACTTTTCGTGATGAAAAAAAACGACGTTTTATGTGACGAAACAAAGCGACGTTTTTCAAACTTAATTTTCCAAAACGACATTGCATTCACACCATCGTTTTTCCAAAATGCTCTAGCAAAGCGTGGTGACGTACACCACGTTCGACGGCACTCTGTTCCATTGAAGCTCTGTCTCAAAACTTGCTTCTGAGCATGCGCGGATTTAAAAATTTTGTTTTCAACGTCGTTTTGCCCACACACAATCACTTTTTATGACACAAAAAATGACATTTTGAGAAAACGACACAAAAAATTCAAGCATGTTCGAATTTTTTTTTGGTCGTTTTTTTGAAGACATAAAACAACGTTTTGCCCACACAAAATCATTTTAAATTATGTTTTTGAAAACGTTGTTTTTTTATCACAAAAAGTGATCGTGTGTACGCGGCATTAGGGTGAGGGTTCTCTCTAATCCAAGAGAGTGATCCTTTCCATTGCTGACGCGGAGATACAGTTGAGTGTCGTCTGCGTAGGAATGGTAAAGTAACTTCTGGTTGTCGATTATTTCAAAGAGGGGCCGGAGATAGATATTGAACAGTACCGTGACAAGGGAGATCCCTGGGGGACTCCGCATGATACCGTACGGATTTCTGACGTGAAAGATGCAAATTTCACTGTTTGTGAACGGTTTTCCAAGGAGAACCAAGTTAGATCCGCTTCCGCGACTTTGGCCACTTCCACTAGCATAGTGAGTAGTAGTCCATGGTCTACCGCGTCAAAGGCCGCACTTAGGTCCAACAGGATCAGGAGAGAAGATTCTCCTTCATCTGCGGCCTCTAGAACGTCATCCCATATTTTTACTAGAGCTGTTTCAGTTCCGTGCCCTGGCCGGAAGCTTGATTGAAACGTATCGAGTAATTTTTGGGTTTCTAAATGCTGTTGTAACTGTTGTACAACTTCTTTCTCTATTATCTTGGAGAAAACATTTAGACCCGTTATGGGCCTCCTATTGTTAGGGTCTTTAGGGTCAAGGGTGGGTTTTTTCAGGATCGGTTTTATGGTACCTTGTTTCAACAAGGGGGGCACCATGCCCTCCTTGAATGATTGATTTATAAGCTGCGTGATAGCTGGTGCCAATATATCGGCACTTTCTTTCAGCAGTTTAGTGGGAATGATGTCATTGGGTGCTGTGCTGTTGTGCAGAGTCCCAATGATATTTTTAGTGGCAGCGATGGAGATGGGTTTTAAGGTGAATTTCGGTGCTTGAGGCGGGTATATAATGGTACCGGGGTTGGGATTCGGAGCGGGATTCATGCAGATTCCATTTTGGTCAATGCTTAGCCGGATTTTTTCAATTTTATTAACAAAATAATCCGATAGTTTGTTTGGAAAATTCTTGTGAATCAGCATTGGGGGGCTCTAAACAGGCTGGATTCATCGACTGGGAAACCAGCTTGAAGAGTTCGCGGGGGCGATTTATGGCATTGGTGATGATGTTGGCGAAGTGATTTTTTTTTTGCCATAAAGATTTCTTTATGGTATTTCTTTGTTATTGTCTTATAAATGGTGTAGTTTCTGAAGAGCTCCTTTTCCACGCAGCTTCTGCTCTTCTACGCTCTTGCTTTAACAATGTCGGCTTTTTGTTAAACCACCAGGCGTTGTTTTTCCGGATGCAAGTTTTGCGTTTTGGTGCCACCCAGTAGGCGGACTGAAGTAGCGCCTTGTTGATGGCGTCAAGTGTTTCTACTTGTTTGTGTTGTATTGTGTTTATTTCCTAGAGTCGTTTTGAAGAGTTCCGAGTGGAGCTTCTTCTGAGATCTAGTCCAGTGAGTTATTACTGGTTTTCTTATTTTATTTGGCCTGAGGTGATTGGCGATTTTAATTCTAATGGCATGGTGATCGGTCCATGGTAGTGGCTCATTTTCCCCGATCTCGATTTCCAAATCCTGTTTGAGAATGAGATCGAGGGTATGGCCTGAGACATGAGTGGGGCCTTGTATTAATTGCTGCAGACCAAGTCTTTCCAGATGGTCGATGCAGGCATCAGCGATGGGATCCAACGATGAGTTGGCCCAGAGGTTGAAATCCCCAAGCACCAAAAGGTGTTTGATGCTTAGGGTGTAAGAGGAGATGAATTCTGTTAATGACGTGAGAAGGTGCATTTTTTGGCCCGGTGGTCTTTAGCACAGTAAAATATGGACCGTGTCTTGGGGGTTTGTTTGCAGCTGAAGAGTGAGGGTTTCCATGAATGGAAGCGAGTATTGGAGGACTGGTTTGGTGATCGAGAGGTGAATCCTGTGGATCACTGCCAGACCTCCCCCTCTTTGCCCCATTCTGTTCTGCATTTAAATGCGATAATTTGCTGGCACCAATTCTTCCAGAATGGTGTTGCAATCGGATCTAAGCCAGCTTTCTGTGATAAAGAGGCAATCTAGATCATGTTGCAGGATGAAATCATGGATTTCTTGCCGGTGTTTTACTGCCGATCTTGTGTTGACCAAGGTGCAGGATATGCGTTTGGACTAATGTGATCCGATGCGATTTTTTCCTGTTAATTGTCGATTGATTCTTAACAGTTGTTCGCTCTTTAGGGCTTTTTCGGTGACCGTTGGAAGTTTTGAGGCAAATGGCTTTAATTCCCAGATGGCTTCTGCAGAGTATTTCAGATAACCCATGGTTGCAGAAAAACACAGGGAGGTATTGCTAGATATGGCTATAACCCTCCCTTACTCTATTCAAAATGTACTCTGCAGTACCCCAGTACCCTGCAATACCCCAGTACTCTGCAGTACCCCGATACTCTGCAGTACCCCAATACTCTGCAGTACCCCAATACTCTGCAATACCGCAGTACCCTGCAATACCCCAATACTCTGCAGTACCCCAATACTCTGCAATACGCCAATAACCTGCACGATACCCTGCAGTACCCCAATACCCTGCAGTACCCCAGTACTCTGCAGTACCCCGATACTCTGCAGTACCCCAATACTCTGCAGTACCCCAGTACTCTGCAATACCGCAGTACCCTGCAGTACCCCAATACTCTGCAGTACCCCAATACTGTGCAAAACCCTGCGCAATACTCTGCAATACGCCAATAACCTGCACGATACCCTGCAGTACCCCAATACCCTGCAGTACCCCAATACTCTGCAGTACCCCAATACCCTGTGCGATACTCTGCAATACCCCAATACTCTGCAATACCCTGCGCGATACTCTGCAGTACCCCAATACTCTCCTCTCTGTACCGTTCGGTACAGTGTGAGAGGAGAGGGGAGGGTGGGGTTTCAGCAGCAGCGCTGTGGCTGGATCTGTGACAAATGCAGTCACAGATCCAGCCATCCCTCCATCCATCCCAGCTCTGCAATACCCCAGTACTCTGCAATACCCCAGTACCCTGCAATACCCCAGTACTCTGCAATACCCCAGTACCCTGCTGTACCCCAGTACTCTGCAATACCCCAGTACCCTGCAGTACCCCAGTACTCTGCAGTACCCCAGTACCCTGCAATACCCCAGTACTCTGCAGTACCCCAATACTCTGCAGTACCCCAGTACTCTGCAATACCACAGTACCCTGCAGTAACCCAATACTCTGCAGTACCCCAGTACTCTGCAGTACCCCAGTACCCTGCAGTACCCCAATACTCTGCAGTACCCCAGTACCCTGCAGTACCCCAATACTCTGCAGTACCCCAGTACCCTGCAGTACCCCAATACTCTGCAGTACCTCAATACTGTGCAAAACCCTGCGCAATACTCTGCAATACGCCAATACCCTGCACGATACCCTGCAGTACCCCAATACCCTGCAGTACCCCAATACTCTGCAGTACCCCAATACCCTGTGCGATACTCTGCAATACCCCAATACTCTGCACTACCCTGCGCGATACTCTGCAGTACCCCAATACTCTGCAGTACCCCAATACCCTGCGTGATACTCTGCAATACCCCAATACCCTGTGCGATACTCTGCAATACCCCAACACTTTGCAATACCCTGCGTGATACTCTGCAATACCCCAATACTCTGCAATACCCCAATACTCTGCAATACCCAAATACTCTGCAATACCCATTTTTTTATAGCACCCCTGTCCCCGTGTGCTCGCATGCAGAAGCGAACGCATACGTAAGTCTCGCCCACATATGAAAATGGTGTTTAAGCTACACATGTGAGGTATCTCTGCGAACGTTAGAGTGAGAGCAATCATTTTGGCCCTAGACCTTCTCTGTAACTAAAAACATGTAACCAATAAAAGTAATTAAAGCGCCGCTTAAATTTTTAAGTAGCGAAGTTTGGCGCCATTCCATGAGTGTGCGCAATTTTGAAGGGTGACATGTTGGGTATCTATTTACTCAGGGTAACTTCATTTTTCACATTATGAAAAAAAATAATTGGGCTAACTTTACTGTTTTTTTTTTTTTTAGCACAAAACTGTTTTTTTTTAAAAACACGCTTTTAAAAAATTTCTACGAAAATACCATGCGAGATAAAAAAATTTTTACCGCCGCCATTGTATTCTCTAGGGTCTTTGCTAAAAAAGCATATATAATGTTTTGGGGTTCTATGTAATTTTCTAGCAAATAAATGATGATTTTTACATGTAGGAGAGAAATGTCAGAATTGGTCTGGGTGTTCAAGAACGCCTGATGGCATTCCCTGCATGTTGGGCCTCTATATGTGGCCACGCTGTGTAAAAGTCTCACACATGTGGTATCGCCATACTCAGGAGGAATAGCAGAATGTGTTTTGGGGTGTAATTTGTGGTATGCATATGCTGTGTGCATAACCCGCTAATATGACAGAAACAAGATTTTTTTAGTTTTTTTTACAGAATTTTCAGTTGTTTTTCTTTTATATCGCAAAAAAAACCACCAAAAGAAAGCTCTATTTGTGTAAAAAAAAGGACAAAAAATTCAAATGGGTACAATGTTGTATGTCTGAGTAATTGTCATTCAAATTGTGAGAGCACCGAAATCTGAAAATTGGTCTGGTTAGGAAGGGGGTTTAAGTGCCCAGTGGTTAATTATTTCAGTTTTATCCAATATACTGTGTATATATATATATATATATATATATATATATATATACACACACACTAAGGCCGCTTACACACAATCAAATCTGTCTGCTGAAACCCGTCTGACGGACTGTTTCAGCAGACAGATTTGATTGTGTGTACGGGCAAACAGACGGATTTGGCCAGCCGACAGATTTGAAAGCATGCTTTGAAATCTGTCGGCTGGGAACCCGTCGGACTGATCTGTCTGCTGGTTAGTACGCTAACCAGCAGACATATCTGCTCGCACATGCGTCGAATGGATTCGACGCATGCGCGGAAGTGTTTTACTTCCTGGTGCGGTCACGTGGCGGCGTCAACGTCACCGCCACGTCAGCACGCTGTCTGCCGGCGGGAATTTTGGTTTGATCGTGTGAACTCTTTTTTCTGCCACGATTCTCTGGCTCTCCCCACAGTTTTCCCTTTGGGAAACCCGTCCGTGTGTACACAGGGAAACTTACCGAGCAGGTTCTCGGCTTTCCCCTCGGTTTCCTCGGCTGACTTATTACCTGTGTACAGGGCTTTAGAGTCTTCAAAAGACTTGAGACTGGAGCAGAGGTTTACCTTCCCGCAGGACAATGCCCCTAAACATACAGGTCGTTCTCAAAAAATTAGCATATTGTGATAAAGTTCATTATTTTCTGTAATGTACTGATAAACATTAGACTTTCATATATTTTAGATTCATTACACACAACTGAAGTAGTTCAAGCCTTTTATTGTTTTAATATTGATGATTTTGGCATACAGCTCATGAAAACCCAAAATTCCTATCTCAAAAAAATTTGCATATTATGAAAAGGTTCTCTAAACAAGCTCATAACCTAATCATCTGAATCAACTAATTAACTCTAAACACCTGCAAAAGATTCCTGAGGCTTTTAAAAACTCCCAGCCTGGTTCATTACTCCAAACAGCAATCATGGGTAAGACTGCCGACCTGACTGCTGTCCAGAAGGCCATCATTGACACCCTCAAGCAAGAGGGTAAGACACAGAAAGAAAATTCTGAACGAATAGGCTGTTCCCAGAGTGCTGTATCAAGGCACCTCAGTGGAAAGTCTGTGGGAAGGAAAAAGTGTGTCAGAAAACGCTGCACAACGAGAAGAGGTGATCGGACCCTGAGGAAGATTGTGGGGAAGGACCGATTCCAGACCTTGGGGGACCTGCGGAAGCAGTGGACTGAGTCTGGAGTAGAAACATCCAGAGCCACCGTGTACAGGCGTGTGCAGGAAATGGGCTACAGGTGCCGCATTCCCCAGGTCAAGCCACTTTTGAACCAGAAACAGCGGCAGAAGCGCCTGACCTGGGCTACAGAGAAGCAACACTGGACTGTTGCTCAGTGGTCCAAAAGTACTTTTTGTGGATGAAAGCAAATTTTGCATGTCATTCGGTAATCAAGGTGCCAGAGTCTGAAGGAAGATTGGGGAGAGGGAAATGCCAAAATGCCTGAAGTCCAGTGTCAAATACCCACAGTCAGTGATGGTCTGGGGTGCCATGTCAGCTGCTGGTGTTGGTCCACTGTGTTTTATCAAGGGCAGGGTGAATGCAGCTAGCTATCAGGAGATTTTGGAGCACTTCATGCTTCCATCTGCTGAAAAGCTTTATGGAGATGATTCATTTTTCAGCACGACCTGGCACCTGCTCACAGTGCCAAAACCACTAGTAAATGGTTTACTGACCATGGTATTACTGTGCTCAATTGGCCTGCCAACTCTCCTGACCTGAACCCCATAGAGAATCTGTGGGATATTGGGAAGAGAAAGTTGAGAGACGCAAGACCCAACACTCTGGATGAGCTTAAGGCCGCTACCGAAGCATCCTGGGCCTCCATAACACCTTAGCAGTGCCACAGGCTGATTGCCTCCATGCCACGCCGCATTGAAGCAGTCATTTCTGCAAAAGGATTCCCGACCAAGTATTGAGTGCATAACTGAACATAATTATTTGAAGGTTGACTTTTTGTTTATTAAAAAAAAAAAAAAATTATTGGTCGGATGAAATATGCTAATTTTTTGAGATAGGAATTTGGGGTTTTCATGAGCTGTATGCCAAAATCATCAATATTAAAACACGAAAAGGCTTGAACTACTTCAGTTGTGTGTAATGAATCTAAAATATATGAAAGTCTAATGTTTATCAGTACATTACAGAAAATAATGAACTTTATCACAATATGCTAATTTTTTGAGAACGACCTGTACAGCCGGAGTTACAATGGAATGGTTTAGCTCTAAGCATATTCATGTGTTAGCAAGGCCTAGTCAAAGTCCAAACCCATATACAATTGAGAATCTGTTCACAAACACTCTCCATCCAATCCGACAGAGCCTGAGCTATTTTGCAAAGGAAAACTGGAAAAAATGTCACTCTCTAGATGTGCAAAGCTGGTAGAGACGTCTCCAAAACAAACTTGCAGTTGTAATTGCACTGAAAGGTGGTTCTATAATGTTTTGACACAGGGGGGCTAAATACAAATGCATGCCACACTTTTCACATATTTATTTGTAAAAAACTTGAAAAAACATTTATAATTCTCCTTCCAATTCACAATTATGTGCCACTTTGTGTTGGTCTATCACATAAAATCCCAATAAATATGCTCCACTGCAGTGTTTCCCATAGGAAACCTACAAGCAAAAAAAATGAGAACACGTTCTCCTTTTTCCCGCCGCGATTCTCTGCTTTTTTTTGCTCGGCAGTTTTCCTATGGGAAACACTGCAGTGGAGCATACACACCGACGGTTTTCCCGACCAAAGCTGTCATGGCAGTTTTCCTGTTGGGCAGACTTTTGACCGCCGAGAAAACCGATAGTGTGTACGAGGCATTAGCTTTATGCTCATTTTGACATAAATGGCAACTCCACATCCCCTCTTACCTACCCTGGTATAATTATTTCTCAATCATCTGAATCCCTGAACCATGTCTCTGTTATCTCTACAATGTCAAAGACCTAAGAGCTGACAGCTCACACGGCTTACAAAAATTGGTGTAGATCTACTCTAGGGCAAAAATGTATAAAGATGCTGTACTTAAAATATGGTACAGCAATATTTTTAAAAACACACTTGCAATTGAAATTTAGTAATCCATAAAGTAAAAAAAAAGTGACATTTTTAATTGATCAAAGTCCAGAAAAAATGGAAAACATAAATTTCAGTGATCCCACAGCCATGATAGAAAAAAGAGACTCCAAGAAAGCCAGGTAACACACTTCACTCTTGTGCTTGGCGTACCAGATGGAGTGTGACTCCTTAATAAGAGTGGTCAACATGCACTCTTATTACAAAGCCAATCCAGCGACTCCAGCAGGTAGGGATGTCCCTCTCAGAATGGTGACCAAAACAGCTCTAGCAACCAGGCAGAGGCAATTAAGGCCTACACATCCATTCCAGAATGGTACTAAGCCATTAGTTGCCATTATAAAAAGGGACTACACTGCCTGCCAGAGACACTGGATTGGCTTTGTATTCAGAACGCATGTTAACTTTGATCACTTTTAATAATTACTTTTTTTTACTTTATTGATTACTAAAGTTGCATGTGTTATTTGAGCACTAGAGCGTTGCACCACAGCTCACAAAGCTTGTTACCCAAACTATAAGCATTATTGTCGATGATGTGACAAATGCTGCTATCAACCATTAGGTATAAAGTACCAACTGTGAGGGATTAGCTCGGTAGCGGGTGTGTGTGACCCCCTGGATGGGTTCACTACACGTTGAACTGTAAAAAAAAAGTATCTTGAGGATGACTGAAAACAAATGATATGGTTATTTTTCCATCTTGCGGGATACATGGGCAAACATCAAAACAGCATAAACAAAACAAAACATAAAATAAACCCTGGCCACTTGGGGCGTCTACCTTCCCAACACAGGAACCTACCTATGGAGTCTGGCACAGCCTACTGCTGGGCAGACACTGCTGGTCCTACAGCAGAAAACAACAAAAAAGTCTCTTTGATATTTCTCACACAGAAATATCCATCAGCACCTCACCTCTTCAGAAGTGCTTCTGGCTGCTCCTTCACACCCAAAGCTCCAGGATGCAGCAATCAGCCGTTATCTTTATGCTTTATTTATAGGGGCTTTAATTGCTTCATTTTGAACAGCTGAAGGCTTCTAACTCCCCAAACCTCTCTGGCCATTTCTACAGCCGACGGCTAATAGTAATCGGTGTATTGTCTAAACAAGGCAGAAATATATCTCCCGTCTATGACAACACACAGATTTACCTGACTTCCTGTCACACAACATTTTTAATTGCTTTAAGAAAACCAAATCCTTATGCCACGTACACACCACCATTTTTAATGGTCTAGAGAAAACAACGTTTTTTTTCAACACGATTATTGTTAAGCCTGCCTTGCATACACATGATCGTAAAAAAAAATGCTCTAGCAAAGTGCGGTGACGTACAACACGTACGATGCCACTATAAAGGGGAAGTTCCATTCATGGGGCTGCTTTTGCTGATTCTGTGTTAGTAAAAGTTTGGTGAGAGACGGTTTGCGCTTTTCAGTCTGTTACAGTGTGATGAATGTGCCATCTCCATTACCAACGCTAGTTTTACCAGAACGAGTGCTCCGGTCTCATAACTTGCTTCTGAGAATGCGCGTTAGTTTCATGTCGTTAAAGCCCATACATGACCATTTTTTACAACGTTAAAAAACGACATGTTCTAAATTTTTAATGCCCATTTTTAACGTCGCGAAAAAATGCTCTGGAGCCCACACACAATCGTTTTTAATGACATTAAAAAAAAATTTACATCGCTTGTGTACACGACATTACACAATTTTTTACCTGCTAAAGGACAGAAATGTTTTGTCATTTAATCCCCGACCCTTTTATTAGTTGAAATGCATGTCCAAAATAATCTTGAATTCCATACTAAGTAGAGCAGTAGCGTTTTGTGAGGAATGCAGACAATTTATTTTGTATAGCTCAATATCAGACCACTCGCTATCACCATGACTAAAAACCTGTTGAAAACGTGGATCAGTTCTTTAACAGCATCTTCAGTGAGGTCAGTACATTGCAATAGTTTCATTAACAGAAGTGATTGTCATTGAGCTGCATTACAATGCAAATGTAGTAATGTCATTAAGTCATTGTACAGGTATACTTATAATGCAAGTTAAGCCGACCCTTCCACAACACAATACGTGTGGTTCTGCATCAGGTCACAGTCATTTCATTTGTTTTCATTTCACATACAGCTCTGCTTAGCTATCCCTCATTGAACAGTACATGATATTAGGCTGAGTCTTATAGTTTCTCTGTATAACATCCATTTTTCCCCCTTAAGGATTCAGACAGGTCGGTTAAGCGTACTGATTCCTCTAGATAATCTCCATTTATCTTGTCTCTGCTTTCATTCTCTCTTTCCATCAATGCCACAGTTTGCTCTGTTCCTGGCTTGTGAACGGAGTTTGACCTCTAAGAGGTTTTTTTTCCCCTCTCCCTACCATTCCTTTAACAATGCAAAGTTGTGCATCAGCGTGGCTGTGATCTCATAACCTGCCAGGCTTTGGCAGGACAAATGCAATTAGCCTCAGAGTAGAAGCCTTGTCAGGAACCTGTGTCTGGCTCCCAAAGCTGACTTTTCAACTAGATTAAATCTGCCCAGGAGTAGCTTGAAAATGACATGACACTCAGCAAGGTCTTGTTCTACAGCAACAATTTACAAGTAGCATCCTCGTAGCCTAAACAAAATGTATGCTTAAAGGATCAGTAAAGGAATTTTTTTTTTAATGCTAAATAGCTTGCTTAACCTTATAGCAGTCCTGCTTTCATGTCCTCCATGTCCGTTTTTGCTTAGAAGTTGCTGTAATCCCTTGCTGAACTCCACACTTCCTGCTTGTCTGGCTCCTTATGAAAAAACTCATGGTAGCTTTTCATTGTGGTCCATGATCAAGAAGATGTGATTACTATGTGTCTAAAACTCCTCAGAATCAATCAGATTCATTGTAAAAACAAACACTGTCCTGTGTTTGTTTGTTTTTGTTCTGTGTGTCTCTGTACACACAGAACAAACTGAAACTAGTCTAAAAATGAAACTAAACTGCAGGAACATTATATGATTGATTTGTATCTATTTTTAATCATTTTTAAAAGGAATCGGTTAACTATTATGTCTCTATACCCTGTAAACCGTAATTTCAGCAAAAATAAAATAAAATTCCTTTACTACTCCTTTAAGGGAAATATTAAACCAACACAAATCAAAGGACATGCCTTAGTAGTTTCTGTTTACAAATGAATGATCATCTTGTTTGTTTATTTGTTTATTTTTTATTATTTGTACAGCACCATTTTCATAATTTCAATGCTCCATAGAAATATGAATCTACCTCTGAATTGAATCTATATGTAGCACCCTCTAGTGTTCTACTTGTGTTAGTACAGGCAAAAGTAGGCTTAGGACTCATGGTAAGTTTGTGAGAGTCAGAAATTGGGTCAGGGTCACTGCAGGTCAGGCTGGATGACTCCACAGAGGCAGGTCAGTAGTATCCTCCTCCTGGATCTAGAAGTTTGGAGAAGCTTCTAGAAGTTAGTGGGCTGAGGCCAGGAGGTACTGATCTGCATACTTTAGGGATCTTACTAAAGCCAATTCCCAGGCAGAATGTCCTGGCATGCCTCCATGCTGAGTAGACAAGCAGCCAGGAGGGCTGGTAGTTCCTGCAGGTAGTAGAGCTGGAAGCAGTTCTACAAAGGGGAGGAGACACTACTGTATGCAGTTTACATCACACTGTGCTATTTTGTAAAGGGGAATGAAAGCTTCTAGCCCTCAAGGGGCTTTTGATTTTGATCACTGATGACAGGATTTGGTATATAGAAAGGAAGTTGTCTCCATTCATTGTTCCGGACCAATTTGGCATCCCATCCAAATTATTACCCCTAATAAAACAACAAAACCAAGCACAGAGACTATTTTCTTGTGCCCAAATGCGAGAGAAAAATGCTTGTTGCCTGGCTGTGCAGGAAAATCGGTACCAGTTACCAGCAGCCCCTGCAGAGGTAGTGCTACATATGAATCAGTGGAGCTTGCAGTATAACTTGCCAATTATTGAGGTGGGTGGATTTAGGAGTTTTGAATTTCTAAAACCAGTAATTTGGTCTTATAGCCATGTGAAGGTATACAATATATACTTCTCAGGAGGGGATTCCATGTTATATTAAGAGCAGAGTTCTGTTTATATGTATATGGCTCCCAGGCTATGTTCTATTTAAAGTGACAAAGGGAGTGTTTCTATTCAGTTGGCATTGCTGTACTAGATGGTTTAGAGATCTCACCTTAAGATCACAGTAGTTAAAGTGCTACTAGGCCCAAAACAATAAAAATCAGTCTGTATATGCAGTAACACATGCTTGTTATACTCACTGTGGAACCTAAGGAGTTAATCCTCTGCATTGTGTACAGAAGTCTGTTTGATCCTTCTCTAGCGCTCCCCTTCCTCTACAGTTCCCAATTCATCTGATGATAGTACAGAGCCTTGGGGGCACATGCTCAGTTTGGTGTGTATTGCTTTTTTTTTTTTTTGGGAGGGTGCATGTGATCAGAACAGGGCCAATCAGCACTGTCCAAGCAGAAAGTCAGGGGTCATGCATCCTCATAGGACAGTCAGAGGAGAGTAAAAACTCCTCCTACAAGCTTTAACCAGTGCTCAGCCAGACATTGATAGAAGTCACAAGACTGTTATATACTGCCGATGAGAAAAGGCATTTAGCAGTTTATATTTACTAAAATAACTGTGTTTCTATGTTCTGAGTGAATGCAGGCTCCAGGGTTTTTAATAAGACTTCTGTATTTGGCAGCAGTGAAAATGGACTCTCAGTCAATAACCTGGGCTTCACCCCTCAAGCATCAAATGTTTACTTTTTTTCAAGAGCAAATTTCCACTTGTCAGAATCTTATTGGTTCATTCAGTAAATTTGCTGGAAAGATTTAAAAAGTGTAACTACAGGCAAAAAAATTACCACCTGAAGCCCCATTCCTATACCTTCCAACATTTTGAGATGGGAATGAGGGACACCTACTAACAAACGTATGTAGACATAAGACATGCCCCCTGCCACACACCCTTAAAGGAGAATTAACCCAAAAATTAAATCCACAAGGACTTTTTTTTACTACTACTTTTATTTTTTATTGGCATTTAAAAGGTACAAATGCAGCAATTTAGAATTTGGATGAAAAGTTTAGCACTGGGAAACACCTTTTGAAAGATAAAAAGTGTATTTTATATAAAACTATATGGATCAGACCAAAATGAGGGACAAATGAGGGGAGATGAGGGACAAGGGACATTGCTCCAAATCAGGGACAGTCCCTCAAAATCAAGGACAGTCGGGAACTATACCCATTCACATGGGGTGATTACTTGTGTGCCCTGTTTTGCTGGCAAGGGGATACACAGATGTTCTATGCATCCCCAAATTGGCAGACCCATAGATGTCTATTAGGACATGTTGCTGCATGGAAACAGGCGCTGTCTCTCAATGCGGTCCCTGGGTGACACAGCAGTTATGCCCATTCAGCAGTGTGTCCCAATAGACATCCATTGGACTGCCAGCATGGGGATTTGTGCAAAAATTCGCCCAGTGTGAATGGGACCTAACTCCTTCATAGTGGTGGGGTCTATGGCCTCGTACACACAACCGGGAAACTTGACAGAATCGATCAAGAAACTTGGTGGGAGAGCTTTTTTGCCGAGGAAAACGGTCGTGTGTATGCTTTTCATCGAGAAAACTGTCGAGGAACTCGACGAGGAAAAAGGAGAGCAAGTTCTCTTTTTCCTCGACGGGAGTCTCAATTTGCTCACCGTGTTCCTCGTCGGGCTGGTTTTTGACGAGAAACACGTTGGTGTGTATGCTTAGAAACTCGCGCACATTAGGTAAAAGTAGCGTTTGTAATGGAAATAGCACATTTGTCACGCTGTAACAGACTGAAAAGTGCAAATGTCTCTTACCAACCGTTTTCCTAACACGCTGTAACATGAGATTAGCAAAAGCAGCCCCAAGGGTTGTGCCAGTGGAATCGAACTTCCCCATCGTATGTGTTGTACGTCACCGCTTTTGAGAATGAGGAGATTTGGTCTTGACAGTGTGTACGCAAAGACAGCTTGTCAAGTTTCTCGACAAGCCTAACAAGGAACTTGTCGAGGAAAACGATGTGTCTTTTCCGACGAGTTCCTCGGTCATGTGTACGAGGCCCATGAGACCTGCAGTGCTTACATCTGATTGGACATGTAAAAAAGAAGCTGTACTTTCACCCGTGTGTAAAGAAGAACATTTGTGAGGTAAGGAAGAGTGTACACTACTACAGCTGGCTGAGGAGGTTAGGACAGAGTAAATAGAGTGCTCAACTCATTCAACTTCAGTAAGCTTACTATGCCCAGAGTTGGACTTTTAAGTAATTTTTTTATTCAGTTACACACTCTATCTTTGTATGTCATAAATATATGTGGCTATGAAATATACCCGGATGCTACTACCCATTTTTTCAGAAGACAAACCTTTTAGGCTATTTTAAAAGGTTAATTGCACATATATTGTACTCTCAGGTGCCAAGAAAAAAAGTTCCCAAAGATAAAGTAATCTTTTCTAGTTCGTTTAGTTTCTTTCGGAATTGCCTCTAACCATCATAATTATCTGCAATGATCATGACACAATTATTTGTATCAAAAAATTAATACATTACAGCACAGATGATGTCATAGTAATTTATCAAAAGATTTATGGGACTTGCGCTTTTGCTCTAATGAGATTTATGCAAATGAACACTTCAGTAATGACAGCGAGGTACAAGTTACATAACAGGATAGGAATTCCATGTTTTGTAACCAATTTGCTTTTTACTACCAAATGCTTAATCCTGTTCTTGTGAAAAGTTTAAGTTCAAAAGATTTCAACCCCATTTTAAACTGAATACCAGGAGGTTAATATAAAAACATGCTCTTGCAAGCAAAATACACAACCACCAACTTTTATGAACAGGTTGAATTTTATTGGTGAATAAAGGAGAACTAGCTTTGACTGTATATAAACAGCCACTCATCAAAACAGGAACAATGAAAAATGGCACAGAATTTGCCAACTAAAAATTGTTACTTTAGCAACCTGTAGATCATGATCTACCAGTAGATCTTGGCCGGGTGACTGGTAGATTGTGGTCTGGAAAAAAAGGCAAGGAGAGAGGTGCCTCTGAGTGTAGTAGTTTTAAAGCAATTTAATTAAAACTGGCTGTTGCACTCCTTTTTCAATGTGCTTGAAAAAAAAGTGCAGCAGCCAGCCCATTCGCTGCTGAAAACTCGGAAACGCGTCACATTTTGGTGACATCATTGCCCTGCGTCTGCTCTTCATCCTACGATCTAAGCATCAGGTAGAGGACCGCACATCACAGCCGACCTCCATCGCCCTATGATGAGGCAGTGCCCTCCCTGCACAACGCTTCCACAGACTGCAGAAGAAACCCCAAATCGATGACAGCTCACCACTCCAAGGAAACAACTACTTTTACATGCTTACCTGGTACTACTCAAATGTGAGTGTAATACTTATGTTTTAATTAAATTGCTTTTAATCTACTACACCCAGAGGCGCCTCTCTCCTTGCCTTTTTTTCTAGAATTGGAACATGGTCTCTGTTCCCCTCTGATGGCAGCCCTGGATGTATATACCCATATACAAACAATCAGACTTATTGTTAGCTTATGCTAAACTACCAGTCATTGACTTTGCCCTGCCCCCACATATGTATATGCTATTTTGATACCCTAGGCATTGTGTTATCTTGCGCATTTTTACTTGTCCTGTCCTAGATTGTGGTCTGGGCTTGCTGACCCACTGCAGCATGTGTACACCTTTGGCTGTTGCCTCAGCAGCTAAAGGGGGGAAGGGATTGGGTATGGTAAACTCAACTGCAGGGTTTTACCACCCCCCGACTTTACGCGTGAAAGAGCCTTAAGGGTGCTACTGCGGAAGGGCTCATTCACAAGTGCAGCAGGCACCGCTGCTCCTCTGAAAAGCGAACCAAGTGTGTTTGACAGGTGGTGATTGCTGTGCAATACATGCAAATGTGAGACAATAGTATGGCAGTTAGAGTGTCATGGCCAAACTCGGCCACTAGATGGCAGCAGCGGGCCGTCGGCGCGCACGGGCGCGCGCATTCGCGGCAACGGCGCGCGCATTCGCGGTGACGCGCGCGGGCACGTGTGGACCCCATCTTGGCGCCCAGGAGGGGCTATTTAGGTGTGCTGATCCCTCGGCCTCTTGCTGCTGGATCTACAGCGCGTCCCTGGAAACCGACCTGATACCTGTTACCTGTTGACCTCCTGTTCCTGAAACCGGCTTGCCTTCCGACTACTCTGATCTCCGTCTGCTCTGACCCACGGCCTGTCTGACCACGCTTCTGCTTGTCCCGCCTGTCTGTCTGCTGCCCGCCAGTTACTGACCCCCGGCTTGTTCACGATCCGTCCCTGCTCAACTCCTGCACCAAGATCCGCTCGCTCACATTGTTCCGGCTGGCCTGATCCTGCTATAGACTGTTGCAGTATGGGACACCTCCCTCTGTGCTGGCCTGATCTTGCTATAGACTTGGTACTACAGAACACCTCCCTCTGTGCTGAACTCTGACCAGTGGTATCCGGTCCCAGCTTCCGGGCATCCTCAGCTCTGTTGATCCCGCCCAGGTGTACAGCGGATCCCTACTCTACCAGCACCAGCAATCCTGCCAGGCGCTTGTGCGACTCTGCACTTTCGGGCTCCCTGTATCTTCTATCGGGGGCCTCCGCAGTGGGAGGAGCACGAGCAGCCGTTCCCTGTGCATCAGGCTCCACCACCAGGTGCGTGACATAGAGGTTTAAATCAGGTATGAGGGGGCAACACTGTGACCAGTGATCTTTGATTTCTCCCATGTTGTTCAGAGCAGATCTCCACCTCTTTAATGTTGCATACCCCTGCTTTAGACTTATCTTGACATTAGTGTAATTATTAGACATGTGCATTCGTTTTCATTAGAATGCATTTTCGTCCAAAAATCGCAAGACACGAAAACCGAAAGATCCGACAAAAAAAATGCTTTATTTTCATTTTTGTTGAGGTAAAAATGAGATATAGAGAGATTCGACATTATAGGGAGAATATTCATAGAGAAAAGATTTGACATTATAGAGAAAAGAATTGACACTATAGAAACAATAGATTCAACATTACAGAGAATAGATTTTGATGTATGAGAAAATAGATTTGATATTATAGAGAATAGATTTGACATTATTACTAGTCATTAGGGTTGTCCCGATACCACTTTTTTAGGACCGAGTACAAGTACCGATACTTTTTTACATGTACTCACCGATACCGAATACCGATACGTTTTTTAAATGTCATGTGACAGTTTTCAAACCACAATACAGACTAAGGATATTTTCTTTAGAATTATGAAGAACTCTAACTCAAGACATTATAAAAGAATAAAAATGTTTTATTTGCTTGTCACGCAGTAGTAAAAAAAACTCAAAGAACTTTCACAGAACATGTTGATAGATACTAAAAAAGTATTCGGCCAGGCATCGGGAGCAATTGTGCGAGTACAAGTACTCCTGTAAATACTCGGTATCGGTCCCGATACCGATACTAGTATCGGTATCGGGACAACCCTACTAGTCATACAACATTAGAATTCTTGTAGGCGGAATATTCGAATGGAAATGTACGATTCGACGTAAAGATTTGACGTTCCGTCGAATATTCTTTTGACCATTCGACAGAAACCAAGTATTATTGGATTTTCGAACGAAAGCTATTCCCCAACGAAAAACAAAATAAATAAAAACGATTTTCGGGAGTAACTAAATACATTTATTTTCCAAACGAAAACGAAAAAACAAAACTAAATATTCCAGTCTGCACATGTCTAGTAATTATAGTTGCTAAGTAAATACTGAATCTGAATTGGCACTAAATCTAATTTTAGTGTTTTTTTTTTTATTTTCAAAAATATGTGTTTGATAAATTGGCTTTGCAAACATTGTGTGAAATAAAAAATTGTAATTACAACAATTTTTATTATCCACTGGTTTAAAAATATATATATATATAATTTTTGAGGGGTTTAAAGTATTTGCATAAAATGCAGATTTTAACATGTGTGCGAAAATTAGGATTTTTGTACTCACCATAAAATCCATTTCTCTAAATTCATGGACAGACACAGCAGCATTGACCTTAGGGTTATATCACCTTCCTTCCAGGAGAGACTAGGCAGAAAACAGCACTTCAAGTGTTAAAAAACCCTTCTGCAGTACAGCTCCTCCCAGGGGGCATAGTTGCCTGGGTATAAAACCCCCACTCTGACTGAACAGCTCCAGTTCGTAACAAGCAGTACAAACCAAAAAGGAGGGGTGGGTGCTGTGTCCGTCCATGAACTCAGAGAAATGGATTTTACGGTGAGTACAAAAATCCTATTTTCTCTTCCGTTCATGGACGGACACAGCAGCATTGACTTTAAGGACGTCCCCAAGCAGTGTTAAAATTTCAAGGGGTGGGGAAAACACACAGCAAACCAGGGTTCACCCCAAACAAAAAAACAACCAGAGTTTCTCAACGGAGGAACTCCAACCTTAAACTGTCGCCTGTAAAACCTTGTGGCCAAAGGAGGCATCCAAAGATGCACTCACTTCCACCTTGTAAAACTTAGAGAAAGTATGGATGGACGACCAGGTTGCCGCCTTACACACCTGTAAAACAGAGGCTTGATGACGGAAAGCCCAAGAGGCACCAATTGCCCTGGTCGAATGCGCCGTAACTTGAAAGGGAGGCGCCCGCCGCTTTAGGGAATAGGCCTGAAGGACGACCTGTCTGATCCACCTAAAAATGGTGGCCGATGAGACCGCCAGACCCTTTTTAGGACCAGTCACCGACACAAACAGTGAATCCGATCTCCGGAACGGAGCCGTAGCAGACAAGTACACCCGTAGGGCCCGAACCACATCCAAGGAATGCATAGCGGCCTCCTTCTGGTTCTTTGGCTGAGGACATAAGGATGGTAACACTATGTCCTCATTAATGTGAAAAGACGACACAACCTTTGGAAGAAATGACGGCTGCGGGCGCAACACCACCTTATCCTTGTGGATGACCAAGTATGGAGCCTTGCAGGACAAGGCTGCCAGTTCAGACACCTGTCTGACCGAGGTAATTGCTACCAGAAAAACCACCTTCTGAGACAAGGTCAAAAGGGGAATCTTCCGAATGTCCTCAAACGGAGCGTCTTGAAGCTCCGAGAGGACCAAATTCAAGTCCTATGGAGGCAGTGGAGGGCGCACAGGAGGGGCCACATGCCGGACCCCCTGTATAAACGTACACACTAGAGAGTGCGCCACCAAGGGTTGCTGAAAGAAAATAGCTAGAGCCGAGATCTGACTCTTAACCGTACTTAAGGCAAGAGCCTGATCCACTCCCCACTGTAAGAACAGCAGAATCCGGGACAGCACGTATGTACGGGGGTGCCATTCCATCTCTTCACACATAGAGATGTAGGCCTTCCACGTACGATGATAGATCTAACGTGAAGTAGTCTTCCGTGCACGTAGCATGGTAGAGATCACCGGGCCTGATAGACCACAGTCCCTCAGAACCTGGCATTCAATAGCCACGCCTTTAAATCCAGTGATTGTAAAGCAGGGTGAAAGATCGGTCCTTGTGACAGGGGATCTTCTCTCAGGGGTAGACGCCAAGGGACGTCTGCCACCAAACACACCAGGTTCGAGTACCAGGGACGGCACGGCCAATCTGGGGCAATTAGGATCGTTGGTATCCCTTCGGCTTCTACTCTGCGCAGCAGGCGAGGAAGAAGTTTCAGAGGAGGGAAGGCGTAGATTAGGCGATAGTGACCCCACAGAGCCACCAATGCGTCTGACGGGGTCCGCCCACGGGTCTCTTGACCTGGCCATGAACCGTGGCACCTTTCCGATTGAGACGGAACGCCAGAAGGTCCACGTCTGGAGTGCCCCATTTTTGGCACAGACTCTGAAATACCTCCGGGTGTAGTGACCACTCTCCTTGGTCTAGTGTTTGGCAACTTAGGTAGTCGGCTTGCCAATTCTGTACCCCCAGAATGTACACGGCAGACAGAGCCGGAACGGATCGCTCAGCCCACTGAAGGATGTGCGCGACCTCCTTTGCTGCAGCCGAGCTTCGTGTGCCTCCCTGATGATTGACGTATGCCACGGCCGTGGCATTGTCGGACTGGATTCTGACCGAATGGTCCTGCAGACCCCTGGACCACTTGGTGAGGCCTAACTTGATTGCACGGAGCTCCAGTACATTGATTGGAGTCCAGCGCTCCTGGGCTGACTGGGTACCCCAGACACCCCCCCAGCCGGAGAGGCTGGCATCCGTCGTGACCACAGTCCAATGGCATGGCAGAAACGACTTCCCGTCTGAAGCACCGGAGACGTCAGCCACCACACCAAGGAGGACTTGACCAGTCGACTCACCCGAATCTGGAAATCCAGTGACGAAGGGAGCTGGTCCCAACGTGACAGAATCTCCTTCAGTAGCACCCTGGTGTGGAATTAGGCATATGGGACTGCCTTGAAAGAGGACACCATCAGACCCAGAACTTTCATGCAGAACCGGAGTGACGACCACTTCTGGGTCGTCAACCGCTGCACCACAGACTGTAGTGTCTCAAGTTTCTCCATTGGGAGAAAGACTCTCGGAGAAGGTCATCCACGCTGCCTCAGCAGGGCTAGGATCGGAGCGAGCACCTTGGTGAAGACCCTTGGTGCCGAGGCCAGTCCGAACGGGAGGGTCACAAATTGAAAGTGGTCCTCTGATCGCAAAAATCTCTGATGCTTTGCACATATGGAGACATGCAGGTACGCATCCATGATGTCCAGGGAGGCCATGAAATCCCCCTGATGGAGCGCTGCCACCACCAAACGAATCAACTCCATTTTGAAGTTTTGCACTTTGACAAAACAATTGAGGGCCTTGAGGTCCAAGATTGGATGAACCCCCTCCTTCTTGGGGACTACAAACAGATTGGAGTAAAACCCCTGAAACCGTTCCCCTGAAGGAACCGGTACAATCACTCCCCTGACCAGTAGATCCTGGACAGCCCCTGACAGAACTGGAGGAAGCTGGAGATTGGAGGGAAAAAATATGTTTGGCGGACAAGAAAGAAACTCTATGGGCCAGATTCAGGTAGATCAGAGCATCTTTGCTCTGGAGAAACGCTTCTCATTTACGTTACTCTGCCGAAATTTTAGGAGCAAGTGCTGTTATTCATGAAGCACTTGCTCCTAAAGTTGCGGCAGCGCATCACAAATGAGCCGGCGGAATTCAAATTGGGCGGGTACGGGGCGTGTAGTATTCAAACTAAGCACGATCCCGCGGCGAACGTACTGCGCATGCGTCGAGTGTCAATGCATCCCAGTGCGCATGCTCCAAATTCTTTCAGTGAACGTCAATGACGTCACATTCCCATTCATGAATGTTTTACGCAAGCGACGCGATTTGTTTTTTTTCCGACGCGATGACGACGCCTATACTTAACATAGGATACTCCACTAGGGGGCTGCTTTATCTATACGCCGCGTATCGCTTCCGGAAACGTCGTAAAGTCACTGCGTCGCACCTGAAAAAGATCGTGAATTGCCGATTCCCGCTCATTAACATATTTTTTGAGCGTAACTCGGCGGGAACGCCCCCGGCGCCATTTTTAAGTTGAAGTAACGATGCGATGGCGAAATTCAATTGCGCCGATCGCATCGGAACTCCAACCCGGCATTTCTTGTTTTCTGGTTACAGAAAACAAAAACGCCGGCTTAAAGTGACAGTTAGGCTGGCGGATCCATTGATTCGCCAGCCTAACTCTACCTGAATCTGGCCCTCTATGTTGTACCCCGAGGAAACTACCTCGCAAACCCAACGGTCGGCTAGAAGAGTACTCCACTGAACTGCGAATTCACGAAGTCGGCCCCCCACCCGAGACATGGGAGGGGGCAGACCTTCATGCGGGAGCAGGCTTGTCCGCAGGCTTGTTAGGCTTGCGGTACCAGGTTCCCTTTTGCCCAGTAGCGGTTACTTTAGCACCTTGAGAATTTTTTCCTGCCGCACTTGGTGGGCTAAAAAAACGATTGAGGGCAGTAAAGGAGGGACCTTGCTTACGGTGAGGCTCCTTACCCTTCCCAGACATCCTGTGGCATCCTTTATGATGTCATCCAGAAACGCCCCAAAGAGCCGTTCACCCTCAAAGGGTAAGTCGGCAGATGATAGTAGAATCCAGGATCCAAAAAAGCAGAAACCAAAATAATAAAAGCGAAAAAAACGCAAAAAAAATCCAGAGTACATGGACTCAAAGAGGCTGTTCAGTCAGAGTGGGGGTTATATACCCGGGAAACCACACACCCTGGGAGCAGCTGTACTGCAGAAGTGTTTTTTAACACTTGAAGTGCTGTTTTCTGCCTAGTCTCTCCTGGAAGGAAGGTGATATAACCCTAAGGTCAATGCTGCTGTGTCCGTCCATGAACGGAAAAGAGAAAATGTAAATGTTGCCCCAGTAGGCAAGTGGGTAACCACTATGCTGTTTTTTATCAGTACACGCTGATGTACAGATACCAAGTATTTCAATTTATTTTTATTTTTATTTTTTAACTTTGTAAAGAAATAAATAGTGGTCTAGGTTTACCACCATTGTAAAGAACGCTTACTTGATTCAGTAATATGTGATTTTGAAAGTCGTTTGTCGTAATTATGTTGTTCATCTATTGTCATAACATAATTATTTCACTTCAGACACATTACTACATTTTCAGCAGAGGGTAATTTTAGAAATATGTAAACAAATAATGCTCTACTGCAATATAAACTGCAAAACTGTCATATGTTTACTAGACCAAAGGCAGAAACATAAAATAGATAGGATTAAATCACACTCTTAAACTGTACTCTTTTTCCTTTAAAGATTTAATAATAAAATACCAATCAATTTGTATTTTGTGTGTGGGCTTCCTAAAAGATGGTAATTACGCCATCAGTGTCATTGCTATCAACATTCCACAGTTTCAAGCAATGACCCATATATTTGGCTTTAAAGGAAAAGGCTTTCTGTAATCAGCTAGGAAAATTGCATGTTCTGCCAACATTTCGAAATGCGTATTTAACAACACAATCTCGCATGGACTCAGATTCCCGGACTTTACTGCGTGAGCCAGATCTGCAACTGATTTTTAATAAAATGTGTAACTACTTTAAACGCAGCATTGGGCATAAAGTTGCTATAAAGCAGCTAATTAGTATTTTAATTATCATTAGCAGCTGGCTAGTGCTAATTTGGGGACTTGGAGTATCATCATTTAGAATTCTCTGCAAAGGTTTAGTTTTTTGCAAAGTAGAAATCATTTTCTTTTAATTTACACATTTTCTGTGCACTCCACAACTATTGTGAGCAGAATTTCAGATATTTAATAAAGTCTCTAAGAAATCTGGATATTGTAATTAAAACATTGTTTGAAGATGTTTAAAACAAAAATGGAATTTGACAGCAATTCACATTTTCCAATTAATGACTACATGCAGCAGTTAATTGCTTTCCTTCTGTAGCAGGTACTTCTCCAGACTGCTCTAATCTATGATGGGAGAACTGTCTGCTGCAGCAGTGTATGCTTTTTCACCCCCTTTCTCTCTTCACACAGACACTTAGAACTGCTTGTTTGTAAACTCTCTATTGGAAGTTGTCTGTAAACTCCCTATTGGAAGAGCCTGAGCCAATCATCAGGCATCAGCAAAGGACTGTAAAGGAGGAGATAAAAAGACAGAGGAACTAGGCCAGAGCCTCTTTTTGCCTGCACAGCATCAGGAGAGCATCTCCTGCACTCTATGTGTGTGTGGAATCGCAGCCTACCAAGTGGCACACAGCCTGCAACTCCAGCCCAGAGGAACAGATTGTCCATGCAGCTCCAGCCCAGAGGAATAGATTGTTCATGCAGCTCCAGCCATGAGGAACAGACTGTCCATGCTAAAGAAGGACACCCTGCAACAGCTCAAGGACTAAATGCCACTGCAACACACCTGCATCTAAGATCGATCGATCGATTAAGGGAGGACCTGACTGTGTACAGGATTTGGTGAAGGGGGCTTTGCCCAGGAACCTTTAATGCTTTTCATAGAAAACCACATCCAAATATTGTCCACAGAGCTCCTACATTGCTGGTGAAGATAATAAAATGCAAAGCTTGGCTTTCAGGACATTGCAGTGGTAACTTTTAAAGGGGACACATCACGGGTATTGAGATTATTTCACTGGGTGTGTACTAGAAGTATTGTAGGCTGGCCTGGGGTTCCCTTTTAGCCACAGCATCCCACACACACCACACGTTGTGGTGGAGTCTGTTTAATCTGTGCATATTATTTATTGTTTTTATTGGTTGCATAGTGATTGTTTCTTTAAACTGTTTTAGCCAAGTCCTGGGTACTTACATATAGGTCTTGGCTGACAAATGTTAACCTGAACTTTGCTTCTATTCAAACTATCCGACCAATCTCTGCTGAGTCATTTTGAAGTCCTCATTTGCATGGAAGAGGACCTGAAGGGGGACTGCATGGACTTTACAATTGACCAATAGGAAAGCGGTTGTTGGGGGTGGGATGTTTCAAATTCTGTATAAAAGTGTGTTGTGTACTTCCATTAAAAGAGTCCTGTTTGAACTTACATACAGCCTGCCTGGTGTTTGTTCTAATCGATCTTGAACAGCACATGTAGTTCGGATCCCGGAGCCTTGAATGACTGAACCATCAGATGTTGCGATCTGCAATCTGATCGAATAGTAGCAGAGTAGAGTCGGGAGAGCGGAAGCGAGCGAGCAAGGGTCTCGTCACAGGACTCTATAAAACTATAGTTTTATCTATATTATCCGCATTATATTCAGCACTTGTTGTGATTACTTATATATTTTTGTGCTTATCATATTTACTTTCATTTGTTAACACCTCTTGCCCAAGAGCAGGACACTCCAACTACAGGTGTGCACCCCATGTTGAGAGGAGCCTATCAGAGCCTGGTGCAAGAACAGAAGGCCCTAGCTGAAGAAGTGGTTAAGATCTGGTGCTTTGACTGGAGTGAGAAAGTGTTGCAGCCCAGGGATGTAGCTTGCTTGAGAGCTTCAGTCAAGCTTAATTGGAAGCAACCAGGCCCTTTCATTGTCCTTGAAGCTGACAGGCAGAAAGAAGACACGTGGGTGGAGATAAATCCTGAAGTGGAGTGAGAGCAATGGATACAGCACCAGACCTCCTGTGTAACTCTAAACTAGTACCTTGTAAAGACTTTAAAAGCGTTGCCTATGGAGATTGGTAGGTACCGTAACTTGGCCCTGTTCCATGCGCGGACACAATTTTAAAGTGTGACATGTTTGGTATCTATTTACTCAGCGTAACATTATGTTTTATAATTTAACAGTTTAGGAGAGTGTTTACCTGACCAAGCTGTTGCTGGCCTTTCATTGTCCAGCCATAAGCTGGGAGAATTAAGGTGACCATGCTGTGTTGCTTAATGTCAGCAGAGAAAAGTCAGGCTGACTGTGTTATATGGTAGGGCTGTGTAAATCACAGGAGTGCATGGATACAAATTCAAATCCAATGCAACAAAAGTCAGGTCCTTTATGCACCATTCCAGCCAGCCACCCACCGACCCACAGCAGGGAGCCAGGCCAGCCACTCACCCACTGACCCACCACAGGGTGCACAGTACCAGCCACCCACCCACTGACCCACAGCAAGGAGCCAGGTCAGTCACCCACAGCAGGGTAGCAGGTAGCCACCCACAGAAGCCAGCCACCCATGGTTACCCATCCACAGCTGGGCCATGGTGACCCACCCACAGCAGGGCCAGGGTGCCAGCCACCTATGGTGACCCACTCAACACAAGGAAACCCGCCAGCCACAGCAGGGTGCCAGCCATGCACCCACAAGACCCAGCCAGCCACGGTGACTCATCCATGGCAGGATGCCAGCCAGCCAGACACCCCTGGTGACCCACCCACACCAGGGAGCCAGCCGGCCACAGCAGGGTGCAGGCCAGCCACCCACAGGAGCCAGCCAGCGAGGACGCATGAGCCAGCCATAGACGATGCGGGAGCCAGCCAGCCACAAAAAACGTGGGAGCCATACAGCCACAGGGGACGCAGGAGCCAGCCACAGCTACAGTACCCATAGTTAAGGTAAGAGAAGCTCTACACAGTGCCAATTTATTTCTACTTTGTGAGAGGTTGGAGCAGGGGCGAGAGTTATGGTACAAGGAGGGGCTCCCATTAAGACCAGAGTGAATTAAGGTGTTCACTGTACACTCTGTTAAAAGAGGCCCCCCTCTAGGTCACATTATACTCCTTTTAAGTCTCTAATGGGACCTGGAGGGGACTTTTTCTAACAGATTCTATAATGGACACTGAATGGGCCTCTGTTAGAGAGACCCACTCCAGGTCTCATTAGACTCCTTTTGAAGTCTCCACTGGGTCCAGGAGGGGGTCTCTCTCTCTAACAGAGACTTTCTAGTAGACACTGTTAAAGAGAGACCCTCCTCCAGGTCTTATTAGATGCTGTTGTAGTCTCTAATGGGATCTGGAGGGGACACTTTCTAACAGACTATCCAATGGACACTGATAGAGAAAGACCTCCCTCAAGGTTCCATTAGACTTTTTTTTTTAATTGCATTTTTTTTGGAAATTTTAGTTGTTATTCTGTCTCTCACTGTTAAAAAAAAAAACGTACCATTACTTTTTTCCCTTACCGTACATACATACACACACACGCACATATATATATGTGTGATACACATTCCCCTCCTAGTCTTTAAATAGTGTCCTCGGTGTGAATAACGCATGTGGCTGTCAACAGAAACTCATGAGGTTGCCAGATGCATCATATTTACCACTTTACTAAGGTATGTGTGTTTTGGGCAAGTATAAGCAACAGTCTAAACAAACACAATTTTTCTCAAAGCTGTGTTTTTATTGGTATACTATTGTGTTTTAACCAAGGCTTGGGTGTTCACTTGGGTGTTTGATTTCCAAGTAATCTGGTAGAACCAGTTTTATTTCCCCCACTGTACAGCACCGTGGAATATATTGTTTAATAAAAAACCTCAACATTGTATCCCTCAACATTAACTATCCAAGAACAATGCTTATAAACAGTATGTATAAATCATCCCCTTTTTTTTTTGCACTCGATTTGCTGCTTGTGTTTTATCTTGAGCGAAGAACAATTTTTTCTGTGTGGCATCTTTGCATAAAATATTGTACAGATGTAAATCCTACAGTTTAATGACTTGTACTGAAAAAAAAAAAAACCTTGCTTCTGTTATATTCTTACTGGCCTTTCATTAAGGATGTAGCAGCCAATAAATTGATTTCACAATAGAATGTGCATTAATAACAAAGTTATTTTCTAGCATAGAAACTATGAAGATCTAAATTACCTAAATATTAGGATATTACAAACACTTTTATGCACTGCAGAAATTAAATTACTATTATTCAAAACCACATGACTGGGGTATTGCCCAAGTAGCAGCTGCCATGCCATTTACAGATTTTATCCTTTCCTTTCTTCTCCTCCACCTCACTTCTATTTAAAATTTAAATGATTCAGACCAGACATACTTTTTGAGTTTAAATGGCCATAGCAGCCATTTATTACAACAACCAACCATGAAGATCACATAATATAAGAGGTATTAAACAACATGTCTTTGGATTTTTAAAGGCACACTTAAAGGGTCACTAAAGGATTTTTTTTTATAGCTAAATAGCTTTCTTTACCATAATTCAGTCCTGGTTTCATGTCCTCATGTTTTGCTGTAATCCTTCTCTGTTCTGCACACTTCCTGGTTGTCTGTTTCCTTATGAAAAAAGTACTGGGAGCTTCTCTCTGTGGTCTCTAATCAAGAAGGTGTGATTACTGTGTGTCTAAACCCCTCAGAACCCATCAGTTTCATTTTAAAAATAAACACTGCCCTGTATCTCTGTCCTTCACAGAAGCATGAAACTACGAAAAACGAAAAACGAAACTGAAACTGCAGGCACATTATATGATTGATTTTTTTAATCATTTTAAAAAAGAATCGGTTAACTATTATGTCTCTGTAAACAGTCATTTCAGCAAAAAAAAAAAATTCCTTTACAACTCCTTTAACTAACTAGCTGTATCTGGCACCACCTTGCCTCCCCATGGCCCCCAGCCACACGTTCATTTTTCAGCATGAAAAAAACATTGTTTTTGAAAAAAGTCATTTAAAATGATCGTGTGTGGGCTACACATAATTTTTCAGGTTCTGAAAAACGAAACATGCTGCATTTTTTAATGTCGTTTTTCGGGGTCAGAAGCAAGTTATGAGACAGTAAAACTACCGTTCATAATGGAGTAAGCACATTCATCACACTATAACAGACAGAAAACCGCAAATCGTCTTTTACTAACAAGGAATCGGCTAAAGCAGCGCAAAGGCGAATAGAACTTCCCCTTTAGAGTGCCGTCGTTGGTGTTGTACGCCACCACGCTTTGTTCATCATTTTTTTAAAACAATGGTGTGTGGGCAACATCATTTTTAATGATGAAGTTGGAAAAACTTTGTTTTTTGGACATGCTGAAAAACAACTTTTTTTTTCATGCTGAAAAATGATTGTGCGTATGCGGCATTACACTCATGGACTTGGAATTGTTTGGCAAATTCTCCAACCGATACTGCCATTTGTCCCAAATGTATTACTTCCAACCTTATTAGGGCAGGTACACCCATACCAGAGTTGGGCCCAACCCATCGTACTCCAGAGCAGTGGCGGCCCATCCATAGGGGGCGCCCCCCCCCCTCCCGTGGTCACAAAAAAAAAAAAAACAATTAATACTACCCCTTTTTAAAAAAAATATGTCCTTTTGCTACAGTAAAAGCACTATGTGGCGCCGGCCACGTGCATTATGGAAAGCGCCACATCAATGCAATCATGAGATTGCAGATGCGACGCTTCATTTGCGGGCTTTTATCCCGCCTGTAAACTCGTAGTATCTGTGAGCTCGTAGTATCTATTACTACAACCGGGCAGTTTGATTTACATCTGTAACATCATGATGTCACTTCCTGTTTTCTCTCTTTCATTGCACCTGAGAGAGAGAGAGAAGACAGATAGTATGAGGAGCGGACCAGTGGAAGAAGACACAAGGAGCCTGGAGGACAACACACACACAGCTAAGTGAGCTACTTTTGGGCGTTCGGCAGCACCCGCTGCATTTGATGAGGGACAGGCTGCATTTGATGAGGGACAGGTTGCATTTGATGGGGGACAGGCTGTATTTGATGGGGGACAGGCTGCATGTGATGGGGGACAGGCTGCATGTGATGGGGGACAGGCTGCATGTGATGGGGGACAGGCTGCATGTGATGGGGGACAGGCTGCATGTGATGGGGGACAGGCTGCGTTTGATGGGGGACAGGCTGCGTTTGATGGGGGACAGGCTGCGTTTGATGGGGGACAGGCTGCGTTTGATGGGGGACAGGCTGCGTTTGATGGGGGACAGGCTGCGTTTGATGAGGGACAGGCTGCGTTTGATGGGGGACAGGCTGCGTTTGATGGGGGACAGGCTGCGTTTGATGGGGGACAGGCTGCGTTTGATGGGGGACAGGCTGCGTTTGATGAGGGACAGGCTGCGTTTGATGAGGGACAGGCTGCATTTGATGAGGGACAGGCTGCATTTGATGGGGGACAGGCTGCATTTGATGGGGGATAGGCTGCATTTGATGGGGGGGAGGCTGCATTTGATGGGGGGGCTCTATTTGATTGGGGATAGGCTGCATTTAAAGAGCAACAGGCTGCATTTGATGAGGAAAAAGCTGTATTTGATGAGAGACAGGCTGCATTTGATGGGGGACAGGGTGCATTTGATGGGGGGGAAAAGCTGCATTTGATGGGGGACAAGCTGCATTTGATGGGGGAAAGGCTGCATTTGCTGGGGGGAAAGGCTGCATTTGCTGGGGGGAAAGGCTGCGTTTGCTGGGGGGAAAGGCTGCGTTTGATGGGGGGAAAGGCTGCGTTTGATGGGGGACAGGCTGCATTTGATGGGGGACAGGCTGCATTTGATGGGAGGAAGGCTGCATTTGATGGGGGACAGGCTGCATTTGATGGGGGACAGGCTGCATTTGATGGGGGACAGGCTGCATTTGATGGGGGACAGGCTGCATTTGACGGGAGGAAGGCTGCATTTGATGGGGGACAGGCTGCATTGGATGGGGGACAGGCTGCATTTGATGGGGGACAGGCTGCATTTGATGGGGGACAGGCTGCATTTGATGGGAGGAAGGCTGCATTTGATGAGGGACAGGCTGCATTTGATGGGGGGAAAGGCTGCATTTGATGGGGGGAAAGGCTGTATTTGATGGGGGGAAAGGCTGCATTCGATGTGACACAGGGCTGATAACTGTGGCGTGCATTTGTGTTCAGCCCCCTTTACTCTGCTACAGCTAACTAAAATCTAGTGGATAGAGATGTGGTAGAGGGCTTTTGTTTTTCCCCTTGGATTTTGTGGACTGCATTTCATTGCCAGAATTTTTTTATTATTAGGACTTATTGGTTCTATCCTAATGCACTTTATATTGCACGAATTGCACTTTATTGCTAATCACAATCCACATTGTTTGTATCCTGATTGTTTATAAATATATGTGTACTATACTACAATTTTACCTTGTGAGAGCGCCCTCTACCACATCTCTATCACTTGCAATACTAGTTATACACTATTATTTCTTAGAGGAGCAGCTTTATTTAGAATTTTTATTTAAATTTATATATACATAGGTATTGGCGCGAAAATTCTTTTTTAAAATCTAGAGGAACCAATTGCCTTCAAAAGTCACCTAATTACTAAATAGAGCCCACCTGTGTGTAATTTAATCTCGGTATACATACAGCTGTTCTGTAAAGCCCTCAGAGGTTTGTTAAAGAACCTTAGTGAACAAATAGCATCAAGAAGGCCAAGGAACACATTAGACAGGTCAGGGATAAAGCTGTGGAGAAGTTTAAAGCAGGGTTAGGTTATATAAAAATATCCCAAGCTTTGAAAATCTCACAGAGCACTGTTTAATCCATCATCTGAAAATGGAAAGAGTATGGCACAACTGCAAACCAGGACAGGCAAGGAGAGCATTAATCAGAGATGCAGCCAAGAGGTCCAATGGTAACTCTGGAGGAGCTGCAGAGATCCACAGCTCAGGTAGGAGAATCTGTCCACAGTACAACTATTGGTCGTGCTCTCCACAAATCTGGCCTTAATGGAAGAGTGGCAAGAAGAAAGCAATAAGAAGTCCCATTTGCAGTTTGCCAGAAGCCATCTGGGGGACACAGCAAGCATGTGGAAGAAGGTGTTCTGGTCAGATGAGACCAAAATTTGACTTATTGACCTAAAAGCACAACACTATGGGCCAGATTCAGGTAGAGTTAGGCTGGAGTATCAGTGATACTCCAGCCTAACTGTCACTTTAAGCCGGCGTTTTTGTTTTCTGTAACCAGAAAACAAGAAACGCCGGGTTGGAGTTCCGATGCGAGCGGCGTAATTGAATTTCGCCATCGCATCGCAACTTTAATTTAAAAATGGCGCCGGGGGCGTTCCCGCTGATTAACGCCGAAAAAATATGTTAATCAGCGGGAATCGGCAATTCACGATCGTATTCGGGCGCGATGCAGTGACTTTCCGACGTTTCCGTAAGCGATACGCGGCGTAAAGATAAAGCAGCCCCCTAGTGGAGTATCCTATGTTAAGTATAGCCGTCGTCATCGCGTCGAAAAAAAAAATTTGCGTCGCTTGCGTAAAACGTCCATGAATGGGGATTTGACGTCATTGACGTTCACTGGCAGAATTTGGAGCATGCGCACTGGGATGCATTGACAGTCGACACATGCGCAGTAAGTTCGCCGCGGGATCGCGCTTAGTTTAAATAATACACGCCCCGTACTCGCCCAATTTGAATTCCGCCGGCTCATTTTCGATACGTTGCCGCAACTTTAGGAGCAAGTGCTTCATGAATAACAGCACTTGCTCCTAAAATTTCGCCAGAGTAACGTAAATGAGAAACGTTACTCCAACTTAAAGATTCGCCCATCTACCTGAATCTGGCCCTATGTGTGGAAGAAAACTAACACTGCACATTACCCTGAACACACTATCCCCACTGTGAAAGATGGTGATGGCAGCTTAATGCTGTTGGGATGCTTTTCTTCAGCAGGGACAGGGAAGCCGCTCAGAGTTGATGGGAAGATGGATGGAGCCAAATACAGGGCAATCGTAGAAAAAAACCTGTTAGAGTCTGCAAAAGACTTAAAACTGGGGTGGGGGTTCACCTTCCAGCAGGACAATGCCCCTAAACATACAGCCGGGGTTACAATAGAATGGTTTAGTACAATATATATTCATGTGTTAGGATGGCCCAGTCAAAGTCCAAACCCAAATACAATTGAGAATCTGTGGTAAGACTTGAACATTTCTGTTCACAGAAACTCCACATCCAATCTGACAGAGCTTGAGATATTTTGCAAAGAAGAATGGGAACAAATGTCACTCTCTACATGTGCAAAGCTGAATGAATGAATGAAAACTTATATAGCGCTGCACATGCGAATTGAATCGCCTCTGGGTAGAGTAGAGACATCCCGAAAAAGACTTGCAGCTGTAATTGCAGTGAAAGGCGGTTCTACAAAATATTGACTCAGGGGGGCTGAATACAAATGCATGCCACACTTTTCACATATTTATTTGTAAAAAACTTCAAAAAACATCTTTTTTCCTTCCAATTCACAATTATGTGCCACTTTGTGTTGGTTATCACATAAAATCCCAATAAAATACATTTATGTTTTTGGTTGTACCAGGACAAAATGTGGAAAATTTCAAGGTGTATGAATGCTTTTTCAAGGCACTGTAATATATCCCTTATTTTCTCCACTGGGAAATGTACCCTTTTAAGCTAGAAAAAACAACAGCATCAGGTAGACATCAGGTACACTGTTACGTCTGGTTATCTGCATCCCTGACACCACTGCCCGCTAAATTGCTTATTGATAAATTAGCCTATTTAGGAACGAGTGATGCCGGCATTACAGTTATTAATGAAGCTGGCGTACAAAGACATTAAGAAGTAGCCTGGCTGCAAGATTGCGTCTTCATGTGTGAATAATGTACGCTTCAATTATACAACTTCAAAATTGACTTGAGAACAAGGGAGAGATTTAAAGAACAAGAAAACAAAGTGAAGGTTAATGCATTATTACAAACCCCCTTTGTTTTCTTTTCCCTTTCAGCACATCTGTATTAATTACTACTACTACACACCTATGTTACACTTAAAAAACATTCTTTTGTGAAAAGTAACTTATCATATAGGTTAAATCTACTCCAAACTCATAGACTTGATGCTCAAGTCAAAGTTTCTCACACTAACCTAAAGTGCAAATGCACCTTTGGTGTGCTTGCACATTGAAGTCCTCACCCATTGAAAAGTGCCTATTTACTCACCATGCTTATGCAGGCTCCTTTACCACCTTGTCCCCCAACTCCTTGGGTTCCTAAACACACTCAAGGAACACCTGATGAGGTAGAGGTAGCTGGACAAGTGTTGCCCACCACTGTCAAAACCCATGTACAGGCAAGCACGAAGGAGCCTACTAGAAAAAGCAGCTCTGTCTAGAGTGGTCAGATACAGTTTAGTTCCACTTTAAATACCCACTTGACAAGCAGGTCAGAATTGTTATTTATTTTTGTCAATATTCCCAGCTATGTACGGCCTGCTTACGTTCACTGACCCTGAGGTTAATAAGACCTCTTTACACAACCCATCCCCGATTTAAGACATGCACTAAATTATCTAGAGGGTTTTGTATGGCAGTAATTTTAGCCTGTCATGATAGTAGTGAAAATCATGAACATCTAGGTATTATAAGTACTGTATATTGACACCGCAGGAGTATTATTATTATTAATATACATGGGGGGGGGGGGATAACTGACTGATGAGACAAATATATTTAAACAGGTGATAATTGAACTCTAAGGATCCACAAAAATAAAAGTATGACTCTACTAAGATATTTTCTTGCCATATCATTTCTACTTCTTCATGCAGCTATTCTATAATGAAAATTTCAGCGCTGGGAGCGAGTACCTATCACCAGCTCATCAAAGTACCCGAGTACTTGAAACCAGCTCATCAGAGTACCCGAGTATCTGTCAACAGCTCATCAAAATACCCGAGTACCTGTCACCAACCCATGACTCAGAGAATAAAGTTTGGGGTGTTTGGTTTTCAAAATGGGGTCATTTTGTGGGCGTTTTTATTGTCCTGGTGCTCCAGGACCTTCAAACGTGTGATAGATTGTCCGGACACTAAGGGCCAGATCCACAAAGCCCCACGTAACTCTGAGGCGGCGTAGCATATAGTATTTTTGCTATCCCGCCGTACGCTAGGAAGGCAAGTTCCGTATCCACAAAGGACTTGCGTCCTAAGTTACGGCGGCGTAGCAAAAATAGGCCGGCGTAAGCCCACGCAATTCAAATGGGGAAGAGGTGGGCTTGTTTTATTTAAATGAATCGTGACCCGACGTAAATGACGTTTTTTTTTTAATTGCACATGCGCCGGCCGTGGACGTATCCCAGTGCGCATGCTCCAAATCATGTCGCAAAACATCAATGAAAACGAAGTGAACGTAACTTACGCAAATTCCTATTCGCGAACGGTTTACGCAAACGTCGCGAACGATGGAAAATTCGACGCTGGCTCAACGTCCATACTTAACATTACGTACGCCTCCATACAGCAGGGGTAACTTTACGCTGGACATACGCTTACGCAAACGACGTAAAAACACTGCGGCGGGCGTACGTACATACGTTCGTGGATCGGCGTATCTAGCTCATTTCCATATACAACGTGGAAAATATACGGAGGCGCCCCTAGCGTCCAGCGTAAATATGAAATTTAAATAGGACGGTGTAAGACGGCGTAACTAAGCAAAAAAACGGCGTATCTTGTTTTGTGGATAAAAAACAAAGATACGCCGGCGCAGATTTAAAAATCTGGAGATACGCCGCTGTATAGTTTTGTGGAACTGGCCCTAAATGTGTAATTTATGCTCCTAGAACACCTAACGGTGCTCCCTGCATTTTGGACCTCTGTATGTTGCCAGGCTGTGTAAAAGTCTTACACATGTGGTATTGCCATACTCGGGATGAGGAGCAGAATATATTTTGGGGGTTATTTTTCTATGTACATGCTATGTGTTAGAAATGTTTAAAAATTGACAAGTAAATATGTTTTAATTTTCTTTCCACGTTTTCCAAAAAACTTTTGGAAAAAAATGACATGTTCAAAATACTCATTATGCAGAATATACAGTGGAGCAAAAAAGTATTTATTCAGCCACCAATTGTGCAAGTTCTTCCACTTAAAAACATGAAAGAGGCCTGCAATTGTCATCATAGGTATACCTCAACTATGAGAGACAAAATGTGGAAGCAAATCCAGACAATGACATTGTCTGATTTGGAAAGAATTTATTTGCGAATTATGGTGGAAAATAAGTATTTGGTCTCCTACAAACAAGCACGATTTCTGGCTCTCACAGACCTGTATCTTCTTCTTTAGAGCCCTTTCACACTAGCGGACGAACGGTCCGCTAATTACAAGTCTGTTAACGGACTTGTAATGCTTCCCTATGGGAGCGGATCCGTTAGCGGATGATACATCCACTAACGTCCGCTCGATCCGCATCCGTTTTTGCGGATGGAAGAATGTCCTATTTTTCTTCCGTCCGGCCAAACGGATTGGATGCAAACGGACAGACGGTCCGTTTCCATCCGACTCCCCATAGGGGAGAGCATGTGAGAGACGGGGTGGTCCCTGCACAGTGTGCGGGGACCGCCCTGTCCGCCCGACAGCTCAGCGGAGACCCCCCGCTGAGCTGACGAACACACGGAGCGGACCGAAAAACGGACCGCTCCGTGTGTAAGGAGCCTTAAGAGGCTCCTCTGTCCTCCACTCATTACCTGTATTAATGGCACCTGTTTGAACTTGTTATCAGTATAAAAGACACCTGTCCACAACCTCAAACAGTCACCCTCCAAACTCCACTATGGTGAAGACCAAAAAGCTGTCAAAGAACACTAGTAACAAAATTGTAGACTTGCACCAGGCTTGGAAGACTGAATCTGCAATAGGCAAACAGCTTGGTGTGAAGAAATCAACTGTGGGAGCAATAATTAGAAAATGGAAGGCATACAAGACCACTGATAATCTCCCTCGATCTGGGGCTCCACGCAAGATCTCACCCTGTGGGGTCAAAATGATCACAAGAATGGTGAGCAAAAATCCCAGAATCACATGGGGGGACCTAGTGAATGACCTGCAGAGAGCTGGGACCAACGTAACAAAGGCTACCATTAGTAACACACTACGCTGCCTGGGACTCCGATCCTGCAGTGCCAGGCGTGTCCCCCTGCTTAGGCCAGTACATGTCCGGGCCAATCTGAGGTTTTCTAGAGAGCATTTGGATGATCCAGAAGAGAATTGCAAAAATGTCATATGGTCAGATTAAACCAAAGTAGAAATCATCGACAGTACCTTCCCTGGGGGAATGGGCAATTGAAATGGACCTTACTAGAGATTTGGAAGGTATGCTGTCACGGGAAATGGGAAGAGGAAAACAGTTCTCCCATACTTGGTCTGTTTGGTCCAAGTTTAGACAATCGGCTGAGTTTCAAATCTGGGTTAAATGAAATCCTACCATTGTTTAGCTACGCTGGAGTGATTAGAATTATTAATGTTAATGCAATTTTTCCCTCTCCCCCCCTTTTTTTTAAATTATTTCTATTCCTTCCTTTTGTCTTTATGAAGAAGAAATGCATTGAAGATATGTAAGAATATATACTGTATTCAACAAATATCAGTGGATGGTCATTATATATATATATATATCTGTTGTGCATAGGGAAAAACCCCTGTAATACATTTATAAAATAATAATAAAATAATATTGGGAGAATGTCATATGGTCAGATGAAACCAAAGTAGAGCTGTTTGGTAGAAACACAACTCGTCGTGTTTGGAGGAGAGAAAATGCTAAGTTGCAAACACAGAACACCATACCTACTATGAAGCATGGGGGTGGCAACATCATGCTTTGGGGCTGTTTTTCTGCAAAGGGAACAGGACAACTGATCCGTGTACATGAAATATTGGATGGAGCCATGTATCATGGGATTTTGAGTGCAATCCTCCTCCCATCAGCAAGGGCATTGAAGATAAAACGTGGTTGGGTCTTTTTTTAGCATGTCGATGATCCCAAACACACCGCCTGGGCAATGAAGGAGTGTATTCGTAAGAAGCCTTTCAAGGTCCTGGAGTGGCCTAGCCAATCTCCAGATCTCAACCCCACAGAAAACCTTTGGAGGGAGCTGAAAGTCTGTGTTGCCCAGTGACAGCCCCAAAACATCACTGCTCTAGAGGAGATCTGCATGGAGGAATGGGTCAACATACCAGCAACAGTGTGTGAGAACCTTGTGAAGACTTACAGACAATGTTTGACCTCTGCCATTGCCAACAAAGGATATATAACAAAGTATTGATATGAACTTTTGATATTGACCAAATACTTATTTTTCACCATAATTTGCAAATACATTCTTTCCAAATCAGACAATATGATTGTCTGGATTTGTTTCCACATTTTGTCTCTCATAGTTGAGGTATACCTATGATGACAATTACAGGCCTCTCATCTTTTTAAGTGGGAGAACTTGCACAATTGATGGCTGACTAAATACTTTTTTTCCCCACTGTACGATGGGGTTTTTGCTTTCCAAAATAGAACAGTTGTGTGGGTAATTCCAATGTCCTGGTGCTCAGAGACCTTCAAAGGTGTGATACAGGAAATTACATGTGTAATTTATAATCCTAGAACGTCTAATTTTCAAAAAATGGTAATTTGAGGAGTATTTGTACATTTCAGGGCCTCAAGAAAAGGCCCTTTCACATGTGCTGGAAACCAAACATCAGGCCCACTAGTAATTAGCAGATAGGCTTCCCTACCTACTGCATTTACGATATGTCTCTACCAGATATTAGACTTCTATGCGGATGGATGATTTTGTTGTTTTCTGCTACAAAATGTTATTAAAGAAGTTCTTATGAACCTATTTTAAAACTTATCACGCTATGAAGTTTTTCTTCCTTCAATTACATTGATTGATCTCTTCACTCCTGGGACCCTTTGGAGAACGTTTGGAGCTGAGCAGAATGCTAATGAGCTTAAAGTGAGAACAAGCCTTGGGATGTCTGAAGACTGAAGGATTCCCTCCCCTGCACTCCTTGGCTTTCAAAGACCCTTACCACATGCCTGTTTGATCTCTGTCATAAGGATCCATCTTTTATGGTAAGGGGGCACTTCGCCCAAACGTATTCATCCATGGTTTCCTGCACACTCAAGTTTTACCAATGTATGGAAGAATTGATTCTACTATTTCCTGAAAATTGTTTGCATCTTAGAAAAATGGACTGCATATTTTCACCTTTATGAACTTGTTCAGTGAACTCTGAATTTATTAGTTTTTCTTGGTATATATATTTTTTGGAGGTTGCGCTTTTATTTTTGCATTTATATTCGTTCACGGCTGTATATTCCAGCCTTTTTTATTGCAGCACCTTTTCAGGGATTTTTCCTTGTCCTTATATATTTTTTTCACTCATATATATATATATATATATATATATATATATATATATATATATATATACACTTTTCTTTGTTTATCACTGTGTGATCTGAGGGCAACCAGCTGGTGCCATCCCGCTGGTCCTTAACCCTCCTATTTTAATATTTGGTAGGTTTTATTGATTTATCACCTGTGTTGGGGATGCGCAAATAGACCACTGCTTTACATGTGCAGACCGTATGTCCGTATTTTATCCATCCGTTTTCAGATGAAATACGGACATATATATATCCCTATGAGATAGCGGACACCGATCTTATCGGTCCCCGCTATGGTCCATTTCTGCAGATAGAGGAAAATCCTATTTTTCCATCCATCTGTGAATCGGATGAACACAGACGGTCCGTGTTCATCTAATCCCCCCGTAGAGGAGAGCGGAGATCTGACAGTGCGGTTCCTGCCCAGTGTGCAGGGACCACCCTGTCATCTGCCAGCTCAGCGGGGATCAATGGAGCGATCCCCGCTGAGCAAGCGCATATTAAAGGAAACGGATCCTCACATGATCGGTAAGTGTGAAAGGGCCGAAATAAAATAGGCTGTCAGTACACCAGGTGCGATCAATTTTTGCTCCATAGCTTTCAAAATCTAAATTTCACACAGACCAAATAAAATACACAATGGCCCACATGTATAAGGAAAAAATACTTTGTTTGCAAAATGTTATAATAGAAACTAAAACAAAAAGTGTGGAAATTTGGTTTGGGTACAGTGTAGCATGACTGAGTAATTGTCTTTCAAAATGTGAGAGCACTGAAAGCTGAAAATTAGTCTGGGCAGGAAGGGGGTATAAGTGCCCTGTATTGACGTGGTTAAATAACCACTCAAACAACATAAATCCTTTTGGATGGGTTGATACTTTATTACTATGTATTGGCCACAGCTTGATATATGTAACTACTGAACAATCAAATCACTAAGATATAACCGGCTCCAGAATCCTTTTTGCAAAGCTGAGTAGGTGTATTAAATTCCCTGGCTACCGATAAATCGGTAGCCAACTCAGCCGTCCAGGTTAGGCTCAGGGGCTTACTTGGGCTTTCTGCTACCCATTTACCACACTCTATCCACCATCTGCCACATCAGATCGCAAAAGGGATCACCGCCAGCTGTGACACAAGATGGTATAACAAAAAAGCACCATTAAGGCTATCCTCGCACATGTGAACATGCCAGACACGTAGCAAACTATCCAAAAAAAAAAAAAACATATGTCATTTTTATTCATTATTTATTTAATTTCTCTCTCTCTCTCTTTTTTTATATATTTTTTTATTGTTTTAATTTTTAATGTCCTTTTTTTACATTTTTTTTTTTTTAACGTCAAGATAACTATAACAAAGCCACGCAACAAGGACGGGAGGCAGGGACTTGTTCTTCTCCTGGAGATGTACAGACTGAGAGGACCAGCACATCATGTGACCAGGCAGACCCCTCCTTCTTACTCCCTCTGCCAATAACCTGACACCTAATTCCTGACATCTCTTTTCCCTCACCCATACACTTAATCCTTTTTCTGCCAATCCTTAATTTTGAAGGAACTGTCATCAATCACGATGCCTGCTGTGTTTATAACGCAGGGAATTGCTATACTGACCCTCAAAAATAAAGATTTCATCCTGTTATGCCATGAGAATAAATAGATTTACTAATACACCTTGCTGAGCAATAAGAGGTTAACCCCTGGCAAAATAAAGACCAGTTTCGGTTCAAAGGGAGACAGATGTTTAGAGATGAGAACAAAATCAATAAACAGCATGTTTGTTGCTCCCTTGTGACACATTCAATGTGTTTTTACCGATGCTTTTACAAGTTGTATACAACATTGCTGCTCGATAGAATTCGCATAAAGGAGTTTGGTGTAAAGCACTAGTGGAAGAACATTTAACAGCCAAGCCCTGGCTGAGACTCACAGGGATAGAACCACAGTATGAAAGAGGCACAACATATCAGCTGGAAACATATTTGCAAGGTTAGGACCCTGAAAAAAGAGGTAAATCCCTGAAGAAAGATTTTTAATCTTAAAGGTGTTGTAAAGGTTGAAGTTTTTTTTATCTTAATGCATTCTATGCATTAAGATAAAATACCTTTTGTGTGTACCCCCCCCCCCCCTATTACTTACCTGAGCCCCATCCCTCTCTAGCGATGTCCACAAATGCCTAAGCCCGTCTGGAACACTCCTTCTGTCAGTCAGCCAATCAGGGGAGAGAGGGGCCGCGTCTCCTTGTGTCTGAATGGATACACGGAGCTCTGACTCGGCTCGGGTGCCCCTATAGGAAGCTGCTGGCTGAGGGGGCACTCGATAGGAGGGAAGGGCCAGGAGCAGCAAAGAGGAAGCCGAGTAGAGGAGAATCCAGACTGCTCTGTGCAAAACCAACTGCACAGAGGAGGCAAGTATAACATGTTTGTTATTTATTTTTTAAACAGAACTTTACAATCACTTTCATTGCTGTCAAATACAAGCTGCTAAATTGTTCATATTTCCAGAACATCAGAATGCAACATCTATACTTAGGTGACAAATGTTAAAAAATTAAGAGGTATTTGCTGTCATAGCACCAGCATTTTCAACATCTTCACACTGTTTTCCATGAGCTAGGAGGGCAAATGTGAAACATACTGTACCTTACTTGGAATTCACTGTTAGAACCACTGCAAGAGAGGCCAGATTTATACAGCCCAGAAGCAAAGAGAAACCATGCACTGTCCCCAAAAGGAGATTTAAGAGTGCCGCGCTGTTTTTTATTTTATTTTTTATTGTAATGTCAGTGATCACCAATGCTCCCAATTAAATTGCAGATATTGTGAATACCCCAGTCACGTTGGTCATTCAGGCTTGTTTAAACTTGTGGCCAGATGTCTTGGGATGTCCCTCTTCGGCTCAGTCAACTGGCTAGTTTTAGTATCACACTTATAAGTTCAGAAGTTGCCAGGGCTAAGGTTGGAAAGGCTGAAAAATGCAGCTTGGTTCTATTCCAACAGTACACCTCTATTATCTAACTATTATCTAACTCTGCTTACAGCTCAGTTTTGGGTGTACAGCCCCAGAATGAATGGGACAATACCTTATTCCAAGGCACAAGATATGCAGAAACAGCAAGAATGAATATATGGCTAAAAGAAAATGGCTAAAAGAAAATGGCATGACTTGTGGTACTATTTTACATTCTATTACTGTTTAGCATCAGCACATTTGGTGGGTGGATGCAAAGTGGCCCTCTCACCTTTAGGCATGGCATATGCCGATACACAGACAAGGTTGGGCATTTATGCTGGTGATTTGCAACTATCACTGGATGAGATCCACTGCTTCTAAGATTGAGTCTGCCTGAGCTGCATAGTGGGCGTGAGACCCTTAATTACACACGCTTAACGATCCCCTGGATAGAAGAAAATCCTGGACTGCCGCACTCCTTAAAACAATGTCTTTTGTACAAATAGAATCCAAAAAGTAACCAAAGCGATGCAGTCAAAATGAAGTGAACAACACAAAAAAGGTGGTTGATATGTTTCACATCATGTGATGCTTACTCGTTGCTTAACGATCCCCTGTTATAAGGGATCTGGGAAAGTCGGTAAGGAGCCATTGTTATTGATTGGTGGAGGATTTATTACCTTTGTTTGGACACGTTTTTTTCATCATATGTTGGATCTTGGCACAGAGCACGGGTGTACAGCATTTATTTGATTAAGCACTTATGGACTATATCTCACAGAATTCTATTTACACTGGTTTTGATGTCAATTTCAAATTTTAGTAACACATTATTGGCACATGTTCATTGATTGGTATGCGATTTCTTTAAATGGCAACTGATGTTTTATATCTTTAAATTAATGTTGATACATTATTGATATGATATTATATGTCATCAGTTACATATCCGTATATCATTGATATGATATTATATGTCATCAGTTAGGCCTTGTACACACGAGGGAATATATCCGATCGGATCTGTCTGCCGGATTGCTTTGATCCGATGGCTGTACACACCATCGGATCAAATTCCCCGCCGGCGGACAGCGCGGTGACGCGGCAGTGACGTTGATGCCGCCACGTCACCGCCACGTCACCGCACCAGGAAGTAAACTCTTCCGCGCGCATGCGTCGGATCCATTCACAGGACACGAAGCATGTGCGGGCAGATATGTCCGCTGGTTTGCCTTACTAACCAGCGGACATATCTGACGGACAGCTCTCCGGCGGAAAAATTCCAAAGCATGCTTTGGAATTTTTCCGCCGGAGGAATCCGGCCAGAACGGTCCGTTTGCCCCTACACACGAGCGGATTTTTCGGCTGAAATGGTCCGTCGGACCATGTTCAGCGGATTTATTCCCTCGTGTGTACAAGGCCTAACATATCCGTATATTATCAACTTTGTTCTTTTGACATTCTTAATTTGGTGATTTTTTGATTTAAGTTTTCACCTGGTTAAGGGGTAGCGCATTTTTTTTATTTTTTTTATTATGGCATAACCAGATACAACATCCTAACTACAAGTACACATCAAGTACATAAGGTCACATACAGTGCCGATCCTGACCTCCCTGGGGCCCTAAGCAAAATGACATGGCACATTAAAAATTAGAAGCTGGGGGCACTGACGACAGTGACATGTCACATTAAAGCAGAAGTGGAAAAGTTAAGGAGCATTCCAGTGGGAGTGACATAGCTAGTAACCATTCTGCAGCACACTGGAGCAGGGTGGAAGACAGCAGAGATGAAAAAGTTCCAGAACACAGGTCAGGGGTCAGGGCAGACAGCAGGCTAACGAATACAGAGAACCAAGGTCGATACACTGGAAGTTGTTCAAATAAAGGAATCGACAAGAAGCAAGTGCACAGGGAAGGAGCTCAGGAAGTAAGCAGAATGCAGTGGATGCAGCTCCTTCAAATAGGTGTGGCCCCTTTAAGACACATGCACCTTTGACATCATCATCTGTGACACCAGAGACAGAACCCAGAAGCACCGCATGCACAGACAGAGAAAAGCCTGGTGGCACAGCGTGAGATAGTAAGTGACAAGCGCTGCCATGTCAGGAAGGGTTGATGGCAGGACGTGTCTCTACCTATGCAAATACTGGCTTTCATAAACTCTGTATTCTCATAGAATATTCCAATCATTTCAGATGAGCACTTGGCAAAGTAAAAGCAGACAACTCATGCAAAGTTTCTGTTTTTCTGTGATTAAATTGTTTTAATGTATTTTTATAAAAATGAGGTTGGAACATTTGTCATCCATGTTTACTATTTTTCCCCTTCTGCAGAAGGAAACAACATTTTATTATGCACAAAATATAATCTCAGAATAATACTCTATACTGGACCAACACGTCAAAATATTTTTTGATGTAGCACAATTTAGATTTTAAATATTTAAATCGAAATTAAGTACTAATGTTGTCTGGAGAAAAAAAAGTTTTCTATCACTCCCAGTTTTAAAAAGGCAGTAAATATGATAATTTGCTTGAATTCTGCTTTAATCATATTCATGAACTCATTAAGAATGAATACATATAAATTTAAATGAAGGCCTCATTATAATGTTCTGATTTATTGTTCTTTATTTTTCCATTTATTTGCCCCACTCTACATGCACATTAAGGAGTTGATACAATAAAGGATCTGGAGACTGTGCAGAAAGATGGCAATTATCAGCATGTGTTCCTATAAATTACTGCAACCAGTATCAGCACAATGTTACTAGAAATGTATTTATGTTTAGACTTCTTAACGTGTTTCTAAAGGCTAGACATTGTTAATGCATTCCCTGCGTAAAAAATGTCCCTTTTTTGTCCTATCACCTCCCTTTATACTTACCTGAGCCCGACGCTATGCTCCAAACATGCTGCTTACATCTGTAATATTGATGTGATATCTAAGTAAGTACGTTTAAAAAAAAAAAACTCAAATGCACTGAATTAGAAAGATTATTTAGAAAGATGTTGGGTCTTTTTATGTCATTTCCCAAATGCTGTTCTATGCATTTGGAACCACTTATCAACATTAGGATAAAAATTGCCTATCTATAAAAATCCCAATACATGTTTTAACCCTTTACTAAAAGATATATATATAGTAACATTGGGGGTGTTTAGCTCTTGTGGTAGATGCATTTTCGTGCAGTGAGTCAACACCAAACAGGCATATAACGTTAAGGGCCTGGTAGCCCACGTTTATTGAAGGAGGAAAACAAACGCAGGGGTTTAAAGATGTTTAGAAAAAATGAAAATACTAGCCCACCTGGCTACTCTTTGACAGCACTGCTGCCATAAGTGCTTGTCACTGAAATCAGCAGCTCCACCAGACCCCCAGTCTTGGGTGCACACGGCTTTGAAGCCTTTTCACTCACACAGCGTCTTGTCCGCACACAGCGTTTGTCTCACACACAGCAACACCAGCAGCCACTGCTGCACACACTTCACCTTCCTCTACTATTCTGCTCTCCCCAGCCCTTCATTATATGAGCTGTCTCTGCACCTGGGCAGACAGCTTGCAGGCTGTCTTTAAAACCTGGACACAGGGTTGGAGATCCCGTCCCACCCATATCTCTGAAGGATCTCCAAGCCATAGAGCCCCATGTACAGATAGAAAAATATGAGAAAACTGGCAGCGCAGTTTTCTCAGTTTTTAAATTTAAGCTCTGCAACTCTGCATTCAGCAGATATGCAGATTCTGTGTCCTCTTCAACAGGGACAGAGCCACGTTCTGCCACAATATACATATATATATATATATATATATATATATATATATATATATATATATATATTTGCTGTCTGTGACTTTACTTGTGATATTCCAATCAAATCCAAGATCGCTTCCAAAATGCAAGGCTTTTCAGAAACCAGGAACACTGGGTACTTTGCAGAGTTGCAACCCACTGTGTAAGATGAATCTGAAGGCATAAGGTAAGCTACTTAGCAGGTTTTCTATGTGATCAAGGACTTTTGTCAGATTTTTATGAATGTCTGTGCTTGTACTACCTAATGATAGGTTCACATATGTGCGAATCCTGCATGTAGCATTAGCACAGTCACAGCAGCCCATTCATTTCAACGGGCTGCTGTATCTACAGAAAACACAGAAAAAAGATCCCTGCACCATTTTTAATTCACAGCCGCAAGGAATTTTTCACACCTGAAATTGTACTGTGTTTTTTGATGCGTGGGGGTGTCGTTAAGAATTAATGACACCCCCAAGCATTTGCTATATAGCAGCTCATTTTGCCTGTGGATGTGGTAATGCGTGAGGTTTACATGCATTTTCTTGCACCTGCATATATGTAAACCTAGCCTTAGACAAAATAGCAGATGTTCACTAGATAGGATTTTACAACTTCCAAACAGCAATACGACTTACCTACTATGAATGTACTTGGATAAATAAAGCAACTGTAAAGGCATAGCTCCAAACTGTCCCTGATTTTGAGGGACTGTCCCTGATTTGAAGCAATGTCCCTCTGCCCCTCATTTGTCCCTCATTTTGGTCTGATGTATATAGTCGTATATAAAATGCATTTTTTATCTTTCAAAAAGTGTTTCCCAGTGCTAAATCTTTCATCCAAGTTCTAAATTGGTGCATTTGTACATATTAAATGTCAATATAAAGGAATAGGAGTGGTAAAAAAAGTCCTTGTGGATTTTATAAACGTATTTTTGGTATATTCTCCAAGGGATTGTGTCAGGGGGTGTGTCCTATGCCTACATCCGTTTGCAAGTAGGTGTCCCTTATTCCCATCTCAAAATGTTGGGAGGTATGTGTAAAGGTAAAAACCTAATGCCTTCTGCACCGATTTTCATATGAAGTTATTCACACTGCGGGAGTAAGGCAATCACTTTCTATAATGTGATTTAGACTCAGTGGTAATATAGAGGCATGTTGAGTTCAGGAAACAGAATTGTACTTTTTAACCTGTCACTTTCAAGTACTGTATATGTATAAAGCATTTAGCCCTTGAGGATTTTTATCTAACAAAATACACTACTGATTTTCTTTTACGCATATTACCAGTGAATGCCAGAAGTAAAGAAAACAAAATACGATGCAACACAGCAGCTTCATTCTGAATTATTTTGGCTTATGAATTAAGATTTCATGTGCAAGAACTGTCAAGTGCATGATAGGGGATCAAATATGCCTCTGCGGGGAGTCTATCACAGACAACCAGAGATACCGAGCACAGTCAAAGACAACATTTCATGGCATCTAGCAGTGAATTCTATTCAAGAGGTTGAAATCTTACATAATATGGTAAATATGAATAAACACACAAGATGTATTAAGTACAGTAGATGGCTTAATAATTAATAGTTTTAACACAATATGGAGCCACAAAAACCCTAATGGCTTTTATACACACAGCACAACTACAGCTAATTAAAGTAATACAAAGATTTTGTAACAGGCTCTCAGCTTTCCTCTAAGGCCGCGTACACACGAGCAGACAAATTTGTTCAAATCGGTTGGGGCGACCGATTTGAAAAAATCTGTCTGCTGGGGACATATTGGTTTGATCGTGTACACACGATCAAACCAAAATCCCCGCCGCCAGGCGGCGCGGTGATGTGGCGGTGACGTTGACGCTGCTACGTCACCGCACCAGGAAGTAAAACACTTCCGCGCATGCGTTGAAACCATTCGGCGCGTGTGCGAGAAGACATGTCTGCTGGTTAGCGTACTAACCAGCAGACATGTCGGGCGGACGGGTTCCCAGCCGACAGATTTCAAAGCATGCTTTGAAATCTGTCGGGTGGCCAAATTCGTCGGCTCGCCCGTACACACGATCGAATCTGTCTGCTGGGACGGTCGGGCCGACCGTTTCGAGCAGATAGATTTGATCGTGTGTACGCGGCCTAAGATCTGATGTCAATCAACCCTGAGAAAATCCTAGCACTACTTGGTACAGGACCAAATTGGGCATACTCCCCAGATCCCACCATGCAGTACTAATAGCCGGATCTAAATACACTTACTTGGAGGGCATGGATGTTACCAGCCCTATACAAGCACTGACTTTAAGAAAGTCTGTATTTGTATTGAATGTTCGAGTTGCAGAATCAGCATGTTGGAGATCTTTAAGAGGTTTAACTTCTCTCCCCTGGAGTTGCAGTAATGCTGCTGTGCTCTAAACGTTATTATATTGTCCTCTTTAGCTGTCCTAACTCCATTTTTTTTACCTCCTCACTCATCTTTCTCATACTGGATCTTCAGTACAAGCCATCATTGTTAGTTGTCAGCCTTACCCATAAATCTCACTTTCAGTATTGTTCATCAGTCTCAGTTGTTGTCCCACTGGTGTTCTGTCATTCCCAATAGTCATCAGCCTCAGCTGTCATCTTACCTTGTCATCCATACTCATAAGCTTTAGTTGTAAGTTTAACTTGTCAACTTCACGTGTAAATTTCAATTGTCAGTTTCAATCTCAGAAATCAGCTTTAATTATCAATCTCAGTCGTTTCTGTTGTCAGTATCGCGCATGCTTCTCACCTTTTAATCCCTACTCTTCATGAGTTTCTGCCTCACATCACCCTCTCTGTTCTTCTCACCATTACTTATAACAGAGCTTATGACTCCCCTTCATATGTCTTTTTATTAATGCATATTGTCTGCTCTTCCCCTGTCCTTGTTAAAAAAAATAGTCCCTTATCCTTCTTGTATCCTAAAACACAATTTTCGAATTTACAATTACTAACACTACTCACTGTATACTGTTTTTGGTGTGCAGAGACAAATGGTGGATGAGGGAGTGCAGATAGCACTGGTGAATAAGGAGCAGAGGGTTAAAGGGGATGTAGAGGGGAAAGGGGGACAAGTGTGCACAGATGAATGTGATGGACAAGGGGCTACAGAGAGGAGTAGAGTCAGAGTTGCAGCAGTAAGAAAGAGAAATGAACAAGTGATACCAAGAGGACAGAGGTGGGTGATGGAGTACAGGTATGGGAAAAGTTCTTGCTGGGTGTTTTGGGGATCGGCTGCTGGGGGAGAGTATTGCTTGTTTTTTTTTTTGCCTAAATGCTAGCACTTTGGGCTGTGCATTATGTACTCTTGGCTACTGTATTCAGTATGCCAGGAGTACAGCTGTCAGGAAACTGAATCATACTGCAGAGCACACAGTCAGGATTATGTAATTTGTCACTCCAGAGCTTTCAAAAGCTCCAGATTATTTTTAAAACAGTCAGGGTCGCAAGATAAATATTAATCAATAATTGTATTTCACAATCAGCAAATGACTCAAGCACTGCCAGTGTGAGCCATGACAACTGCATGGGGAGCTGGAAGATATTGGCATCCAACACCTCGGGAAATGTCATATTCCTATTTATTTTGCATAGCTTATAAATAGAGGAGGAAGCGACTAATTAAACATAACACCAAATTTAATCTCTTCAATATACTAATCACTTAATTTCAAAATGCTTTTGGCAGCTATAATTGCAATAGTGAAAAACATGAAAAAAAAAAAACATCAATTTATTTGGAATAATAAATAAATTGGGTGATAATCAATGAAAAAAATCATGTGTGTTCTTTATAACTCTCTAAGGCCACGTACACACGATCAAATTTATCTGCTGAAAAAAAGCATGCTTTAAAATCTGTCTGCTGGGAACCCGTCCGTCTGACATGTCTGCTGGTTAGTACACTAACCAGCGGACATATCTGCCCGCACATGCGTCTAATGGATTTGACGCATTCGTGGACGTTTTTCACTTCCTGGTTCGGTGACGTGGCGGCGTCAACGTCACCGCCACGTCACCGCGATGTCTGCCGGCAGACAAATCCGATCAAAACGGTCTGTCAGACCGATTTGATCGGATTTATTTAGTGGTGTGTACGCGGCCTTAGATAGTTTGACAAAGCTTGGGCTCAGTGGATCCATTAACCTTTGCTACATCAATAGGGTTCGGGGGAATAACTACTATTTACCTTTTCTGTTTCTTTTTCTAGCACCTTTTCTTGAGGAAAATGAATGTCCTAGTGATGTTAGCTTTGGCCCACAGTTACAATGTGTTGTCTATGTTTTAAAACCCAGAATTAAAATGCTTCCCAAAAATGACTACACCCCTTAAAAGACAATAATCAATAGATCGTCAAAGAATCTATAAAAAAGTAGAAACACGCACACACATCATATTCATAGAAATTTGCACTCTACTGTATATATTTATACTACTGAATATTGTGGATTAAGGGATATAATCATTTTTGGACAGTACTGTATATTAAATCTTACAAATAAGGGATATTGTTTCAAAACATTTTTTTGATATAGGAGGCTTAATCAGGAACAATGCAGAGTTTGTTATTGTTGTATATGTTGCATAGGCCATTATGCCTTTCCAATTCTTATTAAAAATTCTAAAAAATATATATGTCTGCAATGTAGAAGTATATATGAGACAAGTACAGGGTTTTGGGACTGTTAGACCTTTCTTAGATATTATTTCATGTATATGCAAATTATTAATTCTATGTTCAATATATTTTTCTGTAGAACTTCAATACATAGGCTGAATTATAAAACAATGCCACACATGTATATATTATACAGCACATTTAATACAAGTATTTAAATAAAAAAAGCTTTAACTGATGACGGGGTCTCTAACGAATATTTAGAGGGTACAAGGACTGTGGGATATGTGTATTGTTTTATCTTTCAGGATAATTTATTAAAAAAAAATATTTTATAAATCTCTCATTCTGAATATGGGGTTTCAATTCCTTCCTATAGCATAATGGATATGACATACATTACCATTTGCATGCCAGGTTCATCAGAGTTTATAAAATACAATTTAAATAGTAATCAAAAACATTATTTCCTCGATTTCCATATTTACATTTTTGCACCCACAACAATTTAAAAGGAAACTTTAAATCACTGCCATATATCTCACTATCTTTTGTGGTTTCTCATCCATATATCTTACCATCTTTGTGGTCTCTCATTTTTTATCATATACATATCTATCTCACTTTCTCTTCTATTATTTGCTAAGCTTTCTCTATACAGATCTCATTGTTTTCCTCTAACTGAAATTCTGACCATTAAAACCCATACCCAACATGTTTTGCCATAATTAGGTACTTCAGGGGGGTAGGGGTGCCTGGTGTTAGAGTTCTCATGGTGCCCTTTCATAGTAAAGCACAGTCACTAGGAGGTTATATACAAAAGCCCCCTTATTGGACCTTCTAAGCCCGCTAGAATTGAAGCACCCCATTCGAGTCAAAGATTACGTTTATTGCAAACATAAAGAGGGTACAAAAGTCAAAGTTGAAAGTTGGCATACGGGATAGAAAACAATATTTCATCACAGCATAACAAAAAAAAATGCTGCATAAAAATGGTAACACAAATAATGATACTTACTGTGTATATGCAATTAATACACATAGGGCCAGATTCAGGTAGATGGGAGCATCTTTGCTCTGGAGTAACGTTTCTCATTTACGTTACTCTGGCGAAATTTTAGGAGCAAGTGCTGTTATTCATGAAGCACTTGCTCCTAAATTTGCGGCAGCGCATCGCAAATGAGCCGGCGGAATTCAAATTGGGCGGGTACGGGGCGTGTATTATTTAAACTAAGCGCGATCCCGCGGCGAACGTACTGCGCATGCGTCGACTGTCAATGCATCCCAGTGCGCATGCTCCAAATTCTGTCAGTGAACGTCAATGACGTCAAATCCCCATTCATGGACGTTTTACGCAAGCGACACGATTATTTTTTTTTCCGACGCGATGACGACGGCTATACTTAACATAGGATACTCCACTAGGGGGCTGCTTTATCTTTACGCCGCGTATCTCTTACGGAAACGTCGGAAAGTCACTGCGTCGTGCCCGAATACGATCGTGAATTGCCGATTCACGCTGATTAACATATTTTTTCGGCGTAAATCAGCGGGAACGCCCCCGGCGCCATTTTTAAATTAAAGTTGCGATGTGATGGCGAAATTCAATTGCGCCGATCGCATCGGAACTCCAACCCGGCGTTTCTTGTTTTCTGGTTACAGAAAACAGAAACGCCGGCTTAAAGTGACAGTTAGGTTGGAGTATCACTTATACTCCAGCCTAACTCTACCTGAATCTGGCCCATAGAGTATACTTGTACTATGATTATAACCTGTGTTAAGTTGAATGAAGCCAAAGAAACCATTGAGACCAATGCTCCAAAAAAAAATATTTATATGCCTTGCATTCCTTTTTACTCCACATCATACTTTCTTGTTACCAGTCACCCAGTTTCCTCACTGTCCTCATTCCCCTTCTCCACCATATCCTCTTTCCCCCTATTTCTTCTGCCTGCCCTTGTGTACCAACCCCCCCCCTCCCCAATTCTGTCTATCCATGGCCTGCCCATTACTTATCTCTCCCTAATTCCACTCGCTCTAACTCTGGAATACTGTCACACGAGAGTATGCTCCTGCTACGTAACAGCAATCACTGCACAACCTGGGCCTCCATTCCTCCATTCCTGGGATCTCCATTCCTCCCCTCTGCAGCATATTGTCAATAAGATCTATGCCAGCACGATCATTATCACCAATAGTTTTTTTTTCTAAAAGAATAGGTGCAGGAACTCCCCTCTTTTAAGCCACCCCCTTGTCTCCAACCTCTACCCACCTCCGAGTACTGTCTCTTGGTTCCACCCACTACCCACCTCTTAGTACCACCTGTTTTAGAGAACACAGAATCAAACATTTTTTGTGGTACTTTGTATGCAATTTGTTAATAATAATGGGAAAAAAAACAGTAACATAGAACCCCTGCAGCCAGCAACACTAGATTCCCCAGCAAAAACAGATCCACCCAGCAACAATAGACCCCACCCCATCAACAATTTATTCCCCTAACAATAAAAGATCCACCCAGCAACAATAGATCCCTCACACAACATTATACCTCCCCAAAAACAATGCCCCCCATTACAAATGCCCCCCCCCCCTCGATCCCACACTCAACTTCATCCCTGACCCCATGCTGTCAAGGAAGGGGTGGAAAAATCTGGGAAACTGGAGGCAGGAACATGTTACATATTCCATTCTAGAATCAGGTGAAACATGTAACTTATCCTTTAATAACCAATAATATTCTAAACTTGTGAATCAAAATATAAGAGCGCTACCCAATGTTAATGCTAACACATCATTATCACAGTGCAATATAAAGAACAATCCATAACCATAATTAATAAAAGTCCATAAATCCTTCAAAAGTTCATACATTTTCATATCAGAATCTTCCAGTGCAGCTCCAAATTTTCCATTGTGCAGTATAAATTGCCAAGTGCTGAAAAAAATCACAATCTGTGCTCCCCTCTATGTTCCCTCACTCACCAGATATACATGACTTCCATGACAGAAGTCATAAGCGCTTGTAAAGACGGCTGGGCTCTGTAGTTCCATCTCTTTTTTAATCATTTAGGCTCCTTTCACATGAGCGGACCGTTCGTCCGCTTATTACAAGTCCGTTTACGGACTTGTAATGGACCCCTATGGGATCGCGTCCGTTAGCGGATGATGCATCCGCTAACGTCCGCCTAAGATCCGCGTCCGTCTGGATTCGTTTTTCGGATAGAAGAAAACCCTATTTTTCCTCCGTCTGAAGGATCGGATCAGATGAAGACGGACAGACGTTCCGTTTTCATCCGATTCCCCAAAGGGGATAGCGGAGGAGAGACAGGGCGGTCCCTGCACAGTGTGCAGGGACGGCCCTGTCCGCCGACAGCTCAGCGGGACCCCCCGCTGAGCCGACGGACACACACAGAGCGGACCGAAAAACGAACCGATCCGTGTGAAAGAGGCCTTAATCATACATCAACTCACTTGTTCAATTAGAACCTTCATCCTCTCCAAATTAACAGGTTGCACGAAGTTGCTAGAGACATTTATCTTGATTTTTATCCAGTTTGCGATTAGGGTGTACTTAGATGGAGGATTCAGAAGAGATGTAATCTGTGTATGTGCACAGGTGAAGAACAGCATGCGGCACGGTATTGTGGGACTACTGCTCCCGAAAACGGCAAAAAAGTCCCTCCTCTGCTCTCACCTCCTGGGATCCTCTGATGACCTGAGGGGTCCGGGAAATTATTATATTTTCTGGTAATCAAGTGGGTGTGGGGCTGTGGGTTATATTAAAGTCCTACATTTTTTTTTTTTGTTGTAAAGCTACCCAGACCCCCCTGTGGAGTTTAGGGGGCCTGGGCCCGGTACACCAGGGCTGGCTGCATTGCCTTATCAGCAACCCTGCCTATGTGGGTCAAAAGTGCTGCATGGGGGATTTGAGGGGACATCGCCCCATGCACTTTAGCACTAACAATAAACATGGACAACCCTATTCAAAAAACACATACCTGAATTAACTCTAAGGGCACTTCCACACTGAGCAGCATTTTTTGGGCGCTAGTGAGGCGCTTTTAACCCCCCATTAACGGTCGAAAAAGGGTTCAAAGCACCGCTTTGCCAGTGCTGCCCATTGTTTTCAATAAGCAGGAGCACATTAGGAGCGGTGTATACACCGCTCCTAAAGCACCTCAAAGAAGCCGCTTGCATACCATACCATACCATACACAGCTGCACCAGATTTTGCACTCTCCAGTTTTAGTAAATCAACCCAATTGCATTTAATGTTTGTCTCTCTCTACTGCGATGCTGATGTTTTGCTGCACCATTCTCCTCTGGCCAGCAGGGGGAGAGCAATAGCCAAGCAAGCCCTTAGACTTTTATGTAGAGAGCTGAGAATTCTGGGAGTCTAAGATGGCATCAATATAATGGGAGGAAAAGACTCATTACACTACAAATCCCAATAGCCACTGTGCAGTAGGATGAATGAAAATACAATTTTTATTAAACTGCTTGGGAAAGTTCTTCCTCCTGGCACCAAGGGAGTTAGAGAGACAGCACTTCTGTCTGAATATTCGCCTGCCAGCAAAGATTTAAGCCTGAAACTGTGAGTGAGGACACCTGGGGGAAGCGCAGCACTGCCCACATAACAGCACCTGCAATTCTTACCTTCTGCTTCTCACTGCTGATCACCAAATGCCTTTGGGGAAAGACAGAGGGTCCCACTCCCCCCTTCTACAGCAAGAGGTCGCCACAGCATCCTAGGGAGAGGGCTATTTGCCCATTACTGATACTTCTAGCAGGGACTGAGCCACTGAGAGCAGGACACCAAGTGTACCCACAATGCACTCTATACTATACTTATCCCAAACCTAGCCTGCACCTATACCAACTCTATACTGCATTATATCAAACCTTTACTGCATCTTTACCATATCTACATGGTATCTGTTTCAAGACTTTACTGTACTGTACCTGTACTGCAAGTTAACTGGGACTGTCATTAAGTGCATTAATGCTCTTAAAGGGCCCCAACGACGGCCGGCAGAACATTTCAAAAGCCTGCCCCTTCTGTAATAATTATTTTTCAAGCCCCTTTGTTCCCCTGCTCCCTTCCTACTCTATCATCCTGATTTTCTTTTGGACAGTGCATACCCAGTTGGTTTAGGACTAGTATCTCCTCTATAAATGCGCTCTGGCAATATCGTTTTTAGTACTACTACTTAGTAGATTAAACTTTACAACTGCTCGCTGCTGCACTTAAGGTGGCCTTACTACAGTTCATGCTGATGTGGACACCAAATGTCATCTTATGCCTAGTCTGGACTGTTAATCACAATGTATGCTAAACTGTTATTACCATTGGTAATTTATGCTTGCCTAATTACCAACCATATTAAGTATATTACGTCCATGGCCATATCTTAACATTTAGGTATGAGATGCTGGATCAAAAATCGATGGTTGTACCTCAGAGTGACCTCCAAACAGTGTAACACAATGACTGTGCCTAGGCTGTTCTTTAACACAAAGAACCCTAAACACAGGTGAACAATAAAAGATGACAAGCCAACACATTTCAGGCCTCAAGTTTTGCCCTTTACAAAGGATTTAAACTGCTGGTCTTGTTGGAGTTAATAGAAGATTAGATCAACTCCTTATAAAATGCAGTATGGCCCTGCATAGGAGATTTCAGAGGACCTTAGAAGAGTTTGTAAAAACTCATTACACTAGAAATGGTTAAAAACATATTTCTTAAAGCAGTATTAAACCCAAAACTAAAAATTTAAATTAAATTGCAGCTTACCAATCATTAGATGCGGTGGCTGTATTTGTTTTCTTTTTTTTTTTAGGCTTTTCCTGGGCAGTGACACATCTTGTGTATTAGAGTGCCCCCAGGGGCACTTTTGGACAGCAGCATTGTCAATCTGGGGAGTGCTAGATCTACTAGCCGTTTTAGGTACATTAAACTACAACCGTTTTATTCCTTTTTGGATAAAGTTTTAATCTGATCATTGTAAGCACCCCAGTCAGTGGTAAATTATTTGCCTCAGCCCCTCTAATTCTTACATCTGCAGGACAGCTTTTTCTGTTGATAAGCGACAGACTTACAGCCGTAAAATCTAGGAATTGGTAATCGCTTTTAGACTTGGACCTCCATCATTCCAAAGTCAGGCAGATAATTGACTATCACTGTTAATGTCAATGATACCCTCCTTGAAAAGATATATGAAAGGGTACCCTGTACAATCCTCAAATAGACAAATTTCTCACCGCTCCAGGTGAGCCCCGTGTGCAATCAAGGGTTGTTGAACCACCAAGGTGCTGGCAATGCTAATGATAGCAAATTGAAGGACGAAAATTGGACAGCCGCACTCCGAAATCACTTAAAATAAGTTGTCTTTTATTTTTTAACTGTACACACAGTCACTGCAACCAACAAAATACAGTATGGCTGACGCGTTTCGCACTTACAATCAGTGCTTAGTCATGGCTGAGCACTGATTGTAAGTGCGAAACGCGTCGGCCATACTGTATTTTGTTGGTTGCAGTGACTGTGTGTACAGTTGAAAAATAAAAGACAACTTATTTTAAGTGATTTCGGAGTGCGGCTGTCCAGTTTTCGTCCTTCAATTTGCTACAATCCTCAAATAGGGGATAACATACTCTTTAAGTACTTATAAAAGGGCATAATGAACCCTAGGCTAATGATCTACAGCATGGGTCTCCAAACTTTTCAAACCAAGGGCCAGTTTATTGTCCTTTAGACTTTAGGAGGGCCGGATTGTGGCCAGCAGGGGCAGAACATGTCATGGGCCCAGCATCAGTGAGAATAAATATGGCCTTAAAGGTTGGTAGTCAGTAGAAGGAGTAGTGCCCCTATTAGTAGGAGGAATAGTATCCCATCATTGGTATCAGTGGAAGAAATAGTGCCTCAAATTGGTGGAAGGAATAGTGCCCCAAGGGCCGGTTAAAGGCTAGCAAAGGGCCCTCTGGCTGCAGTTTGTAGACCCCTGATCTACAGGAATCACTTTCCAATGCACTTAATAATATCTATGTTCATAAATCTACGAAACAAACTTTTCTTAAGAGAAACATGAAAGCTAAAGTTGTTATCCTAAAAAGATTATATTTTAGTAGCCATCAATGCAGAAAACAAGAACATTCCGGAGGGTTCGCAAACTTTAGCAATTATATCACTCCAGCTCCTGCTCAATCATGCAGTTCAATCCATAGCTCAGGAAAGCATCTGTTATGTCATAAATCTGCGTAATAATTCCTTCAAACACATTCTTTTTCCATATAGCAGTGAATTTATCTAACCAGGCATATTTTAGAACTATGCAACTTTAAACCCATTACTAGTGAATTTAGGCATCTCCTCTCCATGGGCACCACACAGCAAATGCTATGCTAGATGTTGTGGGGTGGTGTTTGCCCTTATGGTAGCTTAAAGGGTTAGTTCACCTTTAAATATATATATATATATATACTGTATATATATATATATTATTATTATTATGAAAAGGAAGCCCTTAAAAAGATAAAGAATTTCTTAAAAAAAAAAAAAACATGTCATACTCACCTGCTCTGTGTAGTGGTTTTGCCCAGAGCAGCCCAGATCCTCCTCTTCTATGGTTCCTCGCCAGCGCTCCTGGACCCTCCCTCCTGCCCCCAGAGAAAGTAACTTGCAATGAGGGCTCCCAAGCAGCGGCTTTGCGTGTCCATTAACACAGAGCCAAGGCTCGGCCCTGCCCCTCTCTCTCCTCATTGGCTCACTATGATTGTGGTCTTAGCCAATGAGGAGGGAGAGTCCCCTGACTGCCGAGTCTCTTATGCACATTGCTGGATTAGATGGGGCTCAGGTGAGTATTAGGAGGGCTGCTACACAGAGCAGGTTAGAATAAAATACATAAAGGTAAAAAATAACTTGAGCCTTTAGAACCACTTTAACCCTACTTAGCAGTGTACAGCAATTACAAAAATATTTTATTGAACTCACCTGCAGTAAAATTGTAACTTCTACTTTTCAGAAATTCAAACGCCACACTGAGATTCTCAGGTGCTGTCCCTATTTAGTCCTCAGTCCTGACGTCAGCATTTACATTACACACTGCTGCCTGTTCTCTTCCCCTTCCCGTGGCCATGATTTGCAGCCCTGTCCCGGGGAACATTTGGCGTCAGGCAAACAAGCCATTTTTCATGGAGGCAAATGATGGCTACAGAGTGGTTGTCCAGTTCTATTGACACACTCCCAGAACCACGGCCGCTGTGGGGCGCTCCTGGTGATTTCTGTGATGGTGGTGTCTTTCGGGCACAGCTAATCAAAAATCGGGGTAAAGAGTCAATCACAATGGTTCATTATCACATGATCAGCTGTGTCCAAGAAGAGCTGGTCACTTGCCAGTTATCGTCATTCCTTTCCTCACAACAACGTGAGGAGAGGAGAGGGCCGGTAACCAACTATTGTAAAATGGGACATCTACACTGATAATCAGGGCACTGATTATCAGTGTCCTAATTATCAGTGCAGCCCCAACAGTGTCCATCAGTGACGCCAAATAGTGCCCACCAGTGTTGTCAGTGCCCACCAGTGATACCAATCAGTGCCCTTCAGTGTCACTTATCAGTGCCCTTCAGTGTCACCTATCAGTGCCCTTCAGTGTCACCTATCAGTGCCCTTCAGTGTCACCTATCAGTGCCCTTCAGTGTCACCTATCAGTGCCCTTCAGTGTCACCTATCAGTGCCCTTCAGTGTCACCTATCAGTGCCCTTCAGTGTCACCTATCAGTCCCCTTCAGTGTCACCTATCAGTCCCCTTCAGTGTCACCTATCAGTTCCCTTCAGTGTCACCTATCAGTGCCCTTCAGTGTCACCTATCAGTGCCCTTCAGTGTCGCCTATCCGTGCCGCTTCATCAGTGCCTCCTCATCAGTGCCTACCAGTGTCTCCTCATCCTATGCCCTGCTGACCCCATCCTATGTCCCACTGAGGCCTTCCTCTGTCCCATGGACCACATATGTGGCACTTGAATCATGTCTCAGGGTTTGATGAGGTGAGCTGCAGCTTCCTCATCAGTCCCTGAAACAAGGTATATACCGTGGCTGGAGTGGGAAAAATTTAGATGAGGGTGCCCGATTTTAGTCTTGCCTAGGGCAGCAAAAAAATAAAATAGACCACTAGCCCTGCCCCCCTAAGCACCCACCCCCGAACATGAGGACTAGCATGTAGCCGGCTGGTGACTTCAATGGTTGTTAAGGATGCCAGCAGTGCCTGCACCACAGAAGTCCCTTACAACCATCAATGCCACAGACTCTACTTACATGAATGGGGATTTCTGTCTATGTAAGTGAATGGGGTCGTTGATGTCACTGGTTAAGGACTCAGTGGTGCAGGCACAACTGTCATCCTTAGCAACCATTGAAGTCACTGGCCCCAATGATTTACATAGCTGGGGATTCCCCACCATCTAAGCTAACATGGTCAAGGACTTCAATGGTCATTAAAAGATGCCAGCATGACTGCAATAAATTAAGGTACTTGTAGTTTCTTATTAGCTCAGTGAACTACAATTCCAGATGACATTGCACAGGGGGAAGCAAATTTTACAAAGAAAAGATTATGCACATTACGATTGTCATCCATGTTAGGCATGATATTTGAAGGAATTTGACTTTAATGCCGCGTACACACGATCGGAAATTTCGACAAGAAAATCGTGGATTTTTTTCCGACGGAACGTTGGCTCAAACTTGTGTTGCATACACACGGTCACACAAAATTCCTACCGCCAAGAATGCAATGAAGTACAACACTACAAGGAGCCGAGAAATATGAAGTTCAATGAATTGCATACAGACGATCGGAATTTCAGACAAGAGCTTTTAATGTCGGAAAAATTGAGAACCAGCGCTCAAATTTTTGCTTTTGGAAATTCAGACAGAAAAAGACAGATTGGTCCTACACACGGTCAGAATTTCCGACCAAAAGCTCACATCAAACTTTTCTTGACGGAATTTTCAATCGTGTGTACGCGGCATTAGTGTTAAAGGTGAACTTTAAATTGCAGTCAATAAATGACCTGGGTATTAGCATCTTCATTAGCACTATTTACACAGCCTTCAGAGACAAATTAAAGAGAATGGATTACCTACAAGTAGCTATAAATTACCCAGTGCTTTGTGTCCAGTATACTCTGGGAGAAGTGTGTTGCCTTATCCAGCTCTATTTATCTAACAGCATTCTATAAAGTCCAGCCAGTCCAGATAACAAAAAAATACTTTTAAAATCATATAGCCTTACGATTTGGAAAGGTCACAAATGTAAAACTAAGTAATAAAACATAATCACACTCTTCTGGTTCTCTAAACTGCTGTGAATATACTTTACTATCAGGCTCTTGAAAAAAATGATGGCTTTCCAAACACGGAAGCAGTTAAACGTTTGGCGCCATTACATTAGTATTTAATAATCCTCATGTGAAGTGGTAGCCTGCATTTCAGCAAACTAAATCTCACTACCTTCGGACAGTGAAGCCATAATACATCAATGACCTCAATGCAGAGTGCTACATGCCAAGATTTATAGTCTCTCTGTGGTTTAAACAAATAAAGTGGAACCTTTATTGAATTTCTGCCACATTTCCTCCAATATGCCCTGGGTTAGGCTTTGCCATTACTTGACAAAATGGAAATCCTGAGCGAATGCTTCAAATATTCCTTCCATGTGAATCAACATTTTCTAATATAAATTACAGGCAGCAAAGCACTGTATTAATACTCCGCTGACCTCTATACAACCCGGACATTTACTGTCAGTAACTCATTTCTAAACTAGCAAAGAATGATTATATATAATACATAAGCTATATAAATCTAAGCTATTTATAAACACATACACATATAACTTTGGATGCTATATTAATATCAGGAAGCTAAATATAATGGGTCATACAGATCTATTTATAATATGGGTGGTGTCTGTCTCTTTCTTTCATTTCATATAGACTGCCATTTTGCCAACTATTGGTTTCTGATCTTGTATGTTTAGACTTAAGGCTATACACATGATCAGAAAATCGTACAAAAAAGCTTTTGAATCAATCGTACGATAACCTGATCGTTGACAGAGGGAGTTTATTGGTTGGTGTCTCTATAGTATGCCACATCCAATGATAAATCGAAAAAACAAAAGGGTATCCCCTAAATCAGGGGTGACTAACCTTTTGAAGAGCGAGGGCCACTTAAGCAACTTGGTAATCGGTCGCGGGCCACAATGAGCGGAGCGGGTGGATGGCATATCTGTGTATGCTCTGCTATACTCCTTTTTTTTTTTAGCGGAACGGATTGGAGGTAGGACACAAGTCAGTTTATGTCTGCCACTACTTAGAGGTGAATGGAGGGTCCAATTGGGTCGGACTGACCGTGTGAAAGGGGCCCAAGGCTGCTTTCACACTAATGCGCTGCGGTTTACTCGCACAGCAGATGCAACGCAGTAAACCTTTGGCTTTCCTGCACTTTGCAATAGACTTCTATTATATTCTGCAGCTTTGGTGCACTTTCAGAAAGCTCACCAAACTCGCAGGTGATAACAGAAGTCTATGGCTCAGTGCAGGTAACCTGCAGGTAAACTGCTCTACACCTGCAGATTTAAAAAAAAGGGGGACATTTGGGACTTTAAATTAAGCAGCTGACCGATTGGGGTTGGGTACAAAATAAACACATTTTATTTGCATAGGTGCATAATAATATGTATCACATGTATGAAGGTGGCATGTGCAACTGCACATAGTATCACGTTTGTGGGTGGCATGTACACCCGCACATAGTAAAAACCAACATTGAAACATGAACATAATAACAGGTCATTAAAACATTAAAACAAGATAATGCAATAAAATGGTCAAATGGCATGGATAATATTATACACATATAGACTGGGCAGCACAGAGCAAACTAATGAGAAATAGATGTAAAATTGTATGAGTCAAAAATGATTGAATATATCTGAATAGAATCCTATTTGGCATAAAGCTACATCCTTAATGCCCAACGCGTTTTGTGTAAAAAACACTTCCTCAGGGGCTGATGCATTCAAATGGTATGCAGTCAAATGGTTGACTAAATATAATCAAAAAAGGACAAAAATGCAGATTCTGGGTACTCACGAACATATGCAAACAATGGTATGCGTGGGGGCTGGACCGAAAAGACTGTCCTGCAGATTAGTTTGATAGCAGCCCAGTAACCACTGCAGAACAGATATGCTTATATATACACACTGTGATTTTAGTAATAAACTGACCTTGAATAACAGTATTCTATTCCATCCCAGAGCAGGAGGTCGCAGGCCACATTAGAGGGCTCCGCGGGCCACATGTGGCCCCCGGGGCACTGGTTGGGCACCCCTGCCCTAAATGGACTTTCAAAGCACAGGGATGTAAGCCACATATTGAAAAAATAGATATAATTTATTGTACATATATTGTACATATATACAAATTGATATACATTAAAACTGGATTGAAAATGGAATGGATACAAAACAAAAATGTGAATAACAACCAAATGTAGAAAGATATGAAGGACATGACTATTCAAATGGTACCCGATGTTTTGGAGAAGCAACTCTCTTTCCTCAGGGGTATAAGGAAGAATCAGCCATTTATATCAATGGAGCTATTCTATATGTATAACATTCCATTTAAACATTTAAAAACAGAGAAAGATGAGCAGCATAGCGCCCTGGAGCTACTGGTGCATACAATGGTTGGTAAGTATAGCTGGATTGTCGCTAGGTGCCCGCAAAAGTCCCCATCCAGCACTACTGGAGTCAAACCAAAAAAGGGGCCCAAGAATAAGTCGCACTGTGTAAACTGTGCCGCTATAGCTAGTACCCACGTGTGTATGTAACTCGGCGTGGGGAGCCACCGCAATATACAGGCCGTCTGCTGGATCTGCAGGATAAAACCCCTATTGTATTTTTATTTCTGTCTGTGTCCCTGTTGCCGATTTTCCCTCACTTCCTGTCTGATGAACCTATTTTCAGCAGGACAGGAAGTAAAGATAACGTTCTCTAACAGAGCATCAGAGAGCAGTAAAAGCTCTAAAGGAGTTCTTTTTTTTTTTTTATCAATCTTTTTTATTAGTTTTAAAGAAAAGATTATACATAGAAAGTACATTCCAGTTTCTCGACAAGAGTGGGTAAATAACAATAACAATTGGGCGACGCAGCGCCATCTCATTGTGCACAAAGATTAGATACAAAATGAAGGTAGATACATATAGATTCAAAAACGAAAAACAGTACTACTAATCAGTTAGTCCTACAAGCGATTCATGTAGTGAAAGCCCTTAGAAGGGTAAAGCTAGCTTATGATTCCGTCGCAACCGACGGATTTACAGAAACATGGCTGCATTATCCCAACGGGACCAGGCAAGCCATTTCTCATGCACTCTGCCGTACATTCCTCTGCTTAAGGCCAGTGTCAGCTCATGGTTGTAATGTAGGTTGCCTAGGTCAATAACAGCTTCTAGCGTTGGAGGTTGGGTAGATTTCCAAAGTCTAGTGATACTCAGCCTGGCTGCAAGGAGAATATTTGTGACTACCAGTCGCATGTTCGCAGGGAACATACCCAAGTCCATGTTGAGTAGGGCTAATGTTGGTGTTGGGGAGACGTTACCGCCAGATAAGTTTGATAGCATGTGGAAGATATTTGTCCAAAATTGGGTAATGAGCGGGCAAGTCCAAAGGATATGTATCAGATCGCCTGTCATTTTGGTACACCTCCAGCAAGTGTCTGGACTGCCTTTGCCAAATTTTGCTATCTTGGCGGGTGTGAGGTACCAGCGGAGTGAGATTTTCAGAGTCAGTTCCCATAATGCTACATTTCTAGTGGCTCTATACACGGACCTGAGTGCGTCCTGCCATTGTATGTCTAGAATGGTCCGGCCAATGTCGATATCCCATTGATTGTGCGGTTTGGCTTTGGCGAATACTAGTTTTTGGCGAAATATGGTATAGAAGAGGGAGATACCTTTCTTTTTAGGAGAACGGTCGGTCAGAAATGCCCATACTTTAGGGGGAATGGCGTAACATGGTTTAGATATTCGGGAAAGGCAGTGTTTAATTCTAATGTAAGTGAAAAGTTCCATGTCTTTTAGTCCAAACTTTGTTTGTAACTGGGAGAAAGGGAGTATAGTGTCGTCTTGGATGACGTCCTGTAGGTAGGAGATACCATAGGATTTGTGCGGTTGTGGGTGGGTTTCACCCTGTTGCACCATAACTTTCCATGCTTGAGCCGAGGCTCTCATGGTAGGAGGGAGAGAGTTGGAGACAAGATTACTGTGGGGGATTCCTAGCAACCAGTCACTAAGGTTATTGCGTTTGACCATAGTAGATTCTAACTGACCCTGTAGGGTATCAGGGCGTGTTTGGAACCAGTCTCTAAGTTGGGTGAGTATCGTGGCCCAGTAGTAGTCCCTGAAGTCTATAGACCCTGCTCCCCCTGCGAGTTTGTGTTTGATTAGGAGGTGTCCAGCGCATCTCGGTTTTTTGTCTTGCCACAACAGTTTGTTCAGGATCGTTTGTAAGGAGTGGAAGTAGGATGCAGGGATAGGGATTGGAAGTGTACGGAATAGGTACAGTAATTGAGGGAGATGCATCATTTTGAACGCTGCAAGCCGTCCGGACCAAGAAAGTTCTAGTTTAGCTCATTTGTTGGTCGCTGTTTGGAGTTCAGATAAAAAAGGTTTGAAATTACTTTTGAATAAATATTTTGTAGAGCGTGGTATGCGGATCCCTAGATAAGATATCTCGTGTTCTGCCCATGTGTACGGAAGTTGAAGCTGTAATAGGTTCTTGGTGGTAGCATCCAGTCCTATATTCAGTATATAGGACTTGGCGGCGTTAACCTTGTAGTACGATACTTTGCCGAACCAATGGAGTGTTTTTTGGGCCTCGATTAGTGATGTCGTGGGGTTGGTCAGTAGAAGGATGAGATCATCTGCAAACAGGCTAATCTCCAGAGCTAGGAGCAGAGAAGGCGTTCCGCTCGATTCAGCGTAGTGGAGGATATCAATTACTCTCCTTGTGGCGTCAGACGCCTGTCTACCAACTGTGAAGCCGGATTGATCCTTGTGAATCAATGGGGGCATGATGTCAAGAAGTCGAGATGCAAACAGTTTTGCGTATATTTTTAGGTCTAGATTTAAAAGTGAGATTGGGCGAAAGTTCTGTGGGGCAGTTGGATCCTTTCCTGGTTTAGGTAGAGTTATAATAAGTGCCTGTAGGGATTCTTTTTGAAATTTGGAGAAAGCGGCTGCGGTGTTGAACACTGTGGCCAGCGTGGGAGCCAAATGTTGGGCAAATTCTTTATAGTATTCCCCCGTGAGGCCGTCCGGTCCAGGGGATTTGACTAAGGGTAAAGAGTTGATCGCTGCCAGTACTTCTGGGGTGGTGAATGGTTTGTTTAACTGGAAAGTTGTGTCTCAGTCAGGGAGGGGAGGGTCACATGGTTGAGGAATTCTTCGATTTCAGTCGTGGTAGGTTGGTGTGTGGCCTGATCGTTGTGCAAGTTGTACAAGTCGCTGTAATACGCGCTGAACGCGTCAGCAATTGACTGGGGATTCGTAAGCCTGTCTTTCGTGTGTGGATGAATGAGGTGATCAATCTTTTGTTTGACTCTCCTTCCTTTAATGCGTTGGGCCAGAACCTTGCCTGTCTTATTGGATGTGGAGTAGGAGGAGGCTTTCAGCCTCCTCTGCGTACGTTCGAATGATTGTAGGAAGAGGAGTCTGAGTTCCTGCCTCAGGGAGAGAATATTTGCGGATCTAGTTGGGTCAGGGTTGGGTTTGTTAAGCTTTTCTAGGGTATCTAATTGTGATACAAGAGCATCTATTCTGAAAGATTTGTTCTTTTTGTGTATGGAACTCAACTTAAGTAAAACGCCTCGAATGTAATCCTTATGCGCGTTCCACAACACACCTGGGTCGGAAACAGATCCCATGTTGTTGTCAAAGAAGTCTTTAAGGATATCCGCAATCTCAGGGGAGAATGACGGATGTTGCAAGATGTAGTTGTTAGCCCGCCATATAAAGGTCGGTCTTATGTTGTTCAAATTTGAAACGGTGACAGTGATGGGGGCATGATCCGACCAAGTCGTGGTGTGGATTTCTGAAGCGCTGATAGTTTGTAAAAGCCATTTGTCTGTAAGAAAGAGGTCAATGCGTGAATAGGTTTTGTGCAAGGGCGAGAAGTATGTGTAGTCATGCTCGGAGCCGTGTTGGCATCTCCATACATCGAACAGATCATGGGACGCCGCAAAATGTTTCAGAGGGGACTCTCTACGTTTAGATGGGGTAGTGGAGTCCATAAGGACGTCCGGGACTAAATTAAAGTCCCCACATATTATGAGTCGCCCCTGCTTGATGGATTGTGCTAATTTTGTCACCTTGCGGAGAAATCTGATCTGTCCGGTGTTCGGAGCATATACATTAATCAACGTGTACTCATTACCGTTCAATGTGCAAACTAGGATAATATAACGCCCATCTGGGTCGGTAACCCCCCTCTTTTTGGAGGTGAAATTAGCAGAAAAAGTGTGAGGGAATTTTCTATGGGTACATACAGGTGCGTTAGTGGAAGCAAAATGCGTTTCCTGAACACAGAGCACATCGCACTGCAGGTCTAACGCAGTCTTCCATAAGGAATGTCTCTTAGCTGGGTGGTTCAAACCATTAGCGTTAAGGGATAAAAGCTTGATCGCCATTGTCGATAGTCACTGAGGAAAGTGTATGGTAAAAATGCACTTACAGTTAGACGTGGAGGGTGAGCTGGACACCGTAAAGGTAACAAAATACAAAAAACAAAATAAGCACCAAGGTGTCTCTAGCAAGGGCAGAGGACATGCGAATGGCTCACTGTTTTAGTATACGGTAGCTGTAAAAAAAAGAGCACTGTTAGTTGCAACATACAAAAGCAAGAAAAACTGGAGTACTTTAGTGGTATATACACGGTGGTGGTGTCACCTGACGTGCAGAGCCCTGCACCTGTACTTCAAACAACTAAGAAACAACTGACAATACACCGGGTGTATAGGGACTAAGTATCCCGTTAAACCGTCTATTCGGGGTAACGAGTGTCACTGTGCTGCTAACTCAAACCAAAACGTGGAAGAGAGAAAAAAAAAACAAGGAAACAAGTATACAGCTGGGTGCCAGGGAGAGTATCTGTCATGTAGATATATAGAAGGAGGCCTTCATGTCATCTGCTCCGGTTCATCCTCTTGGGTGGCGGGGCCCCGACGTGCCTGTCTTGGCCCGCGTTGAGCTTTTGGTTCCGCCGTATCTTGAGGTGAAGCCGGAATAATTCCCCACGTGTGTAGTAAGCGCAATCCCTTCTGCAGATCTGCAGATCTTGGATCACGTGGGTTGAGCCATTTTTCGTAACGAGGAGAGTGGCCGGGTAGCGCCATTTGTACTGAACCTTATGGTTGTAAAGGCCCTTGGTGATTGGGTTGAGCTGTCGCCCGAGTTGTAGCGTATACTTTGAAAGGTCAGGGAAGAGTAGTACCCCCTCGAATGGATGCTGTAGCGGTGGCCCCCCTCTAGCAGCCATCAGCAGTTGTTCCTTCACATGAAAGAAATGAATTCTCATGAGTATGTCTCTCGGGACCGAGCAGCAAAGTGAGAGGGCTTGGCTATACGGTGTATCCTATCGATTATGAGGTCCCTGGGTGAGGCATGGAATGGTCCTCTAAATCGGCCAGCTTGGCTCTCACCCATTTCTGCTCAGACTTTCTGCTCAGACTGCAAGTCATCATAGGAATCCACCAATTCATTTACAGTGTTAGTACATTCTCCCATGCTGTTTTCCAGATGTGTGACCCTTTCCTCCACCACATGCAGCTCTGTAGTGATTTTAGAAAAAATGGACGATAGATCTGTCATCAGGGAGGTCTGAAGGGAGAGAAGCATGTCCTTTAATGTGGTGTCCACCACTGGTTGGCCCGATGTAGGAAAAGAGGCCATGAAGGAGTGCAGGGCCTGGTTCGCCGGGAGTAGGCCGCAAGCCGGGGCCTCGATTTGCGGAGGCGCGCGGCGCGTCACGATCGGTTCGCAACCGCACTTTTCGCGGGGCTCCTTGTGATCGGGTTTTCACCCGTTTTGGGCGTAGGAGGTAAGGGAGGGCAGCAGGGGACCTGTGTGCTCATGAGGGGCCCTGTATGGTCCGCGTTTGCTCCGGACGCCATTTTGCGGCTGACTGACCTGTGCAGCATAGTGAAAGAAGACGGTCAGCTTTTGCGGGTGGTGATCCGTTTTCCTTTTGCCTGACATGGCTCATTGCAATTACCCTTTGAGGCTTGTCCTCCTTATGGAGGGTGTCAATGATGGTTTTCTGTACAACTGTCAGGTCAGCAGTCTTTCCCATGATTGCGATTCTTACTGAACCGGACTGAGAGACCATTTAAAGGCTCAGGAACCCTTTGCAGGTGTTATGGCTTAATTAGCGGATTAGAGTGGGACACTTTGAGCCTAGAATATTGCATCTTTTCACAATATTCAAATTTTCTGAGAATGTGGGTTTGGGGTTTTCATGAACTGTAAGCCATAATCATTAGTGTTGAGCGGAATACGCCATATTCGATTTCGTGATATCTCACGAATATATAGAAGAATATTTGTGAAATATTCATTAATATCGAATATTCGTGATATTTTATCAAAAATTTTTTTTTGAGAAATTTCGCTTATGCGAATGCGAAATTCATTGCAAAATTCTCGTCCGCGCATGCGCATGCGCGCAAACAACACGCGAAAACGGAGATCATTCTGTTGATGCAGAATTAATTAAGGGAATCTGTAGTGAGTGTATAGAAAACCGCCAGATCTGCCGCCAGTCGTTGTGGTGTGATGTGTAGGAGCCCGTCTGTGTTTAGACTGCCTGGGTCCGTCACTTTCTAGATGTACAATGGGGGGCAGCACTATACAGGGGGTGCGACCTGCTGTATTCTAACCTATAATGGGGGGCAGCACTATACAGGGGGTGCGACCTGCTGTATTTTAACCTATAATGGGGGGGCAGCACTATACAGGGGGTACGACCTGCTGTATTCTAACCTATAATGGGAGGGCAGCACTATACAGGGGGTACGACCTGCTGTATTCTAACCTATAATGGGGGGCAGCACTATACAGGGGGGTGTGACCTCCTGTGTTCTAACCTATAATGGGGGGCAGCACTATACAGGGGGTACGACCTGCTGTATTCTAACCTATAATGGGGGGCAGCACTATACAGGGTGTGCGATCTGCTGTATTCTAACCTATAATGGGGGGCAGCACTATACAGGGGGTGCGATCTGCTGTATTCTAATCTATAATTGGGGGCAGCACTATACAGGGGGGTGCGACCTGCTGTATTCTAACCTATAATGGGGGGCAGCACTATACAGGGGGTACGACCTGCTGTATTCTAACCTATAAAGGGGGGCAGCACTATACAGGGGGTGCGATCTGCTGTATTCTAACCTATAATGGGGGGCAGCACTATACAGAGGGTGCGATCTGCTGTATTCTAACCTATAATGGAGGGCAGCACTATACAGGGGGTACGACCTGCTGTATTCTAACCTATAATGGGGGGAAGCACTATACAGACATTATGTAACAGTTGCTATGGAGGTTGCTAACCTCTGACAACTGTGGTAGGAGAACTCTGATTGGCTCCGATGCAAAAGAAGGGCAGAGAAAGTATTGGCGAATATTCGTAATACGAATATTCGCATTGCGAATATTCGGCAACATAAAAGGATCGCCTCAGCTACTCGGCCCAGGGTCTCTAATCATACCAGCAATGCTTTTAGACGTCGATGGAGATCACTAGGATGTGATCTGTTTTAAAAATAAATTTGAAAAAATACGAATATTCGCAATAGCGAATATTCACTGCGATATTCGAGTTATTCGCGAATACTCGAATATGCAATATTCATAACGAATATTCGCAATGCGAATATTCTTGATCAACACTAATAATCATCACATTTATGACAAATCACAGCCTGGACTATCTTGCTTTGCATGTAATGAGTCTATCTCATATATTGGTTTCACCTTTTAAGTTGCATTAGTGAAATAAATGAACTTTTGCACAATATTCAAATTTTTCGAGTTTCATTTGTAGAAATATATAAAAGTGACATATATTAAAAGTGATTATAAAGCCTAGTATTGTTTACCTTAATGTATTCCATGCAGTAAGGTAAAAAATGTTTATGTATTAGTATCCCCCGACTCTCCCTTTTACTTACCCCAGCCCTCATTTGATCCAGTGCTGTGCACATCTGCCCCTCTTCTCTCCCCTCACTTCCTGGCCTCACCGGATTTGCTGAGGCAGCAGGAGCCAATGGGGGGGATCCTGGAGCACCAGTGATGGAACCCCAAAGAGGAGGATTGGGGCTGCACAGAGCAAGTATAAACCTGTTTGTTATTTATTTTTTATTACATTTACAACCACTGTAAAGCTTTTCAAAATTTTCCTATACAGTAAAACCTTGGTTCGAGAGTAACTTGGTTTGAGAGCGTTTTGCAAGACAAGCAAAATGTTTTAATTAATTTTGTCTTGATACACAAGCGATGTCTTGATGTAAGAGTAGCGTCATATCACAACTGAATATAAAAGAGAAAAGAGGAGCCTCTAAGTGCAGCAATATGGTTACATTTATTGAAGGTACAACATTTAGCAACTTATTGCTACACTTAGAGGTGCCTCTCTTCTCTTTTATACCCTGTAAAAAAATGCTTTGAAATACAAGTGCTTTGGATTACAAGCATGATTCTGGAACGAATTATGCTTGCAAACCAAGGTTTTACTGTAGTCTTCTAAATAGTTGTGTGATACAATTTGATAATTGTTGCAAATCAATTTTGCAGCAAAACACTCACAAAAGGAGCACTGTTATGTACTTGTTACAATATGCTATGAATTCTTTCACACTGGTTTGATTACAATAAACTGCTACCATTTCAGATAACAGGACATTTGAAAAAGCTGTACCTTGACTGACCCAATATAGATAGAAGTTAATACAAATGTCACTATCTATGTGTTGTCCTTGCAATTTTTTCGGACCCTACACTGAATGCAGGGAAGATGTGCTTAAATGTCATTAGGGTATACAAAAAACAAAGCTGAGCTTGACATCAATCACTACTTGCAAACAAACAAATGCAATGTCCTCACTGAAAATGCACGATATAGGAGAGTTGGATGTGTGAAAAGTGGTATGCTCCAAATTGTGTGTAGCATTGTCATAGCACAATGATTTTGATACCATGTAAAAGATATAATTAAATATCAACTTGACTTTGGTATCATTGTTAAGCAGTATTTTTTCCCAAGATTAAAGTGTTCCAAAGTCAACGTTTTCCCTGTACAGGTACGTGTGCCAATTCACTGTCTGCTCAGACGTGTCTATGTCACATGCACTATGCTATGACAATAGGTCTGCCTGCAGCTTGCCAGCTGTCACCTCTCTTCATCCTTGTTGTACTGTGTTCTGTCCAAATCAGCCACATAGTGTGGCCTGTCAGAGGCTTCTCTTGGCTGACTCCACCTCACAGCTGTTGTGTTAGAGATCTTGTACTGCTCTAACTTCCATGCAGGCATGTTACTTCCAGTACAGTGACCTGGGAACAGGTTTTAACCATGGATGTGATAAGAATTTCTTGCATGTCAGCAGAATGCGAAAAAATACAGGTCAATAAAAGTGCAGGATATTCTATTTAAATTTTTAGTATCGGCAATATTTAGCTAAATCTAAGAGTAATTTGTAATGTCGTGCTTTTTGTCTTTTTTTGCCATCATAAGGAGAAAAAACAACATTTCATGCACAAAATATATGATTTTATGTACTTACAGGTACCTACATCTATCACTAGCAGTAAAATCAGAAATAGATAGACATGTGCATTCGTTTTCGTTAGAATGCATTTTCGTCCGAAAATCTTTTTTTTTCATTATCGTTTTAACTAATGATAACGAAAGCGCAAGAAACGAAAACCGAAAGATCCGACATAAAAAATGCTTTATTTTCGTTTTCGTTGCGGTAAAAATTCGATATCGAGAGATTCGACATTATAGGGAAAAGATTCGACATTACAGGGAATAGATTTTGATTTATGAGAAAATAGATTCGACATTATTACTAGTCATACAACATTAGAATTCTTGTAGGCGGAATATTCAAACGGAAATGTACGATTCGACGTTCCGTCGAATATTCTTTTGACCATTCTACAGAAACCAAGTATTATTGGATTTTTCGGACGAAAGCTATTCCCCAACGAAAAACAAAATAAATCAAAACGATTTTCGGGAGTAACTAAATAAATTTATTTTCCAAACGAAAACGAAAAAACAAAACAAAATATTCCAGTCTGCACATGTCTAGAAATAGACCTGAAGACTTGCATACTGGGCATTTAGGCCTTTTGCATCCAATATCAACATTATAGTATGCCCAGGAGGCACAGGTTCCGCTTCCAGCCCTGAAATAAACTGTTGCTTAAACTGGTACTCATGTCTAGCGCTGTATGAGTTCAGGGACATATGCTTCCTCTGTAAGTTTTGACTCACTCAACAAGTTGAGACATACAATGGAATCTAGAGTAGAATTTAGAATCTAGTGTAATAAAGTGGAATACAGTGGAATGTAGATCAGGGAGGCAGTAGATGAGCAAGATTGTCATGTTCAGGGGTCAGGCTATGAGACCGGTAACTATAGCAGTAGAGAGGCTCCCACCGACCAGCAGCATAAATAAATATGCAGGTCAACCAGATGGATGATGCAGGCTCCCCCAAAGTGTGAGGTCTAAGCACTAGCTGGAATTCAGAGATCCTGATCGTGGAGATAGATTTTGCTGCATGTTAGTATTGGGTCACAGTCCTCAAGATCGCCGACCAGGAGTTGAGCAAGCCAGGGGCCAGTAGTAGCTATGGAAGGTAGGGATCAAGCAGATGCATAGTAAGTAAACAAATCAAATGTCAGTTACAAGTGGTTTTAGGTAGGGATCAAGCAGAAACATAATCAGTGAACAAGTGATTGCAGGTTGAGATCAAGCAATAGCGTAGTCAAGGAACAAAGCAAAGGTTAGATAATGAGTGGTAGTGGAGATAAGGACAGGTATGCAAAGAAACAAGATATCGGCTGGAGAGAGAACACAATAATCTGGCAAACAGGAAGTGTAACGATATTGCTTAAATCAGGTCACAATGCTGTAGCTAAAATGTGTCTGTCATCTTAGGAAATACATTTCTGTAAGTACACCTTGCTTGCCGAGTGAAGACAAAGAACAGGTTTACATCAACGTGGACCTACTACTGGATATATATATATATATATATATATATATAGTTTTTTTTATTTCTAGTGCAGGCATGTAAGTGTAGCAATTCCAGGTACTTATTACCCTTAAGGCCACGTACACACGAGGAGACATGTCCGATGAAAACTGTCCGCGGATCGTTTTCATCGGACATGTCTCCTGGGATATTTTGGTCTGATGTGTGTACACACCATCAGACCAAAATCCCAACGAACAGACAACGCAGTGACGTTGTGGTGACGTTGACGCCGCGACGTGTGCAAACAAGGAAGTACAATGCTTCCACGCATGCGTCGAATTAATTTGACGCATGCGGGGGATTTCGGTCCACTGGTTAGGCGTACTAACCAGCGGACATGTCCGACGGACAACTTTCCAGCGGACAAGTTTCTAAGCATGTTTAGAAACTTTTGTCTGCTGGAAACCTGTCCGCTAGGCCGTACACACGATCTGACATGTCTGCGGAAACTGGTCTGCGGACCAGTTTCAGCGGACATGTCTCCTCGTGTGTACGCAGCCTAACAGAGGTAAACAGCCTATCAATGCCTTCATCTGATTTTCTTCCAACAATATCCACTATTTCCTTAAGTTTCTAAATTGTAGATGACACAAGAATGTAAAGGATAAGAAAATATTCAAAAGAATTATGAACGATTGGAAATAAACCTTCTGATATTAGCCTGGTTTCAACATCTCTGATTTTCAATTACTCATAACAATCTTCTAATATGAATATTTGGAAATCATTATTTTTTTAAGAATAAGCTGTGGTCATATGATTGCTACGTGTTATTCCGGAAGCCTTTGGCAAGTGTTGGGTCTAAAGACAGATGCAAAGTGCAAGACACATTTTCTTTCAGTATTTTTTTCATAACCATGGTGGGGGGTAAACAATGGGCTTTGCTAGGTACCAAAAAAACATCTTTAGAGAGATGTAAACCCACTCTCATGCTTTCTAAACGACTGCCATAGTGCTGATCTATAAGGATATAGATGCCTCCTGCATGTATCCTTACCTTTCAAATGTCTCCCTTCTGTCAGTTATAAGAACTGAAAAACTGCAGATTCTGTGGGTGGATCTGTTGTCTGGAGCTCGGTGGGTGGAGTCGTAATGTCAGTAGACTCCCCACCCACCTCTACACTTCCCTTGTCAACATGCATTTTCTCCTATGTATTCCTCACAATAATTTCTGCTATGATCACTAACATCCAGTCAAAATCCAGAAAAGTAACAACATGACTTCAGAAAGGGAGTGGGGGTGGAAATAAAAAAATAATGCCTGTCTCAAGCTAGTGAATGAGATATGTAAATAACCTGTCATTCCCAGCAAGGGGAAAGAACGAACACAAGTTTTCTCCTGTTTGTCCATTTATCTCATTGAAAAAATAAAAGAGGATTGCTCAGAGCTGGATTAACTCTTTGTGGCAAGACTGGGCACAGATGATAGGAAATATTTTACTCTACATTGTGACAGCAAAAAAAAAAAACATTGGGGTTTACATCCACTTCAAGAGTGAACAGAAAGAAAAAAAACGTCTAAACTATAGCTGACATATGTTGGTGCTGATTTTCAAATAAATATAAATTCAATGAGTGTCAAGATTCCTTGAACTTAACTTGTATTCGATTTACTCCCTAGCTAAGACAGGTAGAGTAGTAATAGGGATATCAGCTGTTCCTGGGCCTGTTGCTTTGGGGGTGGCCACCTTTGATCCTCACGCAAGAATTATCCCTTTCACCTTTATTTTTTGCCCAATGGAAACCTCAGCATGATGCAATTATTTATGTATGGTGGGTCAGGTGTTAATAAGGCTATGCTGCGAGGCCATAATTTACAGCGTGCATGGAGACCCAAAGGAGATCAGCTACTGCCCTGTAAATAAGTATGTTTTACAAAGCTAGCATGTAACCTTCAAGAAGGGTTAAACAGAAGTAAAGAAGCTCAGGATGATATGAGTTACTGGCGGCATGTACTCTCTTTAGCCTGTCTTCCCTACATGTGGCTGAGCTTAAATGTTTCAATTAAACCTTCAGGTGTAAAATGAAATAATCACACTCCATATGGATTTAGCTTAACTTTCTCTAGATGACAACTCCAGCAGTAATGTAAGCACTGTTACAGAAAACCCCCTGCAGCCTTTAAGCTTTTTCGTCAGATATGCATTTCTCAGACATTCTCTGCTACAGTATAAAGGAGATACATAACATATTCCTGGCTTATGTACATTTGACAAGATAAGAAAAAGCACAAAAACTGATCCAGTGAGACTTCAATAGTGCGAGTAGTTCAGACAGATGGAAAAGAAGAATTACTCATACATATAAAACGTAAAGAGAATCTATTTTGTAAATTCTTTTTTTAATGGTTTTCCAGAACCACAGGTACCAAAGAAATGTCAGGGCACAAAGCGGTGGTTACAAAAAAAACGGTTACAGCCCTGAGAATATAGACAAATTTAGGTATCCTCCAATTGGAGAGAATCACATTATAGAAGTCCTTTATCATGGCACTGCGATGAGTAACCAAACCATGCTCTAATGCCGCATACACACAACCATTTTTCGGGTTCTAAAAAATTATGTGTTTTTTTTAATGTCATTAAAAACGATTGTGTGTGGGCTCGAGAGCATTTTTCACGATCTAAAAAATAGCCACATTTTTTTTCAAACATGCTTATTTTTTTAACGACCTTTTTAAGGTGGTAAAAAATGGTCGTGTGCGGGCTTTAACGACGTGAAAAAATGCGCATGCTCAGAAGCAAGTTATGAGATGGGAGCGCTCGTTCTGGTAAAACTACCTTTCCTAATCGAGTAAGCACATTCATCACGCTGTAACAGACAGAAAAGCGCAAATCGTCTTTTACTAACACAAAATCAGCTAAAGCCGCCCAAAGGGTGGCGCCATCTGAATCGAACTTCCCATTTATAGTGCCGTCGTATGTGTTGTACATCACCGCGCTTTGCTAGAGCATTTTTCTTTTCATGATCGCGTGTAGGCAAGGCCGTTTTAATGATCGGGTTGAAAAGAAAGTCGTGGTGTAAGGATGCAAAAGATTGGTGAGAAAACACAAAAAAAAATCACGTGGGGGGGAAAAAAAACTACAAAAATATATATATATTTTTAAAGACTACAGAAAAATATATATTCCATTCACATATACATTTTAAAAATTATGTTAGCATAATAATGTATCTGAGTGTCAACCTGAGACGTTCCTCAGGGGACACACTATTTCTCATCTTGGTGTCCCGATGGGTCAGTCAGGATTGTAGCCTCTCCAAGAGCTCATCAAAGGTGTCCATAAACATCCTAGTGAAGTTGTGGAATTTTTTGGGATAATTTCACAGCTCGGTAAACATGTTCGAGGGTAACTGCCGAGACATCAAGGGTTGAGTGCAGTACCAATAATGGCTATTTTTCTCATCCAGTTCTCTTCATCTCCTCTCCTAATGCAGCAGATAAAGGAGCAGAACTGCTTGATCGATTTTGCTATTGGACAGGATCCAATAATATGGGCAGGAAACACAAATAGCTAGCTCTCTGTAACACTCTGTAACACACCCAGGACTGGTGCAAGGATTTTTGACACCCTAGGCAAAACCTAATTTTGCTGCCCCCATTTGCTCCACCTCTGGCTCTACCCCCTTTGCCCTGCCCATGCGACAGAAGGCGCTGCTATACAGGAAGCCCTGGCTCCAGTTCTGCGCTGCACCTCTAATTACACTACCGGTCGGACTGAGTTAGTTTCATGCTGCAGCCTGTAGAGCATGCAGACTTGGGGGGGGGGGGGGGATCAGCGGCCAGTAGCAGTGCGCCCTCAGTGGCTGCCTAGTGGTAGCACCAGCCCTGCTCTATTCTCTCTCTGCCTCTCTCTACCCTCAGTAAAATGGTGCTCATCCAGTAAATATATAATCTTTTTCCAATGCATTGTGGGCATTTGGGAGTGAAAAAATGCTTGTAATTAGTAACGTGTCTAAACACATGTGCAAAACGGAGTTAGAAAAAAACGTTTTTTTTTCCCCCACATTTTTCTGCCAGGACTTCGGGCACTAAGAGGAGCTTTTTAAAATGCCCAGTGTGTATGAGGAATTATGCTACAAAGAATAATTTGAATTTAGTCTCACTTTTCAGTTGCAAGCTGGTTCACACAAGATGTGGTCCAGTGCATTTCATTCTGCATCAAGAAATACAATGGGGTCAATTCACAAAGAGAAACGTTATTGGTTTTCTTCAGGTGTTAAATTAGCACTCCTTATTTAACGCTAGCAAACATGGTATTCACGAAAGCTATAATCGTTATTTAACATAGTCGTTATGGTTTTCAACTGACTCTTTATCCAAACGTTATGCTAACTACTCAGACGTTATTATTAACATGTGAGACGTTAAAATAACTCTTAAGGTCGTTAAATAATGCTGGAGAGATGCATTCTGGGAGCAGAAGGGGAGGAGAACAGCTGCATGTGGAAAAGAGCAGATACAGAGAGAGAGACACAAGCAATACACATGGAGATTGAGCATGTGATGTGCAAAATTTCTAGTGTGTGCTTTTCTAAAGCCATGTGTATTTCCTCATACAGAGAATAAATCATGGGAGATGATAATCGGAATTTAGCTATCACCTGGGTTTCAGAAAAGTCATCCAAAATAGTATGTGAACAGAATACACGTTTATAAATCTAAACAACCTTCTAACATGTTCTTCTTCGCCTCTGGATAATTTTAAGTTCAAATAGAGCACGGTTCTAGCTTGCCCAACACTACACTACACTACAAAAATCGCCAAAAGCTTCCTCTAACAACAAAATATCGCCTGGGAAATGTCATAACGCCACCCTGAGGGAGGTGTTAATTTAACGATTGCTTAACGATTGATAACTGTCAAAAAAATCTTTGTGAATTGCACTTCTGTACATATTTAACGATTTGACTCTTTAAAATAACGTTTTGAATCTTTAAAATAACGATTTGACTCTTTAACACGGATCCACACCTTAAAATATCGATTCTGTGTAGGGAAACGTTATTTGATGATTTTTCAAAGCGTTAAATCGTTTAGTGAATTGAACTAGCTTCAATAACGTGCAGAATCGTTAAAATAACACTCGCAATCTGAAAATAAAGCTTTGTGAATTGACCCGAATGTTTGTTACATATTTTTGACTCCAAAACATTCTTATCTACAGATGTACAACATTTCAATGAACTATCTAACCTGAACTTTCATTTAAGTTGTATGAACCAGTTACAAGACAGTGGTGTAAAGATGCAGGTGTTAACTTCATTTTTGAATTCAGTGGTTTAAATCCTAACAAGATCAAGACACTCTTCTAATTTCACAGGGAAAAGGAATAGGCAAAATCAATAAACAATGTTCTCTTACGCGAAGTTGAAAGAGCAAAGATACTTTCAAGATAAAAATTCTGCTCTAACAATAGCAGATCACCAATCAAAACCTCTATTCAATACAAACGGTCAAGCATCATCTTGGTACAAAAAAAGTTTTTAAAAGTACTTACAATTTAAACTTAAAGGAAACAGCTTTCATGTAAAATATAGATTTAAAAGTACTTAACAACATTTGGTACCATGAAATGAAAAAGAACAAAACTGTGCAATTCTAAAATAAATGTACATGTACTTGAGTACTGAAATGTGAACTTAAAGTATAACTAAAGGCAAAACTTTATTTTTTATTTTAAATAGAGTGGGCAGATATTAGAATACCTGTCAATTTTTATTGGTTCCCGAGGCCCTGTCAGGGAGATTCACTCACTCTATTTTTCCTGTTTACCATCGTCTAATGCTGCGTACACACAACCGTTTTTCATGACGTGAACAATTACATTTTTTTAAATGGTCATTAAAAACGATCATGTGTAGGCTCCAACGCATTTTTCATGACGTGAAAAAAAGGCATTAAAAATGTAGAACATGCTCTAAATTTTCGCGTCATTTTTCACTTTGTTAAAAAATGGTCGAGTGTAGGCTTTAACCGCGCATGCTCAGAAGCAAGTTATGAGACGGGAGTGCTCGTTCTGATAAAACTAGCGTTCGTAATGGAGATAGCGCATTCTTAATGCTATAACAGACTGAAAAGCACAAACACTGAAAAGCGCAAATTGTCTCTCACCAAACTTTTACTAACACAAAATCAGCAAAAGCAGCCCCAAGGGTGGTGCCATCCGAATGGTACTTCCCCTTTATAGTGCCGTCGTACGTGTTGTACGTCACTGCGCTTTGCTCAAGCATTTTTTTTTCACAATCGTGTGTATGCAAGGCAGGCTTGACAAGAATCACGTAAAAAAAAACATAGTTTTTTCTTGACCATTAAAAACGCCCCCTCAAGGGAGGGGGCGAGCATGACACTCCACACTGGGGAGAAAACCTTGCATTACTGTGTGGAGTTACAGACGGAACAACAGGAAGCGAGGATTTCTCAGAAGAAATAAGGACATTTAAAAGCAAAATCGAAGGATGAGGTAAGTGAAGGAGGACTGCACTAAGGTAAAGGAAGCTATTTAGGATTTTTTTTTTTTACCTTTACAACCACTTTAATTTGCAGGACTGTTGTCTCCTGTTTTGGCTATGGGACAGGAAGTGAATGAAAATCTCCCCAATGGGACACAGATGGCAAAACAAGCTGGCAGAGGTTATGACCCTCCCTTACTCTATCCAAAATGAAAAGAAAAAGTTTTGCCTATAGTTCTACATTAAAGCAGTCCTGCTAGATTTAAAATAAATCCAAATGACAGGTCCCTGTAATAGAAGAGTGTTTATAATTACCTATCCAGGTGCCCATGTATCCCGCCTCTGTATGCCTCTTCTGCATTTAACAGTTCAGGGACGCCTGTGTGCCCCACAGCACACTATGCCTCATTCTTGGGCCCCTGTACTGAAGTAGGGGTCAGGGCATTGCATGCATGACACCCAGTGGGGAACACAAGCATCTGATGCTCACTAAACTGTTACTAAAACCAGGACCCTGCATTCACTATATCTGGTCTCCCACAGTACAGACAACATGGGAGTGCAATTATTTTAGTAAATATAAACTGCTAAATACCCTTTCTCATCAGTAGTTAGAGCAGTCTTGTAACTGAGTGTCTAGTAAAGCTTGTAGGAGGAGTTATAATTCTCCCATGATTATCTTAAGAGAATGCAGAACACCGACCCTCTGTCTGGACAGTGCTGACCACATGCACTCTCCCAAGAAAAAAAAAAACTCTTTAGCCATACACACCAAACTGAGCATGTGCAGATTGTCCCCTGGCTCTGTAAATATCAGGAAATATATTGGAGTCAGTGGAAGAAGGACATAATCAGAAGAGAAAAAATCAAAACGCCTTTTTACACAATGCAAAGAAATAACACCTTAGGTTCCACAGGGAGTATAACAAGACTGGTTTTACGGATGTGAGTTTACTAAAACTTTAAAGATGAGTACACACAACTAGCTGAGCGGACACCTGGATGTTCGGGTTCGGCCCGAACCCGATTCCCATTAAAGTCAATGGGGACCCAAATTTTTGACTACTAAAATGTCTCTAAAAAACTAAGGGAGAGGGCTGCAAATGGCAGAAAAATGTTGGTAAGAGCATGGCAAGTACTCTGCAATCAAAAATGTGGATAGGGAAATAACTTAAAATAACATAAAATACATAAAAATAAAAAAATCTTGACACGCAGGAACCTTCCCCAATGATGGGACACTATTCCTCCCACTGATACCAATGATGGGGCACCATTTCTCCCACTGACACAAATGATGGGACACTATTCCTACCAATGATGAGACACTATTCTGGTGCAATTAGATTTGAGAAGTAGGACTTACTCCTAACTAATTCTCTCCCTATAAGCACAATCAGGAACCTTTCCCTACAGTAGCTAATGCAGAGTATGTTACAGGAATATATGCAATGCTGGTGCAATATGCAGAGTATCTGACAGGAACATATGCAATGCTGGTGCAATATGCAGAGCATCTGACAGGAACATATGCAATGCTGGTGCAATATGCAGAGCATCTGACAGGAACATATGCAATGCTGGTGCAATATGCAGAGTATGTCACAGGAACATATGCAATGCTGGTGCAATATGCAGAGTATTTGACAGGAACATATGCAATGCTGGTGCAATATGCAGAGTATCTGACAGGAACACATGCAATGCTGCTGCAATATGCAGAGTATGTCACAGGAACATATGCAATGCTGCTGCCATATGCAGAGTATCTGACAGGAATATATGCAATGCAGCTGCAATTAGGTTTGTGAAGTAGGACTGACTCATATATTTCTCTGCCTATAAGGACAATCAGGAACCTTCACCCTAAATTATCTAATGCAGAGTACAGTATCTGACAGGAACATATGCAATGCAGCTGCAATTAGGTTTGTGAAGTAGGACTGACTCCTATATATTTAGAAAAAAAAAATGTCTGTTATGATGTTGAAGATTTTCCTTACCTTTACCAGTCCTGATAGGGATGTAAAATCTGCACAGCAGAAAAACACCCAACAGAGGTTATAATTTTACCCTAAGATTTTATAATTTTACCCTACTTCACCCAAAGCTAAAAAAAAAGTTGAATTTTTATTTTATTTTTTATAAAGGATGACTATAACCACAAAATGCTATATTATTCTTGGTCTTTCTTTATTGCATGCAGTACCACCTAAGATTATTTACCATAGTTTCAAAAGCTCAGAGGACTTGCCCAATCATGGCCAACTGGTCCTTTCCCCCCAATTTAAAGCGCATCCAGAGCTGCCTGAAAAGTCAAAAACAACCATTATGGGTAAATCTAAACTGAAAAATGTCCTCCCTTGTGGTAGGCTGCGCTCACACTGCAAGGGGTTTCCTGCTCATTTATTCTAGGGGATAGTAGGAGCGCTTTTACTTATTTCATCTTTCGCTCCCCTGGTAAACAGCACTCCCCATCGCTATGTGAAAAGAAAGCATGGTTTTAAAATAAATCCACCTTAATGGTCAGTTTTGAGTGGAACATTCCTTTAAAACTCACTAGGATGTCATAAAAAACAATGTTGATTTTCTTGTATCCTTTTGTTAAAGCTCCATAAATCAGTACATGTGAAGTGAAAATTTTAGAGCAGCTGTAATGTTTTGGAAAAAGTAAACAATAAAAATAGCAAAATAAAGCCAGATGGCCCTAAAAAATGTGTAATCTACCAGATATGAACAGTTTTCTATATTGTATATTTCCTATTATACATTACAGGGGGTCCCCGGGTTACAAGCAAGATAGGGTCTGTAGGTTTGTTCTTAAGTTGAATCTGTGTGTACAGTAAGTCGAAACAAGTACACTTTTTAAGTGTAGCTCCAGCCCAAAAAACTAGTTTTAAGCTTTTTGGATTGCACAGGAAAGGGTTATCACCCCTGTAACATTTGTTTAGCTGTCTGTGCCCCTGTTCAGAAGATTTCACCTCACTTTCTGTCCCAATGACAATTGGATTTTGAAAATGTTGGGTTGTTGTGGAAACAAGGATTGGTGATAAAGTATCAGTAGAGACACCTTTTTTTCCAAAATAACTCTTACAGGAGAGAAAGGGTAGATTTCCTCTCACTTCCTGTTGTCTCCCTATGTTTGTAAGTCAGATGTTTGTAATAGACATGTGCATTCATTTTCGTTACAATGCATTTTCGTCTGAAAATCTGTTTTTTTCGTTATCGTTTTAACAAACGATAACGAAAGCACAAGAAACGAAAACCGAAAGATCCGACATAAAAAATGCTTTATTTTCGTTTTTGTTGCGGTAAAAATTAGATATAGAGAGATTCGACATTATAGGGAAATGAGTCGACACTATAGAAATAATAGATTCGACATTACAGAGAATAGATTTCGATTTATGAGAAAATAGATTTGACATTATTACTAGTCATACAACATTAGAATTCTTGTAGGCGGAATATTCGAACGGAAATGTACGATTCGACGTAAAGATTCGACGTTCCGTTGAATATTCTTTTGACCATTCGACAGAAACCAAGTATTATTGGATTTTCGGATGAAAGCTATTCCCCAACGAAAAACAAAATAAATCAAAACGATTTTTGGGAGTAACTAAATACATTTATTTTCCAAACGAAAACGAAAAAACGAAACAAAATATTCCAGTCTGCACATGTCTAGTTTGTAACTAGGGGACCCCCTGTATTCTATTTGAACAGAATAAGGTATAGGGCCAGATTCTCTAAGAAAATCGGCAGCGTAGCGTAAGCCATTTACACTACGCCGCCGCATCGTACTAGAGCAAGTGCGGTATTCTCTAACCATTTGCTCCGTAGTTTGCGTTGGCGTAGCGAAAATGGCCCAGCGTAAGCCCGCGTAATTCAAATGGGGCGGCTTGTATTTAAATTAAGCGCGCCCCCGTGTCGAACGAACTGCGCATGCGCCGGCCAGGGAAAAAGCCCAGTGCGCATGCTCCAGCTCACGTCGGAAAGCATTGTTGAAACCGACGTCAAAACGTGATCGTCACTACGCAATGCCCCTATTCGCGAACGAGTTAGTAAAACGACGTAAGCGACGGAAAAAGCCGACGCTGACCCGACGCCATACTTAACATGGCATCCGACGGTACTTGGTAAGGTTACTCCTCATAGAAGCAGGGGTAACCTTACGCGGACGAAAACGACGTACGCGACGACGGGGCGGCGTGAAAGCAATCGGGAATCGGCGTACTAGCCTCATTTGCATATGCAAATGAGAAAACAACGTAAAGGCCACCTAGTGGCCGGAGTTGTCATTACAACTATGATCCGCAAGTGTAATGGTATTACACTTGTCGGATGTTGAAGCGTATATATGCCAAAGTGATGCTAAGCATCACTCGCATAGATACGAGGCAAAAAAAACGGCGATACGACGGGGTATCTGAGATACTCCGTCGTAGCGCCGCTGAGAATCTGGCCCATAGTCTTTATCACAGGGGTGCTCAACCTTTCAAAGAGCCCAACTTAAGTGATTTGCTAATCGGTCACAGGCCACAATGGAATTAAATGATTCCATCATTTCAAATGTTTTATTTTGAATAAATGAAGATTTAAAAAAAACAATCATATCATCATTTTCCATGGGAATAATCCTCGTTGGATGTTTACCCACTGTTTAATCACAATAATCAAACTTTTTATTAACCAGATAACGATTAATTCCACTCTGAAATAGTGTTACAGCCTTCCTATATCAGGAACTTTGCAGCCATCCCTTCAATTATCAAAAGGACTGAGGACAATCTAAACAAAAAACAAAAGACCAGGGAAGTGCATGTAGTGCCATACATTTCTTTATTAAGCAAAGTTAAAATGTCACATACTGCACTCATTTCATCACAGGGCCTTTATCCTCGTTGAGGATGGGACTTGTCCCCTTTGGCCTGCCTTCGTCCACCCCTACCTGCCTTCCGACACTTTGTGCTGGGTCCCATTTGGCCCTGGCAGGCTCTTTTTTGTTTCCTTTGGCTCGTCCTATTTCCCCCTACCTGGCTGCACCCCTTCTCCTTTCCCCCCCCCCTGTCCCTGCCCCTCCCCCTCTTCTTGCCATCCCTCAGTGCAGTCACGGTACGCAGGTTGTGACCTCTTGTAGGCCTAGAGGTGGTCTTTCTCTGCTTTTTCCTCCCCTGGGAGTTCCATTCCATCCGACTCCAAGGTTTTCTCCCCCTTTTCTGCCTGTAACCTAATTTAGGTGTGCTCCCTGATGGTGTGGCTCGGTGTCCGATCCCGTTTTGCTCTCCGACATGTGTCTTGGTAAGTGACATATATACTATGTATATCATTGTTCATTACATACACACAGGAGGACTACCTGCACCCATGTTTTACATCCATATGTCTGGGTGGAAAGGTCATTTTTGTGTTGGGTTATATTATATATTATTTATATATTTACTTGTATGTACTTATTTTATAGAACCTATGGCAGCGGTAAAATAATTGCTCCCTGAAGAAGATCGCTACTACTAAGGTCGAAACGCATAGGGGCTGTTTTGTCCATAGTGCTCACATGTACACAGTACTGTTCCAAAAATAATTATGTCTGTTATCATTTTTGTGATTGATTATCCCTTTTTTTGATTGATTTCTTTGTCAAGCTCATATCCTGAGTCTTATTCATGGGGCTTTTTTGACCATTATATTTATTCTAATACAATTTATACTTTTTTACTAAATTTTGTACATTATTTACATACTGCTGCAATACAAAGCCCCTAGGGGTAAAAAAAAATTTCTTCAAGTACTATCAGGGGTGTGCAGCATCCTTTATCCATGGGTTGTAATACCTTTTCTTTGCTAACATACTGCACTAATAAGACACAAAGTTCATCACACAACTGTGAAAATCCACCTTCAGAACTCCTGTATTGATGCCACTAGATGCAATTTACTCGGCTAAAGGATCCTGTCCCCATGTCTGTGTGTTAGGAAAGAAAGAAAAGATCCGGGAGCCAGCCACCATAACAACTTGTGTATGACAGTCACTGGAATTATGAAAGATCGGCAATCATTCAGTAGAGTGGCGCGCACTCAAAGGAGGCTGTGTGGGTTGCCTTAGGTTTGAGTTCATGTGCCACATCAGATGACTCCATAGGCCACATTTGGACAGTGGGCCATGAGTTAATCATGACTGCTTTATCACATTTACAGCAAAAGTGAAAATAATGAAGCACAAAAAAAATTGAGGGTTACTTTTGCTACTGACAAATATTTGAGTTTGTACCAAGGAAATAGTCTGTTTCAGTCAACAGCCTAAGACCTCGTACACGATAGGTTAAACAGAGGACAACGGTCTGATGGACCGTTTTTATCGGTCAAACCGTGTGTGGGCCCCTTAGGTTATTTAACCATTATTTAAAAAAAAGCCAACTTGCTTTAAATTTAACCGATGGATTCCTAACCGATAGGTCAAAACTGATCGTTAGTAGGCACGACCATCGGTTAAAAGTCCACACATGCTCAGAATCAAGTCAACGCATGCTTGGAAGCATTGAACTTCATTTTTCACAGCACGTCGTTGTGTTTTTTACGTCACCGTGCTCTGACCCAATAGTTTTTTTAACCGATGGTGTGTAGGCACGACGGACCATCAGTCAGCTTCATCGATTAACCAATGAAAATGGTCCATCAGACCGTTCTCATCGGATGGACTGATCATGTGTACGCGTGCTTGTACTTAGGAAAGTATCTGTTTCAGGTAATATTCTACGTGTTCGTATTTCAGACACAAACTAGCAGTTGCTTAAAATTAAATGTATCCATCAGAAGCTCCAAGTCCACATTACACTACCGTATGTTTTTTTACAGCTGTTGTTTATACAGTCCACCTGTCCAGCTTTATAGTCTCTGACAGACTCACAGTATACATGAAATCTACCAGCCTAAGCTGATTTGTTGACTGATGATGACCCACACCCATTCAAACTGCATTTGTGTCACTAAAAAGAAAAATGTTATGATAGTGCCACTCTTATAGTTGCTCTTTATCATGCAGCATTATGGGATATCTGCTCTTACACTATTTATGGGACCCAATTTTGAAGCTAGAATTTTCCCTTGTGATTTTTCAATGACAGATGAGCAAGTACTCTGCACTGAAACTACTTGTGTCTCTGCGCAGCATGCAGAATGACAGACCTTGGGACTGAGCACATTAATACCAGTGATTTATAGTCAAATCTGTCACGGATGGAGAAACTTTTTTCAATAAGTTCACAGAATGAAGGTCATGTTACCTGAGTGATAAGTCATAAATTTTGAGATTCTTTCTTTGCATTTTCCAGTGTTTTTGCCATCAAAGGTAAAATGTGAAATAAAAGGGAGGGAGATGACTCAAAAGCATAAAACTCAGTGTAAGTGTATAGTTTTAAGACCTGTTCTCCACATAACACCCTGCTTTACTAAGTATCTTCCAATGCCAATACAGCAATACATTTAAAAAAAGGACTTGCCACTATAGTGATGGCTGTAAAGATAATTATTCCAAAAACACTGTGCCACAGGTTCCCTTTAACACTTGTGATACCACCCCCCGCAGCGCTTCCCACGACCTAGTAAAAATCGCACTACAATATCAGCCCAAATTTACAAAAATGGATGGACGCCAAGTTTTCTGACCTATTCATGCAAACAATTTATGAAATACCGATAAAGTGCCACCAATATTAAAGTGAAATCAAAAAGGCCATAAGTGTCCTAAATAAATTCTCAGCATGCTTAAAATTCCTATAACATACTCTGCAGTCTGCACACTTCATGCAAATATAAGGTGCTGTATCAAACAGTGCTCTGCTGTGTCTCCACGCCACATCTCCCTCTCAGGCTATAACTCACCAGATCCTTAGACCCGGGTTTTAAGATGGTCTAAAAGCACTTTGGTGGATATCCAAAACAGAATAACGATATGGACAGCTCTCTTGCAGTCCCCTTCACTTCCCCTCCAGCTCAGAAATGTAAAGCCACACACAACATCATTGTGCAACCCATTTATTTCATAATACTCCAACAAAGGACACAAATTCTCCACTCACATGTATCAGTGCCCCAGCTGGTAGACAGCAGATTCCAGCAGTGTACCCTCCCTAGGAACCGCTGTCCATCCCTGAAGTAATATGGTGGGCCAGTGTGCATTCCATTGTCCCAGGAACACTGTCACCATTTGTGATGTCAGACATACCATGTTACCATGGGTAAGGTTTGGAGGCCAGTAGCTATAGCAATTGAGGATTCACATAGAAACTATCAGGATAAAATATTATACTAACCCGAGCTCCTGATGGTTGAGAGTTTTGCAAGGTGCAAGTGCCAAGTTGTAGTCCTCAGAATTATGCCACTAGGAGGTGATCAATATGGGGTCCAGTAACAAATGTAGCAGGTTGGGATTAGGAGGAAACGCAATCAAGGAACAAGTCAATGGTCAGGAACAAGTGGTAGAGCAAAGAGCAATATATTAAATGGAAAAGAGCACAATATTCTTGGAAAAGGGAAGTGCAGAGACATGGTTTAAATAGGAACTAGGAGCAAGGAGTTTAAAGTTCAACAGAAACAACATACAAAGTAATGTCATCCAATGGATCAGGCAGGGTGTTGGGCAGCATCTCAGATGTCACAGTAGGAAAAGCCACTGCCAGACGCAACAGCCAATAACTCCCACTGCTATCAATGTGAGGAGGGAAAGAGCATAGAGAGCCCCTGCTCTCATGTACAGGGCTGGATCGAGAATGGGCTCAGGAAAGGGGGGCGAGATCCAGGACACAAAATGTTTTTTACCTTAATGCAGAGAATGCATTAAAGCGGATGGCCCATTATTTTTATTTTTTTAAAAGCCAGCAGCTACAAATACTGCAGCTGCTGACTTTTAAAAATAGGACACTTACCTGTCCTGGAGTCCAGCGGCGTCCGCAGCAGAGGACGAGAGTTCGCTCGTCTCTCTGCTGCTCCCCCCTCCATCCACGGTGAGGGAACCAGGTAGTGAAGCGCTGCGGCTTCACTGCCCGGTTCCCTACGGCGCATGTGCGAGTCGCGCTGCGCCCGCTGATTGGCTCCCGCTGTGTGCTGGGAGCCGAGAGTTCCCAGCACACAACGGGAAAAACCCGACTTTTGCCCGAGACTGCGGGCCGGAAGTGGGTGAAGATACCTGTCTTTAGACAGGTATCTGCACCCCCCTCCCCCTGAAAGGTGTCAAATGTAAAGCCTCCGATCAGCAGATCTTCACTTTAGGGTGGAGATCCGCTTTAAGGTAAAAAAATCTTCTACCTTTATAACCCCTTTCACTAAAAGTTATAATGACACAAAAAGACACATCTGGGAAGCTTGTTGTAGGAGTGCCTTTAATAATTTCATACCATCAGATATACAAGTTTTGGGTACACTGTCCCTTTAAGCATATGACTGCTGGCTAGTTACATAGTAACAAACATTATTAGGCATATATTGTGTTGAATTATATCACGTTAGAATGAGCCAGCTTACAAGGAAACAAAAGGTAACTGAATTCTCATAGGAAATAAATGCTCCATGTGTGGCTTAGGAAAAGCCATACCTCGAAGCATGTCTGCTGTAACGTGGCATGGCTTTATGTACAACAGCCCGGAGGGCAACAAGCCTGCAATTTCCCGTGCAATGTTGAACTATGTCAAGCAACGTTTTGTTATAGTCTTCTTGTAGAAACCTTTTTGACCTGCAAAAGCAATTGCTGAACTGAACCGACTTGTGAAAATGCCTTCTAAAATTCACATTTCTGGCCACATTATTAAGGTTGTGCTCTAATCTGAGTTGGAGTTGGAAAATATTCTATAAATCTGAAACCTGACAGGTGGAAATATTGTCCTAAATCAAGCGCAGAAGTGGAGGGAAACAACTGAACACAGATTGGAGAAAATTCTTCAATAGTACTTTCTAATTTCCGATTTTGTATGTTTTAATACTTTTCCCCTTAGAAACAGAAAGGTAAAAAAATAAAAAAAATAATAGATAGCTAATAAATATTACTTTAAAGCGAACCTTCAGTAATTTTTTCAACTTTCCATCTATTAAAATTTCTGCCCTTGTTGTTTTAACTTTGGCTAGTAAAGCATTTTTTTTTCCGCCAGTAAATACCTGAGTCATTAATTGGCTCAGTTAAGTGTAATTATGGGCAATTTATTCTCTGTTTCAGCCATGGCTGTGCTGGAAGTATCCACTATTGTTCACTTGGGGGTGTCAAGGGTGGCAGCAGCAAGGTCAGGGTGTATTGGGTGTTCTCCTCGGCAGCGAATCAGAGGATGTGATCGTCCGGCTGTGCATGATGGGGAGGGGTACTTAAGAGACAGACGCCATTGGTGGGGAGGGTGTCCCGCTCAAATTATCGCTCAAATTTCCTATCAACACAGATAGTTTTATGGGGGAATCTCTCTCACAGCACTATTTGTTTTTGTCTGCTGGTGGGGAGCCTTCCTGACCAGCAGAAAACAATGATTACTGCTAGTGGCTATAGCTGCTATTACATGTGAAACAAATCTGACAGGCTGGTTGTACCCAAGTGGATCGATTGATTGACTTTAGTATAACCAGGCTGCACATAGATGGATCAAATATCGGCTGATCCATGCTGAACCAGACAAGATATGATCCATCTATGGCTGACTTGAGGCTTGGTATTTGAATGAGAAGCCTGGAAAATGATGTTCATTGTGCAACATAACCGCTGCAGATGGTTGCATGGCAGGGCCTGCAAGCAAACACAAGGCTTAAGAAAGTAATCGCAACATGAACAGCCAGTGTTTTATTAAGGCAAGATATAGTCATATACATGATGGGTAAAGACCACTTTGTATGAAAATGTATGTTAAATGGATTAGCAAAACACTTGGGAGAAAATAAGTTGTCAGGATTTTCCCAGTCAGCATAGGGAAGAGACTGAGGCAACAGGTAAACTGAAAAGGTTTCTGAAAAGCTTAGCAAGTTTAGGAGAATCTAAACTGGTAACAGTGCTAACACATACTGTAGCTCCCAGCTGTCCCTGCTTTCGAGGGACTGTCCCTGATTTGTCCCTCTGTCCTCCTCATTTGTCCCTCATTTTGGTCTGATCTATAGTTGTATATAAAATTCACTTTTTATCTTTAAAAAAGTGTTTCCCAGTGCTAAACCTTTAATCTAATTTCTAAATTGCTGCATTTGTACATTTTAAAAGCCAACATAAAGGAACAGTAGTGGTAAAAAGAAAGCCCTTGTGTATTTACAGAACCTCTTTTTTTGGAGAATTAATTTTAAGGGTGTGGCAGGGGGTGTGTCCTATGCCTACATTCCCATCTAAAAATATTGGGAGGTATGCTAGCAGAAACCACGGTCTGTTGCATGTTAAAGTGCACATAATCAATTAGAGACCATATGGTCTCTTTGAACTTACAAGAACTTCTAAGTTCCCAGAGAGAATGTCTGCAACAGAAGGCAGTAGAGCAGCTGCAGGTATGTCAGAAACTGAGTCTGAAGGGTAAGGTGAGGAAGTACTCATACATTCTGAAATAATCAATCATTCTGATACAGCAATACTTTTTGTAATTTGCCTGAAATAAGTTTGACCTTTAATGCGGATCCGAGGCTTAGCTAATCCAGAGAGCTGCATATTGTGTGGAGTTCACTGAGATGAAGGCTCTATTCACACCTTGGCGACAAGTAACGCCGCGTACATGGCTTACTTTGCCGCGATTCAAATCACTTTTTTTTTTTTTTAACAAATTCTTTTCATTGCTGTCTATGGCCGAACGCCAATGCCGCCTGAAAAAAGGGTCCGAGACTTTTTTTCTGGCGGCAGGCGTACAGTGTTTCAGAGATGTGAACCATCTCTATAGACAGCAATGGAAATTCGCCCCTCCAGCGGCACGAGCGTCGGGCGTTTTGTCGCCAAGGTGTGAATAGAGCCTAAGACTTGATTTAAGAAAAAAAGACTTGAGAAAGGAAAAAAGGCAAAAAATTTATAAATAGAGAAAAGAGAGAAACTTTTTAAAGGACACTAGCAAAAATGGAGGCAAGCTGGGAGTGGGAGAATTCTTGTAATCCAATATTATCAAAATATCTACTGATCCTGTGTTTCTTTATGAATGGGAATGGAAATTTTTTACCAAAACCAATATCTGAGAACTCTAACCTTTTAGATATCATCCCTTAAAAAGCATATGAAAAAATAACTTCAGTTTAAGACTAGCCTGCCAGCTGTAATTAGAAGTTATATAGCTAATGGATCTGTGGTTCTCCCTAGGCAAATTTGTAGAATAAGAATCACAGTAACCACAGCACGGTAACTAGTTTGTTTAAAGACATTATACAAGCTTTTTTGTGTTTGGACAAGAAATAAGTCCTCATTTTCTGAGTTATAAATGAAGTCATTATCTGTGACGCTCATTAGCCTCAGGCACCAATTAGTGAAAATTAATATTGGTTTTGATAGAGACGTTGGCTTAAGTCTCCTGAAACTGCTGGCTTTTCTGACCTTGTCATTCACTTAAACAAATATTAAACAGTAAGTTCCATTAGAATTAGTGTCATCTGAGATTTCCATTCTCCTCCCTCTCCTCTGTGACTCCAGATGTCTGGAAATGAAACATGAATCATGGCTTTGAGATGTCATGGTAGCTATTCCGGGTGCTCCAGATGGGCATGAGCTTGCCAGCCTACTTTCTTTTTATTGGTTAATCACTTTGTACATAGAAACAGATGTACACCTCATTTCCATCCTCCATGTGGGACAATTGTTATCCTTGCCTTTTCACTTGACACTGTATTTTGTCAGGTAATCGTATTTGCAAGATGCATGATTAAATATGACAATTTCTAGATGATAATATGGCATATTTAACAGTGAATACAATTTACAACTCAGTTAAGGCATATTGAAAATGCATTATTTGTAGATGTAGTGGTAGAAGCAGTAATATATGGATTGGTGACTGGGAAATCAATCATGGTCTAGTGTTTTGGGGGTTACGCAGATGGGGATTTTTTTTTTATTTCCACTCGATAACCATGAAGGGCATTCACTACACAATGACTGCTCACTGGCTACAGATATTTAATCTACAAACCTCATCCTAAACAGCCATGAAATACTGAATGCACCACAGACCCTGCAAGCTTTCATGATCACACCAATATGTATGTAATCTGGGAGCGGAACACGCAAATACACAAGCCAATTTTTAAATCCCTTTTCCGACTCCCCATCACATCCAAAAGCCATCCAATCAAATCTGTAGTATTTTTATTTAATTTTCTCTCACTTAGTTAACACAGAAATACAACAATACTAGGTATAATTAATATGATGAATAATGTAATCTTGACACCATTACCCTATTCAGTATTATATGTAAAATGGTCAGCCAGTGGATTGGTCGTTATTGTGATTTTTTTTATTCATTTTGGTATTCTCCAAATGGAGATCTAGCACCTGGCAGAAGTAAAGTTAATAAAATATAATAGAGCAAAGCTTTTCAAGAGATTTAAGAGGAAGGAGAGGTTTAGGGAAAAAAAGTATTTAAAAAGAGACAGGTGACTTTTTGTTTACCTTACCCTACATTATGGGTTGAGTTCAAGACTGGGCCAAAAAAAGTGTCTGAATGATTAGCACTTCTATTTTGCAGTACTGGACACCCCAGTTCAGATTCTGGTCAGGACACTATCTGCATGGAGTTTGCATGTTCTCCCTGTGCTTGCATAAATATTGTGGTTTTCTCCATTACTCCAAAGCCTTGCTGATATTTTAATTTGCCCTAGTACGTGTGTAAAGAACTGTATAATTTGTCAGTGACCGTCACCATCTGTGTTCCATTGTGGAAATTTCCCTTCACTTCCTGTCCCATAGTCAAACAGGAAGTGAGAGGAAATCCCTGCAAATTAAGGGAATTCCTTGGGGACCCAGGTCACGAGAAGTAGCATCTCCATTGGAAGATTTGGGATTTTTTTTTACTACATTGATAATGTTCTTATCCCTCTCCACTCTATCCAACAAAACAAAAACTAAAAAAAGGTTTGCCTTTAGTTGTACTTAATTTACATTATCCCTTCCCTTTCTTTTGTATGTGGACAATGGCACTGTAATTGTTGAAATACAGGGTAAAAATACATAATGAATATTAATAATATTTGAAATTAAATACTTATTATTTTTTGGCAATAACACGATGTGGCAGATTTCTGCCATTCACGCCCCTCCAGCCTGTGTCTTAGAACAACAGGTAGATGATGCCTCCTGCAATCAAGATGTAATATCCCACCCCATTGTGTTTAGCTGGCTAGTGGGCATGGAAGAGGAGGGAAGAGTGAACTTTTATTTTCCCGAGTGTATAAGCCCACTCTGTAGGTATATAGGCTGCTCATAGGAAGAAAGAACTGTTCAGTGTAGAAACTGAGCATGTGCACAAGCTGTCAACACTGCTCTGAAAAATCCCCAATTGCAGTGGGGACATGGACAGGAGGGGGAGATACAGAACAGCAGGTTCAACCAGTTTTTATTTTTGCAAAACACAGAAAATGAATTCCATAATGACTGAGTGAGTTTGAACAGCATGTAATAGCCGCCTTTAGGCACGTCAAGCGCTTGGGCGTTAAATAATTTCATTGACCAGAATAATAATTTATTATTACTGGTAGAGCGCTAAACTCTCCTTGCAATGACACAAATTTAGAAGTTTGCCAAAATCTGCTGCTCCTGTATCCGCTGGCAGGGGTATTTTGTCTGTCTTTAAACTCCACTGAAAAAATAAACGGCAACTGCTCTTAAAACTGCAATTTTTAATGGCCCTTGTGACTATGAGACCTTAGTGGACATCCACTTAAACTGATAAATGTTCAAGAAAAATTGGGTCTGCATTGCTCATCTGGTCAATCGCAGTTGTATTAACAGAGGCACAAGAAGTCATGAGTATGAACAGATGTGTTTTATAAGAGGCGTGAGCATTTCCGCCCGCCAGTGCCATATTGTACACCTAGAGAAACCAAACTATCCCTGGGCATTTCTGTTTTTTTACCTCCCAAATGTAATTCTACCTCCCCTAGTCTACCTACAGCTTTATAGCCACCCCACTGCTCCTATCTGACATTCCTCCAGAAACTGTACACTGACGTTCTCCTTTTGTATTGATACATGACTGTCCGGAGGCCCACCCAACCACCACCTGAAGAAGCAACGAAAACCAAGTCATTATTTTTTGAGACAAACGTGCCATGGAGAAGACTCTCCTGAACTTTCCTTCATCACGCCGAAAAAGTGCTGTCTCGCGGTCCGATCCAACTGTGACAATTATAACACCATATTTCCAGGATACAGGACTAAATATGTAAGGATCCCGCCATCAATGTTGGAGTTCCACTCCTCCAATGCAGAGGGGTGATGAAACATTGCAGTACAGACACTCATGGTTTGGATCTGAAGCCTCAAAGGCACCAGGACTGTCTCAAGTCTACATGGATGAGTTACGGCGAGTTCAAGAAAGGAAGAGGCCACAGTGGTGGTGGGGGGAAGGGTCGGGGGTTCTGGGCCGTTGTGAGTGGATACTGGATCATTGAAGGAGGACATAAGTTCCAGAAGGAACTTCAGGGGGGACTGTGGTGGAGAGATTAATCTTCATACTTATATCCTGAATGCAACTATCATGCCCCTGATTGATGTGTATGTATCTATGTGTGTGTATATATGTATATGTATATATGTATATATATATATATGTATATATATATATATATATATATATGTATGTATGTGTGTATACATATATCTGTATATATCTCTGCATCTTTGTACCCCTAATCTGGTAAAGATACGTGGTCAGGCGATATCTCGGCATACCATTTCATAGTACCCATTTCTTTCCTGATAGGAGATGTCCCCTCATTGTATTAACAGAATTTCCTGTCTTTTGATGTCTGATTGAAATAAACACATTAGGATAATTAGACAATAATATGTGTTTACAGAATTTCCGGCCATTCTTCTGTCTGATTGAACAAAAACACATTACTGTGTTAATTAGACAATAGGCTGGCCAGGTGTCATATGCAAGTAGGGGAATACACAGGTGAATGAGTGATCACAAGGAAAGTTGGCAGGGGTCAATTAATGCATGGATATGTAAACTCCTAAACATCCCTTGGCATAGATATGTGACAGCAGGAAATTACCGGTTGGGGGTCCTTATGATCAAATCCTAGGGAACTTGAGTTTTTTTGGAGGGAAAGATTATAGGCTCAGGGGTATAAAAGATAGAAGTCAGTCCTGATAGAGAGATCAGCAGTGTAGGATGTCCTGATGTAGACCACAGCCTGGTAAAGTACCCTCTCCCCCTCTCTTCCTCTCTCCCTGTCTCTCTCCCCCTCTGTCTGTCTCTCCCTCCCTCTGTCTCTCTGCCTCTCTCTTTCCCTTTTCTCTCTCTCTCTCTCTCTCTCTCTCTCATACTTTCCTTCTATCTTATGATTTTGCCTAAAAGTATATTAGGAGTCCATGAATGTCCGTTGTAACCATATCTGAGTTAGGCCTTAGTTATCTTTGTAATCTGGCAACACTATTCCTGTAACCTCACCTAGGGACATTGGGTAATTTCTAATCATTACTTTTCTTCATCTCTGTGATTTTTCCTTTCCTGTAAATACTGATGTGTCCATTGAAGCAATATTTTATCATTTGTATAATTGTGTAACATTGAAACCATCTTGGTTTTAGATGTGATATCTGTTATGTTAATAGTTACGAATATCAGATTGAGATAAGCTTCTTCTATGTATCAATAAATGTAATCCTTTTTCTCTTTTTCACACCCCTATCGTTTGCTTTAATTTCTATATAGACAAGAAGGTTTTTATAGCTAATATTAATTATGTACGTGCGAAATTAATATTTCTAAGACAAATGGTTCCCCGTGTGATAGGAGAGTTTGAAGTTTGGATAAATATGATTTTTTTGTATGGTATACAGAGCCGGTTTTTAAGTCTTTTGTTTTAACCGTTTTTTTTACCTAACAAACTAACTTTTCAGAACTTAACCTTTTACTTTTTGTCTATGTAACCCTTTATGTTGATGAGACTGATTTTGAATAATGTAGATATATAAAATGAAATTGCAGCAGGGTGTCAGTGCGAATAATAAGGATGCTGTTTGGAATCTTGAAAACTGTGGGCCAGATTCTCAGCTAGGTACGACGGTGTATCTCCAGATACACCGTTGTGTCTCTGGTTTCTGGACCTGGGTATCTATGCGACTGATTCTTAGAATCAGTTACGCATGGATTTTGCCTAGATCCGACTGGCGTAAGTCACTTGCACCGTCGGATCTAAGTTGTAATGTTATGCTGGCCGCTAGGTGGCGTTCCCGTCGATTTCTGCGTTGAATATGCAAATGAGCGTTGTACGCCGATTCCTGAGCGTAATTGCGTGCCATCGTCGTAGTTAGCGTAGTTTGGGTGAGCGTATGGTTACCCCTGCTAGAAGGAGGGGTGACCTTGCGTAGGTCTGGCGTACACCATGTTAGGTATGGACAACGTCTGGTTTTTCCGTTGTGTACGTTGTTTACGTAGCTCATTGTGAATGGGGCTGTACGTTAATTACGTTCACGTTGAAACCAATTGGCAGCGTACGATGGAGCATGCGCAGTGGGCTACATTTATGGCCAAAGCATGCGCAGTTCGTTTGGCGCGGGGGCGCACTTAATTTAGACACAGCACACCCCCCTCCTTCCTACTTTAAAATACGCACAGTTGCCCCGGCCTATTTGCGCTGCACCGCCGCAAATTGCGGAGCAGGTGCTTTGAGAATACAGCACTTGCCCGTAAAAGGTGCGGAGGCGTAGCGTAAATGGAATACGCCACGCTACGCCGGGAAACCGCAAATCTACGGGAATCTGGCCCAGTGTGTCTCTGCCAAAAATAAATTTCAGTGAACCCTTTGAATATTAGGCCAATCTTGTGAGTGAAACGCACCTATGCTTTTGGGCTGCGTTTCCCCTAATGCAACTCCAAAGTCGCCTGATACAGGATGCGATTGTGAGATGCAGCTGTAGTGCGACTATGGTGTGGCCTTGCATGCGTTTTTTTTTATCCAGAAGTCGCATCAGAATGCTGCAGGTACCTTAACAGTCGCTGCAGCTTTGAGCCACATAGATTGGAATGGGGGCTATTGAAAACAGTAGGCTGCGATTTGTAATGCGACTTTGGGTCCAAGGTCACATGGCAAATCGCATCAGGGGAAACGGAGACTAAATCACACTGAATTATCTGGATGTATGTGAATCTATCTTTCTGTGTAAACTAACGGTGTAATTAGATCTGCAAACACCGGCTGTATTGTGACTGCTAAAAGATCATTGAACGTCAGTTAGAATTGCCTCCTACCCTACAAACAATCATAGGGTCTAATCAAGCTTAACCCTTGGGAAGCTCTGTGATAAGTAAGCATTTCTTTTAAAATACAATGGAAAGTCCACGGGGAGATTAAACTTATTTAGTTTGGAAAATCTCCGGGCTAACTTTTTCGAAGGGCTATAGTCGCTTGATGACAAGTAGTGAAGAAGAGGAGGCAAAGGCGGCAGGGGCGGTACCTGTCGACCCAATTATTGATCAAAGCTCTAGCTAAGCTTTGGGGAATGCGACTGGTAAAAAAGGTCTGCGGGAGCAACTCAAGGTCCTTCGTCCATAAAAGGATGGGAAATCAAATCGTTTCCAGGGTCTAACCGTGGGGAACCTTACCACTTGACCCGGAAGGAAGAAATGATAGATAAATGTGGACCTTGGGTTGTGAAATATGCAATATTGGGAATCGCTGGACTGGAAACGGTATTTTAAAGGATGCTTGGAGTACAGGGATGAACAGAACTGATGAGGTGAGTATTTTCTAATACGGACAAGCAGGGTCAGCCACTAAAATGTAGTAGTGAGGAACAGAGGTTATGGATTCAAGTATGATAAAGAACAGGATGATCTGTGTATGGTCTTGAGGTCATATTTGACCTGGCTAAGTGTGTTGTGCGGAAGTGTGTGAGATCCATGGATCGTGATGTTTTGTGTTTGTTAAAGTTTAAAATTATGAATGGTGTTCTGTAGTTCAACCTATTTCTTTGACACATTGAATGGTGTGTGTGTGACGTGTGTTCTCAGCTGCTGACAGCCCAAATGACCCCCCCCTTCTTTCCAGGTCTGTGAGAATGTGTGAACAGCTGTATTGTCATGCAAACAATTGAACTGTAAAACAAAAGTAAAAAAGCCTCCTAATATTAACTGTAACTTTGCTTCCATAGAAGAAACAGTTTGTTGTTTTGAAGTTTTTCAGTGTGCTCAGTATGGTAAAGTATAACTGTCTTGCCAGACAAAGGGGGCACTTTGTGTTTGTGTTTGTGTTTTGAGCTGCTCATTTTTAACCATGGTGAATACATTTTTCTTTTTTTGGGGGGAACTATTAGTATACTATAAAAAAGGAAAAAAGAAAAACATCTTTTTCTTTTCCTCCTTTTTTATATATATATATATATAAATGAAGTCCACGTGGCAGTCTATATGTATTAAAGAATACATATAAATGAAAAGTTGAGCTCAACAATTTTTTGGTATTTTAAAAAGTGCACAGGGAATGTAATGTAATGAAAATTTGTGTTTCATATGCTAATGTATTGTTACCGGTAAATAACCATTGACTTGTTTCCAGGATAAGAATGTTTTTTTGTTTTTTTTTTGAATGTTTATTACTAACTTTTATTTTGTGTTTTACAGATTTGATAACTGAGTTTCCAGTCTTTCAGAATAAGACAACTTTAAGTTGGTCAGTCAGTCAGGTTTCACTATGTTTTTAGGTTTTCATGACCACTACCGTCTAGTTGTCAGTCCATCGGACCATGTTTTTTGGACCACCTAACGTGGATGGTATGTTCTGATCCACTGAATAGCAGAACCAACTAACTGAAGTCTACGTATAAATTTTTTTTAATGAAAAGTTGAGTAAGACGGCAGGGGATAATTGGCACTCTAACACATATATTAGGCTAAGTAGCGTTCAGGGGTACTGTTGTTTTGTGATAAAAGAGTTTTGGGGTGTTCTCCAGAGTTTGAAATGGATCAGCCATAGATCCGTGGCATATCTGTTTTCTTATTACCGAAGATCAGCCATGCTGACACGTGTAGTTCCATAGCTAAAAAAAAAAAAAAAAAAAAGTAAAGGAACTGATGCTACTTTGGCCAGACATGTGTTTAGCACAGCTTAAACTCCCCCCCCCCCCGCTGTTAAGCCTGGCTGTACAAGGTTGTATTGCCTCAGGCTAAGGTATGCTAATGTCCCTAGCTATCTGTATGTCCCCAAATGGAGTTCATAACGGTTTCCTTCCGTGTCACCGTGCAACACTATTTTTCTCCTAGAATTTCTTTTTGTCAGTTGTGGTGGCTAATTGTTACCAATTGCCTAATGAATAGCGGTGTGTGTCCAGGTACACTGATCGCCTTGTGTACCCCCTACTGTTCAGTACTGCAAGGGATTTTTTATTTTATTTTTATTTTTTCCTTAGGATATTGGTCAGTTGTGTTGGGTAGCACCAGTCCCTTGAGCTGGATACACATTATGCAATTTGTGTTTTACAATTTCTTTTAGATTTACCTGCAGACATGTGGTATGAGGGCCTGCCTGATTGCATACAAGTTGAAAGTGTATAGGTCTGACCTTGTATTATATAGTTTTGATTGAGTCTGGAGAAAAGGTGTGTAGGAAGATCGTATGAAAAGATACCAGCTCTTGGCTATTCCAAGGGCCCTCGCTTCCGATATATATGTGGGCATGCAGTATTCTCCTTAGTTAATAGCAAAAGGTGTCCTTCCTGTCCTAGATTACTTGTGTACTTTAATGGGTGGTCTGTGACCTGCATGCCAAGAAGATCAGTACCCCAGGGTGGCACTAGACTCCTGTCTTCCATGTGGGTCCTGTCTGAATAATGGAGGCAGTTTGTTTTGTAGTGGTGAAGGATAACATAGTCTAATTACTGATAGAGCGGGGGAGAAGGTGTGCAGCCTCTAGGAGGTAGTGGGTGCACCTGGTGGCAGGTGGTTTTCAATCTGGGTATCCAGACTATTTCCCATACTTAGGAAAAAGAGAGGCTCAAGGGCAACTGTCTTTGGAGTGGGAGGTGGGTCATTGGGTACCGTAATTACTATAGAGCTGGAGATAATCAGGAACACATTGGGAGACCCTGGGCTACATATCCGTGAGGGGTTAGGTAATCCAACTCGTTCTATTCCCATCCCTAGGGGCAGGGATGGAACTTTGGGCAGAGACAGAACTTTGTGCATATGTCACGGTCGACTTGGGTACTAAGCTATCAGACCCTATTGGGTTAAACCCTGGAGTCCATCCTGTTCTGAGGGTTTTGAATCCAGGCAGGAATGGAAAGAAGGAAATGTTTGAATGGGTGACTACGATAACCTAAATGTATGTGGGGCAGGTACCCAGGAGACTGGCACCTTTGCATAATAAGGTGTCTGTTGGCCAAACTAGAGGATGCCAGGTGATACATCAAGGGGGTGAAAACTTCCTCGCAGAGGTAGGGTATCAAGCTTAGCAGTCCTACAGAGAAGCTCTTGTTCACTGGACATGTGAGGTACCCCTAGTTGATGTCTCACCTGAGAGGTTGAATCCCGACACGAGTAAGGTGAGTAACTACATACAGGAACATGCCCTGTTAAAAGAAGGGAATAAACGATGGCTAACAGGGTACAGTAGGCCGGTAACACGTTGCTTCAGCATCTCACAGTGGTTGATAAGAAACCTATTACCCTGTATGTGCGGAGTATACACTAACTCAAGTGACCAGTGGCTTGCTCCCAGAAACGTGCAGACACAGACTGAGGTTCACGCAGGACGCTTATCTCTGAGGAGTAACCCAACAGAGCAGGGGTGTATTCAGCACTATATAGGGGGAATAGGAGCCAGGATGGGTGTTAGTAACAGGATGGAAGGTGGTCTCCTGAGGAACAAACTCGCAGCCATGGCTTCAGAAAATAAGCACGGCTTTGTTGCTCAGAGAGATTGGTGACATTCGTGACAACATGCAACAAAGTTACATAAATACCCAGTTTAATATGGCTCGAGATTTCGTTGACCATGTTAAGAGATTGGAAGAGAGTATGATAGAGTATAGGACAAAAACATGTCATTGGCTCTGGCGTACATGCAGGGGCAGGTGGAGTTATCGACCAGTATCAAGCTGATTATATAAATATCTGTATGAAGGGCAGTAGCCTAAGGAGTTGGCGTCACCACTCAGTAAGACTTTAACACAACTCATCGCTTATACGAATCCAAAGTAGTGGTCAAATGCCTGGATGGGCTGTACTGGTTTGGATTGTGAAAGGTGAGGTGCTATATGATCCCATGGATGGAAGTGCGGACTCGGTCTATAGATCTGTGGACATCAATGGCCTTACTGACTGGGGATTCCATGTTGTTGCATCTGTGGCTAAGTGACCCACATGTGATCAGAGGGTACGGAAGCTGGGGGCAGGTTGATATTTCCCTCTGTCAGAAGCATGACCACAATGTCTTTAACATTTCAGGTCAATACACGGTGGTGAATGAGGAATGTTGGGAAGGTATTTCACTCTGTATTCTGAATGGGGAGATCATTGTGAGGGAGAAAACACCTAGTTATTATGTAGGACATAGGCAAGTTTTGTTTCTTTGTCCTGGAGGATACCGATGGGGTGTTAGTCATGGAACTAGGGTGATTCTTGAACTGTTGGACTCAATACCGAATGCTGGGGTACAGGTGCTGGTATCACATGTCTAGTGATGCACTGTTGTCAGCATTAGGTTGAATTGTACTCAACTGGGTACACTACCTCGGGGAGTCTATTGTACCTATTCTCTTGTCCTTTGGATGGATATAGAAGGAATCCCAGGTTACACCCCGAGTCGCCCGGAGGAAAGGTTTTATGGCAAACCCGACATCCTCTTTACACTTACTGAAACTTCCTCTGGGATTTGGGGCTGAATTAAGGGCTTGGCTGTTAGATTTTGGGCAACAGGATGAAATATTAAATGTGCTAAGAGATGCCGAGAAACAAGCCACCATATGACTCACCCATGATCAAAATAAGTTGATCCAAGTATCCCACGCTTTAGAGGCAAATGCTAAGATCTCCTGGTGGGAAGGGGTATTTGGGTATAGTCCTAACGCTACAGCTTTCCTAAACATTTTGCTCCACCCTGTTGTTGTCCTAATCTATGTAGCTTTATTGCTCTCCCTGATGCAAGTAATAATGTGCATTATTATCAGGAGAATGAATGCCAAAACTATGAGAATGTGCACCTCGAGGTATCTTCTCTCAAGAAACAGAAAAGCCACTAACTGAGAAACAAATTTCTGAGGAAACCTGTTCCAATCCTGACCAGTATCATGTTCAAACAAAATTTTTAATTTTTATTTCACTTTTTTATACATTTTTTTTTGCTTTTCATTGTTATACCTTTTTAATTTTTTAAAAGTTATTTTTCTTTATTCATTTGTTTTTTCTCTATTTTTATTCTTTTTTTTAATCAAATTTTTCATTTTTCTTATTAATTTTTTATTTTATCAGTTTTTATTATTTTTGTTGTTCTCCCTGTAGTGTTATGGTTATAATTTTTACTTTTAATTTTTTGAAGTTTTTTTCTCTTTCTCATTTCATTCAGGTGAGAAAAGTTCCAAAAGGTTTGAACTTTGTCCACCTGAAGGAGGGGAATAGTGCATAGACCTGAAAATACTAATAATGCAGTGTTTGGTTTGGGGAAAAGCCTCTAAATTTTTTTAGTAATAAGTACAGTCAGGTTTGACTAAAGTCTAAGAGTTTTTTTGGCAACCATTGTTTAGCCTCTCCTTTTAAAGTTTTTATTTTTGTGTTTTTAACCCGACTTGAATTGTTGAGTGACCATGATCATGTTCACCTGTTGATCACTAATAAGGGAAAGGAGTCTATTTTAAATTTTTGTTTTATTTTTATTTTTATTTTTTATCTTTATTTTTTATTTTATTTTTTATTTTTTTGTTCCTCTTTTAAGAGAGGACTCTAGAACTATATTTTATTTTTTTCTTGTTGTTCTAGGGATAAGCCTCTTCAATTTGTAATAATAAAGTGCGTCAGGTTTACCTAAATTCTACAAATTTTAATCATCTCTCTCTCGTTATTATCTGTGTACCTGACCGGCAAAAATACCACCAATTACTCGTATGAGAGAGGAGTCGTTTTTAACGAAAATATTTTTTTTCTCACTATCAGCTAAAGTTGGCAGGGCAACTAAGTATTTTTATTTTTTTGGATACCGATTCAATGCTCTTTAACGATTTAAAGTGGAATGTAAACTTAAGATATTGGTTGGAGCAGCATTAAATCGGTAGGTTTTTACTTTTAGGTGTATTATTTTTTTCTTCTCCTCTATTTTCCTTATTCTTTTTCATTACTCACCTCTCGTCCTTTCCTTCTGTAATAGTATACTCTCTAAGTTGTTATTTTGGTTTCTTTCATCCATCTTCTCAGGATAATGTAACTAGGATATCAGTCATATAATTTTTTTTTTTTTTTTTATAAGAGGCGTGAGCATTTCCGCCCGCCAGTGCCATATTGTACACCTAGAGAAACCAAACTATCCCTGGGCATTTCTGTTTTTTTACCTCCCAAATGTAATTCTACCTCCCCTAGTCTACCTACAGCTTTATAGCCACCCCACTGCTCCTATCTGACATTCCTCCAGAAACTGTACACTGACGTTCTCCTTTTGTATTGATACATGACTGTCCGGAGGCCCACCCAACCACCACCTGAAGAAGCAACGAAAACCAAGTCATTATTTTTTGAGACAAACGTGCCATGGAGAAGACTCTCCTGAACTTTCCTTCATCACGCCGAAAAAGTGCTGTCTCGCGGTCCGATCCAATTGTGACAATTATAACACCATATTTCCAGGATACAGGACTAAATATGTAAGGATCCCGCCATCAATGTTGGAGTTCCACTCCTCCAATGCAGAGGGGTGATGAAACATTGCAGTACAGACACTCATGGTTTGGATCTGAAGCCTCAAAGGCACCAGGACTGTCTCAAGTCTACATGGATGAGTTACGGCGAGTTCAAGAAAGGAAGAGGCCACAGTGGTGGTGGGGGGAAGGGTCGGGGGTTCTGGGCCGTTGTGAGTGGATACTGGATCATTGAAGGAGGACATAAGTTCCAGAAGGAACTTCAGGGGGGACTGTGGTGGAGAGATTAATCTTCATACTTATATCCTGAATGCAACTATCATGCCCCTGATTGATGTGTATGTATCTATGTGTGTGTATATATGTATATGTATATATGTATATATATATATATATATGTATATATATATATATATATATATATATATATGTATGTATGTGTGTATACATATATCTGTATATATCTCTGCATCTTTGTACCCCTAATCTGGTAAAGATACGTGGTCAGGCGATATCTCGGCATACCATTTCATAGTACCCATTTCTTTCCTGATAGGAGATGTCCCCTCATTGTATTAACAGAATTTCCTGTCTTTTGATGTCTGATTGAAATAAACACATTAGGATAATTAGACAATAATATGTGTTTACAGAATTTCCGGCCATTCTTCTGTCTGATTGAACAAAAACACATTACTTTGTTAATTAGACAATAGGCTGGCCAGGTGTCATATGCAAGTAGGGGAATACACAGGTGAATGAGTGATCACAAGGAAAGTTGGCAGGGGTCAATTAATGCATGGATATGTAAACTCCTAAACATCCCTTGGCATAGATATGTGACAGCAGGAAATTACCGGTTGGGGGTCCTTATGATCAAATCCTAGGGAACTTGAGTTTTTTTGGAGGGAAAGATTATAGGCTCAGGGGTATAAAAGATAGAAGTCAGTCCTGATAGAGAGATCAGCAGTGTAGGATGTCCTGATGTAGACCACAGCCTGGTAAAGTACCCTCTCCCCCTCTCTTCCTCTCTCCCTGTCTCTCTCCCCCTCTGTCTGTCTCTCCCTCCCTCTGTCTCTCTGCCTCTCTCTTTCCCTTTTCTCTCTCTCTCTCTCTCTCTCTCTCTCTCTCATACTTTCCTTCTATCTTATGATTTTGCCTAAAAGTATATTAGGAGTCCATGAATGTCCGTTGTAACCATATCTGAGTTAGGCCTTAGTTATCTTTGTAATCTGGCAACACTATTCCTGTAACCTCACCTAGGGACATTGGGTAATTTCTAATCATTACTTTTCTTCATCTCTGTGATTTTTCCTTTCCTGTAAATACTGATGTGTCCATTGAAGCAATATTTTATCATTTGTATAATTGTGTAACATTGAAACCATCTTGGTTTTAGATGTGATATCTGTTATGTTAATAGTTACGAATATCAGATTGAGATAAGCTTCTTCTATGTATCAATAAATGTAATCCTTTTTCTCTTTTTCACACCCCTATCGTTTGCTTTAATTTCTATATAGACAAGAAGGTTTTTATAGCTAATATTAATTATGTACGTGCGAAATTAATATTTCTAAGACACATGTGAAAGTGCTTATTCATTAGGTGCACTTAAACTGAATTTGAAATTAGCGTTTGGTATTAAAGACTTGTAAATATGAAAACAATTGCTGCAATTTAAGACATGATCTCCATTTTTCCTGTTACTCTTTTCACAATTATGTACATCAGACCCATTGTATGTTTCACAATCACCTTGCTATGACTTACATTATTTGCTGTCACTACCCTGTAGGAAAAAAGTCAAGAAAGGAAATCTGTTTTAAAACGTAAGCTACGCTATCAATAAATTCCTTGTTTCAATAAAGTGAATTATTTCACCATACTAACTGCCAGAATAGGAAAATCCAGTGACAGCATTTTATCCAAACAAAAGAAAAATATTTTCAACAGCCAACTCCATAAAATAACATTACATTATTCACGCATTAATAACAATAAAGATGTCAAGCTGTCAGATAAGAAGTTAATCTTGTTCTGAGCACAATTAAAGATGCTATTATCTGACCACCTGGGACCAATTTGGCTTTTATGATGTAGCAGGTTTCACTGATAAAAGGGATTAGGATATGACTGGACTAGAGGACTATGCTGATCCCATTAGATGGAACTAACACTTATTTGTGTAATTGAGGCTTTTCAAACAATGGCAGAAAAACACTATGTTCATAGTAAAAGGGTTTGGAATTAAATCTTGAGGTAGAATGACTACAGATTGACTAGGTATGTGAAGAAGCATAACCATCAATTGCATCTAAAAGGATGTTTGGTGTGACCTTTCTATGTCAGAATACCACGATTTAGGATACCCTTGCACCTGCTGAAAAATCAATCCTGAAACTGATATAAAAAAAGTATTGTTCAGGTTAAATGCTACCAGGTGTTGTCTGTCCTAGTAAAATTTACAAATGGCAAAGGTCACAAAGGAAGTCATCTGACTATAAATAAACCTGCAAAATCAGTTTGCCTCTAGTCTACCTAATACTAGTATACCAAACTATTGGGAACAGGGTGGTTACTCCAGGTCCATCAGAACAGATATGCAAATTACTATACCCATAGGCGTGCGCACAGGGTGTGCACAGGCACACCCTAATCACCCTATGCAGAACAGATTCCCTCTACTGACCTGGCTCCCCCTCCTTCCCCCCACAGCACTACCGGCTTCCCCCTCTAGCACCGGTTGTTGCTGTGGATGTTTTAGGATGAGTGGGGGAAGAGACCAGTAAATATGCCATTTACCGGCCCCCTCTCTTTCTGAATGAACATTGTGAGTGATCGGTAGAGTGTGTTTGAACTTTGGGGTGCACACCCTAATGCCAAAGGCTGCGCACACTTATGACTATACCTACTATTAATAACGAAGTCCGATTATCTAGGTGTGCAGAGATGCAAATAACTAAACCCATCAAAAAATAATAAATAACCCCATTGGTTTTTAGGACTTGTTCATACTTTCAGGTGTGTTTTTAATAGCACCCGGACAGGGCCACAAGTATTAGACAATGGCTCCATGGGATTGTGAGCCCCTAGATTAAGGTGACCAGATTTTTTTAATTAAATCCGGGGACTTTTCTTTTTTTTATTGGTAAACTATGTTATACAAATATTTTCCTCAAATTATATATGCAGTCAGTGGCGCAGCGTGGGTTGTCAGCGTCTGGGACAAGGCAAGAAATTGACGGCCCCTTACCCGCAGACCTTTGGGAATTCCCTGAGTCCGTTTCACTAGTACAGTAATACTGACCAACCTGATGCCTACACTGACCTACCTGATCCCTACACTGTCCACTACACTGACCTACTTGATCCCTACCCTGTCCACTACACTGTCCTACCCGATTCCTACACTGAACTACCTGATCCCTAAACTGATTCCTGCACTACTCACCCACCCTCCTTCATGTACAGTGTAGATTTGGTTGTACACCTCTTCATTGCCTCCATGATAATCCATGGGAACAGGGCTCTCCCCAGCACGGGGAACTGTTCCAGCCATCCAGCCGCTTCTCTGCCGAGAGCTACTCCAAAAGTCTCATTGGAGGTTTAGGTGGCCAGAGGAGGTATGCTGCATTTGCCCCCCTCCCCACGCCACTGAAATCCGGGGACAGATGGGCTCCGGGGATAGTGTCCTTAATTCAGGGACTGTCCCCAGAAACCGGGGACAGTCCCTTAATCTCCGCTATCAGCTTTTGTCTGAAGAGCAGGAGCTCTTTTTTTGTCTTTTTTTCGGGTACCTACTTTGGTGTATCCATGCAGGATTTCAGCTATCAACTGTTGCTAGGCATATAAGCTAATTGCTTTTTACCCTTTGATTGGCTATGGTCTGAGGGAAACCGGTCATCCAACCAGAATTCACACGCATGTTTAAAGGATACTCTCACCTTAAAAAAATAAATAATAAATACACATCTTTTTGCAGGTAAAATAAATGAATATTTATTTGTTTATTGGTAACCTGCAAAGCATTGCACCCATGATCACCAGAGCGTGGGTGCGATGCAGAGCTCCCTCAGACTTCCATTGACAAAACACTGCTAATGAGTGACGTAGCCAGTTGGGCGAGACCCTGTAGGTGAGAAGTTCCATGTGGACCCCAGATGCAGGTGTAGGCTGGAGATTTAGCTTTGGGAGGAGAACAAAACAGGCATGCAGGGTTTTCTCATAGCAAGCTGATAGAAGGAAGGAGCTGTATGCAGAGTGTCAGTGGGTAAAAGATGCTGAAACAGAGCAGCAGTATAACTGCCACTATTTGGTGGAGTGATACTCCCAATGACACAGGGGCACTATTCCTCCCATTAGCACAGAGGCACCATTCTTACCCACTGACAAAAGAGCACAATTCCACCCATTGACACTGGGGTATGGTTTCATTACACTGACAGTAGAGCATTCACTACTCTTACTTACTCCGGAGCATTTATTACTCCTACTGACACTGAGGTATTTGTTACTTCTATTGACACCGCAGTGCTTATTATTCCCACATATGCTGTGGTATTTTTATCTTTCACTGGTGTATTTATTTTTTACTTCCCATGACCACAGTCTGGTCCCCAGTCAATGTGACATACATTAAACTGGCCGCCTTTTTAAAAAAACGTTTTGGTACCATGACCTTCTGCACACAATATATGCAAATAATAACAGAAGATACAGTATATGCAAACATTTGTCCATTTTAGTTGCTTTAAGTAAACACTCCACTTGTTCATACATTAATCCCACCCCCTTCTCCACTGCAGATTCATTCCACACTCATTCGATTGATATGGCCTCTAAATGAATAGAAAGTATAACATGGTTGCTGATCTTGCTTCACTTGTAAACACTTCTCTTGCCAACTTTCTGCCATTTCTGTTTTTTTCTCCAAGCATTCCTCTTTCTTCTCTCCTTGTATCTCCCAAACTAAAAACTTTCATAGTGTAGCATTCCAAATTTCAACAAAATTTAAACTATGTTACAAAAAGTCAGTTTACAAAAAGGTACAAAGATACAAAGGAGCAGAGCATTCCATATCCTATAAAGTAGATCATGTCTAGGCTTTTGGTTAGCACTTCTGCTTGACAGGGCTAAGGTTGTTGCTTCGAATACCAACCAAGACATGACCTGGAAGGAGTTTGCATGATCTACATGGTCTTGGGTTTCCTCCCACCTGAAGGGTCTGGTATGAAATTTGGGGGGACCCCCAAGCAATTGTTTTTACATTTTGGTTCAGGGTTTCCCTTAATATTCATACCAGACCCAAAGGGCATTGCAATGGACTGGGGGGGAACCCATGCTGTTTTTTTCAAATTACTTTTATCTGTATTATCGGGACCCGACAATTTGGTGCAGGGACTTTTCTAAACACAGGGAAAATGTGCCACTTTACAGGAATACTATAGACCCCCCCCCTCTCCCCAGGTACAAAATGTAAAGGAATATTTCACTTTTATTGTTTCACTTTAAGCATTATTAAAATCACTGCTCCCGAAAAAAACTGCCATTTAAAAAAAAAAAAATTTTGTATTGGTACATGTCCCCTGGGACAGGACCCAGGTCCCCAAATACTTTTTATGACAATATCATGCATATAAGCCTTTAAAATTAGCACTTTTGATTTCCCCCCTTAGACTTTTAAAGGGTGTTCCGCGGCTTTCGAATTTGTCACAAACACTGGCAACATCGACACGAAAATCGGGCTCATCCCTAGTTGTGTGACATAAAAGTAGGAGCAAAGACGATGAAACTCCTAGTAGACGTATATTTCTTAAAGTTTATCTATTGCTAAAGAAAACTATAACTATTATTATCTGTTCTTAAACCCCTGTCCAGAGACTTGGCCTAGGCTAAGGAGAAGGACTCTAGAAAATAAGTTTCAGGCAGAACATACATTTTGTTAGTCTTCTGTAACGGTCACCACCGTTTATGATCTTCCATCAACCCAAGACAGCTTATACAACAGTCCGACAATCCATGTAGACGATCCATTCCATTCCCCAGAATAACGAGACTCAGCTCTGTTCTCTAGTTTCAAAATGTATGAATGAACTCTTTAATGGTTAGCTCTCTTGTATACAGTACAGCCATGTTACAGTTATCAAAGGAACAAAGAAACTCTCCACCCCCCTAACATCACACAGTGGGGCTTCAATCACATTCTTTTAGATAATGACATTCAGGTGCGTTAATTATCCCCCCAGACGTCCCGACTCTGCCAATAAGTGATTCATCTGCAGAATACACATTCCTATGTCAGACGTTCTGTCTCCGACAATAAGATAGTCACACCTGATCATCAATAGGCTTTAAACCGTGTTATTAGCATCACACAATGAAAGGTCTTAGGAACTGACGCAATTAACACCTCAAAAGCATGTGTCCCCACCTTGAATGAAACATTGACCTTTACAGCTTGTAATATGTCCAGATCTCCTGCAAAACATGAATTATCATTTATCAGTCACCTTATGCCCAAAAGGGGCACAGGGTGACCTTAGACCCAAGAGTCCTTAGTGACGCTGACACAGGAGTACCCCCCATCCCTCAAAAGTCTCTAGGCGTCACGGGTCATTCCTGTTACATCTTCTTTTTCCCCCTTTTTGCACAGACTATATGAGAACAACTCTGTAGAAAGGCTATGTACTCTCTTTTTTCTAGAGCAAACATTGCCCATGATTACTCTGTGAAATTCTAGTAATCACCACACACAGGGAACAATTAAGTGCAACATGGACTGGCGATTAATTGATTACCTCTACATAACTGAGTTACAATCTTTTTGGTAAATGTCCATTAATTTAGCCACCTTTATACAATATAATGGTTCATACATTAGTATTCAATATCTTGGAAGCAACTGGACAATCTAAAAATCAGCAATTGTCAACACATGAGTTTGCATGTGGAGTTTTAATCAAATATAACCAATTGTAAGAGTAAAGCTTCAATAGAAATTTCTACGGTGGATTCTTCTGCTTTTACTACCCAACTGGGACATATTTAAAAGAAAAATACAATTTAAAGAAAAAGTACACGTATTTCTACTACAGAGCCAATTTCATAATGTGATTCTAGTACATATTATCTTTCTGTTTCAATCTGTAGGCAGCAGATTGGAAAAAAAAGATCAAAATTCTCTTAGTGGTTACCATAGCAACAGTACTATATAGACAGGAATTCCCAGATTTTTTATCCCTTTACCTTTGAAGCTTGATAGAGCATAGAGCATAGAGCTTGAGCTTAAGTTCCAGGATCCCCCAACAATATCCTTCTATATTTAGTGCACTAGACGTTGGCGACATAGCGTCTACCAGTACATTTGATTAAGTAAAACGTGTATGGTGAGAAATACAGAGGCTGCCATTGCTGACCTCCTAAAAATTCTATGTGTCTGGCAGCCTTGCTGATTTAATGATTCCTTTGATTTGCAACAAGTCCACTATATGGCCAGATGTTTGTGTACACCTGACTAGAACATCTATATGAGCTTTTTGGACATCTTATTCCAAAACCATGGGCCCTAACTTTTCAGGTACTACAGCCTTTACTTTTCTGGGTGCATGCGCTATTGCACTTACATAAAAATCCACGTGTACCGCCCCATTAAAATTACAAATCCCCAGTGTTCTCAGTGAAAACCTCACAACTAATGCCACGTACACACGATCACTTTTTGTGATAAAAAAAAAAAAAAAAACGTTTTAAAAAAAAAATGATTGTGTGTGGGCAAAACGTCGTTTTATGTCTTCTGAAAAACGACCAAAAAAAAAATCGAACATGCTTGAATTTTTTGTGTCGTTTTTCAAAATGTCGTTTTTTGTATCATAAAAAGTGATCGTGCGTGGGCAAAACGACGTTTAAAACAACGTTTTTAAACCCGCACATGCTCAGAAGCAAGTTATGAGACGGAGCTTCAATGGAACAGAGTGCTTTGCTAGAGCTTTTTGGAAAAACGATGGTGTGTATGCAACGTCGTTTTTTTTAAATTAAGTTTGAAAAACGTTGTTTTGTTTCGTGAGATAAAATGACGTTTCTTTTCATCACAAAAAGTGATCGTGTGTACGCGGCATAAGGCCTTGTCGTTCTTCATAGGACTTGTTGTTCTTCAGCACTGCCTTCTATTTATTTTATTTACATTCTATACCAGAATAAATGGTCATTTTTTTTACAGTTCATACTTGCCTATGTGTTTTTAATCAACCCAAAAATTTAGCTTGTGAGTAGGCAGGTTAATTAAAAAAAATATACAAAAGGTCTAATGGTAAAGGGACAGATCAGATAACAAAAAACAATAATGTAAAAATTGTGGTAACTCGACAAAACAAAATGAAAAAATAAATCATGGAGTCGACTAGAAATTAAAAATGCAGATCTGTATTTAAAAAATAAAATAAAAAAATCTTGCTGTATAAATTAATATATATAAATATTCAGGAGATCAGCATGAAAAATGTTACAAAAAGTCAGTCAGAATATCAGCAGCAAATGAAGATCATTATTGTTCATTATTGTACCATTCTAAAGATGATTTAAATGTGCAGCATTTAAGCATTTAAACGCGGGCCTGAAGTGGTTAAATATATCCTACACTTGCACTGTTTGGAAGATATTTACTGTATATGCCACAAATGATGTAATCAGCGCATGCACTCTGAAGGAACGGTCACCCATGATATTTCTTCAGAACCCTGTACCGTGACCGGCGGGCTCCCATGTGCATGTGTGGGAGTGACGTCACATGGCTCAGGCCAGTCACACAGCCGGATTCCGTTTTGCAGGTACGTTTCACATAATGTTCTAGTATGTGATGCATACTAGGGCATTATGCCTTTACTTTGCAAAACTTAGCAAAAATAAAAGAGGCAGCATCTACTTCCTCTGTAATATAAATGTACTCACATCAATAAACTGTCAAAGTGCCTTTAAAATCACAAAGAACCAACACTTCCAGGTCCACGTCCGTGTGACGTTGCTTCCTTTTAACGCATTTCTTTAAACAACTTTATCGAAAACTACTATTTTTAAAAAGAAGTAAAAAATGTCACCCTACATACTCCATCAGTACAGATTATCTTTAGACCAGGAAGAAAATGTCTCACAAACACTCATAGTTAGCACTAACATCCACTGCTTGAATCTCAGTATCCAAACAAAAGAGAAAAAAACAAGAATGTGCAAAAAAAATTGCCAACAATCTTGCCAAGTGAGAAATGATATCGCTCTAAAAACTGCTGATCCCCTGGCTTTGCTTCCATCTCACTAAACCAAAAAGGTGCTGGCTATGCACAGGTGCATTGGATAGAAGAAGGTCCTGGACCGCCGTACTCCTTAAAACGATGTCTATTATACAAATAAAATCCAAAAAACAATCAAAGCGATGCAGTCAAAATGAAGTGAACAACAGGAAAAAGGTTGCTGACATGTTATCAGGAAGCGATTATTATCTTACCTCATTTTAAAAAAAGAGGCATAGAGGTTGATTTACTAAAACTGGAGAGTTCAAAATCTGGTGCAGCTGTGCAAAGAAACCAATCAGGTTCCATTTTTTTGTAAAAGCTTGAATTGAACAAGCTGAAGTTAGAAGCTGTTTGGCTATCATGCATAGCTGCACCAGATGCTGCACTCTCCAGATTTAGTAAATAAACCCCATAGTAAATTTTAAATATGGAGTCACATTTTGCAACACTATTGCAGTTACCGTTCCAATTTTTACATGTTCAATATTTTTGTCCCTACATTCAATCACTGTCCAAAAGTTTCCCCCTCAACCTCATAACATTGCCAAATTCAATTATTATTAATATTATTAATATAGGAAGATAAAGGGACCAGCCCATAGAGTAATTGTCCATGAGTAAAAATAGTAAATGTCTATAAGAAATTAGGGCTATGGAATGCGTGGAGGGAGGAGGCCATGCTACAGAATTGATTGTACTGTGAAATAGTCAGATTTTCTAGCACGTTCATTACATTGCAAGTAAATAAACACTTGTTTAAAGAAAGGAAAAATGCTGAAAGTATTTAAAATACGTTCTGTGCATTTACCTGCATATTTTTAAGTTAGGACAGGACAGTATCTCTTTCACACTTTTTGAATAAAAGATCAACCACAAAGTAAGTGCATCTTTTTAGTGAGCCAGATGCGTATAGACTTGCATTTAATTAAGGGGTAGTAAAGTACAACTCAGGCAAGAGTGGAGTGAGGCAGAGTTTGCACATATAGGCCCAGATTCACAGAGCGATTACGCCTGCGCAACTGCTGTTGCGCGTGCGTAAGTCTAAATGTGCGCGTGCGTATAGTTGGACGCGATTCACAAAACAATATACGCCAGAAATCTACGTTTTTTGGTCCGGCGTAATTGAATTAGACATTCGCTTCCCTTCGTGCAAAACTGCGCTAGACACACCATTGATTTGCTAGTCAAATATGCTAATGAGGGAGTTACGGGGATCCACAAAAAAACGCAGTTGCTGCGCAGGCTACGCGATGTGCGCAACAGCAAAATGTTCTGTCTAAAGTTAGAGGACCTAAAAGCTGGTCTAAATTTTGAAAAAAAGTCTAATTGTCAGATAAAGCAACACTGTTAGTGAGGAGTTCAGCAGTCACACGTGTTGCCCAACAATCTGTATGCCAACATGCCAGGGGCATCGTCGCGCATAGCTATACTACTGACTTTAGATGAACAAAGAAGGAGGAGGGCACGGAGGATGGCACTAAGGAGGGCACGGGAGATGTTTTTTTTAATTTTTTTATTTGCTTATATAAAATTTACAATTTAAATTAATCTAATACAATATTCTTATCTGATACAAGCCCCTCACTCTTCACTTGATATATCACACACGCATAGACATCTATGGCATGAGTGATTCTGAGGTGTCTCGCATCTTCAGATTCACCCCTCATGCCATCATGGAATTACCACAACCCTGCAGGAGGACATCACCAGCCCAACACATGGCACCACCCATGACACCCATGACAGCTACATATACAATCAGAGCCCCATCCCCACAGATTTCCAACAGAACATGTATGGGGACAGCTGGCTGGTTGGTGAGTGACATGGGTGGCAGGCATGACTATCCCCTCCCGTGATGCACACCTCACAAGTGGCACATGCATGACTAACATCCTCCTGTCTTTTCCCTTCAAGGTGACTCTGCATATGCACTGGTACCCCATCTCATGACCCCATCTCATGCCAGCTCACATTATGCATCTTTGCACGTTAAACACACACATTAATCATGGCACAATGAGAATGCATGCATGCACACCACTGTGGTCCCTAGCACACACACCCCACATCCTCATCACATTGGATTGGCACCAGTCCACCATGCAGGACTTGTGAGCTGCAACGCCATGCCACGGCTCCAATTATGTCACTGTACATTCATACACCATTCACACAGACCTGGCGATCACTTCTCCACCACAAATGAGGGTGACACCCCTTTTCCCGCAGGAATATCACCCCCACATTCCAAAATCATACACAAACAGAACCAAAAAAATTAAATAAATGACGAGCAAAAATAAAAAATGCCCAGCAAAAATATAATTTAAACAAAATAACAACAAAGACATAAAAGACAAAAATCACTCTGCAAAACAGTCCCCAAATATCTCAAAGACACGTCACAAACAAACAAAAGCACCTTGCTGTATAGGGAGGGATACAAAGGGATGTACTTTTGCAAAGGAAGTGCATTTGTGTCTGTCTATTTATGCTGTCTGCGTAGTTCATAAAGTTGCCCTAGTCCATTTCCAATTTCACTGATTGCGCCGCTCCCGAGTTGTGAGCATGCGCACAACGGAGCTGACATGGTTTCCTTCACGCGCGCATGCGCGAGTCGGCCGGCCCTTCATTTGCATGGGGTCACGGCTCATTTCAATGTAACACGCCCACGTCCTTCCCAATTTGTATTACTCCTCCTTACGCCTCAGGAAAAAACCTTACGTTTGCGCAAGCTCTTGCGTAAAAGCTACGTGAATCGCCGGATTACGCGGCTAGATTGCGCAAGTCTAACGGAAAAGTGGTGCGCTACGCCGGAATGATAATGCGCCGATCTACGTGAATCTGCCCCATAATATTTATAGATGTTTCAGTGCATTTATATATTATATATATATATATATATATATATATATATATATATATATACACACACACTGTATACATTTATTTTAAAGATATTCCCCTCTAGTTGATCTATGTACATCAACATTCCAAGGGTTATAACAAACGTTGCAGATTACTACTTTTTGTTATTCTACAGAAATAGCCGATTTGTTTTTCTGTGTCCATGTGTCAAGTGAATCTATATGGAAGGGAAATCTGCTGAACTCCTTACACTGCCCTGCAATCTGCTGACCTCCGTACACTGCCCTGCAACCTGCTGACCTCCGTACACTGCCCTGCAACCTGCTGACCTCCGTACACTGCCCTGCAACCTGCTGACCTCCGTACACTGCCCTGCAACCTGCTGACCTCCGTACACTGCCCTGCAACCTGCTGACCTCCGTACACTGCCCTGCAACCTGCTGACCTCCGTACACTGCCTTCCAACCTGCTGACCTCTGTACACTGTTCTACATACTCTTTTCTTCCATTCTCTCCTTCCTCCTCTCCCTCCTCCCTTCTTTTCTTCCCTCCCTATTTCTTTCTCTCCCCATCTCTTTCTCCCTTTCTCTTTTTCTCTGTCTTTCTGTTTTCTTCTCTCCCTAGCGCTCTCTTCCTTCTCTCTCTCCCGCTCTTTCATCTTGGAATCTAACCACCCCCGCATTTAAGTCACGGCCAATCTTCAGTTTATTTTTCTGCTGTGGCACGCTGCACATGCCAAATCTTTTCCTCCCCACCTATGAAATGCTTACAAATGAATGACCTGCCCCTAAATAACATTAGACCCGCCCACAGACACAAAAGTGTCCCTATAAATTTTAATATGGAAATTTATGGAAATTACATATCTGTACCGACACCACTATTGTATTTCATGCTAAAGAAAATTACACTGCTACAGATTGAAAAAAAAGGATAATTGTTAATGACAGTTAATCACAATATGCAATTGCAAGTTGCAATTGTATATGCTCTATTATTATTTGGAGTTACCATTTAATAAAAGTTACACAAGAGCAATCAGTGATTATGTTATTTATTGCAGTAATTTAAATGTGTTCTACTGTATATTAGATCTTGTATGTCATTTACCAGTCTCCTTTTGTTTCAAACAAAGATTTACTGTATATATTGAAAAGACTGATAAAGAAAGAAAAGATTTTTGACAGAAAATGTCATTTGAGTTAATGGAGAGCTTTGGACGAAGTAGGAAATGTGTTTATGAGCCCAGTAGGCCTTGATGTCTAATAAGGTTATCAGCAAGTGAAAACCTGAGGAACTGTTAGGAGGAGAAGAATTTCCCCCACATGGCTGTAAAATATTATTCCATCTATGTGTTCCTTGGGAGAAATGTTCATTATTTGCCTTGGAAACCTGTGAATATTTGACTGCAGAGCAGCTTGACGGGAGGATTAAACCTTTCTCCCGGATGGCTGTAAAGAGGAAAGATGATAGAATCCTACATGGGGCCATATTAATTTTAGCTCCCAAAAGTTAATAGTTTAAGAAAAGACAGTGAAAAACAGTCTAGATATTTTTTTGAATTTCATTTTAAGTGTCGTGGTTTGTCTTTTAGTTAAACTGCATTTTATTCTGCTTAACCAATCAGGTTTTAAAGAGCAGTTTTTTTTTTCTTGCTACGAAACACTGTTGAAAAATAATGACAATTTCCTTATGGCCAAGGGTGGACTGCTTTCAGTCTTATGGTTCAAGTAGTCTGAGTTTCCATTCTACAATGCTGAAAAGGGGAACTGGGTAAAGCATCAGTTCGACTTAAGCATTGGCTGTTCGCCGAATAGCGAACAATTTTGGGTGTACGCAGCATTTTCGAAAGCTGTGAAACACCCTTTAAAAGTCAATGGGAGAAATCAAAATTTTGCATTTTAAAGGTCAATATGTAAGTTATTGTCATAAAAAGTGTTTGGGACCCGGGCCCTGCCCCAGGGGACATGTACCAATTGAGTTTTTTTCAGGAGCAGTGATTTTGATAATGCTTAAAGCGGAGCTCCACCCAGGATAACAACATTTTACAATGTTGTTTGAAAAAAATAAAAAAATAAAAACCTGAAAAAAATAAAAAATAAATACTCACCCGAAATAGCTGTTGCTATGCGGAAGTCCGTAATCTGCCTCTTCCTGAACCGCGGTGTGTTTTCTTCTTGTTCTTCTCCTTGTGAATGGGGCGCGCTGCTTCCTGGGAACTGTGTGTGTTCTCAGAGAGCAGCGCGCCCATTCACAAGCCAGCGTGAGACTCACGCAGGCGCACTAGGAAATGGGCAGTGAAGCCGTACGGCTTCACTGCCTGTTTCCCATAGTGTGAATGGCGGCGCGGGACCCGGAGCGATCGTGGGACCGGCATCGGGGGGGGCCGTCAGCGCGGGCGCCTAGGACAAGGTAAGTGTCCTTATTTAAAGTCAGCAGCTACACTGTTAGTAGCTGCTGACTTTAAAACATTTTTTTTCCCGCGGCTGGAGCTCCTCTTTAAAGAGAAATATTCCTTTAAATTTCGTACCTGGGGGGTGTCTATAGTATGCCTGTAAAGTGTCCAAATTGCACTAGCATGTGCAGCCAAGCTAGCAGTGTTGTTGAGGCCTGACACTGGCTCAGCCAGGCCCAAAGCAAATGCCCTTTGAAGGCAGGGACTGTGGGCCCCTATGGTGTAGAAAAATATGGTAGTCCAAATGCTAGCTGTCCCATACGTTGCTACTGAACCCAATACCACCTCTTCAGGCCCTGCCAGCCCACCTGGCTGCAGCTGCCCCTTTCTCTACCCATGCCACCACAGTCCTCCTGATTGGCTTTGTACCCATCCCAGACTGCTCCATCCCAGTTCTTTCAGGCATGACTTCCAGTCCTCCTGACTGTATATCACTTAACAGCTCTCTTGGCTGATCTGTTTGCTCATGGAGACTTGCCTGGCAGTGTTCTCTCACTGTCCTCCTTGCTCCCAGTGCCTCCTGTCCAGGACACCTCCATCTGTCTTGAGGAGGGTCCTGTCCACACTGAAGCCCAGGCCTAAGGTCACCTGACTGGAGAGCTCCCTCAAAGGCCACGACACCCTAACACTCCATCCCCAGAGTCTACCCAAACTCTCCTCCTCAGCTAGGAATTTGAGGGGGGCTGACCCCTGCCATTCCAAGTTGGGGATAGGTCAGGGCCCTCAGAATACTCCAGGCAGCTCCACCTTACTTCCCCTTCTATATAAGGCTTACCTGTACGTACTGTGAATATCTCCTAAACTTGCCCTGTTTAAGAGATATACACACTGCATGCAGCCAGTGACATCACCGGCCCCAGACCTTAAGAGCCCTGCCATAAACAGTGGTTCCTGTGTGCATGTGTGGAAGTGATGTCATTGCGCCCCCGGACACTCAAGTAGCCGGAAGGCCGCAAACCCAGAAAGAAAACCAGGTGAAGATGGAAGCCCTGTGACAGTGTCCTGCTGGAGGGCTTATTTTTAAGGTAAATCTCTCATAATGTGCTAGTATGTGATGCAGACTAGCACATTATGTAATTTCCTTGCAAGAAGAATTTTTTTTTTTTAACTGCGATTTACTATTGCTTTAAATATCACTAATTTCTGCCTAGAATTTGTTGTTTCTATGGAAATTGAACCATCTGAGGGAAAGATAAAAAAATAAGTCCATGAACAAAGAAGGATTACAATGATAAATATGCAGTTCATGCAAACAATATACATTGCATGCTTATGCAATATTTATCTTTGTGAATTATGAATAAAACCACTTGTTTATTTCAAGTTTGGTTAATATATGGCCTAAATCAATTCTGCATATTTTGAATCATTTCTACCCCTTATTTTTTTTTTTATCTTATTTTGTATATAATCTGCTTTTCAAATGCTATATACCATGATAAAAATCTGAAAATAAGTTTCTAATTTCTGATAAAAAAAAAAAATGTTTTCCCTTAAGTCAATTGTTATGGTTTTTAAACATCGTTAAAAAGGCAGATTCACCAATCCATAATGGTGAATGTTCAAATAAAGGGTTTTCAGGGAACATTCTATAACTTGGTGCCAGTGTTAACAGGAAAAGTCCAGGACCACTTACATTTATAGTCAATATGGGTGTCTTGGGAACTGGATGTCCCCATAGAACAGTGATGGCGAACCTTGGCACCCCAGATGTTTTGGAACTACATTTCCCATGATGCTCAACTACACTGCAGAGTGCATGAGCATCGTGGGAAATGTAGTTCCAAAACATCTGGGGTACCAAGGTTTGCCATAATTGCCATAGAAGGATGGTTGTGCTAGGAATGGGGCACCTAGAATTCCTTCCAGCCCTGCTGTTGTCAGTAGTGAGGCATCCTGTGTAGGAGTCAAAGACATATATAGTTTTGGCGGGGAGCTGCAGGGCCATCTTTTCCATTGGGCACGCTGGGCTGTTGCCTGGGGGCCCCAGTTGCCTGGGGGGCCCCACATGCCCAGTGATCCCAGTAAAAAATTGTGGAGAGTGGCGGGTCAGAACTTCATGTCAATGAAGAAATATGTTGTTTTACTTTTTTTAAATGTAAACACATTGCTAATAGCACTAGCTATATGTTTATAGTTTAAATACTGACATTTACACTGTTTGGCATTGAAAATTGTAATTTTAAGTACTTTTTTGCAGTGCCAGTAAAAAATGTGGTTCTGCCAGTAAATGTCATGTTTTTTGTTAGTAAAAAATTCTCGTGTGTGATTGTGTAGACAGGGCCCCAGTGCACTTTATTGCCCGGGGGCCTATAATACTCTTAAGATGCCACTGGGGAGCTGCCAGTGTTGGTGGGAAGTACTGAGAACCAAGCAGTATGTAGGCTGTAAGGATCCATCTTAGAGCTTCCCCTTGGGGGAAGCAACCAAGAAGTATTGTTCTATTTTCCTGTAAAACGCAATAAAAAAAATTGGAAAAAAAAAAAAAAAGAGGAGCAGGACTTTATGAACTATGCAAATCCCTAGCTAAGGATTCAGAACTCTGGGCAACTTCTATAAGATATAGGCTACTGCTCTAATTTTCAAACATTCTGTTTGGAAGTGAAGATGTGCGCAGCCATCTAGGATTATGATTACTAAAGTTGATACTGGCAAACTGTTTAACTACTTGAGATCCGCGCTACAGCCGAATGACGGCTCTAGCGCAGATCTAAATTGTCAACAAGCCATCAATTGACACTAGCTGTTTCCCGGCGCGCGCTCCAGAGCGCGCTGCGGGGAAACACTGTGTTGCCCGTGTCCCTTGGACACAGCCAATCACAGATCGCCGCGAACAGCCAATCAGAGTGGCCGTTTGCGATGCGATCTGTGCGGCCAATGAGAGATGATCTCATAGATCATCTCTCATTGCCGTTTTACATAGAGACAGAGTCCTGTCTCTGGAGAGCAGGAGACGGATCTGTGTCTCTTGTACATAGAGACACAGATCGGTCACCTCCCCAGTCACACCCCCTCCCCCCACAGTTAGAACACTATGCAGGGAATACATTTAACCCCTTCCTCACCCCCTAGTGTTAACCCCTTCAATGCCAGTCACATTTATACTGTAATTAGTGCATATTTATAGCACCAATCGCAGTATAAATGTGAATGACGCCAAAAATGTGTCAAAAGTGTCCGATGTGTCCGCCATAATGTCGCAGTCACAATAAAAATCGCAGATCGCCGCCATTTCTAGTAAAAAAAAAATAATAAAAAATAATAATTCTGTCCCCTATTTTGTAGGCACTATAAATTTTGCGCAAACCAGACGCTTATTGCGATTTTTTTTTTTTTTTTACCAAAAATATGTAGAAGAATACGCATCGCCCTAAACTGAGAAAAAAAAGTTTTTTTTTTTTTTAATTGGGATATTTATTATAGCAACAAGTAAAAAATATTGTATTTTTTTCAAAATTGTCGCTCTTTTTTGTTTATAGCGCAAAAAATAAAAACCGCAGAGGTGATCAAATACCACTAAAAGAAAGCTCTACTTGTGGGGAAAAAAGGACGTCAATTTTGTTTGGGAGCCACGTCGCACGACCGCGCAATTGTGAGTTAAAGTGACGCAGTGCCGGAAGCTGAAATATCACCTGGGCAGGAGGGGGGTATAAGTGCCCAGTAAGCAAGTGGTTAAGTAAAAGGATTTCCCACCAACAGCCGCAGGATACTTTCTTCCATTCTCCGATATGAATGTGCTCAGGTTATGCTGCTAAAGCACAATGTTCACATTAGGCAGGGAATTAAACTTGGTGGCCATTATGGGCATATTCAGCCAGTATCTACATCTACAGTACATAGTATGCTATGGTATACTCATAATCTCCTTAACTGAAATATTTTTCTTTTGGCAGTGAGGTGTATATTTAAGCATTCAATAGAAACAGATGTGAGAAAACAAAATGGGCCATAGGATGCAAATTACCTCATTAAGATCTTCCAGACAACGTTGTGTTTAGCTTTTTGTGGGTCGTGAAATGACACCACCCAATTCTTGTTTTCTGCAAACTGTGTGAAAATCATGCTTTTTCTTCTTTTACACATGGCATGTCAGGAAGATTGAGAATAAGCCTGATTTTACATGCGGTGCTAAAATGTTACAACCAGTAATGGTTTATCCTTATGTCCTCCTTTTAAACTCTAGTTATCATACTTATAGTGGACCTTCAGTAATTTTTTCAACTTTCCATCTATTAAATCTTCTGCCCTTGTTGTTTTAACTTTGGATAGTAAAATATTTTTTTTTCTGCCAGTAAATACCTTATAGAGCCCACTTCCTGTTTCTTGTCTGGTCATTAGCCTAGGCTTATGACATCATGGACAGCTCTCTATCTCACTCTTCTGAGAGTTTGGTAGGAAGGGAGGGGAGTGAGAGGGCCAATGAGAGCTGCAAAGCAAAACTCTGTGTGTCTGTGTAAATCCAGGAAGTGAACAGACAGCAGTTTCAGCTGCCCACAGTTAAAATGTTTGCAGACACACATAGTGGAGGGAGATTATGCAGCATATTTGGAAAGGACAGAATCACAGTATATATAAACGTGGTTGGAGAATTCTTCAGAAACATCCTCAGAAGTGCAAAGATGTTTTTATTACAAATTATGTGAGCAGACTGCAGTTGCTCTTTAAAGTGATCGTAAACAATCATCTTGGAAAGCAACCCATTCAGTTTAAAATAGAAATGAAAGGCAAAACATTTGGGTATAGATATATTATATATATATATATTTTTTTGTCACGTTCCCTCTGTTCTCAGCTGCATATCAGCTGAGGAGAGGAGAAGCAGCACACTGATCATCCCAGTAAATGGCTGGGCAGAGGGGTGTGTCAGGAATAGACTGATCATTGAAGGAGAGCACACTGAGTTCCCAGCACAGCTAGAGAACTGACCACAGAGGGCCAGATTCAGGTAGAAGTTATGCGGCTTATCTGTAGATAAGCCGCGTAACTTCTAACCTACGCCGTCGTATCTGTTTTCTGTATTCAGAAAACAAGATACGCCGGGATTGAGTTCAGATACGAGCGGCGTAATTGTATTTCGCTGTCGTATCGGAACTGCAATTTTAAAATGGCCGCTAGGGGCGTTACCGCTGATTTACGCCGAGAATATGTAAATCAGCGAGATACGCCAATTCACGATCGTACGCGGGCCCGACGCAGTCACTTTACGACGTTTCCGTAAGGGGTTTCCCGGCGTAAAGATAAAGCAACAAAAAAGATAAAGCAACAAAAAATGTAAGTGCTGGCTTTTAATAAACATACACTCACCTGCTCCACGTTCCAGCAACATGCCGGCCGGGGCTCCGCTCCTCTCCCCCCCCTCCCCGACCGGCGTCTTCATTTTAAGAGTGGGCACCTGGCAGTGACACCTTTCAACTTCACGTCCGGGCACCCACTGCGCATGCGTGAGCGTCGCTTTCTGATTGGACAGGCGATCGCCGGGACCTGTCACGTGTCCCAGACGATCGCCTACAGGGAGGGTCTGCCAAAAGGCAAATTGACTATTCGCCTTAGCAGCCCCTCGGTGGAAGGAGGAAGTGGGACAGGAAGTCCCACGCCTCCTGAAGCCCCCACTCCCCCCAAAAAAAATTACATGCCAAATGTTGCATGTAGGGGGGCAAGGAGTGGATTAGGCAGAAGTTCCACTTTTTCCGCTTTAAGCAATAGAGCTTGGTCAGCAGCCTTTACAGTCCAGACCAGAGACACAAGCTCTGTTGGCAAATTCGATTGAAAAAGGACAATCCACGAATAGGTATTTTTATGTGAGATGCTTCAAAGTCTCAGTGGATGGGGCATTAATATAACAAAACGTCCCATTCACACTTGTGAATGGGGCTGACTGTGATTACTTGTGGGAGACCCTGCAATTCGTTGCAGACAGGAAGACCCATTTAAAGCACTGGGAAACTGACAGCACCCGCTTCTATTCAAATCCTAGCAGGCTGACTGCATCCAGGGCTAATCATCTGGAAATCGATCTATGACCAATTACATGCAAACAACTGCTAATTGCGCGGAACTCCACTGGGTCTCCCACAGGTAATCACAGTGGGCCCTATCCATAAGTTTTTTTTCCATGCATGCAAGAATATTATGTAAAACTTGCACAATTTTCCTTACCTAGCACAAAAATATTCAGACTTAGGTTTTTAAATCTTAATCAATTTCACCCAAACTAAAAACAAACAAAAAAAGTTGTGGTTTTTACAAACATTTTGTGACCGATTTACTAAAGACAAAAAGGTTAATCACTTTGCATGGGAATGTAGTGAAAATTCACTCTGCAAATAATACCCAGCGACTTGTAAGGTAAATTTTAAAAAACAGTATTTTGCTTACACATAATTGGATGGTGGAAGTCCGTAGAGCCTCAACATATTTAAGTGAAAATTGCAACTTGAACAGTCTAACTACCTTTAGTAAATCCACACCTTTAGGTGAAAATACAATCCTGTGTGATGAAACAGATGCAACAACTTATGCCGCGTACACATGGTCGTTTTTTGCGATGAAAAAAAACGTCGTTTTTTAAAACGTAATTTAAATTGATTGTGTGTGGGCAAAACGTCGTTTTTTGTCTTCAAAAAAACGACCAAAAAAAATTCCAACATGCTTGAATTTTTTGTGTCGTTTTTCAAAACGTCGTTTTTTGTTTCACAAAAAGTCACAGTGTGTAGCAAAAACGTCATTTAAAACGACGTTTTTCAACCCGCGCATGCCCAGATGCTAGTTATGAAGCGAGCTTCAATGGAAAAGAGTGGTGAACGTAACCTCGCTTTTTGTGAAAAAAACCATGGTGTGTATGCAACATCGTCTTTGAAAAGTGACGTTTCAAAAACGTTGTTTTTTACTTCACAGAAAACGTCGTTTTATTTCATCACAAAAAATGATCGTGTGTACGCAGCATTACACATAGACATTTAGGGCCAGATTCACGGAGCGATTACGCCTGTCTAATTGATGTTAGACTGGAGTAATTTCAAATTACATTTGTTTTTTAGCTAGTCGGAAAGCTCAAACCATGAATAGACGGTTGCGGGCTTCAATTCGACTGGATTACGTGTTCGTATGCCTTCGGATCTACGCTGCAATAAAATTGCGGCCACTGGGTGGACTTCCCATCGTTGTCCGCGTCGGGGTATGCTAATGAGCTTTTGCCGGCGATCCCAGAAATTACGATCTTCATTCGCAATCTCTTATGGCACCTTTAGTCATCTTTTTTATACGTAACACTATACCAGCTTTTTGCTGGTCTAATATTAGACAGCCCATGTTAAGTATGGCCGTCGTTCCCGCGTCGAATTTCTACATTTTCCGACGTCCTTTATTATTTTTTACGTAAGTCGTCCGGGAATAGGAATGTTCGTAAACGCCGCTACTCAAACAACGAATGACGTAACGACGTGATTTCGCGCAATGCACGGCGGGAAATTTCTGAACGAAGCATGTGCAGTTCGATCGCCGCGGGGACGCGCTTAATTTAAATGCTTTAAGCCCCCCAATCGCGTATTTCGATTACGCGGCGAGAAATAGACTACGCCGCCGTAGTGCACGGGCAAAAATCTACCAGGATTCGGCGTAGAGCCTGGTGAAATACGGCAGCGTAGATTATTTCGATTACGCAGCACAATATTAAGTGTATCTGAATCTGGCCCTTAGAATCTTGCAAAGGGTGATAGGAAAGAGGAAAATATTCCAACATGTCACTATAAGTGATAAATATACCTAAATGAACATCCAGCCAGTCTACATAGGAGTTTTTTTTTGGTTCACGCATTTTAGAAATTTGCCCGATGGCCTCAGATGACATCCAATGTCTAGGAGAAATTTGCAGTCATGTGACTTCAATCATCAGCTACAGCAGACCAATATTTTGTACAAAAATTATTAGTGAAATAGGTTTGAATTTTATATCATTTAGACTTCTTCTGGGCTGCACTATGGTATCTACAGCATGTAAACTGTGTTCTTTTCAAAATTGTATCAGAACAGAAGGACATCACATGATGCTTCTTAGAAATGCTAATGGGGATAGACTTGTGGTAAAGCCTATATCTTGGTGTAATCTGTCCTAATGATACCTGATAGCTATGCCACAATACGTCTTGACAGACTTAATTGATTTGTTTAAGGGATTCGAATAGGCATGATCTGTTGAATTGTATATTAGAATACTCATTGTTTGATGCCATTTCGAAGGCCACATAATACCAGCTGCTGCAGAAAGAAACCAGCTTGAATGCTTAAATGCATAGCATGTATAAATAGTATCAGTTAGCCCAAGAAATTTAACATATTTAACTGTACAGTTCAGCACTGGATATTCATAGAGTAAGGAAAGAGATGGTCGGCACTCCTGATCCATGACTAAGGACTAATGTCCGAAACGTGTAGGCTGTTTTACAGCATTGTACAGGTTTACTTAAAGAAATTGTAAAGGTTTTTTTTTTTTTTTTTCCTAAATATGTTCCTTTAAGCTAGGGCATTGTTGGTTCAATAACATTTTCCTTTGATTTCCCTTCTAAATGTTTGTTTTCTTTGTCTGAATTTCTCACTTCCTGTTTCTCGTCAGTAAGCTGTTCTGGCTGACTAACCCCCAGCCAGATGATGGGGGCAAGCTTACTGAGGAGAAACAGAAAGTGAGAAATTCAGACAAAGAAAAAAATTTTTTAGAAGGAAAAGGTAAGTGAACCAACAATGCACTAGCTTAAAGGAACCCATTTAGAAAATAAAAGACAAACCTTTACAATCCCTTTAATAAAAGAATACTATTTTGGATGTCATCGTGAGTGCTGACCATCCCTTTCATTACACGTTAGGTAAGGTATCAGCCTATAGCCCAGAGTCTATGAATATCCAAGGAAGTATATAGGTGCTACAACCTTCCCGCATAAAAGCTCCGCCAGGAGCTCAGACATTGAGGCTGCTGACACCTCCAATGTACCAGAGTAAAGAAAGGGATGGTTGGCACTCCTGAGCCATGACTAAAGACCAACATCTGAAACGTGTAGGCTGTTTTACAGCATTGTACATTTTTACTCAATAAAGGAATACTGTTTCGTAATTATCAGTGAGCTGCAGAGCAGTAATGAGGAAAGCTGCTGGGCCTGCATCCCTTTAGACGTGATCCTATTGGAAATATCTCACCAAAAATGACATTTTAGTTGTAGAGGATGACTTGTATCTTAGGCAGACTTTTGGGAAATTTGGTGAGCCAATCACACAAGCAGGAAATTATGTTTCCGGTGAGTGAGTGGTCAGTACACATTCTGTGTACAGAACAACTACAGGTAGCCATATTGCTTTGCATTTATAGAAAATTACAAAATTGCAAATTGAAAAGGAAAGCTAATTTTTAATAAAATGTAATAACAATATGGCTTGTATCTTAATTTTACATGCTATATTATTTTTTCTTTATTTGCTATTTTTATCCCCACGAATGTGGAGTTACCCTTTAACCGCTTAAGCTCCAGACCATTTTGTTGCTAAAGGACCAGGTCCCTTTTTGCGATTTGGCACTTCGTCACTTTAACTGACAATTGCGTGATCGTGCGACAAACAAAATTGATGTCTTTCTTTACCCACTAACAATAGGTTTTAACTTTTTGCTATAATAAACATCCCCAAAAAATATATAATTATTTTTTTTCCTCAGTTAAGGCCAATTCGTATTCTTCTACATGTTTTTGTTAAAAAAAAATCGCAATAAGCGTTTATTGATTGGTTTGAGCAAAAGTTATAGCGTCTACAAAATAGGGGATAGTTTTATGGCATTTTGATTTTTATCGTGACTGCGACATTATGGTGGACACATCAGACACTTTTGACACCATTTTGGGACCATTGTCATTTTTACAACGATGAGTGCTATAAAAATTCACTGATTACTGTGAAAATGTCACTGGCAGTGAAGAGGTTAACCTGTAGGGGGTGCTGAAGGGATTAAGTGTGTCCTAGTTAGGGATTCTTACTGTGTGGGGGCGTGGCTTGGTGCTTGACGTCACTGATCGTCGTTCCCTATGACAAGGGAACAGACGATCAGTGACACTTTCACTAGGAAGAACAAGGAAAGGTCTGTTTACACTTACCTCTCCCTGTTCTTTAGCTCTGTGACCCAATCGGGGAACACCGGCGGAGATTGGGTCCCACGGGCTCGGTCACGAAGCTCACGGCTGGGTCACAAGCGTGCCGGCGGTGGCACGCGCACAACCCACGGCTAGGCTCTTAAAGGGGATGTACCTGTACGTCCTTTTGCCCAGCCGTGCCGCTCTGCCAACGTATATCATCGTTAGGTGGTCCTTAAGCGGTTAAGTAAACTAAATGATATCCAGTTAGTGTTTATATCTGAACAAGTTAGTGCAAATAAAAAATGTATCACGGACAGTACTCAATTTTCTTTATAACAATTACACTAATACGCCTCAACCATCTACTATCTATTATCTTCTTTACGAAATTAGTGACATTATAGATGGTGAAATGCAAGCTTAAAAACACAAAAAACGTGGAATATTTTTAGCATAATAAATTATTGATATTAAAAACACAACATAACAGGGAGCAGGCTTGATCTGATAAATATTCTAGATTTGAACTTTTTGGTATTTCCAGACTGTATACAAGGCAAAAGCAAAAAAGATCACACTGTCTGTTTCAGGTATATCATGAGAATTAAATCACAATTTGCAGACAGAATTGGCAGTACAGTAAGTTTGTCCTCTTTTTGCCGACACAACGACTTTTTCTACCTATGAATCGACATTTGGAAGCTGGCTTTGTCTCATATTAAAAGTACATAATTCTTGTCCTAGCCCTTTGCAGTTTTTAAGTTTAAACCATAATGGTATGTTCTTTGTGCTTTATTCAGAGAAGCCTCTTCAGTATTCTATTATTTCTCCCCTTCAATACTCAGATCTTTATGATTTTTATATGCTACTAAAATTTCCATTGCACTTAAACACATTTTGAACATAGTTTTATTGATCTGCTGTATAGTCTATACTTGGATGCAATGCTAAAATAAAACATTGATTTAGTGTAGAGTAAATATCTGGTATGCAATGGGTAAAATATTGGATATGTTAGATGAAATTCGAAATGTTTCGGTAGCCTACATATTTAAAATGATTCCAGATGACCTTAGATATTGTTTATTATAAACAAATCTAGTCATTCATTGAACACATGTGTTAACATCATTGTATTGTCTCTACTGACCCCTGCTTAATACAGAATTTGGACTTGGAATACATAAATGTAGCTGTGCATACAGTATATTTTGCATAGATATTCATCAACAAACCATTTTTTTGTTTTAATGGGCTGAATCTACAAAACAAATGGTGAAAACAAACAATTGATTTAAAAGCTCCATGAAACTTTAAAAATTCACCCTTGCATTGGGAATTCCCCCACCTTGCAAACCAGTGGTGGCTGGTTTACAAACCACCCCCAACTCCCAGCTTGCCAGGTCCCCCGGCCGCTCCCCAGCCCTGTTTGCAAGCCCACCAGCCCTGCACTTACCCCACCCAGATCGCAGGTGGCTTTCCTGGCTTCTCCTCCCAGCCAATCCAGTTTTTTTTCCTGGTGGCCAATCCAGTCTCAGGACCTGTTTTCGGTCCTGATTGACCGGGAGGAAAAATAGGAAGACAATAGTGAATGTGGATTCGCTATTGTCACAAGTGGGCGGGCACAAGAAGCAGTGTTCTGTGCCCCGCGCCCAACATTTTTGAAGCCATGTGCTTCACCAAAAAAAAACGTAGAACCCGATGCATCCGGTTCCCCGCATAGACAATAGGGGCTGGCACATAGAGATTAGGGGGGTGACGCCCCTGCTCCCATGAGGGATGGGCCGCCACTGCTGCAATTGTTAAAATTCTCATTTAGTCTAGGAACCAAAAATAGAGCAGACTTCCTCAAGTGCTACGACCAGTTCCCTGCAGCTGCTTTGTATGCGACCGCCTCTGATCACACTCCAGCCTCCTAAACGTATTATTTGTGAAGGTGCTGAGGATTTAACCACAGACTGGAGCTTTGGGGCAGATGAGAATGCATTTGTTCTCAATGCAACAAATGTTTTTGAGGAGCATTTCATCTACTAGTCCCAAGGAGGTGCAAGAGAAAGGGAGTGAGTTTACTAGCAACTGAGTGACATTTGAATCAACAAAAATGGATTCAAATAGAAAAAAGCTGCTTCCAAAGAAAATACATTTATCCACACTATATAATACTAATTGAAATCTGTAGACCTGCAATTAGAGCCCTTTCACACTGCCAGCACCCAAAAAACACTGGTAAAGCGTTGCTAAAACTGCATTTTTCGAGCGCTAGCGGGGCGCTTTTAACCCCCACTAGTGGTCGAATAAAGAGTTAAAAGCACCCACAAAATGCTGCCAAGGCGCTTTGCAGGCCCTACCCATTGATTTCAATGGGAAGGGGCGCTTTAGGAGTGGTGTATTCAACGCTCAAAAAGCGCTGCAAAGAAGCTGCTTGCATGACTTTTTTTTGATGCCCTGCTAGTGCAGCGCCTTATTGTGAAAACACTCAGGCTTTCACATTGGGATTGCAGATTAGGCTTCTTTGAGGCACTTTACAGGCACTTTTTTTTAGTGCTAAAGCGACTGAAAAATACCCCAGTGTTAAAGGGGTCTAAAAAGCAATCCCATCACACACTGGTTCTTAGCTGGGGTAGAAACACATCATGTTAGGGGAAAGGATATGTCTATCAGGACAAAGGAAACATTTCAAACGGATTCACTCAGTCTGTTAATTCATAACTCATACTAATCAGTCTGAAAATGATGCTAATGCATATGATGAAAAGAATACCGTATAGAAAAAAAATAAACAGTATTGACTTTGGTCATATTTTTAAGACCTGGATTTTTTTTCCCCCAAGCCAAAATTGATCATATAGGACAGGGGTCTCCAAACTTTCTAAACAAAGGGCTAGTTTACTGTCCTTCAGACTTAAGGAGGGCCAAATTGTGGACAGTAAGAGTAGAAAACGTCCTGGCATCAGTGGGAGTACATAATGTGCCACCTTTGGTGTCATTGAGAGGAATTGTGCCCCGTCATTGGTTTGACGCTAAGGATGGGGCCCTATTGTTTTTGACCTATCATTAGTATCAGTGGGTGGAATAGTACCCCATTGTTGGACTCAGTGACAGAAAGTATGTCTTATTGCTGTTGTCAGTAGATGGTATAGTGGAATAGTGCTCCATGGGCCGGACATAAACCGGCAAAGGGCTGAAGTTTGGAGACCAGTGATAGGACAGTTGCACTTACAATGCCAAAATGTCATGTTTGCTACTGACTCTCCACAGTTGGGGAGAAAAGTGAGTTCATTATCCTGGATAAGCTGTACAGTAGAGCTTCTTGGACAGGAATGCCGTAAGTAAATAGTACAGGGACTGCTTAAAGCGGGGTTCCAGTCACTTTTTTTTTTTTTTTGCCCATTTAAATATTATGCTGATAAAGTTCCCATTAAAGAGCATCAAACATACCACATCGCTGTGTAAAATAATAAAAAAAAATTGACTCCACTGCTGTGCAGAACAATGTGGCCATTTCCATCTCCTGTGTGGGCAATTGAAGCCCAGTATTTTTTTTTACTCTGCCCGGCGTGTGCATGCTGGGTAAGCTTTGAACCAAGGCTTGTGAGCATTAGAGCACCACTCGTAGCGGCGATTGTTTGTGCCGTTGTCATAACAACAGGCGGTGGCGGAGGAACGTCCCGCCACGTTGTTTTGACAATGAAGATAACAGAATCCCCCACACTGCTCTCTCTCTCTCGTCCTGCACATGAAAAGAAAGGGCTTTGTGCCCTTATTAAACATGGCGCTGTAAACAGCACCTGTACTGTCCTTAGGAGCACACAGACTCCTGAGAAATTATGACACTACTTTCCCAGGAGTCTGTGCGGTGTAGGTTAGAAAGCACAAGCACCGCGGTGCAGGAAGGGGGAAGATTAACTAATCTGCCTAGCAACAACAGTTTAAAGGCACGTAAACATTTTTTATTTTTTTTTGTTAATGGACTAATGACATTTTTTTTTAAACTACCGATGTATAGGTATATTTGAGGGTGGAGATCCGCTTTAAGACACATACATTTGTAAGAACAGATCTCTCCAAAGTGCGGGAGTATCACCTTTTAGACAGTTACCAAAACAAGTATGCCCTGTGCCAGCTTTACTGCAGTGTGACCCTAAAAGACACAAAGCAAAACACAACTAGGTCTTTAAGAGACTGTATGTAATCATCAAGGTCACAAGTGTTCATACTGAGCACATGATAGGAAACCCTGCTGATTGCTTTCCGTTCATTAGTGGTACTGGAGCTGTCAGTGATTGCTCAGTCAGACAACTAGCTGTCATATGTAGGCTATAGATTACCCACATCACAAGGACCTGTACCTGGGGACATTGAGTTACAATGAAATCAGAATATAAAACAATGCTTCAAGCTGTTACTGCACATAAGTGTCAATAGTTATGGTACTTCTGGAACTGTCTGAAGATTCCACCTCTTAACTATCCTTATGCATTAAATACTAGCTTATTAATGAAAGACTTACCTTGAAACAATGTCCTCCTGTCACTGCTGCAGAAGCTTCCATCTTTACCCGATCTTCCATCTGCGTTTGCAAGTTGCGACCACTTGAATGGAGCCCCGATTATGTCACTCCCGTGCATGGGCATGGGAGTCATGGCAGATGCACAGAGCTCTAAAGGAACGGCATTGGTTTGCCGTTCCTTCAGAGCGCATGTGACGATGATATCACTGGCTGCCGCTCAATAAAAAATGTCCTAAATAGTGCACGTTTAAGATACTGTATATTAATTTAACCGCCAGGAAAGCTTTAGCATAAGCGTACCTGTAGGTAAAATAAAAATAGTGACTTCACTACCACTTTAATAAAACTGCTACATTGTATATATTTCAAGTCATACCTCAGAGCCATAGTGATTGAGAATCAGTTAAGCATGACAGCAAGATTAAAAAGAACAGTTTCCCTTAAAACATTACTGCCTGGTGAATTATGAGCATGTTATATTAAGCTGTAAACAGTAGAAGTCTTTAAACCTTAAGAACATTGTGTAATGCAATTTCGTGCGAGGAATTAAGGGACAGCAAAATTCTGGTATGGAAAACGCTATATCAGAATTTATTTTTATTTTTTTATAAAGAATAGAATAACCTTTAAGCAGTTTAGAAACATCCTCATAAAACATATTAATGCACAATTTTGTTTTCATTGCGCAAAGTATTAAAAAACTACCCAACCAACTGATATCGCTAGACAAACAATTCCCAAAGTATCTTTTTTTAGCACCTAAACTTCTGTACAACCAGTCTGCTTATACATGGACCGGCTGAATTTTGATCCATCTATGGCCAGCTTAAAGCCAGGTACACACCATCATTTATAAAAAGTTTAAAAAACTCAGCTCCAGTTGGAGTCACTATACTAACCATGCAAGGTTAGTCCAGTAATCTCCCCACGCTGAGCTGTTGTGTTTAGACAGGGGGACATGGGCATACGGGGGACACGAGGGACACAGGGGACATTGCCCCCCCCTGCCAGATCACTCCAATCAGCGCCCTCTGCCACTGGCCGAGAGCACTGATCAGGAGTCGACTGGATGCTGGTTTCCCAGGATAGAAGCCAGGCGAATGGCATTCGTGCAGAATGATACCTCAGGGAGAGAAAACTGGGTGCACATGAGAAAGATATACATTAAATAGTTGTATCACAGCAGGGTGGAACTGTGAATGCACAAATAGTGCCACGTCCTATCTTAGTTGGAAAGCTATTGGACAATATCTTGGACTTTATAGGCACAACAGTACACAAAGTTGTATCAATGCGCCGATTCCCCAAGCTAGATACGTCGAAAAATAAGGCTTCAACCGCCCGACGTAACTTGCCTACGCCGGCGTATCGTGGGCGCATAGTTACACTGTTACGCATAGTTACATAGTTACATCTTCCCATTTTAAATATGCAAATGAGTAAGATACACTGATTCACTAATGTACTTGCGCCCAGCGCATGTTTTAAGCGATTTGCGCAAGGGTTACGTCCGGCGTAAAGTTATCCCTCATATAGGAGGCTCAACCCATGCAAAGGTATGGACCAGGGAACGGACGGCATCAAATTTTACGTTGTGTATGCCGGTTACGTAGTACGTGAATAGGGCTGGGCGTAGGTTACGTTCATGTCGTAGGCAGTAATTTCAACGTGACTGTAAGCATGCGCACTGGGATGCATCCAAGATACGACGCATGCGCCATTCGTTTTTAGTACTTGTTTGAAGCTCAGCCCATCATTTGCATGGGGTCACGCTTTATTTAAATGTAACACGCCCACTTCCAGCCCACTTCCACCTACTTTGACTTACGACGGCTTACGCCGATGACTATACGCTACGCCGACGCAACTTTGGGAGCATTTGCTTTGTGAATTCCATGTTTGCCTCTCAACATTGCGCCGTCGTAGCGTAAAGAAGATACGCTACGCCCGCATAAAGATGCGCCCTACAGGGCTGCTGCCACCGCATTAGTTGGTCCTTTTGGATGGCGGTTATATGTTAGAGTCTCTTTTATGGTATGTCACAAGTTTTGCATGTTGGGCCTCTTAAGGGGGGTCACGGTTGTTTGTCTTTCCATTAGTGGTGATTTTTTACTTTAACAGACTTCTTTAAACTCACCTATGTGTCTGTAATTCTTTATAGGTATTATTATGCAGATATTGAGGAGATTGTTGCTCCTAACCTATTGAGGGGCTGAATACCACTTTCTACAATTTCCATTGCTATTTGGTGCCAAACCATTTCGGCTAAATGAGTATCCAATGGTAGCAAGCAATTCTTTCCCCCTTGAGTGAGTCCACTCTCCATACAATCTTACCCATTGTGGGTTATTTACTAAGGCAAATCCACTTTGCACTGAAAGTGTACTTGGAAGTGCAGTTGCTGTAGATCCGAGGGGGACATGCAAGGAAAATAAAAAACAGCATTTTAGCTTGCACATGATTAGATAATAAAATCAGCAGAGCTTCCCATTATTTCAGATCTACCCCTCAGATTTACATCGACTGCATTTCCAAGTGCACTTTGCACTTGTAGTGCAAAGTAGATTTGCCTTTCGTAAATAACCCCCGTTATGTTGTCCTATATTGTATAGTGAAGTTATCTTATTTATATTCCATATACTATTTAGATTTATTTGATGGCCTGTGACATACTCTGCATCTCCCGTCAATCTTGGCTATTGGTTTATCCGACTATTACATTAATATCATGTGCTATCTTATATTGTAAGCCCATATGTTGTTATTGTTCAAGTTTGACTCTGTATTTGTATGCCTTTGTGTTACACACTTAGGGGGTTATTTACAAAAGGAAAATCAACTTTGCACTACTAGTACACTTGGAAGTGCAGTCACTATAGATCTGAGGGGGACATGGAAGGAAAATAAAAAACAGCATTTTAGCCTGCACATGATTGGATGATAAAATCAGCAGAGCTTCCCCTCATTTCAGATCTACCCCTCAGATCCACAGCGACTGCACTTCCAAGTGCACTTCCAGTGCATCTACAAATGCACTTGCAATGCAAAGTGGATTTATCTTTTGTTAATAACCCCTTTAGTGTGAGTTTTGTTACCCGGACAACATCCTATGAATGGTATCACACTAATTACATACCTTATGATACCACTTGTTGGTGGCGGTTACCTGTATTTGTACTGGTGGGGCTTTTGGTGGTTATTACCAATTAGAGGGACAATGATCAATGTCTTGTTTGATACTTGTATGAATATAGAAGTTGTAACTATTGTTCTTAAGGTCTATTATCGCTTTTTTTTAGTTTAGAATATCTGCCAACCCCCCGAGGAAGTGCTGATGCAATATGTAGAGCTGCATTATATCACATCTACCTACACCAAGCCCGATTGGATACTGGCACCCTCTACAATTTCGATGCCTATACACCTACTAGGAATGGCCCTGGGTGGTTATGGTGGTGTGACATATGCTTTTTAGGCAATACTTGCATTGGGGTATTTTTTTTATGTGTTTATATTTTAATCATTTTGTAATAAAGCATGTCAACTTTTTTACTCAACTTTGTGTACTTTTGTGCCTATAAAGTCCATGATAAGAAAGCAGAGAGACCTTGTAAATGGCAGCAAAATTTAGACCAGCCTTTCTCAAACTTTTTACTCCAGAGAGACCCTTGAAATAATTTTCAGGTATCGAGGGAACGTCTGCTAAGAATAGTCCATCTGCGAGTCATTGGGAAAATGCCCCTTACATTGTTGGCGGTCAGTGGGAAGAATACCCACGTTACAGTGGTGGCCAGAATGCCACTCTTGCAGTCATGTTGCTGACTCGGCAAAGTGGCATTGGACCTTGAACTATGCAGGCACCATCAGTTGGCAGATCAGTTAGCCACAGCTGAAGGAACACCTAGCAACCTCTGGAGGAAACTAGCTGGTCTTGACATTAAAGTTATTATTGTTTTTATCTAATTTTTACACAATTGTCTTCTGTAGTTTTGTATTGCATTAAATATATATTTGTTCACTGGTCCTTACCATGGCTCTACCTTACTGTTTGACAGCTTTTTAGATATTACCCACATAGGGGGGTACATTGTTTTTAATACGTTGACTTGCTATGTGACAAGATGATGTTATATAAAAATGGTGCATAGCACTGCAAAGTTAAAAAGCAAGGAGTAAGCAAATATGGCTACTGGTATTATTATAGGCAATTGCAATTGACACACACTCAAAGACAACAATATGAACTGTGGCATACAGATATATAGAACCAAAATAATAGTCAACGTATACAAACAACCAAAGAAAAAAAGGCAACCTTATTTGGGCCAGAAAAATTTAAAGAAAACTGAGTCATACAAGTATGTTGTATAACAATATCAGAACAGACAAATAATAAAATCAATTATATAAACACCCATCACATGTGTGACTATACCACTGTTGTTATGATAAAATAACCCAGATATCATAAATAAGTGGAATATTGATCTGTCTTTGTTTGGCAATCTAATGATTTTTATTTATTTTCACAGCTGTAATAAATCTCAAGTTCTCCAGATGGAGACAATGCAATTGATTCTTTTTAGATAAAAAAAAATGATGTTTGGGTTTTAATAAATAATCATCGTATGACCTTTTTGAACAACATTAGTAACATGCTGATTTTAGCTGGTCTGGCTGGTGGAATATCTTCAAGGTGGCAAACCTACATATAATGAAAGCCATAATACTACTGTATCAATTCAGGAGACCTAGTGGGAAAACAGCCAACAAGGTACAGTGATGTCATAATGTACAGCAGACTGCAGAGCCTGCAACTAAATGATGTAATTGAAGGTCTTTAAGAGAAGCTGTATAATTTTGGAACTTTAAAATAAAAGGTTAAGGATTATAAATTAACAAACATACATACCCATGTACAATAGATGTAATATTGATCTGATGCTGCAGCTCTCCCTCCCCCAATGGCTTTAAAACAGAGAACTGAACAATCAAATGCCCTGATCATTTCAGTTCTAGGGTCTGTTCTGAGCACAAAGCAGTGGCTGTTAGTCATTGCTTTGTGCTCTGTCCTTCCAGCGCTCACTGGAGCACCAGACTATGGAGAAGGCGGGAGCAGCCGGCTCTGTCTTTAAGCAGTGCGTTGGACCAGCTCTTTGAAGTCAGCCATCGGCAGGCTTTAGTCTGCTGTTGGCTGGGTCAAAGGAGTGCTGACTACTGTGACCCACAAGAGAAGTATGACCAAAAGAGCCTTGGTCATACTTCTCCTTAAATGAACTCCCTAATTATCAGTTTTCCTAATAACACCATTTAAAAATACATCTGAGACAATAAGAACAAAAAGAGCATTCAAAAACGACTCCCTACAGTAAACAACAGTATACAAGTTGTGACAGGAAGTCAGGTAAATCTGTGGGTGTTGTCACAGATGGGAGATACATTTCTGCCTTGTTTAGACAATACACCAATTACTACCAGGTGTCGAGTGCAGAAGTAGCCGTGAGTGAGAAAGACTTCTGAAGAGGTGAGGTGGTTGTTGATTTTTCTGTGTTATAACAATTTAAAAGACTTTTGTTTCTCTGCTGTATGACCAGCAGTGACTGCCCAGCAGTAGGCTATGCCAGACTCCATAGATAGGTTCCTGTGTGGTGAAGGTAGACGCCCCAAGTGGCCAGGGTTTACTTTATGTTTTGTTTTGTTTATGCTGTTTGGATGCTTGCACTTGTTTCCAGCAATATGGAAGAATAAACCAAACTCTTTGTTTTCAACTGTCTTCGGCTGCCTCTCTGTATAGTTCAGTGTGTAGTGAACCCATCCAGGGGCTTACACACTCCCTCTACTGAGCTAACCCCTTACAAAGTATACATTTATATGATAGCAGGGATTTAAGACCCAGTATTCACCGCATGCACTGTCATATTTTTCTGTTCCTCACAATGCACGCCAACCAACTGCATAGACAGAGAAAATGCCATTGCATTTAATAGGTACCCTTTATTGGTCTGAATCTCAGCATTTGTGACCGGGTCCTGGATGCCATAGTAGGGGCATTACTCTCTGCTGTTCAATTCTGGCCAATGAAGTGTATGGCAATACAAAGTATGTGATACAATACAAAGTATGTCTGTATGGGTAATGATAAGAATGAGACCTCAAAGATCTTACGTTTCTATTTTCTATATCTTTATTAACCACTTGTCATCTGCCCACCGTCAAATGACGGCGGGCAGACGACTCCATTGTTCTGACATCACGTCATATGACGTGATGTCCCTTTAAAGCCGCGGGCGGGCGCGCGCGCGTCGCCGGCGGCGCGCGTGCGCACCCGCCGCTCTGCGGGGATCCCGTGCGAGTGCCCGGCGGCAACGATCGCCGCCGGGCACACGCGATTGCTCAGTAACTGAGCTGGGATGTGCAGCTCTGTGTGTAAACACAGAGCTGCACGTCCCTGTCAGGGAGAGAGGAGAGCGGTTGTGTCCCTTGTACATAGGGACACAATCGGTCACCTCCCCCAGTCACCCCCCCTACAGTTAGAACACTCATAGGACACACATTTAATCCCTTCCCCGCCCCCTAGTGGTTAACCCCTTCACTGCCAGTCACATTTATACAGTAATCAATGCATATTTATAGCATTTTTCACTGTATAAATGTAAATGGTCCCAAAAATGTCAGAAAAGTGTCCGAAATGTCCGCCATAACGTCGCAGTCCCAATAAAAAAATCGCAGATCGCCGCCATTAATAGTAAAAAAAAAAAAATGCCATAAACTATCCCCTATTTTGTAAACGCTATAAATTTTGCGCAAACCAATCGATAAACGCTTATTGCATTTTTTTTTAACCAAAAATATGTAGAAGAATACCTATCGGCCTAAACTGAGGGAAAAAATATTTTTTTTATATATTTTTTGGGTTATTTATTATAGCAAAAAGGAAAAAATATTGCATTTTTTTAAAAATTGACGCTCTATTTTTGTTTACAGCGCAAAAAATAAAAACCGCAGAGGTGATCAAATACCACCAAAAGAAAGCTCTATTTGTGGGAAAAAAAGGACGCCAATTTTGTTTGGGAGCCACGTCGCACGACCGCGCAATTGTCAGTTAAATCGACGCAGTGCCGGAAGCTTATATTTTGTCTGGGCAGGAAGGGGGTGTAGGTGCACAGTAGGCAAGTGGTTAAACAAAAATAACTCATACACATCCACTACTTAATTGCCCTGTACTCTATTTTCCGTATTGTGTATTTCTGCCTTAATGTATTACCTTCTCTAAGCTCCCAAAAATATAATATACCTATTCATTTCTATGAGATTGGAAGAAGCAGTGCATGCCACCCGAGAGGCAGCCAAGAGAGGGCAGCTATGTGGGACCATGGAGAACAAATGTTGGCACCTCTAACAGAAAGTCATATCACAGCAACAGCAAAAAAAGGACTGGAGATTTTAGAGAAGGCCGAGAGTAACAGAAGGTACATCTTTGAACTAGGAATACATACTGGAATAGTTAAGAAAAAAATTGAGGATTTCTGTCAGAATCTGCAGGTATTTTTTTGTACTTGCAGCATTTTAAGCCCCCGGCCATTATGCAGCTTAAAGACCAGACCACTTTTTGTGATTTGGCACTGCGTCGCTTTAACTGACAATTGCGCGGTCATGCGACGTGGCTCCCAAACAAAATTGGCGTCCTTTTTTTCACACAAATAGAGCTTTCTTTTGGTTGTATTTGATCACCTCTGCGGTTTTTATTTTTCTGCGCTATAATAAAAATAGAGCGACAATTTTGAAAAAATTGGAGGGGATGGTCAGGCTGGGATCTTAAGGGGGACGTACATGTATGCCCTTGTGCCCACCCGTGCCATTTTGTCAACGTATATCGTCATGTGGCGGTCCTCAAGCTGTTAAAGTGACAAAACATGTATTGCAGAGATGTGCTGAGATTTTTATTTATTTTTCATTTTGCCGACACAAACCATATAAGCTTTAGGTTTATTTAAGATAATGGTCTGTGAAACAAAACTACTATGCTGTTTTGAAGTAATAGAAATACATTCTAATACAATCCTCTTAGAGCCAGTCATTCATATCTTATTTTGTAACATCATTTCAAGCAAAAATAAGGCAGAAATGAAGGTCAAAAACCTAACACGACATTTTGTCAGTTAGGATCCAGCAAAAATAGGTTTACTCATTTGCATCTGCATACACAATTGCAAAACACACCACAATGATCAGTGTGTGTATCACAGTTACCCAGAGGCCAGAAAAAAATAGAATTTCTCAGATAGAGAAATATATCCAAAACACACTTATTTTTTTTTAACAGTCACATTTAATTTCAAGGATGACAGCCTTTGGTGATATATAAACGCCCTGATACTTTCATCACTGAAACAGGTACAAGACTTGAACATTATGCAGAAATGTACAGTAATAGAGGTCATACTTTGCAAATAACAGATTATATAATATAAATACATAGAGCACCAAATACATGTGTGGAAAATTCACATGGCCTGGCCTATAAAAATAAAGATATAGGCGGGTGACGCTGGCCATGGTTTTCTATTCATCTTTCCCGCCACCACTACATGTAGGGATAGAGCGCAGCAGCGGCAGGCAGCTTATGTGTGTGTGAAAACCCCCTTCTCCCTACCCTATTTATGGCATTACGCTGGCCGATCAGACGGAAGGGGAGGACATGGCTGCCACTCTACACCCTGGGAGATGTAGTTTGAAAGGACAAGGATTGCTGTGCTGTGTGAGGCAAAGAAACTAAGTCCTCAACAGATTGTGGGACTCAGGAGGGTGTGAAGTTGTATGTTTACAGAGGACATGTCAACTGTGCATGCTTAGCCCCCTTGTGATAACAATAAAGTAAAAAAAAAAAAAAGTGTAAAAAAAATGCATAGCACCCCCATTACATCTGCACACTTTCCAAACAGTGCAGTGTAGAGTGTGCACATGTGCAGTATGTAAACATTAATCGTGCCACTTGTGTTAGGTTTGCCATAATTCATGGTTAACTCTAAACTGATAATCTGTAAAGCAGAATTTTGGATACCATGCTTTTTCACGGCGTGTGAAATTTTACGACTTGACATGTCTGGTATCTATTTAATCAGTCAACCCCCGGCTTCTATATTTTACCAAAAAATGTAGCCCTTTGGGCTGATTCACATGTGAGATTGGGGGATAGTAACAACCCACAGCTGACCTGCGCTCTTAGAAACCCCCAGCTGTTACCGACTTAAGCTGCAGAGGCAGTGGCTGGAAGCAGTGCCGATCCTGACCTCCCTGGGGCCCTAAGCAAAATGACATGTCACATTAAAGTTGAGAAGCGGGGGGGGGGGGCTGCCAAAAATGACATGTCACATTACAGTTGAACAGCTGCCGACAGTGACATGTAAAAGATTAAAGTTGAGAAGCGGGAGGGAGGGGTGTTCTGCTGTCAGAAATGATGACATCTTACATTAAAGTGAGAAGAGGGGGGTGCGGTACCTCTTCTCCCATGCAGCCAGCGAGTTGAGAAGCGGGGTGAGGAACCGAAAATTACTTCTCACCAGGCGGGGCCTCTAGTAATATGGGGGGGCCCTCCGGAGCTTTGCAGGGCCCTAAGCGGCTTGCATAGTGAACCTATAGGGTGGATCGGTCCTGGCTGGAAGTGTACAAATACCATGGCCACGTTACTTTACTTCTCAGCCAGTGCACGAATTATACCCCCTGTCAAATGTGACCCATTGCAATGGGTGGCGCTGCTCTTCAAATGCCCTGAAAAGCACATGGTTGCCCTGAAAAGCCTCATTGCCTGTCAAATGTGACCCAAAACTGATTGCTCTTGAGAGAGCAAAGCACATGTTTTTTTTAAATTCTGCTGTACAATTTTATTTATTTATTAACTTTTTTAGAATTATGGAATATAATGGGTCTAAACAGACTGATGTCTTACTTTTGAGATAGAGAAAGCGACTGAGGACATAGAATCCTTGGTCCCTTTCTCTGCTGTCTCAGCTGCACTACAGTTGAATAAATAGGAAGTTGAGGCATCCTGTTAATTTACAGTTTACTATGTTTCAGTTATAAATTAACACGATCAGTACATTCACTGTGTTCTTTCAGGAGAGGAAGGGGCTGGTAATAATTACATATTTACCCCTCCAGCTCTCCATTCTGAAACAATCCCCTTGTGTGCCCTGCAGCTGGTGGAAGGGAGAAGAGGTGCAGTCCGCAGCAGCACTGTGTTGGGGGGGGGGGGGTGCCCAGACAACATAGAGCAAGGGATGTGGGGTCATAAGAGTAGTGGGGGGTTGGGCAGGAAATGTAGTTAATGGAACCAATCTTTCTGTGGCTTCCCCTGCAGTACAGCTAGTGGGATAGAGAGATTGAGATGCCTGCTGCGTTACAGTGCCACAGTAGGATCGGTTCCAGTGATAAGTCAGTACAGCTGGTCTTCCTGCTTAGCGGGTACCAGGGCATCCCCGTTGAACTGATGGGGTCTGGACCCAGTACAGAAGGCCCAGAAGTACCCCCTTATCATCATTAGCCCCTGACAGCAAGTAGTTTTACGATTTTTTAAGACGGTCTGGCAACAGAGTCTTTTTTAAGTGATTTTAAGTGTAACACTAACATTAAATAATGGTTTATCATCTTTAAAATTGTTCTATATTTCGCCTGTCCTAAAGTCACCAACCCCCAGACGCTTGTGTGTGCTCCCAACTGATTCTGTGTGCATTTATAGACACACAAAATGCCCAGCCACGCCCTTGCACCCTCCTTCATACACTAAGGTGACCAGATTTTTTAAATGAATTCGGGGGACATACTGTATTTTTTGTTTACTAGTAATGGCAACAATCAGCGACTCTCTGCCCTTTACCGCCCGCCTTACAGCCTGTCAAGTCTTACTCTTCGGGCCCCGGCTACTACTGGGTGGGGAATGGAGCGGAGGAAGATCACTCCGCCAGGGAAGACAATGAGATAGGCAGGTGGCTGGCCAGGACTTGAGCCAAGGCATTAGAACATGGGAGTGGAGCTGAATGGAAATGTGCCCAAAACCGAAGAAATATTCCCTCCGCTCCAACCAGCACATGATCACCAGAAAGGGGCACAGATAATGGGAAAAATACAACCCCCCTATGCTCGTAGGCACGACAGAGCAGGGGTGTGTAATTATAATTTTTTTATTTTAATTCAGCACTGATTGTCTTTGAAATTGCCCATGCCCCCTATTAAATCCAATCTGGGGACAAAACCAGGGACAGACTTTGACCGGGGACAGTGTCCTCAATCAGGGGACTGTCCCCTGAAACTGGGGATGTCTGGTCACCCTATCATACACAGCACCAGTCGGGAGCACGCACACACACAGATATCTCCTTAGCAGTAGCTTATGGCTCCAATGCCCTCAGTACCCTCCTCTGCATCTTAAAGATTAGGGGAAGTGCAGCATCGAACATGGGAGACTAGTAGCGGTGAACATAGATGACAGCTAATTGTTTGGGTACGTAGGCATAGATTGGTACTTTGGCATTTTTTATCCTCAACAATGCATAAGGCCTCGTACACACGATCGGACATATCCGATGAAAACGGTCCGCGGACCATTTCCATCGGATATGTCCGATCGGGAGTTTGATCCGATGGCGTGTACACACCATCGGATCAAATTCCCCGCCGCCGGACGGCGCGGTGACGCGGCGGTGACGTTGACGCCGCCGCGTCATCGCCACGTCACCGCACCAGGAAGTAAAACACTTCCACGCATGCGCCGAATCCATTCGGCGGCGGCGCGGCGGCGGTGGGGCACGACATGTCTGCTGGTAAGTGTACTAACCAGCAGACATGTCGGGCGGACAGATTCCACCGGATGGATTTCAAAGCATGCTTTGAAATCTGTCGGGTGGAGAAATCTGTCCGCTAGCCCATACACACGAGCGGAGATGTCTGCTGAAACGGTCCATCGGACCGTTTTCAGCGGACATATCCCCTCGTGTGTACGAGGCCTTAAGGTTACAAAAAAAAAACACCTGGAGATTAGTACCCATTTAAGATGCTCTACCAATACTCAAGTTCAGGAGACTGAACGCCATCACTATAAACTTCCTTTAATCAATATATGATAAACATATTTCAAAAATGCAAAAGAAAGAAAAGGGAACAAAAGCACCCAAGGTGTCAACAAAACAACAGTTTTTTTAAGGTGATGATTACTTCCAAATTGCAATATGGTTGCTGTTCTGCAACTTTCTACATGTTACCACACTGTGCCAAACTATGACTATAAGGAAATCCTGATTCATTCAACAATAATGAGGTTACAAAAAAAAAGATCACTTACCAACTGGTGTATCTTCGTTAATTAGCAAGTATGTATCAAAGAAGTAGTTCAGAAAATATGGTAATCTGTTGTACGCCAAACCTGAAGAACAAAGCATATGATATATTGAAAAAAGCATGTCCAAAAAAAAACTAATTTAAAAACAAAAAGACCATAAAATATTTGTTACGTGATTAATACACAAACTCCAAATGTCTTGTAAGATAGCTTATATACTTGACTTATAGAATGTATATTGCATGTCACCGATTGTATTTGTTGTCCGATATGTTTCTTACTTTAAACATCTCAGTAGTTCTCAGTATTACTTAGGCCCCTTTCACACGGCCGGATAGAATGGTGCTTTTAGCTGCGGATTTTACCACAGCTAGAAGCATACAATGCTTCCTATGACATCATTCACACACTACGGTTACCTACAGTTTTGTTACCCACAGTTTTGTGAGGATAGAAAGAATAGATCTCAATGCGTCCAGCTGGGAAATCCACCAGCTATCGGCACATAACCGCAGGTAATCGCAGTGCACTGTGTCAGCTGCGTTTGGTATGAACCTTGAGGGGAACTCCACACCAAATGTCAAATAAAAAACCATCATGGGTTCCCCCTACAGGAGCATACCAGGCCCTTGAGTCTGCTATGGATTTTAAGGGGAACACCGTACACCGAAAAGCTGCGTGGGGTTCCCCCAAATTCCATACCAGACCAGTATCCGAGCAGCAGCCCGGCCGTTAAAGTAAAGTAATTTATTAGTCAGCTCCGGGGCCCCCTCTCTTCTTTAGCTCTTTTACGAGGGGGGGGCTTCTTCGATGTCTTCTGCGGGGGTCCCAGTCTTCACCGCCATCTGGTTCTCTTCTGTCAGGGGGAGGGGCGCTTTCTTTATTAGCTCTTTTACAGCGGCTCCCTCCCGGGCTTCTCCAACGTCTTCTGCAGGGGGGGTCCCGGTCTTCACCGCCGTCTGGTTCTCTTCTGCCGAGGGGGGGGGGGGGGGGGGGATTTCTTCTGCAGAAGACATCGAAGAAGCCCGGGAGGGGGCCGCTGTAAAAGAGCTAATGAAGAAAGCGCCCCTCCCGGTGGAAGACAACCAGATGGCGATAAAGACTGGGACCCCGCAGAAGACATCGAAGAAGCCCCCCCTCATAAAAGAGCTAAAGAGGAGAGGGGGGCCCCGGAGCTGACTAATAAATTAGTTTAAAAACCCTGTGTAGTGTGTTTTTTTTAAAAAAAATTCCCGCCAGGTGAATGGGTAGGGGTATAATGTACCCCATATTCATTCACCTAGGGTGGGGAGCCAGGATCTGGGGGCCCCCTTATTAAAGGGGGCTCCCAGATTCCGATAAGCTCCCCTCCCGCATACCAGACACAGTGCTTGGTATTGGCAGGGATCTAAGTCGGATCCTCGTTCAATATCGTGCCGTGGCTAAACGCAACCGCAGCTAAAAGCACTGTACAAATGCAGCTGACCACTGAACCTGGAGTCTTCAATTCCAGCAAAACATAAACATGCTTTTATCTGCGGCAAAACAGCCGTCCGTGTGAAAGGCGCCTTAAAGTGGTTGTAAAGGCTCTTTTTTCTTAAAATAACAGGGTGAAACTTATCTGCTCTGTGCAGTGGTATTGCAGAGTGGTCGCTTACCTGCTCTTCTGTCGTTCCCCATCAGAGCTGTCCACTCCTTTTCTCTGAGTGCCCCCATAGCTAGATGTGTGCTGTGGGGTCACTTGAGTGGGTATGCTCCCAAGCTGAGCTCTGTGCGCATATAGACACACACAGCACAGCCCCGCCCTCTCTTCTTCCTCACAGTACTTAATTGACAGCAGCAGGAGCCCATGCATCCTGCTGCTGCCTCTGTCTCCTGTGAGAAGAGGGAGAGTGAGCAGTGCTTATGCAGTCAGGCACAGTGCTGGATCAAGCGAAAAGTCAGGTAAGTATTTGGGGGGTGGAAAGGAGCAAATTGTACAACATTATTTACTTTAAAGGAGGGAATGCATTAAAGTAAAAAAGGTCTTCCCTCTAGAACCACTTTAAAGTTACACATGACTTACAGTGTCCCTGACCACCTCCACAAAAGGTACAGTGTTTCTGATCCCCACCACACAAGTCCAATTGTCCCTGATCACCGCCACACCAGTCCGATGTCCCCGATTATCTCCTTGCTAATCATAGTGTGACCATAAGGACTTGTTCACATGTGTGATGGCCTCTGAAGACATTGACAAATAATTACTATTTCAAAAAAACATATTATGCCTTATACTAAATACCACTATATATTTTTTTTTAAATGGGCAATTTGTGGGGTATTTAAACTGGCCTGGCAGGATTGTTCAATTTTCTAATATTTATACCATAGTTTGTAGACTCTATAACTTTCACACAGACAAAATAATATACACTGATTTAGGGTACCGGTATTTTTTTTACTAAAGAAATTTAACAGAATACAACTTGGACTAAATTTCTGAAAAAAGAGAATTTTATTTTTCAAAATGTTCTATGCTTTTTCATTTATAACAAAAAAAAAAAAAACTGTGGCGATTATAAATACCATCAAAAGAAAGCTCCCTCGCTTTCAAAAAATGATAAAAATGTAATTTAGGTACAGTGTTGCTTGACTGAGTAACTGTCATTCCAAGTGTGACTGACAATGCTGAAATCTGAAACATGGCCTGGGCAGAAAGGGGTGAAATTGTCTAGTCTTCAGGTGGTTAAGGCAGTCTTAGCTGTGTTTAGCCATCTTAATTCTTGTTTAGACTAGGGATGAGCTGAACACCCCCCCCCCCCCACCCCCCGGTTCGGATCACACCAGAACATGTGAACAGACAAAAAATTTGTTCAAACATGTTAACACCGTTAAAGTCTATGGGTCACGAGCATGAAAAATCAAAAGTGCTCATTTTAATGGCTAATATGCAAGTTATTTTCATAAAAAGTGTTTGGGGACATGTATCAATGCAAAAACAAGTTTTAAAAATGGAAGTTTTTTTGAGAGCAGTGATTTTAATAATGGTTAACGTGAAACAATAAAAGTGAAATATTCCTTTAAATTTCATACCTGGAGGGTGTCTATAGTATGCCTGTAGAGTAGAGCGTAGAGTAGAGTAGAGTGTTTCTGTGTTTAGAACTGTCCCTGCACAAAATGTTTTTCTAAAGGAAAAAAAGTAATTTAAAACTACTTGCGGCTGTAGCGCCCCCTTGCTTTTTGTGGGGGCGTTACACTTAAGTTAGTGGGGAATGGGAGAGTTACATGGCTCCCATTCACAATTTGTCAAATTTGGGCTGCTGCCATTTTCCAGAACTGTCCTGTGGGCCGGTCTCCACCCCTGGGCGGCAGCTGGTGCTAGAGGGGTTCTGGCAGACTCGTTTTCCTCAGCAGCCAATCAGAGGGGTTAGTTCCCTCACTAAGGCATGCTGAGGGAGGATATATCTGGGGCAGCCGCCTTGGCCTCGGGGCCGTTCTTGCTTTCTGTGGGGTCCGAGTTCCAGGTGCGGCATCCACCTTCAGTGTGTGGGCATCCATGGACCCCGCAGCCGTGGCCTACCTGGCCGAAGTTGCGCACCAGGCGGAGCTTCATTCTAACATGGAGAGGGATCCCAGTAGCTGCTGGGTCCCGAACTCATCCTAAAAGATCCCAGGCTGGAAAACGTACGGTGGGGGATCAGCTTGAGGAGAACCCGGAGGCAGGTGATCCAATAGGGCTTGAACGAACCATCTGGGATCCAGGGACTCTAAATAAATCTATTGGGAGGACTAGCTCATTTCAATTTCATGCTCCTCAAGTACTAGGCCTGTGGCAGAGGCCCGAGCCAGGCCTGTGGCAGAGGCCTGGTCCTCCCAGCATTTGTAAGTGATGTTCCGGCTGCCAGGCCTGTGGCAGAGACCTGTCCCGATGCACTTTACCCATTCCAATTGGAGTGGTGACGATCTGAGTTCATCATTGCTGAGAGTCAGATTTCCCTCCTTAACCTTTTTGATATCCAAGGCCTGATACTCAAATCCTCTCTCTCTGCTCATCAACCTTTCCTGTCCTGTACCATGTTGATGAAGGTCATGTTGGGCCTTGGAATAAAGCATTGAAGAATACCCAACTAAAGACTGGACATTCGCTATTTTTCTCCTCCACTCACAAGTATCACCCCTAGACACCTGCCAGGTAGCACAACACACCGATTCCACTTATACTCAGCGGCTCCTGAATGGGGTAGTGCTACACGGCTATTAATAAATTGTCGGTCCCGGCAATACAAGTCATTGAAAAAAATGGCAGGGGTTTTCCCCCCAGTCAATTACCAGGCCCTTTAGGTCTGGTATGAATATTAAGGGGAGCCCCTAACCGGAAAAAAAGTGTGGGGTCCCCCCCAAATTCCATATCAGGCACTAATTTTAATGGTTTATTTGTACAATAGGTGTTGCGGATTACAAATTGTTATTATGTCTACACCTTGATAAAGAGGGACACAATGTTTTTTCTCTTTGGATCATATTAATTGCACTGCTATGTAACTAAACTAGGCAGTTACCTTTACTTTAGCGTGCTGTTATATGAAGAGGTATAATATTATTAATGGGACAATAGTACCCATTTTCTGGTAGGTCTGAAGAAAATTCCTGTTTACTAAATATTTACAAGGTCCCTACCCTGGTAGGTAATGCTTATAGTTTGTTTTTTTGAGACACTTTTTAGAATGAGTCCCATGAGGTATAACTTTTCTACAAATCATAAAATAAGACTAATGCTGCGTACACACAAGTTCATCTGATGAAAACGGTCTGATGGACCGTTTTCATCAGACTAAGGCTGGGTTCACACTACGATTTTTCCATCCGTCAGCCGCATACGATTTATATGAAAAAACGTATGCGGCTGAAACTGATTGAACCGTACGTAAACGTATGCGTTTATAAAACGTATACGGTTTCAAAAAGTGCGTACGGTTCCATCCGGTTTTGATTAAAAAAACGCATACGTTTTTGGAATTAGTGTCATTTAATAAAAAAAGATTTTCTTGTTTTGAAAATGCGCATGCGCAGATGAAAAACGCATACGGTTTATACGTATGGAACCGCACATATGTGCGTTTTCCATTGACTTTAATGTTAAAAAAAAACGTATGCGTTTGCCATACGGTTTCAAAAACTGACTCAAAACCGTGGTCGAACACGGTTTTGTGTACTGTTAAAAAACGTTTTGCCAGCAAATCGTACGCACCCGGATGCATCTGAGTGCATACGATTTGCAATGCATTGTCTATGTATGCGTTTTCCCATACGGGCCCATACGTTTTCAAAACTGAAATCGTATGCGGCTGACGGACGGGAAAATCGTAGTGTGAACCCAGCCTAACCTATCGTGTGTGGGCCCCATCAGTTTTTTTTATCCATCAGTCAAAAATATAGGAACTTGTTTTAAAATGATCTGATGGATAAAAAACCAATAGAAAAAACGATTGTCTGTAGGGACGTCCATCCGTTAAAAATCCATGCATGCTCATAATCAAGTCGACGCATGCTTGGATGCATTGAACATTTTTTTCAGCACGTCGTTGTGTTTTACATCACCGCGTTCTGATGGTTTGTAGGCACGACTGATCATCAGTCAGTTTCATTGGATAACTGATGGAAAAATCCATCAGACCGTTTTCATCAGACGAACTGATCGCATTAGTATTAGTAAGGGTTGAACTGCTCTGCTTGACATATGCAAGTTGTGTTGTGGATTTCAGTAAATCGATTTGAAAGGGAAAAGGCAGTTTTATGATTCCAAAATGCAACTTATGTGGCTTTTTCACTTACACACAGCAGCACATTGAGGACAACAGGTCTTAATGAAAACTATGTGTAACACCCTCTAGTGTACATAAAATGTATTCTGATTTACAGTAGCTGTGCGAGTCTGGGAACTAGCTGGGATTACTGTAGGTCAGACTGGAGGGCTTTACATGTCAGGTATCTGGTACCTTCCCCTGGTTCTAGAAGCTACTGGAAGTTTCTAGAAGCTAGTGGTTAGAGGAGATGAAGCTATGATCTGCATATTTATGGGAATATGTCCAATCCCCAGGCAGGGGGCCTGGCATGGTGTTTGAGTCAGCCTATAAATATTGTGCAGCCTTGCCAGCAGAGTTGAGCTGTAGTCAATGGAAGATGGAGTGCTGAGGCTGTGTCGTGGAGCCTGGGAAGGGACCCTGCTGGGAGCTGAGGATGGAGAGAAGCTGTACAGAGTTGATCTCTCCGCTACCCTTCAGTCTCTTCTTGGATACACCCTTGCTAGCATGGGAGGACCTGGACAGCAGGAAGCCTAAACAGCAGTCTCTTCCAATGCAGCAGGATTCTAGGGACAGTGTGAGCACCTCTACACTCCCAGGGCATAAAAGGGAGAAGGCTGCCAGATGCAATATGCAGCAAGTTTTCCAGGGACAGTGCCAACAGCTAAACCCAATCCCTTGTCATGAGATACTTTACAAAGCAGACAGGTCGGCTGGTATATTTTTCAAGAGAGGGGATATAGAGATCCTGCAAGTTTGGGACTTTGCTAAATTCCACTAAGGAGACACAGAGCTCCTACAAGAGGAATTCTTACTGCCAAGAGGAATTCTTACTGCCAATTTCAGAGAAACTGGATCCCATAATCCTTATTGCCCCCATAAAACAACAAAAACAAGCCCATGGACTGATTTCTGTCTCTGAATGAAAGTTGGAAAATTCATGTTGTCTGGCTGTGTAAGAAATAGGGGACCCAAAAGCCAGCATCCCCTTAGGGGTTAGCGCTACACATGTAGTATATACTGTAAATGCAGCTAAATGCATTTACAGTATATAATACATAATCCTGTGTGAACAAACCCTAATACATTTTGAGTATTCTAAACTGGCCAGAATAAAGACCAAAACTGAATGGTAATAATTGTTGCATCCAACAACATCTGAGCATATTGAGCCCAGATGCTAGGATCAACAGGTTGGACAACCACGGCAACTGAGATAAGTCCTTTGTACACATTTAATAGAAACTTGTTTTAGGTTCCACTGAATGGTTTCGGCTTGTTTCCTGAAACAGAAAAAGCAGAAGGGACAGAAACTGCACATAAACTATTATAGCTTTCACGGTAAAGGCTTGGCCTCTAGAGAATACAATTATGATTTTAACTCATGATTAATACCAGAAGAATTCTGCATGGTTGCATTTGTTCTGCTTGCTCAGCACTTGTCATGGCTATTGATATTCGCACACTATCAAATCTACCTGTAATTGTCTCTCTTCATTTTGATTTTCTCTCTGCTCGCTTATGCACCACATATCCGGTGATTCTTGAGCTTTTATTTTTAATAATAACACCAATTTCTAGTGAAGCCTTAATATTTAAACTCTTATACCACAATCTTGAAAAAAAAAAAGAAAGTGAGATTATACTTATAACTATTTTAATGGTGCATTTTCATCATTATGTAACATTTTCACAAAATAAATCCCTAAGGATTTCACTTTTTAAACTTTTTTATCTGAAAGTAATTTTGGATATAACATTAAGGCCACGTACACACGATCAGACCGTTCCGATGAGACTGGTCCGACGGACCGTTTTCATTGGACCACGCTGAAGTGGTCTGATGTGCGTACACACCATCAGTCCAAAATCCCATCGGGCCATAACGCGGTGACGTAGAACACAACGACGTGCTGAAAAAACGAAGTTCAATGCTTCCAAGCATATGTCGACTTGATTCTCAGCATGCGCGGGTTTTTGGTCCGATGCTTTTGTGTACTAACCATCGTTTTGGTCCGACGGACAGGTGTCCGTTGGACAGATTTTAAAGCAAGTTTTAAAACTTTGGTCCGACGGACAACTATCTGATGGGCCGTACACACGATCAATTTGGTCCGATGAAACTGGTCTTCAGACCAGTTTCATCGGACCGGTCCAATCGTGTGTACACGGCCTCACAGTTTAAAAGTGTACTGTTTGGTATTACAATAATTATTATTACATTTGATCATATAAAAATAGAAGATGTTCCCTTTTGTTTACTTTAGTGATTATGGTGAACATTCACTTTGTAAAGATTACCTAATCATGTGCCAGATAAGAAAAAGAAAAACAGGATTTTTACCTGCACATGATTTGATGATAGAAGTCTTCTATCAGTAGTATAAAGGCGGGCAGGTCCAGGATATTTTACAGATTTTATCACTGTCATACTTTGAATGACAATACACTACATTACAATAGGGATGGGCTGGATGTTTAAATCAAACATAAAAGGTTGACTCATTGGCTGTTCATTTGTTTCGTAGAACAAACAAACAAATGGGGCGGACACGAGAAGTTTTGGCAGCTCCAGAGCCCCATAATGCACATATCATGTATGCTTTGACCAATCACAAGGCCAAATGCTCCATGCCCCACACTATATAAGGCTTACACGGCGGCAGTATATGGTGAATGGAGATTAGGCAGGTAGTGTAGTGTGCAGTCAGTCAGTGTAGTATATATATATATATATATATATATATATATATATATAATACAGTTCAGAGTATATAGTGCAGTTAGCATAGTACTGTATATATACTGTATATATATATAAAAAGAGACAACATTCACTGGGAGGGCTCCCATCAAGCTTTTTTATTAAGTCTGTCGGACGGTGTGATTGAAGATGGATGGACATCACTGGACACTTTTTTATTTTCCCTTTTTTAGCCACTTCCCAACCGGCTCACATAAATATACGGCGGCAGGTTGGCTTTCTTGCGCAAATTGCTGTATATGTACCTTTAAGAGCCATAGCAGGTGCACACGCCCGCAATTGTGAGCATGCAAACCAGAACAGGAATTTGTGTGTGTAAACACACAAATCCCTGTTCTGACAGGGGAGGAGAGACAGATCGTTGTTCCTACTAAGTAGGAACAGCAATCTGGCTCCTTCTCTAGTCAGTCCCATCCCCTCACAGTTAGAAACACACCTAGGGAACACACTTAACCCCTTGATTGCCCCCCTAGTGTTAACCCCTTACCTATTCCTTATTTTGTAGACGCTATAACTTTTACGCAATTCAATATACGCCTATTGCAATTTTTTTTACCAAAAATTTAAAGAAGAATATTTGAAAAAAAATCTGTGGATATTTAATATAGCAAAAAGTAAACAAATATATATATATTTTTTTAATTGTCGCTCTCTTTTTATTTATAGCGCAAAAAATAGAAACTGCAGAGATGAGCAAATACCACCAAAATAAAGCTCTATGGTGTTATTTTATGAAGCAGTGAAATCTATTCACTGCTTTGTTCTCCGGCAATTTTTCTCCTCTGTGTGCCAGTGTATGAAGCGGAGTAGATCGCTTCACCCTTGGAGGAGTGAATCGATCTACCAATGCTTCCAACACTGGAGAACGGCCCCTTTTACTGGAATCTTGTGAGAGTTTGCGAGATTACAGTACAAGAAATTCACGGAAACACCAAGATATCAGCTGATTAATGTTATTAAAATAATGAGTCCCCCTTCATAATATATACATGTATACACACACATACATTGTATATACACACACACATTGTATATGTATATATATATATATATATATATATATATATATATATATACACACATATATATGTGTGTATACACATAAATATGACAGGGGGACATGGTTACAGTGTTGGGGGGTCTGTACAAAGTAGAAAGAAGTTAAAAATCTTCCTCCTTCCTCCTCAGATCCCCCCAGATTCCCTCTTCACTCCCTGATTCACCACCACTTAGATAGTGAATTGGGAAATGTGAATTCTGACTCAGATCACCAGTGAAGTGCTCAGATTGCAGCTTCATAAACTGGCCGTTACTGTGTCAGTCTATGAGGATTCATTGTGTGTGGAGATAATCGGCGGGAGAACAAGTTCAAACACTTCTCCCCTTGATTATCTTGGTTTCATAAACTGTTTATGGACTGTGATCAGTGGTGATCCTTGGGATCACCCCTGTTCACTGCTTCATAAACGGACACCTATTTGTGAGGAAAAAAAAAGGACGTCAATTTTCTTTGGGTACAACGTCGCACAGAAAAACTTCCAGCGGTATACAACTGCTTTAAAGTGATTGTAAAGTCTCATTTTTTTTCTATTAAACATGTTATACTTGCCTGATCTGTGCTGTTGGTTTTTCCCAAGGCAGCCTGGATTCTCCTCCTCATGGGTCACTGGCTGGAGCTCATGTTGAGTGCCCCCACAGCAAGCAGCTTGCTATGGGGGAAGCCGAGCCGAGCTGCAGCTCTGTGTGTCCATTCTTGCACAGAAATGCAGCCCAGTCCCGCTCCCTCTCTCTTCTGATTGGCTGAATTTAATTGACAGCAGAGAGAGCCAATGGCGCCAATACAGTATCTTAGCCAATGAGGAAGGCGAGGCCTGGATGGCCAAGGGAATCATTGACATCCCTGGCAGCTAGAGATAGGGTTTCGGTAAGTATTAAGGGGGCTGGGGGCTACTGCACACAGAAGGCTTTTTATCTTAACTGCTTGCCGACCATCCACCATCATTCTACGGTGGCAGGTCGGCTCTCCTGAGCGAGAGCCCGTAGCTCTAAGTCGGCTCTTCTGCGGCCACTAGGGGGTGCGTGCGCGCTGCTGGCGGCACAATCGCCGCCGGGCACACGCGATTGCTCGTTACAGAGCAAGGACCGGGAGCTATGTGTGTAAACACACAGCTCCCGGTCCTGTCAGTGGGGGAAATGCTGATCTTCTGTTCATACAACGTATGAACGGAAGATCAGTGTTTTCCCCTAGAAAGTCCACCCACCCATACAGTTAGAACACACCCAGGAACACACTTAACCCCTTCCCTGCCCCCTAGTGTTAACCCCTTCACTGCCAATGGCATTTTTATAGTAATCCAATGCATTTTTATAGCATTGATCGCTAAAAAAAAATGACAATGGTCCCAAAAATTTGTCCAAAGTGTCCGCCATAATGTCGCAGTACTGAAAAAAAATGCTGATCGCCGCCATTACTAGTAAAAAAAATAAATTAATAAAAATGCCATAAAACTACCCCCTATTTTGTAAACGCTATAACTTTTGCGCAAACCAATCAATAAACGCTTATTGAGATTTTTTTTAATGAAAAATATGTAGAAGAATACGTATCGGCCTAAACTGAGAAAAAAAAAAGTTTTTTTTTTATATTTTTGGGGGATATTATAGCAAAAAGTTAAAAATATTGCATTTTTTTTCAAAATAGTAGCAAAAAAAAACAAAACGCAGAGATGATCAAATACCACCAAAAGAAAGCTCTATTTGTGAGAAAAAAAGGACGCCAATTTTGTTTGGGAGCCACGTCGCATGACCGCGCAATTGTCAGTTAAAGTGACGCAGTGCCGAATCGCAAAAAGTGCTTTGGTCATTGGGCAGCAATATGGTCCGGGGGTTAAGTGGTTAATGCATATAATGCATTAAAAAAAAAAAAAATTCTGCCTTTAGTCATAAAAAAAATAAAACTATGAACAAAGGCTTGACCACAGAATTGATGGCTTTAAAAGATCTTGAAAATTAGCAAATGATACAAAAAGGAAAGGTTGATTTGGTTGAATTACATTTTCTCTCATTATAGGTCATAATTTTTCAAGGAAAACTTGTTCACAAGTTGAAATGTTTTATGCAATCAATTCTGGAACATTCTTTTTATTGAAACAATGAACAGCATAAGTAACAAGACTACAAGAACTCTCCATTTTTTACAGAGTATTATTGAAAAAGACAATTCAATTAACATTTTTCATCACTTACCAACTGAGAAGGAAGGAACCAGAAGATATAAGGACAGCAGAAAGTCTTTAAAGAAGGTGTATCTCTTCATAATTCCTGAAAAAATACAAATGTTCAAATTATTTTTTATAAATGTTATTATCATGTTTTTTCTATTTGCTATTTTTTTATTGGTTGAACTAAAGAGAATTATGTACGTTTTCAACCTATGTAATGATATGTAACAAATTAATTTAAGGCTTTGTTGTGATAAATGCCATATTTCTCACAGAATGTATACATTAAATGAACAAAGGGTCTTTTTATTATATATATATAAATAGCAAATATCATAAATTGAACTGAAACTCTGGGGCCTTCATTACTGAAAGCCAGAAACACAATGATAGTCCCAGAGTCTGTACCCTTTATAAAGAAGTCAGCAATGCCAGCCTACCATTTAAAGGCCAACTCTGGGCAAATAAAAAAATGCATTCCACCCTGCAAGGTTTAATTGTCCATTTATGTCTACCAGAATATTAAAAGCAGATATACTGTATTTGCTGGCGTATAAGACTACCTTTTACACTTTAAAAAACTGGCCAAAAAGCAGGGGTCGTCTTATACGCCGAGTCAGCTGCTCGGATGCTTGCTGGATGTGCAGTAATACTGTATGTAACTTCGGCTACTTACAGTATATACCGCTTAGTCAATCCCGGTGAGCTTTGTATTCAAATGAATACAGAGCCTGCTCGGATTGGAGTAACAACCTCTGCCAATCCGTATTGGCTTTGAGAGTCAGAGAGGTGTGGGCTCATGTTACCGCCTCTGCCAATCTAAGCAGGTTTTGTATTCCATAATTCCATAATAGAATACATTGCTTGCCGTGATTGGCTCCAGCTCCAGCAAGAAGAACATGTCTCCAGAAGGAAAAAAAATTAAGGGGTGGAAACCTCGGAGGGGGGGGGGGGGGGTCGTCTTATACGGTGAGTACAGGCAAAAAATCTTAAAAACTATAAAAATTAGGGGGTCGTCTTATACGCCCGGTCACCTTTTACACCGGCAAATATGGTACTTACCCAATCCTCTGCTCCTCCCCACAGCTAGACTGTACTCACAGCATCTGCACCTCCATGCTCCACCAGTCTAGGATCATCATCAAGGCTAGAGTAGGGTCCATAGCCCTGCACTGGACATGAGAATACCAAGGAAAAGTTCACCAGCAGATCAAGAGGGAGCGCCGCCTGCTGAGGGAGCAGAGGGTCAGGTAAGTAAACCTGTTTCTCCTCTCTCCTAGACAAAACAAGCTACTAACCCATGCAGTGCTGGCGCAGCCCCACTGCAAGAGATCATTTTTGAGTTGCTTAAAGTTAAGCTGCAAGTATTTCTATACTCATAAGTTTGCTTTCAGTAGAACAAAATTGCAATCAAAACAGCAACACATGTGTTCTCACATTCTACTTAGAAAGAAATTGTAATATGATTTCAATATTTATGTCAATGCTTTAAAAACTCAGGTATATACACTGATACTTAACATAATTCTGTGCTTTGCCCATGCAGGACAAGGCAGCCAGTTCACTTTAATGCCCCTTTCCCAGCAGCACCTAATTCATTTCCTGATTCCCCTTATGCTCTGTTCAGCCACCGAGCATAAAGAAAGACAGTCTTGGTTTGTTAAGATATGGGTCACTCTAGTATAAGATAATACAGGGTAGAGAACTCCCAAATATGCTGCACTATATTTGGAAAACCATTTTATTTCCTTCTATCTCAGCAGTAGAATGGAATTGCAAGCAAGCGAGTGAATAGTGACTATGTGCTGCTTGACTGAAGGGCATTAAAGCAAAACTGTTGCCTTCCCTTGCAAGTGACAAATCACAGAATTTTTTAGAGCTTGTAGTTGTTTTGGAAAGAATATTCATCGATATTGAGGGGGAAGAATTTTTTTTTTTACATCTTTTATCACTAAAACACACACAAAATCTAATTATTCTTAAAAACAATTGAACTAAAGGAAAGCCCTGCTCATTTACCTAGAAACTTACCACTTTATTGACAAAGTGAAGGCCAAATCAATAGGCCAGTAGCTAAACTGTGAAAATGCACAACCACAAGTTTGAATGGTTAAAGCCCATTTGCAGAAAATGCTTTTTATATTTTTCTTGAGTGAAAAAGAATTAGGATTTTTGTTGAGCTTTTCATTGCTCTCTATGTCCTAGCTAAGGAAAACTCCTCTGTCTATTGGACAATAGTGTTGCTCACGAATATTCGCATTGCGAAAAATCGTTACGAATATTGCATATTCGAGTATTCGCGAATAAATCGAATATCGCGGTGAATATTCGCTATTGCGAATATTCGTATTTTTTAAAATTTATTTTTAAAACAGATCACATCCTAGTGATCTCCATTGACGTCTAAAAGCATTGCTGGTATGATTAGAGACCGTGGGCCGAGTAGCTGAGGCGATCCTTTTATGTTGCCGAATATTCACAATGCGAATATTCGTATTACGAATATTCGCGAATACTTTCTCTGCCCTTCTGTGTTTTGTGTATAAAAAAAAAAAAAATAGCTTTAGTTTAGTCATATAAGTTTGTGTAAGTAGAGTTAGTGTTTAGTGCATATTAGTTCAGTAATCCAGGAAATGATCTCCGTTTTCGCGTGTTGACGAGAATTTCGCAATCAATTTCACATTCGCATTAGCGAAATTTCGTATTCGCATTGGCGAAATTTTGCAAAAAGTTTTTTTTGATAAAATATCACGAATATTCGATATTAACGAATATTTCGCGAATATTCTTCTATATATTCGTGAAATATCGCGAAATCGAATATGGCGTATTCCGCTCATCACCATTGGACAAGTGTGGGACATTAAAACACAGCAATTAAAACACTAAAGCCCCATACACACTATCAGTTTTCCTGCAGGTTTTTGTCTTCAGGTTTACCAAAACCATCTAATATGAGGTTAAACCTCAAGAGTTTCAATTTGTATGCAATCAGGCAGGCCCTTGCACTACATGGTTTTGGTAAACTTAATGAGAAAAACCTGCAGGAAAACTGATAGTGTGTATGGGGCTTTAGGCTGGGTTCACACTAGAACATGGAGAGGCTCCATTCAGTTCAGGTCCGATTTTTTGGATGAATTCAGGGCTGAAACGGACCAAAAGACACACAGGGCTCCAGAGATGTGTGAACTGGCTCCATGAAGAACCTGTAACAATCTCCTGCTATGCGAATTGGATGTGGGGAGACTCACATCCATTGTCCTTGGTTAACCAATGAAGCTGACTGATGGTCTGATGTGCCTACGCACCATCGGTAAAAAAAAACGATCATGTTAGAACGTGGTGACGTGCTGAAGAAAACTAAGTTCAATGCTTCCAAGCATGCGTCGACTTGATTCTGAGCATGCGCGGCCTTTTAACCGATGCTTTTGCATACTAACGATCGGTTTTGACCCATCGGTCAGGCGTCCATCGGTCAAATTTTTAGCAAGTTCTCTTTTTTTTGACCGAAGGATAACTGACCGATGGGGCCCACAAACGATTAGTTTGGACCGATGAAACGGTCCTTCGGTCCGTTTTCATCAGGTTTTGACCGATCGTGTGTACGCGGCCTAAGAGATACATTAAATCTAATAAACTCATGCTGAGAAATACTTTGATGTAACAGGTAACACAACTCCTCTGTAGCACATTACCTCACCTAGAGATATCCACAACAGATGGCCTTCAAACTGTAATTTAACCCATCTTAAATTGACATCAACCTGTTCATTCTACCCCACCCATCTCAGTTGCCTTATCTACAACATGTAATGATAATCTCATTAAAGCAACTGTCTCGCAAACTCACGACAGGGTGTGACCAAGTGAAGTTTTACATGCTAATCTTTTTAAGGTCCAAGTCAGAAGCACCTACTGTGTACTAAATGTTGCACAATGGAGACATACAACCCTGATTTGAGCACCCAGTTGATTTAGGTGTCTATTTAGTGGTCCAAAGTCTTTTAAGCACCGATATACAGTAAAAAGACCAAGCCAAACACATTTTTTTTTTTTTTTTTACGATTCATACAAAGGATACAACATGGACAGGAGGCAATAGAATGTCTCTAGTAGAGTAGAGACTAGAGAGGAATTAGAATATCTAAATATAAACACAAGCAGGCGGCTGAATTTAGTAGAATCAAAAATACACCATTAATTGAATGAAGCACAATTACAGAATAAAAGCTTTTATGCAGCCTGGAATAGGTCATCATGAATGAAGCAGCAACAGCATACATCAATGCAGGCCATGGTCTATCATAAGCAGCGATGTGGTGTGCAGCGCTGGAGTAAATAAGAAAGGGGCAGGCCATCAGCATCTGCAACCACAAGCAAGGACAGCCAGCTGTCAAAACTAAAGGGTGATATTGGATATGGGTGTGCCACAGTGTGTTTTGAGTGCAAAGCTTGACAAAGGGGGCAGGGCCATGAAAGGCATTGCATCCCATCCACATCTGACATCACCCTTCAGTTTTGACAGCTGGCTGTCCCAATTTGGGATCTGTAGGTGCTGCATGTCTGCCCGAATTTCTGGCTTACTCCAGCTCTGCACACCACATCATTGCTGCCTGCATTGATGTATGCAGTTTGCTGCTTCATCCTTGACCCCTCCCAGGCTGGGTAAAAGTTTTAAATCTGTAAATGTGGTTCATTCACTAAATGGTGTATCTTTTTTTTTCTCCAAAACATCTTATTGGGATTAAAGGCAAATACATATAATACATATGGTATGAGATGACAATTTAGAGAATAAGTAGAAATAATAATAATAATAATAATAAAAACAAAAACATACAAAAATGAAACAAATCAAAAATAGGAAGGGAACAAGGAGCTAACTTGGTCCAAAAATAGAATCTAACCAGTTTACGAGAACTATATGTTGCTGATTAAACATAAGGGAGGAAAAGGCAAGGGAGGGGAAAGAAAAGAGAGAGAAAAGAAAAAAGAGGGTAGTGAGGGGAGGGGAGAGTGAAGTGGAAATGGAGGGGGGGGAGTGGCAATAGAGAGAGAAACGAGAAGATCGATCAGGGGTGATAGGATGTAGTGGGCGACACAGCTGGGGGAGCCAAATTCAATATACGTAGCATAGAGACCAGTAGAAGCATTATTCGTTTTGTGTGGGTGGGGTGGGACTCCTGTGTCAACCAGGATTTTAAATGGTGTATTTTTGACTCTACTAACTCCATCTCCCTGCTTGTGGTATTTTTCATACCATGTGAGTGGAGTTTTTTTGGATCTTCCACTGATCCATTCCATCCCCCATTGGAATTGTAATGGTTCTATGAACACTAAGTATATACTGTGAGGAGTGATGAGTAAGCAGTGCACACATTCAGCTAGATTCATGTACCTCTGCGCATCTTTCTGCCAGCTAAGCGCATCTTCTTTATGCTACACCAGCGCAACGTTTAGAGGCAAGCATGGTATTCACAAAGCAAATGCTCTCAACGTTGCGCCGTCATAGCGTATAGTTGTCGGCGTAAGCCGACGTAAGTCAAAGTAGGTGGAAGTGGGCTAGAAGTGGGCGTGTAACATTTAAATGAAGCGTGACCCCATGCAAATGATGGGCTGAGCTTCAAAAAAATTAACTGCACATGCGTCATATCTTGGACGCATCCCAGTGCGCATGCTCACCGTCACGTCAAAATAACTGGCTAAGATACGTGAAAACATTGCCTACGACCTGAACGTAACCTATGCACAGCCCTATTCGCGTACTATGTAAACAATGTAAAAATTTACGACGTTCGTTCCCTGGTTCATACCTTTGCATGGGCTGCGTCTTCTATATGAGGAACAAGTTTACGCCGGACGTAACCCTTATGCAAATCGCTTAAAACATGCGCAAGTACGTTCGTGAATCAGGGTATCTTACTCATTTGCATATTTAACATGGGTACGCCGGATGCGTCCAGCGTAACTATGCACCCACGATACGCCGGCGTAGGCAAGTTACGTCGGGCGGCTGAAGCCAAATTTGACGTATCTAGCTTGGGGAAACGGCGCCGAGATACGACGGCGCACATTTGTACTTACGACGGCGTATCTTTAGATACGTCTGCGTAAGTCCGACGTGAATTTGGGCCATTGTGTGCATACCTGTAGAAATTAGAACACCTGTTACATTTTTAATGGAAAAAGCTAGATAGACGTTCTGAATCATTCCCAAACTTCTTAAAAGACAAAAAATAGTTTTGGATAGTTAACTGATCAGGAAATAAATATGTAGCAGGTGTGTAGCCATTCTCTGGTTAATTTCTGGTAAACCGTTGCTTATGCCATGGAAATCTAGTCATCCCCAAGAATGTTACAAAGGAATATTAAAGTTATTGAGGTCATACAGATCAGGGGTCTCCAGACTTTCTAAGCAAAGGACCAGTTTACTGTCTTTCAGGCTTTAGGTGGGGGGTAGACTGTGGCCAATGCCCCAGCATTAGTGCCTCATCATTGGTTATAACGGGAGGAATAGTGCCACATTGTTGAAATCAATGAAAAGAATAGTGTTCTGTTGACGCTGTCAGTAGGTGGAATGGTGTTCCATCATTCAGTCAGTTGGTGGATTAAGGCAAGCAAAGGGCCACATCTGGCCACTGGACCGCAGTTTGAAGATCACTGATCTAGATATTTACCTTAGCTTGGTGAAACCACTATGCTTTATCTTTAGATTGTGAGAAATATGGCCTGTACACGTTTCTCTCTTGGAGTAGAGGCTGGGTACACTTTAAGTACAGCTATCTATATTTAAAAAAACATAGCAGAACATTTTCTGAACATAAACTAGAACAATAAGTACAAGATCATGAAACACCAGTGACATCTGTCATGTCTCCCTGTAACTCTCTACAACACACTTTACATAATTAAGCCTATAAAGTAATGCTGCTGATGAAAATTCCTTTTGCTGTTGAATTGCTAAACAAGCAGTACAACTATCATGAAGGGAATTCCCCAAGATTATCAACGGCACTCTCAGTGCCTACTGAACCACACTGTGTTTTTTTAATTAACAATATATGTTGTAGATTAATACATACACGTTTCTCTCTACATATTTGTTCTGGCTGCACTAACAGAACCTGCAAAATTTGCTAAGGCCTAATTCTGTATATGAAAAGATATAGTGTTCCCCAAGAGTATTTCAATCTCATTATTTCCTTGTGACCTGGACTGATTTAGGTTTGAGGTTTGCTCAGGGCCAGCCTTAGGTGTTCAGGCGCCCTGTGCGAGAAATTCCTGTGGCGCCCCCCCCCCCAAATAGCCCCTGTAAATTAAAGTATAGGGTGGTATTGGGCTGGCTGTAGCGATATAGGGCAGGATGGGGTGGCATAGGGCAGGATGGGGTAGTATAGAGCAGGGTGTGGTGGTATAGGGCAGGATGCGGTGGCATAGGGCAGGTTGCGGTGGCATAGGGCAGGTTGCGGTGATATAGGGCAGGCTGGGGTGGTATAGGGCAGGTTGCGGTGGCATAGGGCAGGTTGGGGTGATATAGGGCAGACTAATGTGGCATAGGGCAGGCTGAGGTGGCATAGGGCAGGTTGGGGTATATGCTGTAGGTCCCTGCGCTTTGTTCACATTTCATGCCAGAGGTTTGCAACCACTCTAAAGGAAAGTTAATATATCTATACCTGTCCTGATATCTGTGTTCTGTAGCCCTCTGCCCTTTATTAGGTGTAGGTGGACAACACACAGAAGAAGACAGTAATTCAATTGGTCATATGATCTCTTATAAACTACTACCATAGGTGTGTGCAGCCTATTGCATTAGGGTGTGCAACCTAAAGCTCAAACACACATGCATGTGTATGTGTCTACATATATGACTCGACACATTGATTTCCCTGCCAACACAGTGAAAGAGAAGAGCATAAACACTTCTCTTATGGCAGAGCAGGTAAGAAAGAAATCTTTCCCATGTTAGCAAAGGAAAGAAAAGCCGAGAACAGTTTTGACTAAACACTAATATAGTGTGAAACGCGTCGGTTTCACTGGTTTGCTGTGACTTGTAGTGCTGTTTTGTTTTTTTGGATTTTACAATAAAGGCAATTTTTATTTGGTGTGTGGCTGTCCAGAATAATCTGTTATTTTATTTTGCAATCTTTCCCATGTTCCTGCTGTTACACAGAGCGATAATACTAATGTGCATGGGATGATCAGGGTGTGCCTGGGAACACTGGTACACCCTGTGCGCACACCTATGACTACTAAAATCGCCAGCTACTTCAAGCTTTATATAATAGAATAGTAAAAGAGTAATAATGTGCAGTAACCCATAGCAGCAATCAGAAACGAGGCAGATGCCGCGTACACACGACCGTTTTTCATGATGAGAAAAATTCAATTTTTTTTATCGGTCATGAAAAGCAGTCGTGTGTAGGCTCCAGAGCATTTTTCTTGACAAGAAAAATGACCATTAAAAATTTAGAACCTGCTCTATTTTTTCACGTCAACGTTTTTCTCGTCGTGAAAAACAGCTGTGTGTACGCTTTAATGATGGGGAAAAAAACGCGCATTCTCAAAAGCAAGTTATGAGATGGGAAATTAGCATAATCAGCCCATAGGGTGGCACCATTCAAATGGAACGTCCCCTTTATAGTGCCATCATATGCGTTGTACGTCAGCGCACTTTGCTCAAGCATTTTTTTTATCACAATCGTGTGTATGCAAGGCAGGCTTGAGAGGAATCACGTCCATGACATGAATAATGGTCGTGTGTACGCGACAAGAGTTTAAAGTCAGAGCAGAAGTTTGATCTAGATACAGAGTAGTACACTCTCCGCAACAATGCAAAGTTAAACCTAAAATCCATACAAAAACAACAATCTAGAAATTCATTTTTATTATTTTACGTCTGGAAATTCAGATCTATGCATCCTTATCGCACTTTGAATAAAACTGACGTTTATCATAAGCCTGTAAATTCACATGTAGAGCTGACAGGGAAAGTAATAGTGACATCTACAGGCTATAGAACATTAAAAAAAGCATTTTCATGAAAAATCCTTTAACCTTCACTATAAAGAATTTGACAGCTAGACAGCTAAGTGCAGAATTTACATGATCATCTTTAATGGTAAGGCTAATAACCACAGACTACTTGTCTTCTACTATCACTTTTCATGCTAACATGCCACAAAATGGTGATGTGTTACGACAAGAGCAGCTGCACTTAAAAAACAGATTCAGTCCCTATAATTACACAATTAACAAAATCAGCATAAAAAGTAATTTGACAAATGAATTCAAGATAATATAGAGCCTACACAACACTAGCATTACAATCAGGGCTGTACTGGAATACACAGATTTAGAATTCAAATTGCTATCCTATTGATTACAACACAACTCAAGAAGAGAAAAACTCCAGACGGCTCTTTAATTTCTGCAATGGAACACAATATATTAACGGGCATATTAACTCAGTACACTTAATTCATACAGGTATATTAAAAGAAGACATTGACCAATACAAATAAAAGAATATTGTTTCCATATCTAGAAGCAATACCAAGCAAATGGTAATACTATGAATCAGCATTTCCAAGTAGAAAAAAGGTAAAATGTTTTGACAATAGAAATTATGGGGTTCACTTACTAAGGACTATTACCAAAAAGGCTTTTTAGTTTGCTGGGGAATTTCCATTTCGCTTAGTGAAAGATGTAAAGCTCTGATAACTTCCTACATCCAATCACACTTAACCACTTAAGACCCAGACCTTTAGGCAGCTAAAGGACCCGGCCAGGTTTTGCGATTCGGCACTGCGTCGCTTTAACAGACAATTGTGCGGCCGTGCGACGTGGCTCCCAAACAAAATTGGTGTCCTTTTTTCCCCACAAATAGAGCTTTCTTTTGGTGGTATTTGATCACATCTGCGGTTTTTATTTTTTGCGCTATAAACAAAAATAGAACGTCAATTTTGAAAAAAAAATCTTTACTTTTTGCTATGAATATCCCCCAAAAATATATATATAAAAAAAAAAACATTTTTTTCCTCAGTTTAGGCCGATACGTATTCTTCTACCTATTTTTGGTAAGAAAAAATCACAATAAGCATTTATCGGTTGGTTTGCGCAAAATTTATAGTGTTTACAAAATAGGGGATAGTTTTATTGCATTTTTATAAAAAAAAAATGTACTACTAATGGCGGTGATCAACGATTTTTTGTGTGACTGCAACAGTATGGCGGACACTTCGGACAAATCTGACACATTTTTGGGACCATTGTCATTTTCACAGCAAAAAATGCATTTAAAATGCATTGTTTATTGTGAAAATGACAATTGCAGTTTGGGAGTTAACCACTAGGGGGCGCTGAAGGGGTTATGTGTGACCTCATTTGTGTTACTAATTGTAGGGGGGTGTGGCTGTAGGTGTGACATCATTGATTGTAATTCCCTTATGAAAAGGAACACACAATCAATGTGGGCGCCACAGTGAAGAACAGGGAAGCCGTGTTTACACATGGCTCTCCCCGTTCTTCAGCTCCGGGGACCAATCGCCGGACTCCAGCGGCGATCAGGTCCGCGAGTCCCGCGGTCCCGGACACGGAGCTTCGGACCGTGTCGCGTGTGCGCGACCCCACGGCTGGGCTTGAAGTGCCATGTACAGGTACGTGGATGTCACCAGCCGTGCCATTCTGCCGACATATTTCGGCAAGAAGGGGTCCCTAAGTGGTTAAAGGGGTTGTAAAGGTTTTTTTTTTTTTTTTCTAAATAGGTTCCTTTAAGCTAGTGCATTGTTGGTTCACTTACCTTTTCCTTCAATTTCCCTTCTAAATGTTTTTTTTTTCTTTGTTTTCTTTGTCTAAATTTCTCACTTCCTGTTCCTCCTCAGTAAGCTGTTTTGGCTGACTAACCCCCAACCAGAATGGCTCGGATGATGGGGGCAAGCTTACTGAGGAGAACAGGAAGTGAGAAGTTAAGACAAAGAAAAAAAAACATTTAGAAGGGAAATCAAAGGAAAAGGTAAGTGAACCAATAATGCACTGGCTTATAGGAACCTATTTTGAAAATAAAAAACAAACCTTTACAACCCCTTTAAGCAAAAATACAGTTTTTTTTATTTTCTTAGCACATGATTGAATATACTTTGCAAAGTGAATTTCTGCTACATTTACTAAGTTAAGAGAAAATTCCCTTGCAAAACAGCCCTTTTGCCTCTAGTAAATCAGCCCCTTTGTAGGTTTCTGTCTCAACACCTTTATTATTGCTCCTATAAATGATTTTTTCTTTTTTTAGGTGTACACCTGCTGTGGTGCATGCACAGTGCAATGTACACTCCCAGCCTACTCTCAGCATTTTGAATATGCCAAAAATTAAGCCAACTGTTCAGAATGATGTAACTCCTGTGTACATCCACAAGAGTACATCATTAGTGCCCACACAATGGCTTAAGAAGAGAGACACGTGAAGGCAGGCAAGATTGAATTGGATGAAGTATCAAGAGATGGAAAGTAACAGCTTTAAGCTGTCAATACTGGAGGAGAGCAAACAGCCATAGTGTGCAAGTTTGTATGTTATGGAAAAGAGCAGCAGACTTAGGCCTCGTACACACGATCGGACATATCCGATGAAAACGGTCCGCGGACCATTTCCATCGGATATGTCCGATCGGGAGTTTGATCCGAAGGCGTGTACACACCATCGGATCAAATTCCCCGCCGCCGGACGGCGCGGTGACGTGGCGGTGACGTTGACGCCGCCACGTCACAGCCACGTCACCGCACCAGGAAGTTAAACACTTCCGCGCATGCGCCGAATCCATTCGGCGGCGGCGCGGCAGCGGTGGGGGACGACATGTCTGCTGGTAAGTGTACTAACCAGCAGACATGTCGGGCGGACAGATTCCCACCGGATAGATTTCAAAGCATGCTTTGAAATCTGACGGGTGGAGAAATCTGTCCGCTAGCCCATACACACGAGCGGAGATGTCTGCTGAAACGGTCCATCGGACCGTTTTCAGCGGACATATCCCCTCGTGTGTACGAGGCCTTAAAGTCACGCTATAAAATAAGGTTAGCTTTAACTGGCTGACACTTAGGAAAGGGGAACAAAAAAAAAAAAGTGGCATCTCACCCCCCTTCCGCTTCAGCATGTTACAGTGTTACATTCTTTGGGAAATAAGGTATGGCCCAACTTTCTATTGGGGGTCAAGTGTATCTGATCTTCATAGCTCCCAACTGTCCCTGATTTCAAGGGACTGTCCCTGATGTGCAACAATGTCCCTCATTCCTCCTCATCTGTCCCACATTTTGGTCTGATCTATATAGATGTATATAAAATGCACTTTGTATCTATCAAAAGTTGTTTTCCAGCACTAAACCTTTCTAAATTGCTGCATTTGTAAATTCCAAAAGCCAATATAAAGGAATAGTAGAGGTAAAAAAAAGCACTTGTGGGTTTAATCAATCTTGTTTATTTTTTGTACAGTTCTCCTTTAAGGGGGCGTGGTAAAGGGTGTGTCCTATGCCTGCTTACTTTTGCTGATAGGTGTCCCTCATTCCCATTACAAAAAGTTGGGAGGTATGGGTCTTTACAGCAGAAATATGGCATCCAAATCTGCCAAAATTTCTCCTCCTGATCCTTTATGACCAAAGTGAGATTTTACATTCGTTGGATTTTGTAGATTTTGGCAAGCCAGAGAATTTTCAGGATGCGATGGTGACTGATGGTGACTGAAGGTAAAACAATGTTAATATTTGAACCCAATTTTGCTACTTTGACATGTGTTAATTAAACTGTACATATCATCGAAACTGCTTTGTGTGGATTATACCTTGTTTTTTTCAGAACAGATTGGACTTTCTTTTGGTGGTAAATAGTAATGGATATCTTCTGACTTTTTTTTTATTATCAAGGGAAACCTGGCACAAATTAGGATTTTTTTTCTTAAAGTGGTTCTAAAGCCTTAATGTTTTTTTACCTTAATGCATTTTTTTTGCATTAAGGTAAAAAACATTCTGTGCGGCACAATCCCCCCAAGCCCCTCTCCACTTACACTTACTGTAGCCTGATTAGATCCAGTGATGTGCATTGGGCAGATTGATGGCTCACGCTGCTGTAAACCAAACGCTGTGAAGAGGGAGCGGAGGGCAGGTCCAAGCCATCTGCTCTATATAACAAAAAATGCAGACAGGGCAGCTTTCCATGAGGGAATTCGCCAAAGAGGAGAACTCTAGAGTGTCGGTGGGGCACCTCAGAAGAAAAGGATCAGGGCTATTCTGTGCAAAACCATTGCACAGAGCAGGCAAGAATAGCATGTTTGTTATTTTAATTTAAAAAAATTAAGGTTTAATGTCACTTCAAATTTAGCTATATATTTCTTGGTATAACCATAACCTACCACCAAACAACAACCCAAAATAAATTCTCCTACTCCTGAATGATTACAGTGATACCACATACAGTATTTCACAAAAGTGAGTACACCCCTCACATTTTTTCAAATATTTTATTATATTGTTTCATGTGACAACACTGAAGAGATTACACTTTGCTACAATGTAAAGTAGTGAGTGTACAGCTTGTACAACAGTGTAAATTTGCTGTCCCCTCAAAATAACTCAACAAACAGCCAATAATGTCTAAAACACTGGCAACAAAAGTGAGTACACCCCTAAGTGAAAATGTCCAAATTGGGACCAAAGTGGCACAATTTTGTGTGGCTACCATTATTTTCCAGCACCGCCTTAACGCTCTTGGTCAGGGAGTTCACTAGAGCTTCACAGGTTGCCACTGGAGTCCTCTTCCACTCCTCCATGAAGACACCACAGAGCTGGTGGATGCTAGAGACCTTGCGCTCCTCCACCTTCCATTTGAAGATGCCCCACAGATGCTTAACAGTGTTTAGGCCTGGAGACATGCTTGGCCAGTCCATCATCTTTACCATCAGCTTCTTTAGCAAAGCAGTGGTTGTCTTGGAGGTGTTTGGGGACGTTATGTTGGAATACTGCCCTCCGGTCCAGTCTCCAAAGGGAGGGGATCATGCTCTGCTTCAGTATGTCACAGTACATGTTGTCATTCATGGTTCCCTCAATCAAATGTATGTAGAACAACAATTATTTTTTTCAGATCCCCAGAGAGTTCTTTGCCATTAGGTGCCATGTTGAATTTCCATTGACCAGTATGAGAGTGTAAGAGCGAGAACACCAAATGTAACACACCTGCTCCCCATTCTCAACTGAGACCTTGTAACTCTAACGAGTCACATGGCAGCGGGGAGGGAAAATGGCACATTGGCCACATTGGCCACATGTCTGTGTGTTGAGTTATTCTGAGGGAACAGCAAATTTACACTGTTATACAAGCTGTACACTCACTATTTTTCATTTTAGAAAAGTGTAATCTCTTCAGTGTTGTCACATATAAAGATGTATTAAAATATTTACAAAAATGTGAGGGGTGTACTCACTTTTGTGAGATACTGTATATGTATGTTATACTGTAACTGGAGTTGACATGGCACCAAGATGCAGTTTGGGAGGAAGGTAAGTTAACAGAAGCTGGGAATCCTTTGGTCCAGCCATGCATGTTACATGAAACCTACCAAATTGTTGCTGACCAAGTACATTCCTTCATAGAAATTGAATTCCCTTATGGCAGTGGCCTCTTTAAGCAGGTTAATGTGCCCTGCCCTGCAAAAAGGGTTCAAGAATGGTTTGAGGAACACAACAATGAGTTTGAGGTATTGATTTGGCCTCCAAATTCTCCAGATCTCAATCTAATTGAGCATCTTTTGGACGTGCTCAAAAAACAAGTCCAATTTAGGGAGATCCCACCTTGCAACTTACAGGACATAAAGGATCGGTGGTGCCACATATCACAGCATACCTTCAGAGGTCTAGTGCCACCCAAGCCTTGATGGGTCAGGACTGTTTTGGCTGCAAAAGGGGCAGTGGTAGAAGTGGCACCTACTTAATATTAGGTGGGTGCCCATAAAGTTATGGTTGATCAGTGTATGATATACTGTATACACTGTATGTACTGCTAAAAACCAGACAATAACCACAGCATGAAAATCTACAAAGTGACTTCACATATTTCAAAAACGATTTAACCTGAATGTTTCATAAATCCTTTTTAACCATCTAGATGTAAACTAAGATACCTTATTACACATTGCTTTCTCATAATTTGTAACGCTCCTCTCAAGCTTTATACTCCACACCTATCTCCTACCTTCTCCCGTTTCTAATCACCTCTATTGTCCATATTCCTACTTTTTCCCTGATACGTTTCCTAATCTTACCTTTAAAGCCTCTCTTCAATGATCTTCATCTATCTCTATCTGTTATTACCCCTCATTACACAATGTTCTTCAGCTATCTCTATCCGTTATTAGCCCTTCCTACACAACCACTTATTTATAATTTATGTTTAATTTGTGCTCCGATTTCTTTGTGGAATACACAAAATAAACTATACATGTTATCTATATACTGTATCTCTAGGAATGTATAATGCTATAGCCAATATTTCCACTTTAGTGAGATCATTGCTTTGTATATTTACGTTAATGCACCCCTGCAGTTATATATATACAATGGTATACTTATTGATTGTACTGTAACACCCTTTAAAAATAAAAAAAATATTTCTGTTGTCCACTACAGTCAGTCAAGTACAATCAGCCAGGTGTCATGCTAGTTTCTTTAAACTTGCTTTTCTTTAATTTTCATAAATCATCCTTAATGGGGTTGTAAAGTAGGGATGAGCCCGATGTTCAAGTCGAACATAAGTTTGACTCGAACATTGGGTGTTCGCCTGTTCGCCGAATAGAGAACAATTTGGGGTGTTTGCGGCAAATTCGATTACAGAACACCCTTTAAAAGTGTATGGGAGAAATCAAAAGTGCTAATTTTAAAGGTTAATATGCAAGTTATTGTGATAAAAAGTGTTTGGAGACCCGAGTCCTGCCCCAAGGGATATTTTTTTCAGGAGCAGTGATTTTAGTAACGCTTAAAGTGAAACACTAAAATTGAAATATTACTTTAAATTTCATAACTGGTGGGTGTCTTTAGCCTCTAAAGTAGCGCATGTTTCCTGTGTTTATAACAGTCCCTGCACAAAATGACATTTATAAAGGAAAAAATATATTTTAAAACTACATGGGTCCCCCCCCCCATTCCATTACCAGGCCCTTTGGGTCTGGTATAAATATTAAGGGGAACCCATGCCGTTTTTTTCAATGACTTTTATCTGTTTTGCCGGGACAATTATTTAGTTTTAAATAACTTTTTTTCCTTTAGAAAAGTCATTTTGTGCAGGGACTGTTCTAAACACGGGAAACATTCACTATTTTACAGGCATACTATAAACAGCCCCCAGGTATGAAATTTAAAGTAATATTTCACTTTAGGCATTATTAAAATGACTGCTCCACAAAAAAAGTCTGTTATTAAAACTTTTTTTTTGCATTGATACATGTCCGTACGGTGTTCGCGTGTTCGAACAAATTTTTTGAAGCATATTCTGCTGCAAACCAAACCGGGGGGTGTTTGGCTCATGTAAAGGGACAGGGTTTTAAAAAAACAAAAATGTTATGCTTGGCTCCTCTGTGCAGTTTGTTTTGCACAAAGTGGCTCTGATCCTGCTCTTCTGGGGGCCCTCAGCGACGCTCCTGGCTCCTCCTCTTCTCGAGTGCCCCGTCGGAGAAGCTCTTTTCTAGGGACACCCGAGTCCTGTCTCTACGTTTTTTGACACAGAAAAGAAGGACTCCTCCCCGGTGCCGGTGTCATTGGATTTTATTGACAGCAAAGGGAGCCAATGACTGCGCTGCAATCTATTCAATCAGGACACGAAACAGCTCATGAGGCTGGTGTGATGGTTCCAAAGGGTGGATTTTCACTTTTGTGCCCGAACTTCAGCTTTTTGTGATGCTGCACATTTTTGATGCTGTTAGATAGGATTAAAAAGGTAAGTACACTACCCCCTCCTGTACCTAGCGTCTTTATAATATAAAATATACTTACCTGCAATGCAGCTCCTTGGCAATCTATGCAGACAGCCTGGCATCAAACAGCAGTGTAGTCAGTGTATATGTGGCCAAATTCTATCCACTTTAAGGGAAAGTCCATCATCAGCTTGATGAGGGAAGGGGGGGGGGGGGCTAAGAAGCATAAGTGCACTAAAAGGGCACTTAACCTTCAAAGCCTCTTCTCTTGGAAGGATCAATGTGCATGCTTTTGTATAAGAGAAGTACATTTTCATTTTAAAGAGCATTATGGCCCAGTTATTTTCATTGTATTTCTGAGGTGTCCTCTATGGGAAGGTACCAGGACAATTATTATTCATAGACCTTCATTACCATATGTCATTCTTTACCCATTTCTGTCATGCTGCTACATGTTTATGTTCCAACTACTGGACCGTACATCCAATATAGAAGATAAAAGCAGAACAAATGCATTTTAATGCTATTTTTCTCCCTACAGTCCAGTATAACTTAACTCTCTCTCTTTAAGGCCATGTATTTTTCACAACAACATGAGTCATAGTGGAAACATACTTGATTATATATGAAGAAATGTATATGAACAAATGATGATCTAGCTTAAGCTAGAGAGAGTATACTTGCATAGTTTATGTATAAGTACGTGCTGTTTATATCCATACAAAAAACAACATCCAGGAAACTTAAAAAATTTGTTAAAAATGTTAATTTCTTATCGACTCCACCTGGCTGAAACTGTCAGGCAATACTGTGGAGATTCCATGAAGCTCAAATATCCACTGGTTTTCTATGTACTGCAGCAAATAGATCTATGGCTACAACCTTTAAACTATTTTCATTTTTCTCAGTCCATTCTCTGCTATATAAATTAAAACTACGGTAGGAAAAATATGTGCCCTCTTAAAGCAGCTAGGTCACACACTGAATTCTTCTTTCATTAGAACTGTGTATATGAATTCCCCGCGACATCTAATTTTAGTGGCCATTAAAATGACTCTATCGCAAAGATTTTAACCAAGCCATACCTGCAAAAACCCACACTGCATACTCACGTTTCCTGCTGCCTACGCCCCTAAACTTCAGTCCGATGCTAAGAAATCTTCCATTAAAGTTCACAATGATACCTACGCTCCTACGAGTGTCAATCTATTGCAGCTCTAGCTCATTACAGGTAAAGTAAAGGTTAGTAAGAGAAACTCCCTGAAGCGTTGGTTTCAGTGCAGACTTCGGCAGAATATTTCTCAGTATCACAGAGGAGTTCAGTGGTTCAGGCAGCAAGAAAGTTGAGTATGTACTGTCTTAGTTTATAGGTATGTCTTTGTTTAAATTTTCTGGGATAAAAATCCAGTCACTTTAATGGTCATCAAAGGGATCTTACCTACAGAACCCCTAAAAGATAGAAGAATGCACTGGGTATCCATAACTGCGCTACAAAGGAGATATCGGTTTTGAGTAGACTTTCCCTTTAAAAAGTAATTCCACCTTTGAAACAAACTAGAAAATATGGGCCATTTCTGTAAATCGGTTGTATACCCCGACATAAAAAAAGATTTATTTTCATTTTCGTTTGCTACAACAGTTCGATATAGATAGGAGGTTTGATGTGGCACTGGCAATAGCAAACTGTGTCTATTGAATCTGCGGTCGAATGTGTCTAACCTTAACTCTATTAGTCCAAGATTATTCTACATAGAGAGGAAAGATTCGACATAGAGAGAAAAGATTTGACATTATAGATACAGTGTTGGGGTAGACCATTCGACATGAACGACAAAGATTCGACGAAGCAGCGAAAAACATACAAAGTTGAATCTGTCATTAAAGGCTTATGGTGTCTGTCAAAAGTTCTAAGATTTGACAAGCAGCTAAACTGTAAAACGCCGCAATCGTACATTTCCAGTCAAATGCTCGGCCCATAGGCTATAGTAGAATTCTAATATTGGTTGACTAGTAATAATAATTTGTAAATATATTTTTTACTAGTGTCATACAACATTAGAATTCTACTATAGCTTATAGGTGTAACATTCGACTGGAAATGTACAATTGTGGTGTCGTACAGTTTAGCTGCTCTGTCAAATCTTCTTAGAACATTCGACAGGCGCCATAAGCCTTCAATGACAGATTCAACCTTAATTCATTAGGATTTTCGGAAAAATGCATTTTTTAACAAAACTAAATAAATAAAAACCAATTACGGGAGTAATTAACCACTTCTGACCGCCGCATGTAGATATACGTTCACAGAAGGGCACGTTAAGGCAGATGGACATAAATTTCCATCCCTGCCTTTGCGTGGGTCGGGGGTCCCATCGGGGGTGTACATGTGGCGGTCGGAAACCCACGGGGAGCGTTCCGGGACGAGCATTTCGTTTCTAGCCGCCCGCTCGCGATCGCTTCCTGGAGCTGAAGAACGGGGAGAGACGTATGTAAACACGGCTTCCCCGTGCTTCACTGTGGCGGCTGCATCGATCGAGTGATCCCTTTTATAGGGAGACTCGATCGATGACATCAGACCTACAGCCACACCCCCCTACAGTTGTAAACACAAACTAGGTGAACCCTAAATCCTACAGCGCCCCCTGTGGTTAACTCCCAAACTGAAACTGTAATTTTCACAATAAACAATGCAATTTAAATGCATTTTTTGCTGTGAAAATGACAATGGTCCCAAAAATGTGTCAAAATTATCCGAAGTGTCCACCATAATGTTGCAGTCATGAAAAAAATTGCTGATCGGCGCCATTAGTAGTAAAAAAAATAATAATAATAAAAATGCAATAAAACTATCCCCTATTTTGTAAACGCTATAAATTTTGTGCAAACCAATCGATAAACGCTTACCAAAAATAGGGAGAAGAATACGTATCGGCCTAAACTGAGGAAAAACAAATTGTATATATGTTTTTGGGGGATCTTTATTATAGCAAAAAGTAAAAAATATTGTTTTTTTTTTCAAAATTGTCGCTCTATTTTTGTTTATAGCGCAACAAATAAAAACCACAGAGGTGATCAAATACCACAAAAAGAAAGCTCTATTTGTGGGAAAAAAAAGAACGCCAATTTTGTTTGGGAGCCACGTCGCACGACCGCGCAATTGTCTGTTAAAGCGATGCAGTGCCGAATTGTAAACACGCCTTTGGGCATTTAGCAGCATATTGGTCCGGGGCTTAAGTGGTCAAATACATTTCCTTTTTGGACAAAAACGACATTTCCGAAACAAAATATTTCAGTGTGCACATGTCTAATGTTAAAATTACCTACATTTTGCTACGATTTGGGTGTATATTGCCAAGATTAAAAGGAGAACCTGCTGCACCAGGTGAGCGCACCTCGGTGATCAGTGTCCACTCAAAACCAGGTGGGTGCTGGCAATGCACGGGGCATAAATGGAAGAAAAAATATTATGGAGAGCTGCACTCCAATGGATGTTAAAAAATGGTCCGTAGCCTTTTAGTAAAGTAAAGAAAAAACACTATAAGAAAAAAACAGCAAACGGTGGGGTAATACAGCTAATGTAGCTGTATTATTTGGTATTCTTTGCAAAGTAAAATTTCACCATATTCACTAAGCTCGGGGGGAAATTCCCTTGCAAATGGCAACCCCCCTTGCAAAATGGTTAGCCCAGTAAATCAACCCTAAATTGTAAAGGTAAAAACACACAGTCCAATGACTGCAAAGCATAGCCAAAAATGCAATAAGTAGTGCAGAAAAATCATGCCTTATATAGGGGAAGAGAAAAAAAAATGGATCCCTAAGCTAGGTTGCCTTCTGCCATCTGGATACATCTTAAATTTATGTCATCAGCTGTCCTTCTCCTTAGATTCACAGGAAACAATGTTCCATAAAGCTCTTGTATTTGCACTACTGAAATCCAGTTGCCTAAATTGAAATACATGAATTATAAAAACAGAACACATCTACTTTGTGCATCATTTTAAATACAGAGAAACTGTCAGTTTTATGTCCGGCAAGCACTTCAATTTAGCTTCCAGCTGGTCCCCTTCAAATTACACTGTTTCCAGCCTTTGTCTCTTCCATCTTGTACATGATCTCCATAAATTTCAGGGCAGCTCACCTTATATTTGATTCAAAAGACACAATGAAAATAATTTTCTACCAAGCAACCCTAACATATAGAGGATGGTTCCTTGAAAATGCTTTCCCATTCAAACAATTCTCCTGGGTCTACTCTAAACTAAAAACCATCTACTAACTAGCCTCTGCAAGATGGTACCCAATTCTAAATCTCATAATCACATCTGGTAAAAAGCAGATGGGACAATCAAGACTTTTTTTCTGCGGGGGGAAAAAACTAGGAGTCGGTCATTGATAATGATAGCTGTGATGTGAACTTGACCGTGATTGCAATGGGTCAGTTAGCTTGACTAGAAATCACTTTTTATCCAGGTTTTAACTGTAGCTACAACAAAACACCCCTGTCTAAAAAAAAAAATACCTATTTAGGGATAATAATAAAAACATTTTTTTGTAAAATCTGGCTCATCACACCTATATATATATGAAATCATCAAATAATCTGGTATATACTGTGCCTTGAAAAGGTATTCATACTCTTTAAAATTGTCCACATTTTGTCATATTACAACCAAAAATGTAAATGTATTTTATGTGACAGACCAACGTAAAGTGGCACATAATTGTGAAGAGGAAGGAAATTTTTTTTTTTTACAAATAAATATGTGAAAAGTGTGTCATGCATTTTGTATTCAGCCCTCTTTACTCTGATACTCCTAACTAAAATCTTGTGGAACCAATTGCCTTCAGAAGTCCAATTTACACCTAATTAGTCAAAAGAGTCCACTTGTGTGTAATTTAATCTCAGTATAAATTGAGCTGTTCTGTAAAACCCTTTGAGGTTTGTTAGAGAACCTTAGTGAACAAACCGCATCATGAAGGCCAAGGAAAACACCAGACAGATCAGGGATAAAGTTGGAGAAGTTTAAAGTGGAATTAGGTTATAAAACAAAATATCCCAAGCTTTGAACATCTCACGGAACACTGTTTAATCCAACATCTAAAAAATGGAAAGACTATGGCACAACTGCAAACCTACCAAGACATGGCCATCCACCTAAACTGACAGGCCAGACAAGGAGAGCAATAATCAGAGAAGGAGCCAAGAGGCCCATGGTAACTCTGGAGGAGCTGCAGAGATCCACAGCTCAGGTGGGAGAATCTGTCCACAGGACAACTATTAGTTGAGCACACCACAAATCTGGCATTTATGGAAAAGTGGTGAGACGAAAGCCATTGTTAAAAGAAGTCCATTTTTTTAAGAGAAGCCATGTGGGGGACACAGCAAACATGTGGAAGAAGGTGCTCTGGTCAGATGAGTGCCAAAATGTTTGGGCTAAAGGCAAAACGCTATGTGTGGCAGAAAACCAACACTGCACATCACCTTGAACACACCATCCCCACCGTAAAAACATGGTGGTGGTAACATCATGTTGTGGGGATGCTTTTCTTCTGCAAAGACAGGGAAGCTGGTCAGAGATGATGGGAAGATAGATGGAGCCAAATACAGGGCAATCTTAGAAGAAAACATGTTAGTCTGCAAAAGACTTGAGACTGGGGCAGAGGTTCACCTTCCAGCAGGACAATGACCCTAAACATACAGCCAGAGCTACAATGTAATAGTTTAAATCACATTAGAATTTCCCAGTTAATGTCCAGACCTAAATCCAATTAAGAATCTGTGTCAAGACTTGAAAATTACTGTTCACAGATTCTCTCCATCCAATTTGACAGAGCTTGAGATATTGGGCAAAAATGTCACTCTCTAGATATGCAAAGCTTGTAGAGACATCCCCAAAAAGACTTGCAGCTGCAATTGTAGCGAAAAGGTGGTTCTACAAAGTATTGACTCAGAGGGGCTGAATACAAATGCATGCCACACAAAAATTTGAAAAAACATTTATCATTTTCCTTTCACTTCACAAATATGTGCTCTTTATGTTGGTCTGTCACATACAATCCCAATAAAAAAAAAATTATGTTTTTGGTTGTAACATGACAGAATGTGGAAAATTTCAGGGGGTATGAATACTTTTTCAAGGCACTTTTTTAAACCAAAATGACAAAAAAGGACTAGTTCAATAAGACAAAGTAACCATATAAAGAAAACTTGAAGCATATATATCACAAAAAAGGACAAAAAGTGAAAAATGAATACATGGACAGAATCAGGACAGACTTTTTTTGGGAGGAGGGTGAAGTTGTATATGCCATGAAACGTCTTTCTTCATATAGTAAGGGCCCACTCACTCCACTTCTCTGCAGTAACACATAAGGCCCTGTACACACGATCAGACTGGTCTGATGAAACTTGTCCGACGGACCGTTTTCATCAGACAACTCTGAACTTGTCTGATGGTCTGATGTGCGTACACACCATCGGACCAAAATCCAATCAGACCAGAACGCGGTGACGTAGAACACAACGACGTGATGAAAAAACTAAGTTCAAGGTGTCCATCAGCATGTTTTAACCGCTTTAATACCAGGCTTTTATACCACCTCCATACCGGGCCTATTCTGACACTTCTCTCCTACATGTAATAATCATCATTATTTTGCTAGAAAATTACACAGTACCCCCAAACATTATATATGTTTTTTTTAGCAGACACCCTAGGGAATAAAATGGCGGTCATTCCAAAGTTTTATCTTGCACTATATTTACGCAATTATTTTTCAAACGCCTTTTTTTTGTAAAAAAAATTGTTTCATGAATTAAAAAAATAACAAAACAGTAAAGTTAGCCCAATTTTTTTGTATTATGTAAAAGATTATGTTACACCGAGTAAATAGATACCCAACATGTCATGCTTTAATAATGCGCACACTCATGGAATGGCGCCAAACTTCGGTACTTAAAAATCTCCATAGGCAACGCTTTATTTATTTTTTACAGGTTACAGTTTAGATTTACAGAAGAGATCTAGTGCTAGATTCGTTGCTGGCACTCCAACGCACGTGGCGATACCTCACTTATGTGGTTTAAACGGCGTTTACATATGTCGCCGGGACTTGCGTGTGCGTTCGCTTCTGCACGCGAGCTATCGGGGACAGGGGCGTTTTAATTTTTTTTTTATCTTTTATTTATTTTTTTGACTTTTTTTTTCCACTTTTATTCCTATTACAAGGAATGTAAACATCCCTTGTAATAGGAAATGTGTGTGACAGGTCCTCTTTATGGAGAGATGTGGGGTCAATAAGACCTCACATCTCTCCTCCAGGCTGGAAACCATGAGATCGGTGAAAAAAAATTCACGATCTCATGAATGGGGGCTTACAGCTGCAATTGCGGCTTTGTTTACTTACGGGGACCCGGGCGTGACGTCATCAGATTGCGCCCGGGTCCTCCGACGGTCATAGAGATGACTGGTGACCATCTGGTCACCAGTCATCTCTATGCTTCCTGCCGCCGCCGTGATTCGTTCTCCGGGCCCCCGAAGGCACAGGTGAGCCCGGAGAAGCACCGGATGGCGGCGGGAGGGGGGGATGTCCCCTCCCGCGGCCTGTAAGAACGATCAATCGGTGGAACCGCCGCTATGATCGTTCTTACATTGTGCAGAATCGTCGGCTGAAGAAGAGGATATCTGGATGATGCCTCTGGCTGCAGGCATCATCAAGATATTCGCCTGCAATGCCCAGGCCGTCAATTGACGGCCACTTAGGATGGTAGATCCCATCTCAGGCCATCAATTGTATATGGCTGGGTATTGAAGTGGTTAAAACTTTGGTCCAACGGACAACGGTCTGATGGGCCGTATACACCATCGAACTAGTCCGATGAAACTGGTCTGCAGACCAGTTTCATCGGACCTGTCTGATCGTGTGTACGCGGCCTTAGGTGTGCTGCCATTTATTGTGACTAGCACCCCAAAAGACCTTCATAAGGCTGGCCATACACAGTGCAAATGTATTTCCTGCAATTACGGGAGCTAATACAAGCCCTTTACCCCAAGCATCGTGCACACAAAAAGATGTTGAGGTCAAAACCAAAGGAATGGCTCTTCATTAAGACTCAGGCCCCATACACACGATCGGACATATCCGATGAAAACGGTCCGCGGACCATTTCCATCGGATATGTCCGATCGGGAGTTTGATCCGATGGCGTGTACACACCATCGGATCAAATTCCCCGCCGCCGGACGGCGCGGTGACGTGGCGGTGACGCGGCGGTGACGTTGACGCCGCCGCGTCACCGCCACGTCACCGCACCAGGAAGTAAAACACTTCCGCGCATGCGCCGAATCCATTCGGCAGCGGCGCGGCGGCGGTGGGGGCCGACATGTCTGCTGGTAAGTGTACTAACCAGCAGACATGTCAGGCGGACAGATTCCCACCGGATAGATTTCAAAGCTTGCTTTGAAATCTGTCGGGTGGAGAAATCTGTCCGCTAGCCCATACACACGAGCGGAGATGTCTGCTGAAACGGTCCATCGGACCGTTTTCAGCGGACATATCCCCTCGTGTGTACGCGGCCTTAGACACATACTTTATACCCCTAAGGATGACCTTCCCCTCTGGGAGATATTAGCATGACAATGCAAACGTCAAACAACAATCCAATTAACAGCTAACAACTAACAGTGATCTTAATTAAACAGTAATATTATTAATTAGTCATCTGGACAAGCCTAGATGACTAGATCAGAGCCCAATCAGACAGTTCAGCACCAGTTCCCCAAAAAGACTCAAAAATATTCAAATCTCATTAACCAGCTTTCACTCATGTAATCTGTCCACTAGACAAATCATAATAAGATACAACTCATACAATGTTTCAGCAGTCTGAAAAAGTGAAATTAATTTATTTTCATACTGTAGATTCCTTGAGGGAGATTGTTGATACACCTTTCTGGAGCTTCTCCAACCCAGTCTGCATGAGGGCCACCATATTTCCTCTGACCATTAACCTGTAGAAGATTAATATTACAACTTTCCATTTCACTCTCAGTGTTTATCATGTTGTTGTCCATCATTAGAGAATCATCTGCTCTCTCCATGGCATCGTAGGCTGAACTTAGCTGTTTACCAATGCATTGACCAGAAGAAGCAAACAAAATACCTTCCATGGACCAAAATCAGTGGCTTCCCCCTAGTCTCCTTTAAAAGCCCCTGTCCCGGTTGGGTCTGTCACAGAGGACTACATGCATTAAAATATGCATTGTCTCATGTGCTTCTGCACTTTAATATGCTCTTTAATGCCGTTTTTTCTTTGTAAAATGCATTCATACATCTGTTTTTTGTTTTGTGTTCTTTTTGATTATATGTTATTCATGGTAGGGGCATACGATTCAAGAGCAGTGATTTTATATAGTTAAAATCAGCTGTGAATATGGAGCTGGGCAAAAAGAAGCTGCAGAACAGCTACTTTAAAGTGCTATATTCTTCCCGAGTTGTCCCACAGGAAGTAGTTGACAGGCTCCAGATCAATTTCAATAGGTATTATGATGTTAAGCATGTAAGTAAAGATTATTCAAATTGGAATTCCACTTTTCAGCACCAGAATATGACCAGGCACTCCAAAGTCATTCAGGTACAATGCAGAACCAGCAGTGGTCAGGCAACAAGACTTGTTACAGACTGGCTAGAATAGTGGCTTTTGGGGACTGGTTGTGACAACTTTAAAGCTGAATTCAGCAACTTTGTAAAAAGAGCTGGCATACTATGAGTTAAGTCCAAGGAGGTGCCTGCCACCTCCTGGACTTCTCTCAGTTATTTATAGACTGTGGCTGTGAGATGAGAAAAGCAGACACATCAGCTGTGCCCACCCCTCCCCTCTGCTGCCTATTCACAGAAGGCTTTGAATTTTGTAATATTAAGGCTTCTGTGATTGGGCGGAAGGAAGGGAGGGGTGGGCATAGCAGCTGCATTCATTTTACATTTGAAGAAGCTGAAACTAGCTTTGGAGCTCCTAAAGCTACTCTATCTTCCTGAAGCAAAATAAACCTGTCCGATGCACATTAAAGAGATAAGTCCACAAGGTGGCAGGCACCTCATTGGATTTAACTCATAGTGTCTCTGCACTTTTTGCAAAGTTGCTGAATTCCCGGAGTCAAGCTTTAACTGGAAGGAAAAGAAGATAGAGAGACCACAGATTAAGGTAATACTCTATTAGGTTTCCTTCTAAAAAGATGAGCATTTTTTAATTCACTGGTTTTAATTAAGTATTGCCTAAAGTTAGGCTTTAATTCAAGCAGATTTTAATTCAGGCAGATATTAATAACACAATCCGAATTTGCTGTATGCAAATGTATTGCCAAGAGGAGGGAGAATGGAGAGCAGAGGTGAGGACTTATCAGTTTGCTGTTGCCATATTATTGTCTAGTCAGTATCCTGCAGGCAAGAAGGTGTCACCATTGTATTTTTCAACTCTAATGCCGTGTACACACGATCAGATTTCCGATTAAATAAAATCTTGCCTACACACTATCAGACTAAATTCCGACTGTCCAAAACGTGGTGACGTAAAACACTACGACGAGCCGAGAAAAATGAAGTTCAATGCTTCCGAGCATGCGTTGACTTCCACACAGACGATCGAAATTTCCCATAATAATAATTTTTGTTGCCTTCCTTAGCCAACATAATGTATGATGGTCCAGCAAAGCTACTCTACTAACCTAGCTCTACAAAAAGTTAAAAACCCACATTTATTCCCCCCATCCACTTCAGCATCTTCTTTGTGTTAGGCTCTATATTCGGCTTTAGGTTCCATGCCCAGGTAACACTTATAACATGGCTATACGATCACTAGCTCCTCTGGTAATTCAAAACATGAAGATACATTTGCTAGCACAGCAACAGCACTGTATGAGGCAACACAAAAGTAATTTCATCACAAGGTGAACAAGCCTGTTACTATATGGATAGGGTCACTGAGCAGTGCCAGTCCAAATGAAGCAAAATTGATTTCCACAGTATAATCTGAAGTTGTGACTTTACTTGAAAGTGAAGCAATGCAATGTATCCTCTACACATGTGCAACATATTGATTAGAAATATTTGAAGACATACAATAGATAAAAAAAGTCAAAGTTGCTGTACAAGACAATACATTACCATAATAAATGCAAGATAAACTCACTAAATATTATAAAGGGATTATGATTCTGAAATGGTTTAACAAGAATTATCAATGCACTAAACACAACCAATGCCTTTGTAACGCTCCTCCACCCTTTCCTTCATAAATACAGGGATCGTTTTCAGTCTTTCCCATATTTTACATGTGTTCAAGAATGAGGTTAGGACCAACAACAGTAAATACTGTTGGCATCAGAGTTTTTTTTAACGGGCAGCTCTAAAGCTAGCTATGTCAGTACATCATTGCATGTGGGATACTAATGTGCACATGGGCACCTTCAGGCTGACAACGAACTAGCTTATCTAGCTGCTCAGACAAAATGCCTGAAAGTCTTTTTTTGTTGTTGTTTTTTTCTTACATCTAAGCCTTTTTCAAGTGATTTCCATTCACTGGCCTTTGCACCCTGTTTGTGGCCTGTTGATGACCGGGAAAATGTTTGCCAGCACACCATGGATCAACAAGGAAGAGTCCAAGCAAATTGTTTAATGTACTGGAGCTCTCTGGAGCACTGGAGGGAAGTAGGGTTGTCAACTGTCAGTAAATTCACAGTTTGTAAAATCCATGATTTAGAGTTGAACCTCGGATTATGAGCATAATCCGTTCCAGGAGAATGCTCGTAATCCAAAGTACTCACATATCAAAGCAAGTTTTCCCATTGAAGTCAATGGACACAAAAATAATTTGTTCCACAATGGGATGTCTTCAATGGGGTGCAATACCGAATGCGGCCAGAGGTGGGGGGCGCCAGAGAGAGCTGTAAACGTCTGAGTAGGCCAGGAATACACTTTGGCTTGTTTCCTGTGCCCCCATACCTCAGGCCAAATGAGGTACTTCAGGCCAATGTTCGGCTTTTCTCGGCTCCTGCTATTTTCGGATCTGCTCGGCTTCTGCATCCCCGTACCTCAGGCCAAATGAGGTACTGCAGGCCTATTTAGCTTGAATTCTGCTCGTCTTGCGAATCAACGCTCGCACAGAATAAAAAAAAAAAACTTGCTCTAAAATCAAAATGCTCTCAAACCAACTTACTCTTAAACCGAGGTTCCACTGTATTCCGTGGTTGCTCGTAACAGACAATCATGGACAGATGTAAAATATATGGATTTTACAAACTGTCCTTGAATTTCATGACGGTTGGCCACTCTGGAGGGAAGAATCCTGTGTGGGTAAACCAGTAGAGCCTGTGAGTTTGCCCCTGAGAATCCTATCCTCTTAGCGGTTGCTTTCAAATTTTTATTAATGCTTAATAATTTAAAGCATAATTAAACCCAAGAATAAACATGAAATATATAACAGTATATAACCTAACTGTATTCAGATATAGTGGATACATTTGTTTTAGGTTAGGTTGTACATTTTCTACAAAACAATACTTGTTGATCCTGCCAGAAATCAAAAATTCTTGTTGATCCTGCTAGAGATCCAGCATTTTGTAACTTCCTGTGCAATAAACTAAAATGCGATCAGCCTTCCCAGTTAACTTCTCCTATGTAATGATGGTGAAAGGGGAGCGATTTGTAGTCCAAATTAGGAGAGCGGTTGAGGTTGACAATTTGCTCTCCATAGATACAGTACAGTGAGCGAGCGTTGTCATCTTAAAACAGGAAGAGTTTTACTGGCAGGATCACCAGGTAAAAAAAAAGGAAAGAAAAAGGAACTAACACAGCTACCATATCTAAAGACTGGTATACTGCAATATATTAATCTTTTGTTCTTGGATTTAGATGCACTTTAATTTCATTACATAAATGTGTAGCAATCTGAACTAATTTAGGGCTCATACTACAGAGCATTTCTTCGAAAAGTTACCATTCTCTGTACTGATCACAGTAAATGATTGCAGACAATATCAAAACGTATTGGCAGAATGTTCAGACTCAGCATGTAAGGACCACAGGTCAATAAACTAATTTTCTTAAAATACTGATATTTTATCACAACAGTAACCACATGGAAAAAAAGACAAATCCATTTCCCTTTTTATAATCTAGCCTTTTTTACCAAAAAAAAATAAAACACAACGCACGCTAATTGACCCCCTGGTAGGCCTAGATAATTAAGACTGACAAATACACATATTCCTCTCAATGGGGGATTTGTCATAAACTCATTTTTTCCTAATATGTACACTGCATTCTCACATTTCAGATGCTTTAATGAGGAGAAAGGCAGAAATAATGCATCACAGTTAAAAACATTAATAGAGCAAGTTTATTACTGAAACATTTTGTAAACCACTGAGAAAAAAAAAAAAGGATCATTGAAAATAAACTTTTTATTTCTTTTTTAACAAACCATACAAATATGGGGAAATATTAGACAGCCGTGTTTATCATTTATTGCTCTATCCCAAGGACAGGCAGTGAGGTGAAATCTCCCATTCCCTTAATGGAAGCATGCATGTTGGTGCATTTTGATGCTGCGCATAAGGAAAAAAAAGTCCGTTGGTTTGTTCCGTTGAAGTGCAACAGTGACCGATATCTAGAAGTTAGCTGTCTGAGGCCGCGTACACACGATCGAATTTGTCCGCTGAAAACGGTCCGATGGACCGTTTCAGCAGACAAATCCAATCGTGTGTACGGGCTAGCGGACAGATTTGTCCATCGCATGCTTTGAAATTTGTCCGCTACAAACCTGTCTGTCGGATATGTCCGCTGGCTAGTACGGGAAACCAGCGGACATATCCTCCCGCACATGCGTCGTATCCTGTAAATGGATGCGACGCATGCGCGCGGAAGTGTTTACTTCCTGGTGCGTGACGTAGCGGTGACGTGGCGGCGTCAACATCACCGCCGCGTCACCACGCTGTCTGCCGGCGGGGATTTTGATCCGATGGTGTGTACACGCCATCGGACCGAAATCCGATGAGACATGTCCGCTCTAAACTGTCTGTCGGACAAGTTTGAGCGGACATATCTCATCGTGTGTACGAGGCCTGAGTCGTATTAGGCACCACATTGGAGTGTATAGGTTTAATGAGAAAACACAAGACCCCATAGCATACATTTTTAATGGGAAGCACCTGCATCGTACAAAAAAAAATTCCGTGCATGTCCGATACAATTAAATTTGGATGAACTGTCCTGATCGGCTATCGGAAGCTCTGGACCAACGATCCAATTATCATACGATCGTTTCGAAAGCGAAATTTTTCAAATGATTTTCGAACCGTGTGTATGGAGCTTAAGGCTAGCTGTAGACAGAAATTCAATCCAATTGTACCTAGCCAAACAGCCTCTCAATACAACAAGGTGACTGCCTAAGCCACCTAGAAATGGTGGAACATGAGGCAGGGTTCCCCTTATAATGACCCTCAAGAATAATAAAGACAAAGTCAGTCTGAAAAAAGACATGGCTGCAAGATACATTTTAAAAGCTCTTACCACATCCAAACAATAGAAGTAAATCTCCTTATAACGCACTGGAGCAGGACAGTGATAAGGAATTACAATGTCCTGATTAGAGATGAGCTCTGGTGTGTTCGCACAGTCCATGTGCAGAGTCCGCATGGAAGTCTGCACAGTGCTGCGTTAATCTCAGGCAGGGAGACATTGTCCCGATGCTTGGCTACAGAGATTGGGAAATGTCTCCCTGCCTGTGGTTAGAGCAGTGACGTGCAGACTTCCTGGCGGGCTCTGCACATGGACTGTACGAACACACCAGAGCTCATCCCTAGTCCTGATTAGGGTGAAAAAAAGTACCTACTATAGGGAGAAAAGAGGCCTCTGACAAATGTGTCTCTATGAACAAAAAAATGGTTCTGTACATCGGGGGAGGGGAGGGGACTTGATACTGTGATGGCAGTAAGGAAGATAACCTTGTAGGTGAGCGTGGACATATTTTTGATAGGGCAGTTTTTGAGGAACCAACAGAGCCAGATTGAGGTCCCAGAGAGTCACAGGTGGAACCATATGAGCAACACTCTGCACAAAGGTCTACTGAGGAATAAGAGGCAGCCAGTCTTCAAAATAGAATTACTAAGACTGAGATTTGGCCCTTGATAGTAATCAAGTCCAAATGTGTGCAATATCTACAAGCCTGTCAACACAGTAATGCAAGGCAACAGGCATGCACTCTATTTTTTTCAAAACCAAATGATCAGTTAGGATTGACTCTGTGCTTTATTCAAATATTTGGTTCATATTCCCCAAAATGTACAAATAGGCAAGGAAAAACCTGTAATGGAGAACATGGACAAGTTAACGTCTTCCAGTCTTTTGTCAACCACCTGACCTTCAGAAGACAGATTAAAACTCTGCTCTTTTGAGGCCATGAGAGACAGGAACAACCAGCGCCCAGAGGCGATTTAGTTTGCATGTGCCGCGCTATATACGTTTTTCATTCATTCAACCAGATCCCTAAAAACTGTCTTCAACGACAATGGCAGGGGTGGATCCAGAGTCTAGTCTCGGGAGGGGCACTACCAGAAAATATATTTTTTTTGGGGGGGAAATTAATCGTAGAAATGACTGACGTTAGCACTTCAATGATCCCGGCACAGTGGGTGCCATCTCTCTGCTCCCCTAGGCGCAGGCTTGTTGATTGGCCAGCTGCCCGCACACCCACAAAGCCAACCAGCTGACCGCCCACTCTCTGACTCTCACTCGCTGCAGAGCCGTCTGCAAATTCTGCAACTAAAACGAATTTCTCGGGGGTGGCAATTGCCCTGTTGCCTCCCCCCTGGATCTGCCCCTGGACAATGGTTGGTGTTTTATGAAGCCAATAGATGGCAGGATGCACAATAATAATGGTCTACTTCTTAAAAAACACTCCTCAATAGGGTATTGTTCATCAAATTGACTGGAAGGAAAAAAATTGCTTGTCAGAAGTAGACCAGTCACTATACAAAAGAGGTTGCATTAGCATATGTACCAAGAAACTTTTGACAGGTTGGGTGATTTTAGACTTCAAACTAATAACCTTAAAGAGTTCAGATGCAGGTTGCTCCATACCCATACATGTATGCACCATATCTATAAGAACTGAAATGGTATCTTTAAACCTAGGTGTTATTTCAACAGGCTGAATCCCCTCAGGCATAAAATCATCCAAAAATGAATCCACACCATCCTTAGCTGAGAGTGCAGAAGCAGCTACAGGCATATCAGAGACAGACTCTGGAGAAGAAGGCATAGAAGTATACTTGTGGCCCAAGCCTTTTGAGGCAGCTATTATGCCACTGTTTTTGACCAAAAAACACACATAACCATAGAAAATTCTTCACGGGATAGTGCAGAGGAGGAGGAGGAAGCCATGCCTAGTGACACTAGGGAAGACTCCAAGGAGCATGTGGACTCAAGCAGGGGACAGTGTTCTGAATTATTGGCATGAAGTTCATCAGGAGGGCACTGCAAGCAGTGGATGATTTTATGGGCAGGGCACTCGAGTGAGCCTTCTCCTGAACTGGGCTGTATATGCCCATAGACACACACAGTGCGGCTTAGCCCTCACAGAATTTGAATGACAGACGTGGGAGCCAATATCTCTCGCTTCTCTCAGAGACTCCTGTGAATGCAGGAGGAGAGGGACAGCACTGGATTGAGGACTCAGGTAAGTGTTTAGGGTTCACTGGGGTGGGGGGTGGTGACAGGCATTTGAAGGTTTTTTAACGTAATGCAGAAAATGCTTAATGCCGCGTACACACGGTCGTTTTTTGTGATGAAATAAAACAACGTTTTAAAAAACGTCATTTAAAATGATTGTGTGTGGGCTAACACTACGTTTTCCGTCTTCTGAAAAATGACAAAAAAAAAATTGACGTTTTTTGTGTTGTAAAAAATGATCGTGTGTGGGCTAAAACGACGTTTTAAACCCGCGCATGCTCAGGAGCAAGTTATGAGATGGGAGCTTGAATGGAACAGGGTGCCGTCGTACGTGCTGTACATAACCGCGCTTTGCTAGAGCATTTTTAAAAAACGATGGTGTGTGGGCAATATTGTTTTTTATGATGAAGTTGGAAAAACTTCGTTTTTTTTTCATGGTGGAAAACAATGTTTTTTTTCATCACAAAAAGTGATCGTGTGTACGCGGCATAAGAGTATAACTAAAGACATTGGCCCAGATTCAGAGAGCCATTACGCCTGTCTAACTGGTGTTAGACTGGAGTACTTTCAAATTACGGGCGTTTTCTAGCTAGTCGAAAACCTCAAACCATGAGTAGACGGCTGCGGGCTTCAATTCGACTGGATTACGTGTTCATACGCCTTCGGATCTACGCTGCAATAAAATTGCGGCCACTGGGTGGACTTCCCGTCGTTTTCCGCGTCGGGGTATGCAAATGAGCTTTTGCCGGCGATCCCCAAAATTACGATCTTCAATCGCAATCTCTTACGGCACCTTTAGTCATCTTTTATTTGCGTAACACTATACCAGCTTTTTGCTGCTCTAATATTAGACAGCCCATGTTAAGTATGGCCGTCGTTCCCGCGTCGAATTTCTACATTTTCCGACGTCTTTATTATTTTTTACGTAAGTCGTCCGGGAATAGGAATGTTCGTAAAGGACACTACTCAAACAACGAATGACGTAACAACGTGATTTCGCGCAGTGCAATTTCTGAACGAAGCATGTGCAGTTCGATCGCCGCAGGGACGCGCTTAATTTAAATGCTTCACGCCCCCTAATCGCGTATTTCGATTACGCGGCGAGAAATAGACTACGCCGCCGTAGCGTACGGGCAAAAATCTACCAGGATTCGGTGTAGAGCCTGGTAAAATACGGCAGCGTAGAGTATTTCGATTACGCAGCGCAATATTAGGTGGATGTGAATCTGGCCCATTTTTTTTTAGTTTTGGATAGAGTAGACAGAGGTTAGGACACATGTCAACTTTGTTTGCAGTCTGTGCTCCCAATAGGAAGAGTTACCCTCTCTATTTGTCCGGTTTACCATTAGCATTAAAAGTAAATACAAACAAAAAAAAAATCTAATTTTTGGGATGTCCACAGAAATGTAATAAAGGGGAAATCTTCCAATAGGGACACTAGTTCTGATGGCCTGTTTTGGCTATGTGACAGAAAGTGATGGTGAATCTCCCCATGGCAAAAAATAAACCAACAGGGGTTATAACCCTCCGTTACTCTTCCAAAAAAAAAAAAAGCTTTGCCTTTAGTTCTACTTTAAGAAAAAAAATGTTTGCCTTTGAACCACTTGAAGTTCAGACAACATCTGCTTCTGTGGGTTGTGGAAAACAGATACACTTTATATTGTGTATGTTCACTGTTAAATTCCAGTCTCACTTTACAGTATATTCTTTCTATGCAAGTTAAAGTTTAAAATGTGGACAATATTTGGAATTAAAAAAGAATAGCCTGTTATAGTATGAGTGATTTGTGACTAAAGGGACTGCATATTAAAAATTTAATTTTTCCCAAAGCAATAGCACATTTAAATGTATAAAACATGCACTTTTTCCATGGATTATTGCAATCATGAATCAAAAGAAAAATAAGGCAGCTCTTAAGCAATAAATAATACATTTTAATGGATCCTTGGTGAGTATCTGTTGCCATTCTTTATATGTGCTGAAACTGGTATTGTATTAACCACTTAAGACCCAGACCATTATGCAGGTTAAGAACCTTGCCCCTTTTTGCGATTCGGCACTGCGTCACTTTAACTGACAATTGCGCAGTCGTGCGATGTGGCTCCCAAACAAAACTGGTGTCCTTTTTTTCCCCACAAATAGAGCTTTCTTTTGGTGGTATTTGATCACCTCTGTGGTTTTTATTTTTTGCGCTATAAACAAAAATAGAGTTTTTAGTATTTTTTACTTTTTGCTATAATAAATATCCCCCAAAAATGTACAAAAAAACTTTTATTTCCCCCTCAGTTTAGGCCGATACGTATTCTTCTACCTATTTTTGGTAAGAAAAATCGAAATTTATAGCGTTTACAAAATAGGGGATAGTTTTATGGCATTTTTTATAATATTTTTTTTTTTTTACTACTAATAGCGGCGATCATCGATTTTTTTCGTGACTGTGACATTATCGGACACTTTTGACACATTTTTGGGACCATTGTCATTTTCACAGCAAACAGTGCTATAACAATGCACTGTTTACTGTGAAAATGACAATTGCAGTTTAGGAGTTAACCACTAGGGGTCACTGTATGGGGTTAAGTGTGACCTCATACGTGTTTCTAACTGTAGGGGGCGAGGCTGGACGTGTGACGTCATTGATCATCTTTCCCTACATCAGGGAACAGATGATCAATGACAGTGTCACACGTGGGTCCCGGCAGGCGTGGTCACGGAGCTTTGGACCGAGTCGCGAGCGTGCCGCCACCGGCGTGCTCGCGACCCCATGGCTGTGCTTAAAGAGACACGTACAGGTATGCGATTATGCCCAGCCGTGCCATTCTGCCAACGTTTATCAGGGTGAAGGGATCCTTAAGTGGTTAAAAGGTAAAATTGTCTGTGTTTTAACCATCTGAAAGGTAAATTGTAATTGTTTCTGATCACTTTTAGTTTATATTTTCGCCAAAGTTTATACTCTTGTTTTAGGTTTTATAACCTATGTATGTTATACATTTTTATTTTACCAAAAAAATATATACAGTAAATAATATACAGGTAGGCTGTTTCTAAGAAACTCTCTTTGAGAACATGGAGGGATTTCTACAAAGAAAGAACAGCACTAACTCTTCCTTTGTTGACTGCTTCTCCAGAATAGACCATTCCCCTGAGCAGAAGCTGGCCCTTAAAGAAAATCTAACCACCGAAGGCATTTCTTGGGCTTTTTGCCAATGTGATCACTGAAATTCATATAATTGGGAGCCCGTCCTACTAGTTCCCAATTGTTTGTAAGTGACTCGAATCTGTCAATTACAGCACATTCATATTAATATGGGGGGCAGGTGATTGAGCATGGTCTCAGCAAACACAGGCTGTATGTATATAAGTGCCCGCTTGGCCATAAAGCTAATTACCGTGTTACCACATATATGCGTACTGGCAACTTTATGGACATTCTCTCTCTTTATTCCTTTCTTCTTCTTCCTTCTACTTAAGTTGAATTGTTGCTTACCTAGTGCCCATCAAAACTCAAGTCATTATTGTTTACTATACAGCTAGTGTACATCATGCTTATGCACCCTTTGTACTCTTGTTAATTCTCTATTGAACACAAAAAACAAGACGAAACTGTTTATTCTAGGAGAGAGTTGGCTACGTCCTTCCCATTAGTCAATCAGATTTGCAATCCTAATCTGATCCCCTATAATTTTTCTATACAGGTCATTCATCGCCTAGTAGGTGTCTCGTGCTTGCTATCTGCTGATTAAAATTGGTAAATATTTAGGCAATTTTTCATGCCTTCAGTAAAAGGAAAAAATATGCTATATTTAAAAAAAGCGCAGAATTTAAAAGTCCTTTACATTCCCTCTAACTAAAGAAAAACACAACTTGTTTTTAATATATTTAAGTTTATAGAGTTTCAGATCTAAATATCCATTATGTTGCAATAGAAAAGTGCAATTCCTGCATTCAGTAGGCTCTTGTATTACTCTGTACCCATTCTGAATGTAATATTTAAAGTATAACTGTGCCCCTTGCCCCTCCTTTCCAGACGTATATTTACCTGTACCCGATCCAGCAAGATATTGCTCACGGGATTGCAGAACCGTTTGTCAAAATCTTGAGAAATTGACTAGGCCTGTTCATGTGCTCTGCACTTCCATTCATACCTATGGACATATATTTAAACGCATCTGTGTGGGTCCAACGGCAAAGATTTTGACAAGCAGCTCTGCGATCTAATGAGTGATATTTCCCTTAACTGTGGACAGATGATTATAAAGCTGGAAGGACTGGGGGCAAAAATCGAGATCAATATATCAGTCACATATGTACAGTTTAAACAGACATATGCTGTACTTTAATGATTTACACTTGAGAGACTTCAAAGACCTCAGCCTGGTTTATGCTAGATTTTTAGTGTGACTGTGACATTGCAGCAGAACGATCGGACACTTTTGAAACTTTTTTGGGACCATTGACATTTATACAGTTATCAGAGCTAAAAATAGCCACTGATTACTGTGTAAATGTCACTGGAAGGGAAGGGGTTAACACTAGGGGGCGATCAAGGGGTTAAGTGTTCCATAGGGAGGTGTTTCTAACTGTGGGGGCAGTGTACTGACAGGGAATAGAGAGAGATCGCTGTTCCTGATTACTAGGAACAGCAGATCTCTCTCTACTTCCCTGAGAGAACGAGTATCTGTCTGGTTACATGGACAGATCCCTGTTCTGTCTCTCTCAGGCATGATCGCTGGTCACCGGCAGACATTGCGCTCCGACATCGCGCGGCAGGCGCGTGCCCCCTATAACCCTTAAAGCAGCCGCCGCACAGCTATTTTCCCTGGATATACAAATATCTAAATGGTAATTCTAGCATAGGGAGAAGAGTATACAGTCTCATGTCACTTAAGAACACATGTAGCCACACAATGAAGATGGAAAAGAAGCAGTTTAACCCTAAACTGTGTAAGGGGTGCTTTACTATCAGAGTGGTAAGGATGTGGAACTTCCTTCCACAATTGATGGTGTCAGCACGGAGTGTTGACATTTTCAAAAAACTGTTAGATGGGCATCTTAGTGAATGCAATATAAGGGAAATACTAGGGAAATACTAGAGACACACGCGTGCGCACACACACACACACACTGATTGAGCTGCATTGATTGGTGTCTTTATTCAACCTTAATAACCTACCATCCAATTTTTTATTATATAATCAAAAGTCAAGGAAGTTTGGATAATTCAGCCTAGAGAACCTGACCAAAAGCTTAGGCTTTTCATCTCATTGCTGGAATGCTCAACATGTTCATATATCAGCATAGTTATGAAACAGTGATTTGAAATATATGGATAGCAGTCTGATATGCTAGTAAGCTTATTTTTGTTATCAATGGGCCAGCTATTGTCATTACTAAAATACTTAAAACCAGTGGAACAGGATTACATAGGATGATGTTTATGGCAGGGGGTCACAAAGCTCTCATCTCCTGGATATGTTCTGCCATACAGTGTTATAGGGGGGTTCATCTGCTAAAAAGCGAATGTGCATAAAGCCGTGATTGATTGGGTTGTTCGCTGAAAACAGACCAGACAAACCGATCGTGTATGGGCCCCATCGGTCTTTTTTTCTATCGGTGAAAAAAAAATAGAACATGTTTTAAATTTTTCCTATGGATAAAAAAACGATAGAAAAAAACAATCGTCTGTGTGGAAGTCCACCGGTCAAAAATCCACGCATGCTCAGAATCAAGTCGACGCATGCTCGGAAGCATTGAACTTAATTTTTCTCAGCACGTCGTAGTGTTTTACGTCACCGCGTTTTGCCACGGTCAGATTTTTTACTGATGGTGTGTAGGCAAGACTGATGAAAGTCAGCTTCATCGGTTATCCGACGAAAAAATCCATCGGATAGATTCCATCAGATATCCGATCGTGTGTACGAGGCTTTACAGTTCCTACTAAAAGAATTTACACCAAAGCACCCTTTATGCCTCGTACACACGGCCGGACTATCCGAGAAAAAAGTCAGACGGGATTTTTTTCTCGGAAAGTCCGGCCGTGTTTAGCCTCCATCTGACTTTTTCTCGGAAGTCTGACGGACTTTAGATAGAGAACCTGTTTTCTTTCTTTCCGTCTGACTTCTGACAGACTCATGGCAGACTTTTGCGCAGTCAAAAGTCAGACCGTGTGTAAGAGGCATAAGACTGCCTAGAGTGCTAGTGATGGTAATATTTGCTTGCCATCCATTATCAAGGGATCAAAGGATAGGCTGTAACCTAATAGTGACCTAAGTCAAGGAATTTGCATGCAGCATATAGGCTCCATCTGCTGGAGAATGTCAAGGAGGGAGTCAGAATCATATGAAGAATGCAGTTGGATAAAGGCCCTTTTGATGGTGGTTGAGGATGTACAGTATTTACCAGAGTAAGTCAATGTGGATGTGTCTTAGAAAGAATGGGGTCTTGCATATTATAAAAGCAGTAGCTCTCTTGTTGTAACCAAGAAAGTGGACTTTCTGCATAATATATTATCTTTGCTCTCTAACGTACTTATTAGTGATTAGTATAATTACCATTATCATTAATATCATTATCAAAGCTCTAGCAGATCAACCTAATCAGGAAGGGATAAAACAGGAGATATTTCACATCACTAGCACTAGATGCAGCCCGAGGCATCATCTTCTCTAGCAAAAGCAAGTACCTCAACTCATTATGCTCTATTAATCCCCAAAAGACAATATAACATGATGTTAACAGGATAGTGTTTCCACTTCAAGGCCCTGTACACACGAGGAGACATGTCCGATGAAAACGGTCCGCGGACCGTTTTCATCGGACATGTCTCCTGGGATATTTTGGTCTGATGTGTGTACACACCATCAGACCAAAATCCCAGCAGACAGAGAACGCGGTGACGTGACGGTGACGGTGACGTGGCGACGTGCGCAAACATGAAAGTACAATGCTTCCACGCATGCATCTAATCAATTCGACGAATGCGCGGGATTTCGGTCCGCTGGTTAGGCGTACTATCCAGCGAACATGTCCGACGGACAGGTTTCCAGCGGACAAGTTTCTAAGCATCCTTAGAAACTTTTGTCCGCTGGAAACCTGTCCGCTAGGCCGTACAGACGATCGGACATGTCTGCGCAAACTGGTCTGCGGACCAGTTTCAGTGGACATGTCTCCTCGTGTGTACGCGGCCTAAGAGTACCTCTACAATTAAGTCCAATAGGAATGAACTGCATTAGAGGGGCATGGCCACAGGTGGGGCCTGTCAACCAGCCAGAAAGGTGTAATAAACATATATGGAGTGAGGTCATCAGTGTGCAGCCTTGTTCTGTTTTCTGCTTTAGAGCACAACAAAAACTGTCTGGTTTAAAACTCTACATGTACCGTGCAAGAGAAAAGAATAAGGTGGATTTATAAGAGCAGATGGGAAGGGCAGCTGGCCCATGGCAGCCCACAAGCAGAATATTTACAGCTAATGATTGGAACTCACATAGGATAACAAATGGTCTTAAATTTACTAAAACACAAGGTAGCATTTCAACAGCCCACTGAAGCAATGAGGTTATGAATTTAAAGTTCACCTTTGCATCATAATAAAATGAAAAATTAAACGGACTCATGGGTCATTTAGATTCAGTATTTAACAAATTAAAAAAAATGTATAAACAACTATAAACCTATATTAAAATCTATTAAACAAAAACTAGACAGACTGAGTAAATTCTATCTACCATGGTCAGGTAGATTGGCAGCCTTTAAAATTCTCATATTCCTGAAGATTCTCTGTGTCTTTATAGCTTTACCAATTTCAGTTCCTAACTCTTTTTTTACAGCTGTATCCATGTGTATAAAATGGATTTGTTTGGCAAGAGGAGGGAGGAAAGCCAAGTAAGCTTATTCAATGCTTATTAAACATAATAAAGTTAGAAGGCATGGGTTTTCCCGCCATAAAGGACTATTATTCTGTGGTTATTCTAGACCAAATTAAGCACTGGTTCCTGCCTTCTAGCTCAAAATACTGGTGCACTCTAGAACAATCCTTCATCCCATGAGGAAACATGAGCTTCCTACTAATAGCGTATATGACCTTAAAATTTAAATACAAGATACAGCACCCTACTATAATAGCAGCACTAAAGACATAGACCGGATTCCTAGGCGCTACAATAGCTTACCCTCAACTCTGAAAATGTTAGCCATGACTAAGCACTGAACCAGTGTTAAACGCATCAGGTGTTCCTCTTCCTGATTGTTTTGCTGTGATTTTTGTGGTGCATTTTTTACTGTTTTTACCAATAAAGACAACCCAAGAGTTCTTTTGGAGTGCGGCTGTCCATCCCTTTGAAATTCTCATCATCTACCTAGTGCATTTCCGGCACCCTCGGTATCCTAATCTTATCCTTGATTGCTTAGCAGACCCACCTGGAGCGCTGATTCCCTAAAAATCTTTCCGTTTCTGATATTAGGTCCCGCTCTTAAACACTGATCTCCTATATACTCTTCTACATTTAAAGATATGATAGATGGTGGAAAAATACATGATTTTGATCACCTGTAGAGAGATGTCCAAATATCAGCTTCAGGGTACAGGCAGTCCCCGGGTTACAAACAAGATAGGGGTTGTAGGTTTGTTCTTAAGTTGAATAAGTTTGTAAGTCGGAACATGTACATTTTTTAAGTATAGCTTCAGCCCAAAAAGAAAATTAATTTTTTTTTTGGATAGCATAAGGAAGGGTTAACACTCCTGTAATGTTTGTTTTGCGGTCTATGCCTCTGTTCACCTCACTTTCTGTCCCTATGATATTTGGATTTTGAAAAGTTTAGGTTGTTGTGGAAACAAGGATTGGTGATAACTCTTATGCCGCATACACACTGTCAGAATTTTCTATGGAAAAAGTCAAATGGGAGCTTTTCATCTGATATTCCGACTGTGTGTATGCCCCATCAGACATTTTTTGTCTGAATTTCCGACAGACTTAGATAGAGAGCAGGTTCTCTATTTTTTCGACAGAAAAATTCCTTTTGGAAAATCAGTTTGTCTGTATGGAATTCCGACACACTAAAAACCATGCATGCTCGGAATCAAGTCGACGCATGCTCGGAAGCATTGAACTTAATTTTTCTTGGCTCGTCGTAGTGTTGTACGTCACTGCGTTCTTGACGATTGGAATTTGGTGTGACCATATGCAAGACAGCTTGAGTGGAATTCCTTCGGAAAAACCATCCGGGTTTATTCTGACGGAAAAACTGGTCGTGTGTACAGGGCATTACAGCAGTGGATTTCCCTGTGGCAGATTTCCTTTCACTTCCTGTTGTCTCCCTCCATTTGTAAGTAGGATTTTTTTGCAAGTCTGATTTTTGTAGCCCCGGGACCGCCTGTACTTTTTATATTCCCGGATAATCTCATGTAGTGCCCTGCTCCCAATTACTGGGGCGCCATTCTAAATTTAGAGGGTGTCTGAGCCAATAGTGGGCTCAGACTGTTGAATTTCAGTCAAATTAACCTCTTGGCCCTTCTGGCTATGGTTGTGCTTGAGATGATTTTCCTATGTTGCCTGTAGGTGGCATTACCAACCTCAGGTCCATGTTGGAATACAAGTGAACCACTATACACGCGATACTCTAGGTGTGTAAACTTTTAGGAACACTCCAATAATACAACATAAATGGTAAATGATCTCTTCCCGAATTGCTAAAATTTCTTAATCAAACAATACTTTATGCTGCCTCGGTTGCTCTCAGGCAGGGACGTTATACCACATACTGTAGAGCTGCCCACATATAAAGAGTTATTGGAATGTGATATTCAGACTTTCCCATTTCAAAAGTTGCATTACAAGGCCCAATCAGGCCCTGGATTTTATAGGTATAGATGCAAATAATTTACCTCCAGTGCTCAGACCTGAGAGTATACATTTTCACAGCTAGACTGTTTATTCTTAGGAAATTGAGTGGCAACTTAGTCTACGAGGTAATACAACAATTGGATTTTGGTGTCCGAAAAGCATATAGCCTACAAAATGGGAAGGCAAAAAATTCTGCACACTATGGGACATATGGTCAGCCCAACGTGACTACACTGAAGGGGAGTTAAAACTCCATTTCAACCTTCAAACTTACATTTAGTCGCTTTATAGTTCAACACCGGCTACACTAGCCGTGTATATTACCTAAACAATAAGGTTTGTTTTCCCTGTTCTTTGTTTACTTACTCTTCCTACCAAGAATTTTTTTACTATATAATCAACATTGCTCAGTGTTGAAATTGGATTCTCCATGCTTGATAACTTTTGTTTTGTCACTTGTTACGCCAAACTCATTTTGTACTTCTTCTTTTGATACGATTTCTATTGGAACTGTATTGCAGTTACTTCATAAGTGCAAAAACAAGGTTCATAAAGACATGGATGAGCAAGTTTGGGGTGGAGAAACTTGACTGGTCTTCACAGAGTCCTGACCCCAACCCGATAAAACACCTTTGGGATGACATAGAGCAGGTACTGTGAGCCAGACCTTCTCGTCCACATCAGTGCCTGACCCCACTAATGCGCTTCTGGAAGAATGGTCAAACATTCCCATAGACACATTCCTAACCCTTGTGGACAGCCTCCCCAGAAAAGTTAAAGCCTTTGTAGATGCAAAGGGTCGGCCAACTCATTATTAAACCCTACAGATGGATAGACTGGAATGCAATTAAAATTCACGTGCATGTAAAGGCAGGCATCCCAATACTTTTGGTAATATAGTGTATATGAAAGAAATATGTCTCTATGAGGCATTAACAGCGCTATATGAATTTATATCAATTGAACTCAAAAGTTCAAAATCTGCTTTTGTGAGGTGCAAAAAACAATCAGGATCTCCTATCCTAAAAATAGTAGCTAGCCTCAAATACTAAGGACAATGTAACAACAGCTATTATACACTAAAAACAAATGATGAAAAACAATCTTGAGTGTATATGACACGCATATGTCAATGGGGTACTTCTTTTTTAAAAATACAAATATAAGTAGAAATAAAAAATATAGCACATAGTCTGTTGATCTAAAATGTTCTTTGTGGGAAATAAACTTGAAATTTGGTTGAAAAGACACAAATCCAGGCTTTCCTTCACTTGTAGTCCCCCTCTCGGTTTTGTACTCACCAGATAGACCAGCAACTCTTCTGTAATCAGCTGCTGATTACAGAAGAGTTGCTGGTGGGATAGTGATATGCAGGATACAGCCAAAGAATTCCATCTCCACAGGCTCCCAAAGCAAGGCTTGGAACGCACTGACTCGCCATGTTTGTTCAATCCATGGGCCAAAAACTGAGTCACGTCGTCCTGACTGTCTATTGATTGCTCTTGCTGCAAACACGCACTTAACCCCATCCATACTTTTTGGAGGAGAAATATTGCTGCTGGGCTGGGCTGAACTCCACAGGAGGGAGATCCCAATATCTAAAGGCGATTAACACCATGTCTATCTGGTGAGTACAAAACCGAGAGGGGGACTACAAGTGAAGGAAAGCCTGGATTTGTGTCTTTTCAACCAAATTTCAAGTTTATTTCCCACAAAGAACATTTTAGATCAACAGACTATGTGCTATATTTTTTATTTCTACTTATATTTGTATTTTTAAAAAAGAAGTACCCCATTGACATATGCGTGTCATATACACTCAAGATTGTTTTTCATCATTTGTTTTTAGTGTATAATAGCTGTTGTTACATTGTCCTTAGTATTTGAGGCTAGCTACTATTTTTAGGATAGGAGATCCTGATTGTTTTTTGCACCTCACAAAAGCAGATTTTGAACTTTTGAGTTCAATTGATATAAATTCATATAGCGCTGTTAATGCCTCATAGAGACATATTTCTTTCATACATTTTTTCTCATTATAATAGCCGCTTTTTCTGCATATACATTTATATAATTTGTCCATTGAGCGCTAGGACCAGCCTCTATCTTAGGATATATCCTGGTATATCTTTAATATAGTGTATATGTTTCAACCAGCTTACACATGGACCACTGTTACAATCTTTTATTGAATGTATTCTTCATTACTAATTATGCTGATTGTACATATTACATTGCTGTACTTCAAGGTGTTGATGGAAATTCATACCAAATGCATATGTTGTAAATGGACTGCAGACCACTTTTCCCATTGTACTTCTTGTACAATATACCACACTGTTTTGTTTTATACTTATGCCGCGTACACATGGTCGTTTTTTGTGATGAAAAAAAATGTCGTTTTAAAAAACGTCATTTAAAATGACCGTGTGTGGGCAAAACGTTGTTATATGTCTTCTGAAAAACGACCCAAAAAAAATTTGAACATGCTAAATGATTGTGTGTGGGCAAAACGACGTTTAAAACTACGTTTTTAAACCCGCGCATGCTCAGAAGCAAGTTATGAGACTGGAGCTTCAATGGAACAGAGTGCCGTCGAAAGTGTCTTACGTAACTGCGCTTTGCAAGAGCATTTTGGAAAAACGATGGTGTGTACGCAACATTGTTTTTTAAAATGAAGTTTGAAAAACGTTGTTTTGTTTCATGAGATAAAATTACATTTTTTTTATCACAAAAGGTGATCGTGTGTACGCGGCATGGGAATCCAGATGCTCAGTGATGTAATTTTAGCTTCCACAAAGTGGAGGCTTCTAGGTTACTGCGACCAACCTGCAGAGCTGATGTCACATCGGTGGGGAGTTGGGACTGTCCAGATGTTGGACTAGTGGTGGTTGACATAGTGAGCCCTAAAATACCTATTGTCATTAAAATGATGCCAAACATCGATGCCATTATGTATCTCTGTTAGGGATGAGCCGAACACCCCCGCTTCGGTTCGCACCAGAACATTCGAACGGACCGAACATTCGCACGAACATTTAGAACCCCATTGACGTCAATGGGACTCAAACGTTTGAATTCAAAAGTGCTCATTTTAAAGCCCCATATGCAAGTTTTTGTCGGAAAACGTCTTTGAGAAGCCGGGCCTTCCCCCAGGGAACATGTATCAGTGGAAAAAAGTTTTAAAAACTGAAGTTTTTTCTGGAGCAGTGATTTATGGTGCACACTGCAGAGGACACAGGCATTACACCACGTGAGAATACTGCAGCTAGCTCAATTAACTACCTGCCAGTAAATTAGGAAGAACTGATCTAGCTAAACTATACAGTGTATAAATATATGTACAACATCTGGGATGCATATATATCCTCTACACACTGTAAATTTAACTGACTAGCCTGCCTGCTCTATCTAGCTAGAAAAAAAAAGACACTCTCTCTCTCTCTCTGTGACTGATATCTAACCAGCGCCTCAACACACTACACGAGGCCGCCCTGCAGGCGGCCTTTAATACTGTGGGGCGTGTACTAAAGCCCTGAGCCATAATTGGCCAACGCCACCCTGGCTTTGGCCAATTACGGCTCTCTGTACTGACGGCGCTGTGATTGGCCAAGCATGTGGGTCATAGTGCATGCTTGGCCAATCATCAGCGCGCAATGCCACAGTGAATTATGGCCCGTGGCACGTCACTCGAATTTGGCGCCGTTTCGTTCGTATTTCGATGAACGATCGAACATACAAAGCTCATCCCTAATCTCTGTGTATGTATATATAGCAGTTGTAGCATGAGGCTCTTGATGGCTGGGGCGCTACTATAAATTTAGGAGGTGTCTGAGCCAATAGTTGGGCTCAGACTTTAATAATTTCATAGAAATTAGCCTCTCTTCTGGCTATTGTTGTGCTTGATAGAAGTTTTCCCTTGTTGACTGTAGGTGGTGTTGCCACCTCAGGCCCATGTTGGAACTTGGCGAACCATGGTGTGTTAAGTGACCCTTCTCAGCAGCAGCCCAGTGGGAGTGGTGCCCGCTGTGCATGCTGGGAAGGGATACTTAAGGGGCAGACACCGTTTTTTGGGGTCTATTGCCTCGTGGCCCCCCTGGCAAGAGGCCCGTGTGTGTGATTCCAGCCATGGGACCACATTGGTCCGAGGCTGTATTCCTATCAGGTGGGCCCATTTATGCTGGCTGGGGCCTATGGTTCTGGAGGGAATCCTAAGCTGTCCATTCAAGTGGGGGAAGCTTCTTGGCGAGGGAAACCGGGGGAGGACCTGCCCGGGAGGAGACCAAGCAAGGCAGGCTGGTGTCTTGGGATAGGCCTGGTGACCTAGGCATCCACTACTCAATTTGTCTTACAGTCTGCTGGATCGGCTTAAAGGCTCTTTAGCTGTAGGGCAGGAAGTTAGGGACTTAGATCCTGTAGCAGAGGATTCCTGGTTTTCCATCTTTTTGTTCTCAGACGGTCTGTGGCAGAGACGGTTTACATATTGTCTGTGCATCATTTCGGCTGATGGGCCATGTGAGTGGGGTCTATCCGGGTGAGCAGTGCCCACTCAGGAGTGAGTGGTGAATACTGGAACTTTAGATACTTTTTGTGCATTCTGTACCGCATACCTGAACCTTCCCCTTTTCTCTGTACTCGCTACTTCTTTCACAAGTTTTATGCAGCAAAGTTAGGGCCTGGCAGTTGAAGGTTTTACATCTTGTGTGGACATTGCAATTTCTACAGACCTTTTTTCTTGGACAACGAACTTAGAGGTAACGTGCAAAACCCCAAATCTAAACCAGCAGCTCCTTCGGGGGTAGTGCTACACAGTGATTGCTGGGCTCTTTTACATGTTTCATTTGGCCATTGGGAATGTTTCCCTGTTATGTACTAAAATACTAAATACTAAATATTTGGGCAGTATGGTAATTTTTTTACTGCACATTGGGGGTGGTCAATGCTGGATATGGGAACAGTTGCCTTCCCATTGGTCCTTGTTCTATATATTTACATACTACACGCTTCATGTTGTCACTGTCTGTCTAATAAAGGAGCGATTTATACTCCAAAACATTGCTGTTTTTATCTTTTTGTGACTAATAAATGATTTTTAAAGGCACTTGCAATGTACTGTACTTTAGAAATTACTAGTAATGTGAACAATTTTTCTTTTGATGCACATTTAATTTAAAACTTGTTTTTAAAAAGACATTCTAGTGTTTTGTTCAATTTTATTTGACATTTATGAAATAGTTATCTCTTGTTCAGGTGCTGTGAGGACGACTGATTTCACTTCTTTCCTGTTAACAACTGAGGTCAGCTAGTCACTCCAAACCATCTACTGTCAGGTGGCTACTCTCTTCACCTTCCTTGAATCTTATGGAATGCAGACTCTACAAGTTGGATGTTTTGCACCTCCCTTTTTGATCGCCTCTGGGCTTCTTAGCTGGCCCATTGCCCTGTTCTGTTGCACTCTTTTTGCTATGATGTTAGCTCCCCACTAGAGATGCACCGATACCGATGTTTTTTTGCAGGTACTCGCCAATACCAATTACCGATACCTATTGCCTAGGAAGAGGGGCAGTTTTGGAGGTGGCGGGGGGGGGGGGGGTGTTAGGGAGTTGGGTGATGGCAGGGTGGGAGTAGAGGGTAAGTGAAGGCAATGTAGTTGAGGGTGGGGTTAAAGGGTGGGGATCGTGGGGTGAGAGAGTTGGGATGGAAAAGGCTGTGATTGCTGGGGAGGAAGAGGATGAGGATAGGACGATTTATGGGAGACATGAGGGCAGAGGTGAGAGCTGGTAAAGGGAAGGAGGCACAACAGGCAGAAGTGACAGCAGTGACTGCAGGCATGGTACAGGAGACAACTAGAAATTGTATGGTCTAGGAGACAGCCAGAGACTGCATGGTACACAAAACATCTAGAGACTGCATGGTATAGGAGACAGCATGCTACAGGAGACAGCTAGAGACTGCATGCTACAGAAAACAGCCAGAGACAGCATGCTACAGGAGACAGCCAGAGACAGCATGCTACAGGAGACAGCCAGAGACAGCATGCTATATGAGACAGCATGCTACAGGAGACAGCCAGAGACAGTATGCTACAGGAGACAGCCAGAGACAGCATGCTACAGGAGACAGCCAGAGACAGCATGCTACAGGAGACAGCCAGAGACAGCATGCTACAGGAGACAGCCAGAGACAGCATGCTACAGGAGACAGCCAGAGACTGCAGGCATGGTACAGGAGATTGTCAGACTGCAGGCATGGTACAGGAGATTGTCAGACTGCAGGCATGGTACAGGAGACAGCCACAAACTGCATGGTACAGGAGACAGCCAGAGACTGTAGGCATGGTACTGGTAAACTATAGAGGAGCACTCCACTAACAGGATGGTAGAGTGCCTGAACCTCCTCCTCTCTATCGCTGACACTTCTCATGTCCTCTGCCTCTTGTCCCAGCCCTGAGTGCAGGGATTGGGGAGAAGCTCAGTGGCCACAATGGAAACAAAGAAGAATGGCGGCACATCCAGAAGTAAAATCAAAATAATTTATTGAAAGTCCATAAAATCAAGCGACCATGACAGACATCAATCCAAAAAAGGTGCTCAGTGGATGTGTTACACACAGACATGCTTACTCATCACTGTAGTTCCCCCAAATGTGCATGTTTTATTTGTAGCAAAACGTCCATGGAAGAGACCAATTGGGAACCCAGAATCACGAAACCTGCATCTTGTCTGGCAATCACTAAATGGCTAAAACATGGATTAATTAGCAGCAAATGAATCAGCAGTGCACAAGAAAAATCAAACATTGCAATGTGAAGATACAAATATGCATACAAATGAAGAAAACAAATGAAAACTTGATATATTATGTGTGATTCATTTGAAGGGAATTTAAATGAAGACAAAAAAAATGTATCCATGGTGGGGGGCACCCCCATAGATCCGGCCACATGTTCTGTCTCTCACGGGAGAGAAATTGGCCATACAGCACACGGAGGAGGGAGAGAGCCCTGCTGCTCAGTACAACAGGATACCACCCATTCAGTGTCTGCATACACTGTTCTGTCCCAGCATCCAGCCAGGGTGTCACAGACCAGGTGTGAGGCCGAGATGATCAGAGGGCTCCCCTTGCGGCTAAGTGCAGTGCTTCCCTAAAAAGTGGTACAGGGAGAACAGTGACCAGAGAAGCACTGTTTGCCAGGTACTGAGATGAGATGTGCTGGTCACCGTGATGTAGCAGGAATAAGCTGGATAAACTGTAAAGCTGGTGTGCTTGCTGAGTACCAGGTAAACTTTACAAAGTAGCAAACCAGAGACAGAAACAAGAGCCAGGCCGGAGGTCATACACGGTTTGATCAATTCAGATGATAAGATTGGATAGCTGGGGTCATACACAGGAAGACAAATCTGTAGCAGAGTCGATAAGCCAAGCCAAGATCAGACTTAGTGGAGGAAGTCAAGAGAGAAGTCAGAAGTACAAGCCAAGGGTAAATCAGGAGATCAGGATCACAGGTCAGAGCAAGCCAACAGAAGGTCAATCAGGATACACAGGTTAAAGGGGAAGCTGAATATAATCCAGCAATGAGCAGCTCCAGCAGCAGGCTTAAATAGGCCAGGAAGCACTGCCCACATAAGTCACACTGTGCACCATGGTGGCCATGATTGTCTTGGGTGGAATTGCCAGTCCTTCGGCCATTTCCCAGATCCAGCGCTCTGTGTGGCTGGGAGTCAGAGCTTAAGGAGAGAGGTGTGCACCGAGGAGACAAGGCTGGTGGGCTGTTGGGACAGATGGGTTTGCATCTAGCGATGCCACTGGGAGGAGGCGGCCTGGGTGGCACTGTCCAGAGGGGAGGAAGAGGCGGTCCGCTCCCAAGTGACACCGCTTCCGGCATCGGTTTTCCGCATCGGAGCATTTTCGCGAGTACAGATACTCGCGAAAATAGCTAGTAACTTCTGATGGTGGGAAAGAGTCAAAACCCTATTGGTCCTGTTTTTTTTCTGCTGCTAGCTAACACCAGGTTGCGGCCCATGGGTTTTCCCAACCAGGGAGTCGCAGGTTTAGGGTGGCTACATCAAGGAAACAGCAGGTAAGTGCCCCACAGACAACAGGTTAAAAAGTAGTCCACGTCAAATGTGAGGTTGAGGCATAGGGCAGGCAAATGAGCAGTCCATGTCCAAGCAAAGGGTCAGAGCATGCAACAAGCAAGAGGATAACTGGGGTCCAAGAAGAGGTCAAGGCAGGAGGCAGGCAAGAGACAAGTTGGGGTTAGCAATGGTTAGGCAATCTCACAAGTAAGTATTATAGCTCCTTTGAAACAAAGGGTAGTTAGTGAGAAGAAACAGCACCAGTCACTTCCAGAGCCGATGCCTAAATACCCCTTAAAGTGGATGTAAACCCAATTTTTTTTATGTCACAATGTAGAGTATAAGATTTCCTATCATCTGTGCCCAGTCTTGCCACACAGAGTTAATCCAGCGCTGAGTAATCCTCTTGTAATGTTCAGTGCAAATTAACAGAGTTCCAGATAAAAACTTGCCAAATTATAAAGTCCGTTTCTCTGTTTTTGCTTTCAGTGACAGGTTATTTACCTATCTAGCTTGGACATGTTTATCTTTTGTTATGTTTTGTTTATAATAAAATGAGGTGATCCAAAGTTCATTGTATATTACCAGGATGTATTATGTGGGGGAGGGGTGGATTTCTCACTTTTTATACCTCATGTTATGATAAACATAACATAACATATGATAAACATGTCTGAGCTAGATATGTAAATAACCTATCAATCAAAGCAAGAAGAGAGAAAACTGACTTTTTATTTAGGCAGGTTTTTATCAGGAAGGCTGTTCATTTTATTGAACATTGAAATAGGATTACTCAGATCTGGATTAACTCTGTGTGGCAAGAATGGGCACAGATGATAGGAAATCTTATACTCTACATTGTGACATCAAAAAAATTATTTTTTTGGTGTTTACATCCACTTTAAGTTAAGAGAGATTGTCTGGCCGGTATAAGCACACAGCGCAACTTAGTCGCAGACAGCGCCAATTCACATGCATCACCGTCACAACGCAGGCTAGGAGGAATGGGTCTCTCTCTCTGACCCGGCTCTAGGCCTCTGCCACAGGCCAATGTAATCTGAATAATTTGCCGACACCCGAACAGAGCAAATCCTCCCAGCTATTTCCCGTGCGTCTGGCACCATGCGACAGCAAAGCGTACCTGTCTATGGCTCTAGTACCAGATCCTCCCGGCGACATTCAGGAACCCAGCCATCTACTGGGGTCCCCCTCAGATTCGGCTCCGACCGAGACTCAGCAGGGCCCGGATATTGGTCAGATGGGCCACATCGGCTGGGTCCCTGGGTGCGCACACCCTAAAGGTGCATGCCGCACCCCGACTCCGGGACCCCCCACATGGAACGCCAAAAGAACCCTGAACACCTGACCTCCCTTCCAGATATACCCCTCCCCAGCATGCCCAGCGAGAAGAAAAACTCTCCAATTGACTGCTGGGGAAGACTCAATCTGCCAGGAATCACTTTAGCTCCCACTGCCGGCCAAGGATGAACTTACATCCCCAGAATGCAGTCCGAGCCAGTGGACCTTCCCAGAACAAGACAGGCCAGTAACTGAATGTGACAGACTCGGATTCTCCTATGTCTAAAATCATCCTATGACCACTAGGGCCATAGGATGAATGGAAGAATGATATCTTGGACTACCTGAGATAGGATTATTAGGTATGGATTATCCACATTATATTCTGAGGTATCTGTAGGGCTATTTTAAGTTTGTTAATTCTGAGCTCAAAGGGTTAATTGTAGAGTGACTCACTGCTAAATTCTAATGTCCTCTTCTCCAGCTAATTGACTCTCTTTTGTGTATTGTACTACAAGTTAGCAGTCTCCTGTCAGGTGTTTTGAATTAGCATGTCAATTATGTTCAGAAGAACTTGTCAAGCTTTGCGGTGCCGAAATGTCTAGATACTGATAAGATTATCTGTGATTGTGTATTCTAAAGATTAATTGAATTCTATTGATAAAGGAATGTGACTTCTTTAGACTGGTGCCAAAGTGTCTTCCTTGAAGCCCCCCTGTTTAAGGAGGGGGCGGAGAGTTCCATTGTTCCTTTGATTACTCATAAGCTTGTAACTAGATATAAACCAATAGATGTACCATTAAAGCATTCCATACTTGGCACACATACAAGTCTCGTCTCGTTGTGTGTTTCAAGGCAGCTGAAATATCTGGTATCTATGTCGAGACTATGGGAAGCAGTATCTGACGGAAGCATTCGGTCTGGATGCGGGGACCTTCCGTGACACTGAACAATTGCGATCGGGAGCAAAATAACTCTCCCAATCAACTATTCTTTTATTAAGCGCAATACCCGTGCTAAACGCAAGGGGGGTGCTACATAGAGATGAATTGTGAGATACACTACCAAGGCTTCTCTTTATGTTTTGTACACACGACCTGTTTTCACAACGAGAAAACTGCCATTTTTTATATTGGTCGTGTGTATGTTCCCTAGCAGTCTCTTTATCGTCGCGAAAAACGGTTGTGTGTATGCTTTTCCGAGGGGAAAAAAAAGTCCATGCTCAGAATCAAGTATGGGACGGGAGTGCTCATTCTGGTAAAACTAGCGTTCAGAATGGAGATAGCACATTTGTCACGCTGTAAACAGCGCATGAAAAGCACGAATCGTCTCTCACCAAACTTTTACTAACACGAGGATCAGCAAAAGCAGCCCAAAGGGTGGCGCCATTTGAAAGGGACTTCCCCTTTATAGTCCCATCATACGTGTTTTACGTTTTTTTGCATAAAAGCGTGTATGCAAGTCAGGCTGGAGAGGAATCACGTTGGGAAAAACTACGGCTTTTTGCAAGTCAGGAAAAACAATGGGGTGTACAAGGCATTATACTCACAATCTGGCTACAAAAGGCTTAACAGTCCGGGACCGGTATAGCACCTTGCATCCTAATCCTAATGCAGGATCCAGTGCACAATGCAAACAATACAGGCCAGCCAAACCAAAAGTAACCAACCCAGAAGCTTCTAAATAGTGCACGGACACAATGTTAATATTTCAAATGAAAAAAATCAATGTACTAAAAAAGGAAAAAAAATCCATCCACTGGAGTCTCAAGGAGTGGGTCCTAGGACTTTCAGTAAGTGTTCAAATCACCAGAAGGTAGCAGCATATAACCCATGGCCCATGAGTACAAGTCATATGTCCTTTTCTATATGATTAAGATAAAGATTTATATGCAGTATTTCATTTATATTTTACTAAAAATAACGTTTCTTTTTTTTCCTTTTTAACTTTTACAATATTTTACATTTCTAAATAAAAAAAGCTAGATGCGTTTTGTCTGTGGGTAGCTTTACGGTACACAATGTAAGTGCATGTTTTTGTATAATGTAATGTATTGCATCATTTAGGCATAGAAACTGCTGTGTGAAATATACTAAACATTACATCATTTTCTCTTTTTCAATGATCCCATTCAGACTTCTAAAGATAGGATTCAATCCAATTGGTGGCAAAGAGAATTACTTCAGAACTTTTATATGCAAGAGGCCTCGTTCACATGACCGTTTTCCTCGGCAAAAACCATCAAGAAAAATGCTGGCAGGGCTTTTCTGCGGAGAAAACGGTCGTATGTATGTTTTTCGTCTAAAAAAACGTTGTGGATCTCAACTAGAAAAAAAGAGAACATCTCTTTTTTACCGTCGGGATTTTCATTTTCGTCGTCGTGTTTCTCGTCGGGCTGGTTTACGACGAGAAACACGTTTGGGTGTATGCTTAAAAATCCGCACATGCTCAGAATAAAGTATGAGACGGGAGCACACCTTTGGTAAAAGTAGCGTTCGTAATGGAGATAGCACATTCGTCACGCTGTAACAGACTGAAAAGCACGAATCGTCACTCAAACTTTTACTAACACGCCGTAACATGAAATTAGCAAAAGCAGCCCTAAGGGTGGCACCAGTGGAATCAAACTTTCTTTTTATAGTGCCGTTGTAGGTGTTGTACGTCACCGCGTTTGAGAACGACAAGATTTTGTCTTGACAGTGTGTATGCAAGGAAAGCTTGACAAGAATCTCGTCGAGGAAAACTATTTTTCTTTTACGACAAGATTCTCGGTCGTGTGTACGAGGCCAGAGACAGCAAAACTCTTGCAGTTTGCGTCAGCGAATTAATGCCCCAAATCATAAGCTAGAGATCCAAGGTCACCACACTACTGAAAATTGGACTGGGGAGTACTACTGCAACAAATGGAGAAAAGGCAAATACTGAGCTAAGGATAGGCTCATTGTACAAATCTCAAATTTTCATTCATAATTTTGACAGGCATAACACACCATAACATAACTGACCAAATAAGAGAGCAGGTTCAAATAGACAAGCCTTTTGCTTATTTCTTTCATCTATTAGAAGCATCTATTATGTTGGCATCATCTTCAAAGATTACCCAAAGCTTAAAATTAGACTCTGCATTTTTCCTGTACAGTTTTATCATTTTACGGCACATTAGTTCAGCTATTTGTTGAAATATAACTATTTGTCAAGCGTAAGATAATAGATTATGTTAACAATTACAACAGTAAATATACATTAGGAAGTTGTTGATAAGAAATGTATTTGATTCGCAAAGCAAACAAAAATAAAAACCTGCTAAGCCAAGTGGATCCAAATATTTTTGGATACGTTTTGTTTCACCTGTGGTGTTTATTTTGGTCCAGCAGTGCACCAACACCTTTGCAACCATTGTGCTATATGCTGGGTGCTTGGTGTGCTTCTGTACCTTTAAGGAGGGGTGGCTCCCCTTCAGTCCACCTGCCCCTATCTATCCATTAAAATGCATGTGCCTCCATTGTGAGGACACTCACTGTTAGTGTTAGGACCACAGAATTATGGGGTGCCTTGGCGCGGCTCTGTGGCTCACGCATGCGTTTGCAAATGCGTGCGGACAAAACCGCTGTTTTTAACGCACATTGTTAGACAGGTTAATTGGTTGTTCTGCTAGCTGGTCGGTAAGTAGGCTTGGTTATTCCCTGGGCATTCCCCAGGTTTTTGTTGTTATCTGTTTTAGCCTTCCATTGCTACTTACTGCGATTGCCAGCCATAGATAGGGGCGGTGGATACGTTTTGTTTCACCTGTGGTGTTTATTTTGGTCCAGCAGTGCACCAACACCTTTGCAGCCATTGTGCTATATGCTGGGTGCTTGGTGTGCTTCTGTACCTTTAAGGAGGGGTGGCTCCTCTTCAGTCCACCTGCCCCTATCTATCCATTAAAATGCATGTGCCTCCATTGTGAGGACACTCACTGTTAGTGTTAGGACCACAGAATTATGGGGTGCCTTGGCGCGGCTCTGTGGCTCACGCATGCGTTTGCAAATGCGTGTGGACAAAACCCCTGTTTTTAACGCACATTGTTAGACAGGTTAATTGGTTGTTCTGCTAGCTGGTCGGTAAGTAGGCTTGGTTATTCCCTGGGCATTCCCCAGGTTTTTGTTGTTACCAAATATTTTTGGGTAGTGTTTTGTGTGATTAAAAAGGAAAATGTCAGATTACACATATTTGATGTTTTGTCGTCAGCACTTTGCCATTACTGCTCTTACAAGGTTGTTTTTTATGCATTTAGTGCAATGTTTATTCTTTTTTTATTGGTACCCTATAATTTACAGTACATTAGTATTTGGCATCTAAAACTGGTCTGGCTATTTTGGCACAATAAATTTGGCCGTGTACATTTTCAGCACCAGTAACTTATTTTATGTGTTATTTTGGCACATACTTTTCACACAAAATTAATTATTTCACATCCAAAAACCATCAGATATGAACTGCTAAGAATATTCTATGTTGAACCATAAACCTTATCCAAAAGCAACTCCGTTGAAAATCTACAGTACTAAATAAATGTGTTGCATTAATATAAAATACATTCTGCCCATGCTAGCCCCTCAAAATATCCTGAGAAAATTACATTCTACGGAAGAGAGGTATGTATTTAGTCTTCTTTTCAGGTAATGCGTTTATACCTCAGTTTGCAGAGCTTTAAAAATGGTGATGTATAAACATCTAGTATAAAACAAAACAGTGTGGCTTATAGTACAATAAGTACAATGGAAAAGGTGGTCTGCAGTCCATATACAACATATGGAGTTGGTATGAATTTCCATCATAACCTTGAGGTACAGCAATGTAATATGTACAATCAGCATAATTAGTAATTAATAATACATTTAATAAAAGATTGTAACAGTGGTCCATGTGTTCATCACTGAGCCCTGGGCAGAGCACCACCCCTGCTTACATAAACAAAGTAGCTTGACCAGGTAGTTCCCTGGCTGTCACACAAAGTAATATACTCACACACTGGTAAAATGAATGTTAACAGTTAACTGAAACTATCAATAAACAAGGTAGTACAGCAAAGGGACAGTGCAACACAGTATAATACCACTTTAAGACATGCTAACCCATCCTGCAGGATTAAGGATGTAAACAATAGTTCTCAGACTGAGAGATTTTCCACCAAGTGAGCAGGGGGGTAACAAAAACAAAAGGCTAACTCACTTGTAGACCCTCATTCAGGAGGGATTGAGTTTTAGCTTCACAAAGTTTGTCTGAGCTACCTCCCACATCTAAACTCTAAGCCACAGGTGTCAAACACAAGACCTGCAGACCAAATTCCGAGCGCCAGGCCTTGTCATGTGGCCCGCAGTGCCCCCGGCCTCCACCTCCGGCTCTTACCCGCTCTTCCTGTCGTCGCTGTAAACACAGGAACTTCTGTCTATACAGTGACAGGAATGGTCTCGGCGAGTCCAGCAAGATCGGTATCCCCTTTTGTTACAGCGCTTGCGCTGGTTCCAGGCTATACAAGCTGAGTGCGGAGCTGCAGCCGAACGATCCTGCACTCTGTACACAGCGCAGCCCGGAACCCTACACTCAGATTTTTGTCTTCAGGGCATGTGCCTGGATGTTGTCTTGCATACTAATGGTACACAATTGTCAGGCAACAAACCCGAACATAGTGACGTACTACGAGGAATTTAAGCTCTTGAGCGCCACCCTTTGGCCCCCTTCTGCTAATTTATTCCGTGATAGGCGGAACACTCATTTTCCCAGAAGAGCATGTGTTTATTGTTCCACCCATCGCGGACATCATCTCGTCCTCCGCCTCGGACGAGAGGACGTTTGTGATAGGCGGAACACTGAACACAGGCTCTTCTGGGAAACTGAGTGTTCTGACTTTCACGGAACAGCACGAGGAGGAGGCACGGCTTTTAAAAAATGGACACCCGGAGTCTGACTCACCCTGCCAGGCATAAAGGAATGAAGATCAGCGAATTGAGGTGAGGCAAAGGCACTGTAGCTGGCCAGCTAGAACCTGCCCTAGGTAGCTAATATAACCTACATGTATATACAGCTAAACCTGCTAAGAACCTAATGTAGTGCACATGTTTATATGTAAGAGACAAAGGCAGAGTTATTCACTGTGATTTTGTGCTTGGATGTTGTATAATAGTTGTATGTTGTGTTTACAGAAGCAAAAGAAAAAATATGCCTTTAAGAGTCATTTGTTTGTATGGCAGCAGTAGGTAAGCAATTCACAGTAAAATTCATGCCAGAAAGCATAGAGTTAAGCTTTTGTGACTCATCATAAGCCTTGGCCCAATCACAGCCAATCCCACATTGAGCAGAGTTTTGACCAATCACAGCCAGCTTTGCATTCTATGCTGTCAGGAAGTTTTCATCACATGGTCTGCAAATTCTTTTCCACATGCAGACAGCAGAGCAGAGCAGACATACAGAGCAGTTTTATGGAAGCAACAGGGCAAATTCGGTATGGTACACAGTTATATATGTGTTCTTATTGTTAATAATGCGATTAGAACTGAATACTGATCTAGCTGTGTGTTCACTTGTAGTTCCACCACTCATCATACCTTCATACCTTCAAACCGAACCATATCATATCATACCTTTAAACAAACCAAACCCAACTAAGCTAACCCTGCAAAAGCAACCCTGCAAACCAAGTTGCAAACCACAGTTATACCTTTCAGATAAATCAGAGAATGCTTTAATAACTTACAGAGAAAGAGAGAGTATAAATACTGAAGAAAGAAATATATCTACCATCTTATGTTAAATGACAAGACTGAATATTTGAACCACCATTTTGTTATACTTTATTCATCACGTGTTTTTGTACATGGACTGTCTGCTGCAAAGCAGCAGTATCTTATATGAATAAAAGTGAAGTTAATAAAGAAGTTATTTTAAGCATTTGGTGTGCTCTTTAAACCTACTGCTTCCATAGAACGGCAATAGAGGAATTTCAGAGTAATAGACAGTCTTGTTGGACTGAAAAGTCAGAGATATCACAATTCTTCTAATGCCACAGCGTATGAGGCACTTCATAGTGCTGCACCTGCCATAGTGGAACTAATTATTCCCTTTGAGGGAAAAGCGATAGCGCTCCTGAACTTGCACAGTAAAGAGCGCATTTGAGCAGTGGAGCGCCAGCATATACCGCCGCGCAGCAACCGATCCCTGAGTGATCAAGTAAAGACACCTTAGTGGAGCTACCATACAGGCCATAGAAGCGTGTTTACTCAAACTGCAGCCGACTCTTAAAGTGGCAGAACGGCAAAGGCAAGATAGTCACGGAAAAGCAACAACCCTTCTGCGACCCCTAGAGAGAGAAAAGATGCATGGTGGGAGACCAAAGTCCAGACCTAGAGTGCCTGCACCGCCATCCACGAAGAGGCCACGTACTGCAGCCAGCTAGTTTCCCACCACCAGGCCCAAAGTCAGTGCAAGCTTTGCATCAAGAAAAGACAAGTCTCCTCTAAGACTGACATTTGTTCCAGCAGCCCACAGATCACAGTATCCTGCTCTTCAGAAATAAGGTCAGAGCTTTCATTTATTACTTATCATTGCACATAGGCTTTGGCATAAAGAGACATTTTCGTGTTTAGGATTCAAAGACTGTAAAGTAAAACGAACGGGCAGTTTGTAGTATACGGATTCTAAAGTATTTAAAGTGAAAGTCATTTATTGCCTGCATCTTTTGCTATTGCATTTAAAGTGAAAGTAATTTATTGCCTGCATATTGTTTTAGCATTTAATGTAAAATGTCTAGTATTACCATGCCACTGTTAGAGGATACAAAGATAGATAGGATAGAGGGTGAAGAGCAAGTGAACCTGTCTGAGGTAGAAGAGTCGGATGCAGCATTAGCCTTGCCCCAAACAAATGAGCTAAGACGCTCAGAACGCATCAGAAAACCGACCCCAAAAATGCAGGAAAATTTGGAGCAAGAAGCAGCATTAAAAGTAAAAAGGTTGAAGCGCAGCATCTACAAATAGCCAAAATGGAGGCACAGCGCCATCAAATGGAAGCTGAAATGGAGGCACAGCGCCATCAAATGGAAGCTGAAATGATAAATGGAAATTATACATTAAAGATGTTCGTAGAAAGCTAAAGCAAGATAGTATAAAAGAAAACTTGAGTGATCTGGTAGAGACGATAGAAGAATCTGAATCAGAGCTTATGGCAGTGTATGTCAATCTGCGGTCATCCACAACACCTTCCCAGGATATTGTGAGGAACATGGACACATGTACTGCAGTCACTAAAGATTTAGTAAAGCTCATGAGAGAATTATCATCTGAAGCCAACTATGATGAAGTTAAAGCGAGAAAAAGAATGAACGAGCTCTTCGCGAGAGACTATGCTAGGTCCTTAGGGGGAACCACAATCTCAAGTGGGACTTCCTTCACTAGCAGAAGCGCCAGTCATACATCAGAGTCCTCAAGTACTCTAACCAAAAGAAAGGAACTTGTTGAACAACTTGCTGTCAAGAAATCAGAAATCGAGATGGAACCTGCCATTGAAGCGCAGCATCTACAAATAGCCAAAATGGAGGCACAGCGCCATCAAATGGAAGCTGAAATGGAGGCACAGCGCCATCAAATGGAAGCTGAAATGGAGGCACAGCGCTATCAAATAAAAAGTCTGGAAAGGCTGAAAGAAGTTAAGATTATAGAAGCCAGACTAAGAGTACACGAAGAGGACATGAATGGTAGTCATATGTCCAAATCTGTACTAAGTGATGAAGCAGACTCCTATTCTCCTCCATACATCCAGGAAAATTAAAGGAAACCTCCAGTATGTAGTGAAGGAAAAAGTCATTGCCATTCCACCTCTGCTCAGAAAGACGAAAAGAGAGACTCACTTAATTTAGAACTAAGTGAAAAAATAAAACCGGATAATTTTTCTCCTAGATGTCACTACATCATGATCAGGAGAATGTTGCGACTATTGTCCCAGCAGGACGGCAGAGAACAGTCCCAGCAAGACTTCCCATTCCAGAACCTACTGTATTTTCAGGAGACATACTGAAGTTCATAGAGTGGAAGGCAAATTTTGAAATGATCATTGAGCATCATTGTTCCAGACCAGTTGACAAGTTATTCTACCTTCAGAGATATATTGGTGGAGAAGCAAAGAAAGCCCTTGAAGGCAACTTCTATAGAACAGACGAAGAAGCCTATAAGCAAGCCTGGGAAAAGTTAAATGCAAGATATGGTCATCCTTTCTTAGTACAAAAAGCCTTTAGGGAGAAATTGAATAACTGGCCTAAAATAGGTCCCAAGGAGCACTTCAAACTCCAAGGCCTTGTACACACGAGGGGATATGTCCGCTGAAAACGGTCCGATGGACCGTTTCAGCAGACATCTCCGATCGTGTGTATGGGCTAGCGGACAGATTTCTCCACCCGACAGATTTCAAAGCATGCTTTGAAATCTATCCGGTGGGAATCTGTCCGCCCGACATGTCTGCTGGTTAGTACACTTACCAGCAGACATGTCGTCCCGCACCGCCGCCGCCGAATGGATTCGGCGCATGCGCGGAAGTGTTTTACTTCCTGGTGCGGTGACGTGGCGGCGTCAACGTCACCGCCGCGTCACCGCCACGTCACCGCGCCGTCCGCCGGCGGGGAATTTGATCCGATGGTGTGTACACGCCATCGGATCAAACTCCAGATCGGACATATCCGATGGAAATGGTCCGCGGACCGTTTTCATCGGATATGTCCGATCGTGTGTACGAGGCCCAAGAGTATGGTGATTTCCTGCAAGCATGCAGCAATGCCATCCCACATGTACGAGGACAAGAAGTACTGAACGACTATCTAGAAAATCACAGGATGCTAGCCAAGCTACCTGAAGAAGTGTCTTCTAGATGGAATTGCTATGTGACTGAACAGTTAGATCTAAATAAGGACTTCCCAAGTTTTGAAAAGTTCTCTGAGTTTGTTAATAAGGAAGCACGAATAGCATGTAATCCAGTAACAGCATCTTATTCCTTAAAATCCTTAAAAGAAAGGCCTGCGAGAGATACAAGACGTGCAAGAGCAACTAGCTTTGCAATCGATACAGCAGCTAAAGGTCTAGATACCTGCAAAAGCAAGCTTAAAGTCACTACTGGGTTCAGTAAAGAGACAGAACCGACACATCCTCAGACTACCTTTAAGTGTATGTTCTGTGGAGAGAACCACTCCATACACAAGTGCCAACAATTGAAAGAGAAGTCCTCAAATGAAAAGAAAAAAATTGTACTTGATAACCAACTGTGTTTTGGATGCTTAAGAAAAGGCCATGTTACCATTTGGTTTTGTACCATCATTTACTTTTTTAATAAAAGTTTGTAAACAAAAAAAAAAGAAAAGGCCATGTTACAAAGGAGTGTAATGCCCCGTACACACGATCAATTTATGTGATGAATAAAAACAACGTTTTCTGTGAAGTAAAAAACAACGTTTTTGAAACTTCACTTTTCAAAGACGATGTTGCCTACACACCATAGTTTTTTCACAAAAAGCAAGGTTACGTTCACCACTTTTTTCCATTGAAGCTCGCTTCATAACTAGCTTCTGGGCATGCGCGGGTTGAAAAACGTAATTTTAAACGACGTTTTTTGCTACACACGGTGACTTTTTGTGAAACAAAAAACGACGTTTTGAAAAACGACACATAAATTGAAATTGACGTTTTTAAAAACGTCATTTTTTTTCATCACATAAAGTGATCGTGTGTACGCAGCATAAGAAAAAGGCTACATGTAGCGTCTGCAAAGGACGCCATCCTACGCCACTACATGAAGAACGTCCAAAGAAGGATGAATCCTCAATACCTAAAGATGCTGAGGAAGAAAAGAAAGTATCAGTATTCTCTTGCAGAATAAGGGAAGGAGAAAGCAAAGGCACATCAATGGTTGTACCAGTGTGCATTTCAAATCCTAAAAGGAGGAACAAGAAGATATACGCCTATGCACTACTGGATGCCCAAAGCAACGTCACCTTCATTGATCAAGAAATCTGCAAGAAATTACAAGTGGCTACAGAACCAGTGAAGCTCAAGCTCACCACAATGACGGGGAGAGACACATTAGTGAACAGTCAAAAGGTTAAAGAACGGAGAGTTAGAGGACTTCATTCAAACCTCACATTAAATCTACCTCCATCTTATACGAAAGACGACATACCTCTAGATCGAGATCGTATACCTACCTGTGAAACAGCCAAAAAATGGGAGCACCTATCTATCATATCTCATGAGATGTCCCCGCTGAAGGAATTTGGTGTCAGACTGTTGATAGGCTACAATTGTCCCGAAGCTTTGGTACCACGAGAGGTAATCACAGGAGGAAAGGGTGAACCCTACGCTGTTCGAACTGATCTAGGATGGGGTGTTGTTGGAGGAAAACAGCAGATTGCAAACTCAAGACAGGTGACAGGATTGTGTCATCGAATGTAAGAGCTACCAACTGTAAGTTCAGCAAAGGTAATCAAGATCCTTGAATCTGACTTTGCAGACATAAGTTCTGAAGAGAAGAGTGTATCCCAAGAAGACAAAGTTTGTGCACACTCTAGAAGAAAGTATTCAGCAGAATCAACAAGGTTATCTTGAAATGCCCTTACCCTTCAGAGAACGACCTCGTCTGCCAAATAACAGAAATCTTGCCTTAGCAAGATTGAAATGCTTGAAGAAAAAGATGGGAAGAGATCCTAAATTCAAGAAGGATTATTTGAAATTCATGGAAGGCATCCTTGAAGAAGGACATGCAGAGAAGTTGAATAACCAACCTAAAGAAGGAGAAGTATGGTACATCCCACATCAAGGTGTTTACCACCCAAAAAAAAACAGATAAAATTAGAGTAGTATTTGATTGCTCAGCAAAGTATGATGGTGTTGCATTGAACGATCATCTACTTAAAAAAGGACCAGATCTTACAAACACTCTGCCTGAAGTACTCTGTAGATTCAGAAAGTATCCCATAGCGGTCATGTGTGACGTTGAAAAAATGTTCCACCAGTTCCATGTGAAGAATGAAAATAGAGACTTCCTGAGGTTCCTATGGTGGGAGGACGGAGATACAGATACAGGGCCAGCTAAATACAGAATGAAAGTACATTTGTTTGGAGTAGCATCGTCTCCAGGTTGCGCCAATTATGGTATGAAGTACTTGGCTAATAAAAATTAAAAGGATTGTCCATCAGCAGCAAATTTTCTTAAGAAAAACTTCTATGTAGATGATGGTCTTATAAGTTTAGAGTCCACAGAATCTGCAATCAAATTAGTAAAGGAAAGTCAAGAATTATGCGCAAGAGGAAACCTGCGCCTTCACAAATTCATCTCAAACAACAGAAAGGTACTGGAATCCATCAGTAACTCTGACGTGCATCAACAATGAAGAATGTAGATCTCAATTATGATCATCTTCCAGTTCAGAATGTACTTGGCTTGGGATGGAATGTAGAGAACGACGAGTTCTTCTCTGAAGTATCCTTTGAAAAGGAAGTTGCAACCAGACGTACCATTCTCTCTGCAGTGGCTTCACTGGGATTTTTGGCCCCAGTAATCCTCAAAGCAAACAAACGACTACAAGAATTATGCAGATGGATGTTGGGATGGGATGAACCCATACCTGAAGATTTGAGGCCAAGGTGGGAGACTTGGATAAGAGACTTGCAAAATTTGAAAGAAGTTTGGATACCCAGATGTTTTGTACCTCATGATTTTGGAGAGTACAAGAAAATAGAACTTCATCACTTGTCAGACGCCAGTAGTTATGGCTATGGTCAGTGCTCCTACATCAGAGTGATAGGAGAAGTAAAAATACATTGTGCCCTGGTTATGGGAAAGACCAGAGTTGCACCTACCAGTATTCAGACAATACCAAGACTTGAACTGATAGCAGCTGTTGTTTCAGCATCAGTAAACAAGTTTCTAAGAGAAGAATTAGAGTTAAAAATAGATGAAGAATATTTTTGGACAGACTCACAAGTTGTCCTAGGATACATAAACAACGAAGCTCGAAGATTCCATGTCTTTGTCGCCAACAGAGTTCAGAAAATTCAGGAAATGACAAATCCGGAACATTGGCATCACATTGATACAAAGCATAACCCGGCAGATCATGCTTCAAGAGGTCTGAATGTATCAGAATTGAAAAATTAAAATTGGTTCACCGGTCCAGAGTTCCTTTGGGAAAAGGAGATCATACCCAGTGAAGGTTACACCAAATTGTCTATGGGTGATCCAGAAGTAAAGGTTGTACAAACATTGAGCACTGCTGCCAAATGTCAAGATGACATACTTGAAAGACTAGCCAGATGTTCAAAAGGGAAAACGTCTTACTACTCCACTCGACTTGGAACGTCCTATACAGAAGTTAGTTGTTCAACTTGAGTGATAAAAGACACTTGGAAAGTTAAGAACCTGATAGAAAATTCCCCAAATTCATGTTCACATTCTACTATAGGGAACAAGAATTATAGGTAATTGTGGTGGGAGTGTATCTGGCCAGCTAGAACCTGTCCTAGGTAGCTAATATAACCTACATGTATATACAGCTAAACCTGCTAAGAACCTAATGCAGACAGCAGAGCAGAGCAGACATACATAGCAGTTTTATGGAAGCAACAGGGCAAATTAGGTATGGTACACAGTTATATATGTGTTTTAATGTAAAAAGTGTGATTAGAACTGAATACTGATCTAGCTGTGTGTTCACTTGTAGTTCCACCACTCATCATACCTTGCTACGTTCAAACCGAACCATATCATATCATACCTTCAAACAAACCAAACCCAACTAAGCTAACCCTGCAAAAGCAACCCTGCAAACCAAGTTGCATACCTTCAAACCGAACCATATCATATCATACCTTCAAACAAACCAAGCCCAACTAAGCTAACCCTGCAAACCAAGTTGCAAACCACAGTTATACCTTTCAGAGAAATCAGAGAATGCTTTAATAACTTAGAGAGAGAGAGAGAGAGAGAGAGAGAGAGAGAGAGAGAGAGAGAGAGTATAAATACTGAAGAAAGAAATATATCTACCATCTTATGTTAAATGACAATATTGAATATTTGAACCACCATTTTGTTATACTTTATTCAAAACGTGTTTTTGTACATGGACTGTCTGCTGCAAAGCAGCAGTATCTTATATGAATAAAAGTGAAGTTAATAAATAAGTTATCTTAAGCATGTGTTGTGCTCTTTAAACCTACTGCTTCCATAGACGGCAATAGAGGAATTTCAGAGTAATAGACAGTCTTGTTGGACTGAAAAGTCAGAGATATCACAATTCTGCCATAGGCACAGTGAGGTGAGGTAATGGCACAGTGAGGTGAGGCAATGGCACAGTGAGGTGAGGCAATGGCACAGTGAGGTGAGGCAATGGCACAGTGAGGTGAGGCAATGGCACAGTGAGGTGAGGAAATGGCACAGTGAGGTGAGGCAAAGGCACAGTGAGGTGAGGCAAAGGCACAGTGAGGTGAGGAAATGGCACAGTGAGGTGAGGCAATGGCACAGTGAGGTGAGGCAATGGCACAGTGAAATGAGGCAATGGCACAGTGAGGTGAGGAAATGGCACAGTGAGGTGAGGCTGTGGCACAGTGAGGTGAGGCAGTGGCACAGTGAGGTGAGGCTGTGGCACAGTGAGAAGGGAAGGGGGTCATCTTATACGGCGAGTATATCCCAAAACCAACATTTTAGCTGGAAAATTAGGGGGTCATCTTATACGCCCAGTCGCCTTATTTGCCAGCAAATGCGGTACTAAAACTGGAGAGTGCAAAATCTGGTGCAGCTGTGCATGGTAGCCAATGAGCTTCCATTTTTTTTTTGGCAAAGCTTCATTGAACAAGCTTAAGTTAGAAGCTGATTGGCTACCATGCACACCAGATTTTGGACTCTCCCGTTTTGGTAAATAAACCCCTTTTTTCCAAATGAGGGACAGTCCTTCAAAGTCAGTGACAGTTGAGAGATATGCTGATGTAGTAAACAACATATTATTTACAGTACTTGTGTGTACAGAATGCCCATCCCAAGATGGGCATACATGAGAGCTTGTAGTGTTAAATATGGTCCTATAAAAGCCAATTAATAATGCCTAGCACTTGTACAAAGCAGGGCATTCTAGGACACAGTGCATTCCTATAAACAGGTCAGCAGCATTAAGAAACGGAAAGGCTTTGTACATTTATTCTTTGTAATTAAGATTCTTCTGCTATGATCTGAAGAATTTACTAAACTACTAAAGCCGAAACCTCCAAAGAGGAGTTTCTCTTCATTTTCTTCATTCCTTTTAGACGGAGCATAACATGTTTTGAAAGTTGGTATTAATGGGTAAAAGTGACTTTATATTGCAACTGTAACTCAGTGCTTTAAAAACCTACAAGCATTCTAAATTATTTAATGTAACTGAGCGTACTACCATACTGCTAATGCTTTCATGCACACAATGTTATCATGATGGATTTCATAGATAAAATAGCACATTTTGCTTCAATTACACTAAGCATTTCAGAAAACCGTTTCTTACGGTTTTATATTTGCCCACAGAATTAGGCAACCCAAACAGATGACCACAACAAACATATTTCCTATATATGCTGCACATGAGTTTCTACACATCCAGCTGAATACTGCAAGTATTACAAAGGGGCAGATAACGGTTTCATATCAAGCATCGTTTTCCAATAGCAGGGGGCCCAAAACTGTTTATTATAAGACAGTCAATGATCTTTGCAAATTAAGAGATCTAGTTTTGCACCAAAACACCAGTTGGTATCACTGGCAGTGGAAGGGGCACCACCCCCACATTCCATGCCCCTGGCCCCTAATTTTCATCCAGAGTGCAGGACGCATGGATTTCAATGTGTGTTTTTTTTAAGCACATGATTAGAGTGTGAGGCACTAATTTACTTAAAAAAAGGGTGGTCTTGGGGCGTGGAGCACCCAGGTGTGTAACATTAGCAAATTAATATTCGCTAATGCTTCTCCTCCCAATCAGGAAGCGGGTCCTGAGACCCAATCAGACAGGGAGTCTTAGGACTCCATGATTAGAGTCTGAGGCACTAATTCACTTAAAAAAGGGTGGTCTTGGGGCGTGGAGCACCCAGTTGTGTAACATTAGCAAATTAATATTCGCTAATGCTTCTCTTCCCAATCAAGAAGTGGGTCCTGAGACCCAATCAGACAGGGAGTCTTAGGACTTCACAGCCAATCAGGTATCGGGACCTGCTTCTTGTTTAGCCAGGAGGAGAAGAAAAGGCCCCTGATCTTACCTCCGCAAGCTGCGGGCCATGTACAGTGAGGATCAGCAAGTGGAGTGGCAGCAACAGCCTTTTCCAGCCCTAACCTGGATACAGCACCGACACCACCACCTCATCATCGTCCTCCTAAGCTAAGGCCATGGATTCTTCATAGAGTCTCTGAACTCTGTTTCACAGGGGCTTCAGCTTGTATAGAGCACTGTGAACAGAAATCTTTGTTAAAGCTTTTAAAGTATCATTCAGCCCAGATTCTAATGGTAGTGCTGATTGCCACTTTAAACAAGCTGCTAGCAGGCTTCAGCACTTCTTGAAACTTGTTGAGAGCCAACTGAAGCCTAATAGTAGCTTGTTTAAAGCGCCAATCAACACTCCTATTAGGATACAAGCTGGAGCTGAATGTTACTTTAAAATCGTCAATAAATCTTTCTGAAAACTCTGCAATTTCCTTGTCAAAGTTTGCTGTTCACACTGCCCATATACAAGCTGAAGCCCATTTGAAACAGGCCTTATACTGTACTCAAAAAAACATTCCACCTTTTTTGAAAGCTTACATGAAATCTAATGCACACGATAATTTTTCGGGTTGTAAAAAAAACAAAGTTTTTCAGCCTCTAGAAAAAACAACGTTTTTTTTCAACTTCATCATTAAAACTAAGTTACCTACACACGATAGTGAAGAAAAATGCTCTAGCAAAGCGTGGTGATGTACAACAGGTACGACAGCACTATAAAGGGGAAGTTCCATTTGGATGACGCCACCCTTTAGGCTGCTTTAGCTGATTTTGTGTTAGCAAAAGACGATTCGCACTTTTCTGTCTGTTACAGCGTGATGAATGTGCTTACTCCATTACGAATGGTAGTTTTACCAGAACGAGTGGTCCGGTGTCATAACATGCTTCTGAGCATGCGCTGGTTTTTCACGTCATTAAAGCACACACGATAATTTTTTACAACCCGAAAAACGACATTGTTTAAAACGTTGTGAAAAGATTTTTTGCCATTCAAAAATCGTGGCAAAATCGCTCTGCGTTCAGGGTGGCAGGAACAAATAATGTCATCGCAAATGCGTCCCACATTTTTCAGCGATTCTGAAATCGCCGACAGAATCGCGGCAAAACTGGTCGCGGGCCACAATGGCAGCCCACTCTACTCTATAGAGCCCACTCTACTTTTTTTGCGGATCGAATTGAAGGTAGGTATTTGTAAACGAACACAAGTCCATTTACATCTGCTACTCCTTAGAGGTGAATGGAGGGTCCAATTGGGTCGGACTGACCGTGTCAAAGGGGCCTATGGCTTGTGGCAGGTAACCCGCAGGTGCACTGCTCTGCACTTGCGGATCAGTTTGAAAGCAGCCCAGTAACCACTGCAGAACAGATATGCCCATATATACACTGTGATTTTAGTAATTTATTTTAGTAATAAACGTACCTTTAATAACTGTATTCTATTCTATCCCAGAGCAGGAGGTTTCGGGCCACATCAGAGGGCTCCGTGGGCCACATCAGAGGGCTCCACGGGCCACTGGTTGGGCACCCCTGTTTATAAACAATCTTGAAGTTTGTGGTTTCTGCTGCTGTCAATCACAGCCAGTGACAAAGGATCGGGGGGGGGGGGGGCGAGGCACCCAGAGCAGGATTCAGGAGCAAGCACACATGACTGCCCCCATAGAAAGCAGCTTGTTGTGGGGGCTCTGAACAGGGGAGGATGGAGCGAGGGGAACCGAGAAGAGGAGGATTGGGGCTGCTCTGTGCAAATCCATTATACAATGCAGGTAAGTATAACATGTTTGTTATTTTAACACACAAAAAAAAACACCAGTCTCCGATATTACTTTAAAGTGTTAGCTGGCATTTCCTTCTAGTTTGTTAGTTCAGTCCATCTAAATCTGCCAGCGCGCACTACTGCTGCTTTCTCCCCAGATTGACAGTGTTGCTGTCCAAAAGTGTCTCTATTGCTCCTCCATCCAGAACAGGAAGTACAGTATGTCACCAGAATAAAAAGCTGAAAAGAAAATACAAATGCAGCCACCACAAATACATCATTGGTAATCAGAAATATAGTCAATTTTTGTTTTTGGCTTTAGATACACTTTCCAGTAGGTAGAAATGACTACTCTTCATGTGCTCTAGTATTAACTCAACACACTTCCCACAGTGCACACAGGAAGAGAGGGGGAGAAGATAAGGAGTAGATTAGCTCTCTCCTCTCTTATCGATGCAAGGAAGGAGGGAGGGGGAACTGTCAGTGCAGGCTCCAGGCTGTATAAGTGAGACACTCTCAGCTCAGAGCCCCACTGGGGCCCCCTGATGGTGGTGGAACACCAGGGCCCAGTCGCACGTGTGACTCCATTGGTTTCTCCACTGCCAAGGGCATTACACATCACTTTCTTGTATTTATTATCTACTTCTTCTGTGTTTTGGGAGCAGTTTTCTAACACATTAGTACTTAGTGGTATCGGAATATGTTCAACTGCCAATATAATTGGGATTCCTATGGAATTATAGACTCATTTATAAGCACATGTTGTGTTGAACTTTTTATATGTTGTGTTATGTGTACATATGAAGAAACAAAGGGGATGATTTATTAAAACTGGAGTGCATAATCTAGTGGAAGCTGATTGGTTTCTGTGCACAGCTGCACCAGATTTTGCGCTCTCCAGTTTTAGTAAATCAACCCCCACAGTATGCTTACTGTCATTTAAGAACTCCCTTGCTGACCATTAGAAATGGTAGTAGCTCCAGTATTGCACATAACAACTTCTCTTAACAACTCAGTCAGACTCAGCCCTGAAACCACTGTCATGAACAGAATAGACTTGAAAAAGTACTGCTCGATGGATGCTCATAAATACAACAAAAAAAGCCAAAACACAAAGGCTCAGAGGGATAACGAATCAGCATATGGATTTACAAAGAACTAGCTCTGGCTGTAGACGCAACATATGGATTTAATAAATATGTCACGGTGAGCAATTGCTACTCATCTTAAACATACATGTTGGGCCTACATTCTATGGAAACTCGTATTTGATTAAATTGCTTTGAATATGATTTTGCAGGAAGCCACAGGGACCAAAAGACATAGTCAGTTGTCGTTTATTACTTTCAAGCTGCCAGTAGTCTATATATATATATATATATATATATATATATATGTATACACACACACACACACACACACAATATATAATAATACAAAAATCTACATTTTAACAGGAAAGATAGTGATCATAAAATCAAACATTAGGCAATTGAGGATGTGTTGCACAGATGCTTTTGCTGCACTTAGTTTTTTGTATTTTGAGGGGTATTATGGGATGCTCACTTGACTTCAGACAACTTCAGAGACAACTTTCCTATAGTATATACAGTCTATATACACTCCTCTGCTTCTCCAGAACACTTGCTTGCAGAACTCCATTGGCACACCTGACAAAATGATGATCCTGACACATAATAATATATTATAAGCCTATTATATCAGGAATCCAAGGCCCCTTTACATGTGTGGCAAAAGTCAGTGTCCAGCTGCCAACCCTGTGACTACTGATCCCAGCACCTTATCTCCGGGCACTGACGGCCTGCAGCTTCCCCTCTCACTAACCCTCCTGGCTACTACTTCACAATCCTCCCAGGCTGCTCACTCAGCAGCCCACCGGCTGACTCCACTGAGGATCTCCTGGACGTGCTGACTTTCTCTTGCCATTCTCAGACTTGCTCACGTGCATTCCAGGGGGGGGATTCCTCCATGTGTTGAAGAGGAAACCCTCCAGCACCCAAACCCAAGGTCACCCCCTCTTCCCCAGACTAGGGGGCACCCTCAAGCCTTCTCAGCACTCCATCTTCCCTCTGGTTGCCCCTGCTGGACTGACAAATACATATTTGTGAGGTATCTGCCCCCTACCAGTTCACTTTGCTGGGGATTGGATGGGGCTCTCATTAACACTCCAAGCAGTTCCTCCTGAACTCCACCCTCTACTTCTGGAAGCTTTAATACAGTTCCAGGGAGAAGGGGGGGATTACCAGAGGTGCTGCTTGCTGAGTCATCCAGCCTCCCTGAGTTACTCAGTCCTGACTCAAATTCAACCCAGGTTTGGCTGCCAGCCAACTCAAATTTACCTACACTAACAACTATGTAACAACAGCTTAGCCCCATGAATGGAAAAAACAGGGGCATCCCATAAAAATACAGTGGGAGGGGAAACAACTTTGATGGGGCTATATACAAATAAGTTAGCAAGTATTAAAAAAACATGTACATACTGTATACTGTATCCATCTTGCAATATATTAAAGGAGTTGTAAAGGAAAAAAAATGTTTTGGCTAAAATTAATGTCTGCAAGGTAGACAGTAAATACCTATTAAATTCCTTCATCTATATCACCTCCGGCGTTCTAGTTTCTGTTCTCTCATTCACTTCCTGGTTTGCGGCTCTCGTTCATGTAAGAACTACATTTCCCAGTATGCATTGTGGCACGCCCAGTAATTCACACCTTCTTGAAGTCTCTAACACGTAGAGAGCATCCTGCCGCACAGATGTAGTTCCCAGGAGGGAACAGTAAAGCCTCCCTTCACGGTGGTGAGTAACAATCAGACAAGCAGGAGGTGAACAGAACACAGAAGAAATAGAGCAACTTCTGAGCAAAAACGAACAATGAGGAAGTGAAAAGAGGAATGTCTGCAGGTAAAGGATGCTTATTATGAAAAAAATAAAATCCTTTACAACCCCTTTAAGGCCGCGTACACACGATCGGACATATCCGATGAAAACGGTCCGCGGACCATTTCCATCGGATATGTCCGATCGGGAGTTTGATCCGATGGCGTGTACACACCATCGGATCAAATTCCCCGCCGCCGGACGGCGCGGTGACGTGGCGGTGACGCGGCGGTGACGTTGACGCCGCCGCGTCACTGCCACGTCACCGCACCAGGAAGTAAAACACTTCCGCGCATGCGCCAAATCCATTCGGCAGCGGCGCGGCGGCGGTGGGGGCCGACATGTCTGCTGGTAAGTGTACTAACCAGCAGACATGTCGGGCGGACAGATTCCCACCGGATAGATTTCAAAGCTTGCTTTGAAATCTGTCGGGTGGAGAAATCTGTCCGCTAGCCCATACACACGAGCGGAGATGTCTGCTGAAACGGTCCATCGGACCGTTTTCAGCGGACATATCCCCTCGTGTGTACGCGGCCTAAGTATTGGGGAGAGGGTCATCTTTTTTTTCTTAATTATACAACAGGAAAAGGCACACATGTACACAGTCCTGTGCACGGTAAAAGAAGGCAATAAATCTTCAGGTCACAGTACATTTACTAAAGCATTAGTAAACCCTGCTTGGTCAGTTATACCTACAGATAAGCTTATGATATAGCTTTCCTGTAGGTACAGTGAATATCTCTGAATTGTGCACCGTTTAGGAGATATTCACAAGTTCTGCAGGCAGTGACATCACAAGCATATGTGTCTTGATTGAGGGCACACTTAACGAGCTCTGTGCTGCGATCAGAACTCCTATGTGCAGGAGTGACATCATTAGCTCATTAGCCATTTAAACAATCAAAGCTTTGCGAATCGGGAAAGAATACCAAGTGAGGTTGGAACCCCTGGCAACAGTGACAGCATGCCACTGGAGGGATCCGTTTCACAGCTGAGGCTGTCATAATGTGTTAGTATATGGTGCATACTAGCACATTATGTCAATCATTTGCAGAGGGTATGGTATTTTTTTTATTTTTTGAAGGCTTCACTACTTTCACTAACATTTGTGATTCAATGTCGATGACTTTTGAAGAAGAGGAGTGGACAACCCTGGTGAGGGATCAAAAAAGAGAAAGTAAGCAGCCACTCTGTGCAATCCTCTTACACAGAGCAGATAAGATCTTTTTTTATTTTAATATAAAAAAAAAGCTTTAGCATCACTTTAAGACCAGATTGATTGTCCGGACAGTAATCATTTGCCTTTTGGGAACTGGGAACAGTTTTTTGTAATTGTGCACATAGTTCCAGCTATTGTTACTGTAAATTACCAATGTTCTATCATGTTTAAATTGAAACAACAAAAAGGAAACAAGCCAGTGACAGTCATTATTGTCACCACTTACCCTGGTACTGTCACCCACTAGAAAGATTAACATACCAGCAACAGTGGTACAAAAATTTGCTATTCAATTTTTACTCTCCAATAAATTCAATTTATATGTAAATTATGTTATTTGCATTTACAAGCAGATCAATGACTGTATAGAAGTAGATTGATGTTTATGTAATGTACATGAAAACTCCCTGACATATCGGCAAAGGGCAAATCAGACTGTTTAAAACCTCTTAAAAAATAATAAAAGTAAACACATTTGCACAAAATTGTGTAACAAGCTAAAATGTATATGGGAACAAAAGCATTTTTAACCCATCTTACTAAAAATGGCCGTAGATACATAAGGGCACGTGAAACTGCAGATATACTGTGCAGACAGTTACATAAAAATGTACCAGTATGTTTTGATCAAACGCTCATATAATTCTGTTTTGGGTAGATGATACTGGATTAAATCTCATACTGCCTTCTGCAATCTTTTTGGGAGGCCTGCGATAAGATTTTTACAACCCAATTACCATGTTTTCCCCCCTATAGGACTGATATGATGGAGTTTGACTCTGTATTTCTTCATTTTACAACAGCTGGAGGTGTGAACTTCTGTGGCATGGTAGGAACTCTGTTAGAATGAGCTTACTTCTGATGTACCAGGAAAATATAAATAAAGATGCTGGTCGGTGATTCAGCCTTCCGGAATCCAAAAATAGCTGTAATATCAAATGGGCTAATGTATTCCTAAATACTTCGGACAAAATAACTTGAGCTTATCCACATTTTTTTTTTTCTTTTTTCTTTTGTTTATTTTCTCTTCAATCTCTAAGCTTTATTTTAACCTTCTAACTTAATGTATTTGTAAAGGCTTATTATAGAATATTAGTTCAGAGCAAAAAAAAATGTAATTGATGCAATAAAAGTGTAAAAAGATGAAAAAACACAACAAGAACTAAAACAAGAAAAGATGTCCAAATAAAACGTAAATATTAGTCAAAAGAAATTATGCGACAAACAAATTCCAAAGATCCACATGAAAAGCTCAAACAAAAAGCTCAAACAAAAAGGGATTCCTCCACCACTACAGGATTGGCCACTCTCACCATAAGGCATGGACTCCTGTGTTACCAAGTAGTCATGCAAGCAGATATCATATATGCAGATGCACCCAATGGCAAAATGTCATGTCAGGTCCCTCAGCAGTCCGCAGCAAGGTAATGCACCATATATGGAAGAAAAACAGAACTAATTGCTCTCCGTTCAAAATACTAACATTTATTGGGTAAGCATAAAAACTACTCACAAAGATCCGAACGATCAGGCAGCATGCAAAACCAATGACAGGTTTGTTTCCAGAAAGGATGGCAGCGAGCGACCTCTGTGTGCTCCTCCCTTGTACGCGTTACATTTCCACCAACTTCCTCAGCAGGGGGGAGTAAAAACGTTGTTGTAAAGGCTGGAATTTTTTTCTACCTGATTAATATAAAATCAGCGCTAACTATTAAAAGTCCCTCACACCCCAGTCCATATATAAAATAGTTTCAGGGATCCTCAATCACTTCAAATCCAATATAGATCAAGGAATTCAACACTGTCCATCCTGGATTTGGATCATAAGTGGTGCTCCACTCGATAAGGTGATTAAATGTCTCCAATAGACCACAAGATGCGTGTGTATATATATATATATATATATATATATATATATATATATATATTGTAAGGGGTAAGTTCGGTAGCGGGGGTGTGTGACCCCCTGGATGGGTTCACTACACACTGAACTATACAGAGAGGCAGCCGAAGACGGTTAAAAACAAAGAGTTTGGATGCTTGCCCTTGTTTCCAGCAATATGGAAGAATAAACCAAACAGCATAAACAAAACAAAACATAAAATAAACCCTGGCCACTTGGGGCGTCTACCTTCCCCACACAGGAACCTATCTAAGGGGTCTGGCACAGCCTACTGCTGGGCAGACAGTGCTGGACATATAGCAGAGAAACAATAGTCTTTTTTTATTTTTATCACACAGAAAAATCAACAACACCTCACCTCTTCAGAAGTCTTTCTCACTGCTATCCTTAACTCAAAAAGCCTCAGGATGCAGCAATCAGTGGTCATCCTTTGGATAACTTATAGAGGCCTTAATTGCCTCATTCTTAACAGCTGAAGTTTTCCAACGCCCTAAACCTTTCTGGCTACCTCTGTAGACGACATCTGGTAGTAATTGGTGTATTGTCTAAACAAGGCAGAAATGTATCTCCCGTCTGTGACAACACCCACAGATTTACCCGACTTCCTGTCACAATATATATATATATATATATATATATATATATATATATATATATATACACACACACATATTAATATATATATATATATATATATACACATTTAAAAAAAAAAACATCCTGTGGGGCTCCAATGTAACCTTTATTTGTGCCTTTATTTCCTCTCTGGAAAAATCGTCCTCCCCTTTCTCAAATGGGCATCAGAAGCTCCCAAAAAGGAATTTTAAACAAATAGTGTAATACTGCAAAAACCTAATTCCACAGAGTATGATCTGTGCTGCTCAAAGAAATGTGTTTATAAACGTGTGTGTCACTTTAAGCCCAGTACTGACACCACTGGGTGTGTTGTGATACACCAATCACTCCATGCACTTTACCAAATGTAAGATTTTCATTGCGCAATCAACCAATCCTCTCTAATCGACCTTCCATTTATAGCCAAAATATGTGATGATGAATGTCCCTGCCACTCTTCTGCTGCCTCTTCCAGCAATATCTCCTCTCTCAAAAGATTGTGGGATATTTTTCCAGATGTGTCTGGTCCCCCCACTTTACGCTGAAGTTCTTTGCATCAGCTCCCAGGTCATTAAAGGACACAGGTAGCGTTTTGGCAATTGGTGAATGGAACCACAAAGTGCAATGTATGACCAAGGGATTAAACAAGAGCTTGAAAAGGAAGCGCACACCTTGTTTAATCTCCTGGTGCGCATGCTCGGCAGTACAGTCATTTCTACTTCATTGAACTCTGCACTCCAGCCCTCTCTGTGACTGCCTGAATGCACCCCAAGCCTCGTTCTGAATCCTGCATGAATTCAGGAAGTTGCCTGTGATCCAGGAAGCTGACAGCATGGAGAAATACAGCTGAATACCATCTGAGCTGCAGAGGACAAAATTAGACTCCACTGAACTCCCCTGCGCTGAACACAAAGAATTTTAATTGTGAGTGTTTTAATGCATATAGCTATTAAATCCTAAACAGTCTTACTAAGAGGCGCCTGTTTTGTCTTTTTCTCTTCCATATATCTGGAGTGGCTTCAACTCCCTGTAGAAGGCTGCCCTATCCGCATAGACTGTTTATCTTCACACAGAGCTGCATATGCTCAAAGGACTATCCTATGAACTTATTTTTTGCTGTTTAACATACTATAACCTGCGCTGCCACTTGTTGTTGTTGTTAATCTGAAAGTGGATCGCCCGCTCTTGAAGAGGGTAACAGGGTTATGGGTTACATCACTTAATGTTTATGTTGGCTTTTCCTTACCTATCTTATTTATATTTCTGTTTATGGTTTATATTGTTAGGGTAATGTGATCAGGCCCTACTTGATCTGATGCAATCAATAGAGAGAGTTTCAGTTTGCATCTAAGCTATTGTTGTCTAGTCTTGGGTGCTCAGCTACAATATCTGGTCCCTAGGTCCAGACTGGGGGAAGCTATATATCTTGATGGAGGCACCAAAACTGTGTGTTGGATGGTTCCATCACACAGCTCTTCAGGAAAGTGTAGATAGGGGTCACTGCACGTCCGCCAATCTTTTTTTGCCATGAATATGTTTCGGCCAGAATTGCTTTATAGAGATTATATATTAATTTCTAGTGTAAATCTAGCTGTAAGCAATTTGTGTCATTTAATTTTTTTAGGTCTGTTTCTTTGAGTTACTATTATGAACATTTTATAATCCATGTAAACAGGGGGAGCCATATTCAAGCTCTGCTTCCCATTTTGAATAACTAGTGAATAGTTCCGCTTTACTGTTCTCTATCACAATGCAAGTCAACGTGTCAGATGACTCAAAGAAAACATTTCACTTCCTATGTGGTTGACATCCTTTCCACAGTAGTGCTTCTTTCTTTAGTGGTTAAAGTGATTGTATAGGCTAATTAAAAAAAAAAATGATATTTAAATTAATCTACGCAGTTGGTATTGAACAAAGCCACCCCGATCCTCCTCTTCTCAGGTGTCTCTTTGCTTGTCCTAGCCCCTCCCTCAGCCAGTAGCTTGCTACAGGGGGGGGGGAGCCAAGCCTAGTCAGAGCTCTGTGTATCCATTCAGACATGGAGCCTGACCTGGCCATACCCCCTCTCTTCCCTGATTGGCTGACTGACTCTATTTGACAATCGCAGGAGCCAATGGTGCCGCTGCTCGGTCTAAGCCAATCATCAGGAGGAATGTCGTGGACTTCGCTGGAGAGAGAAGGGGCTCAGGTAGGTAATTTAGGGGTACTGGGTGGGGGGGGGGCTGCTACAGACAGAAGTTTTTTTTATCTTAATGCATAGAATGCATTAAGATTAAAAAAAAAAAACTTTGGAATTTACAACTCCTTTAATCCAAAAAAGATCTACATTTAAACTATCAAGATAAATGTTGCAATATTAACTTAATACCTATACTCAGTAGAAATACGTTACTTTTCCTGTACTATTTCTGTCACTGTACTCTAATGTTTTCAACCCTCCCTTTCCCCCATTCTCCCGATCAGCCAACTGATACCTTCTTGAATCATTCTAGACAATCTTTTCTAGTAGGAAAACAATACTGCAAGTTTACGAGAGTGCAAAAACAAGAGTCTGCAAGAATAAATCACTGTGTTCAGCTTACATTCCATTCAGTCTTGCTCCCCTTTACAAATGTGTTATTCCTTTTGAGCTTACTAAGATACAAATGTAGTGAACAGCTTCAAAGAACTCAGCATCACAGTGTTAATGGAATCTGGGTTCTTCATTTGAAATATTACTCACAATTTTAGCTATATTTTGTCACCTGCTATGTAGCTGTAGGGTTGGAAAGATCTAAATGATTGCCTCTATTCCCTGAGCATTCAATGGTGTTACTAGCAAAATTTCTTTGTAATAGACAGCAGCTAGTGATGTAAATGAAATATTGCTACTCTGTAAAAGCTTGAATGGATTTAACATAATGCAGTTTATATCCCCAATACGATGTTAGTGGGTATGTATATATGTGTAGCCCTGGCTGAAGGACCCTCTAAAGACCAGCTCCATTTTTGCTGAGAAAAATTAAAATACAGTCCCCTCTGGGTGATCTATTCACATTGCAAGGATTCTATCAAACTTTGTTGTATGCTCATACTTTTTGCTATTCTGAAGCTGTTTGTTTGTCTGTGTCCATGTGTAAAATGAATGTGAATGGGCGTGATTTCAAAATTAGCTCATCAGCTGGTGCACTTGCAGGATTCCAATGAGGAAATTTGCAAGGTCTGCATCCCCTTAGACCTGATTTCCTATTAGGAGTATCTCACAAAAAAGGAAATTTTTGTTGCAGGGGATGCCCGAACCCTGACTTGTATCTTGGTGTAGACTTTTGAGAAAATTAGTAAGCCAATTACAAAAGCTGGGGGGACGTTCTGTACACATTCTGTGTACAGGATACCTCCAGGTTGCCATATACATTTTACAGACAATTTCAGTGCTGCAGGTTAAAAAGGAAAGGTAAATGTTAATAACATTCAATTACAATATGACTTGTGTAGCAATAATATATGCTATATTTTTTTTCCCACGAAAGTGGAGTTACCCTTTATAGGGCAGGAGTCACACACCTGGATATCATCATAATTATCATCATTTCTCCACATGTTCTTTTTCCTCCCTCATTATTATTATTATTGATTGAAAGAACACTGGGAGAGGAATGTGATTGGCTGCATAAGTGATCTCTGACTTAGTTCTGCTCACCAGACAAGGTGAGATGGTGAGAGAGGTGGTTGCTGAGGGGACAGGAGGAAATAAGGGATGCAGGGTGACACAAGAAGGGGGGGTTTGGTGGCTAGAATTAAAGTGGAACTTTACCCATAACAACTGTATGTTCTTTAGACTTTAGCAAGGAACACACAGGGATATTTTTCTCAGAAAATAGGTGCAAGAACTCAACTACGACCCCCCAAACTCCCCCAAACCTCATCACATAGTGGGTTAATAGCATGGTCAAATTTCACCACCAGTGGGAGGATCTTAAGGGGCAATAAACACCAGGAATGCATTACATACAGATCGCAGTGTTGAGGTGTGGTGGTACACACAGAGTGCAGAGTTTGGGGGTGAGCTACATAGAGAGTGCAGAGTTCAGCCTCCTGCCACAGCTGCTTACTTCTGCATCCCCCATTTACATCTCACTTTTGCACTTCTTCAGCTCTGACCTCTCCATACAATCTCCCCCCCCCCCCATCTTCTCCCTCCCTCTTAAAAGCTCCACCATTGCCCACGTCTTACTTTTTTTGCTGTATGAAGCTGAAGTACCCAACCGGCTCTACTACATTTTGCACACTGTAGGTGGCTTCACCTCTCTCACTTGCAGGGAGATCTCATCCAGTGGGGATGTCAGGATCTGCACTGTACCCCGAGCACCTGCCCCCTCTTTTGTCCACATCTTGCACTCAGGAGATCAGATCTGTGGGAGCCGGTGAGAGACAAGCTGTCACTTGGAAACATAGGAGTCAGACCTGTGTTTACAAGTGATAGTGGTAGGCAGGGAGCAGAGGGCCTGAGTCAGGAGTGGTGAAAGTGAGATCCACCAAGTTCCAGCTGAAAAAAAGCCCTGGGAACATACATTCCATATTACTAATTATGCTACCAAAATCAGTGTGTGCTCTAAATAGCCTCCAGCATGGTTCCTTTTTCTTCTTTATGGAGACTGCCATTTTTCTGAAGCCCAGAGCCCCCTGAACAACAGTAGCCCTGTACACACGACCGGGAATCCTGTTGGGGAAAAAAAGCGTTGACATTCCCGACGGGATTCCTGGCAGGCTTGACTTGAAAAGCCATGTATACACATGGCCAGACAAAATCCCGCCATTCTTTTGACTTTATCGACTACGGCAAGCCGGTGTCTCGTCACATTCCATTCCGTCGCCACCATCTTGCTACACCCCACACTAACCTTGTATGCTACCGCACATGCGTCAAAGTGTTATTGAGCATGCGTGGTTTTTCACCCATATAGAAGACCGGTTTTCTCGGCAGGAAACACTCTCTGCCGGGAAACCCGACGAGAAAATAGAGAGCCGGGTTCTCTTTTTTCCCGTTGGACTTCTCGTCTGTTTTCCCGACAGGAAAACTGCTAGGGAGCATACACACAGCCGGGATTCCTGGCCAAAAGCTCTCCTTTTGTTGCATAGGTTGACACTACAAGAAGCAATAAGCAACATTCTTCCCTAGTGGAAAAAAGATTGAACCCTAGACCTCTCTCTACCTCAGTGCATTGTAATCATTCCCCTGTCATTAAACTGTTGCATATTACCATTGTCAAATCATTTTAACTACTATTCCATAGGGTATATCTTTGTTTTACTAAAGCCCCATTACCGCCACTGTTGTCCCAATGTATTGTTAGGTCCTATTACAGAGTAGGTCATCACTGGAAATTAAGAGACAGCTCAAAGTTTAGCAGCCGGGACTACAGGGGTAGTGCTACATATCCTATACCTGTAAATATATCCATGTCAACATCTAGTGAGGAAAATATGTTCAATACGACAGCTCAAGAGATAATGGTGTTCCCAGTGCATCAACAAACAGCAAGCAACACATTCTTTTTTTGATGTTACCCGATTAGTGTATTGCACTATGCATTTAGCTTCAACTTATTTTAAAGGCTCTCGGGCAAGCACAATGGATGCAGAAGAACATTCAGTTGACCCTGGGTTATGCTCTACTTGATCCTGAACATTCTGCAAGTGAGGCAATATAAATGAATGGACCAGCACCAGGCTAAGTCTAAACACAGCAGGCAATATTATTTCCAAAGGAAGGCCTGCGTGTATTGATTGACCTTTCATGCTTGTATTGCGGAGCTCCGTAGGCTAAATTCCTGCTAGTGTGCTACACTGAAAAATCAAGCAAATAATTCACTAAGCTTTTGTGGATGCTAAAACAGAATGCAGTTTTCATTAATTCCACACTGGGATTGCTAACTATTCTAACAGCCCAAACTTGGGATTATAACAAGCATATCAACTGTACAACAGCTGAATAGACAACAGCAGCTAGAAATTACCTTTGCCAGATAAAATTATTCGTAGGTTGCACATGGATGTATTCATTTCTGAATGCTTAGCTGTCAGAGCTACATGAAATCATCTTTTAAACTTATGCCGCGTACACACAATCGGAAATTCCGACAACAAATGTTCGATGGGAGCTTTTTGTAGGAAATTCTGACCGTGTGTAGGCTCCATCGGACATTTGCTGTCGGACAGCAAAAATTTGAGAGCTGGTTCTCAAATTTTCTGACAACAAACGTTCTTGTCGGAAAGTCCGATCTGTAGCCAATTCCGACGCACAAAAATCCTACGCAGGCTTGGAATCTGAATCATCAGTAGTGTTTTACGTCACCGTGTTCTTGATGTTCGGAATTTCAGACAACATTTGTGTGACCGTGTGTATGCAACAAGTTTGAGCCAACATTCTGCCTGAAAAAAAAATCCACGGTTTTGTTGTCGGAATTTCCAATTGTGTGTACGCGGCATTAGAATTTTTAGGCAAATATGTCCGAAGTACTAACTGATAAAGGAAGACAGCCACTAAGACATGAGGTCACGTTTTCTTGTTTCAGCCCAAATAGATCAGAAAAAGAACTGTATGCCTATGGGAACTATGTAACCTCTGAAAACACCCTCAGCCAACTGACAAAGAAAAAGAGGTCATATAAATTGAGCTCTTCTGGCCAGTTACAGCTGTTCTTCAGAGGTCTCTGCTTGGCATCTAGGCATGCATGCTTTAACAAAAAACATTATGCATATTTATGCCACACCTGTTCTACAGTGTGATCGTGTAGCTGTTGCATTGCCTTGATCTCAAGTCTAAGCTTAACGGATTAAGCTGTAGATTTAAAAAAGGCAAAACTTTTTTTATACATATTGTTCGATATAGTGGGGAAGAGTTATACCCTCTGTTTAGTTTTGTTTTTATTTATTTTTTTTACACTCTGTGTCCCTAGTGGATAGATTCATCACTCTTTTTGTGACCATTGTCCTTGAAAAAGAAAGTGAGAGGAAATCAAAAGAGGGTGGACTCTCAAAAACCTGTTTTTGGGGGAAATAGGGGGAACTGTTTACGAGGGGAATTCCCCTTACTTTTGGGTATTTTTTCTAACTTATTGTTATTTCTTCAGGAAGCAGAAAGGTAATGTTCCCAAATGTACAGAGACAGCAGAGTTTTAACCCTTCCCTACTCTATCCAAAATAAAATACTCCCAACAGTCCAGTATATTGTGGCATTGTCTCACATTTTTACTCTACACCCACTGTCCTGTGTACAGGGCCCACAAAGGCACTGCCCCTCCACACTGTGCCCTCAGCTTATTTATACTTTAGGTTTAATAAAATCCTTGCAATGTCATAGTTTTCTTGGAAGAGTATTTTTCAGAAACATTTGAGTTTCATTTTAATATTTAACTGTGCTTTTATTTCTGAAGACTCTAATATTGCTAGGGTATCCAGTGTAGCCGGTGCTTATTCTTATGCGCATGTGCAGAGTCATGAGCACAGAAGCCCAAGATGAGCAAAGACTAGAATGCGCACACAAATGCGCATTGGCGCACACATGTGGGTGCGTGTGCATGCATCCACAGATTCTGGCGTCCAGCAGCCTATTTAAATTTAAAGTCTGCCTGGCCTCAGTGATGGATTGTCTTTAGCTCTGGTTCCTGTGTTCCTGATTATAGAAAGTCTGCTAACCTTGTTCCTGACCCGGTTACGTCTGACACCTCTCCAAATCACCCCTGCCTGGTATGTCTGCTGCTCGGTTATGTTACAGACCATTGCTTGGTTTTCTGACCAGGGCCAGACTGGCCTACTGGGATAGCGGGAAATTTCCTGGTAGGCCAGCTGCCCTCATTGCCCTGGTGCTGATTTGGGCTAGGAGCTTGCCTCTGACATCTGAAAAGCAGCAGCAGCATTTTCTGATGTGATGGCTCCTCTTCCGATCACGGTGCCACCCACTGAACTGGTTCCTGCAGAGTGATATGCCTAAGGGGAAAGGGAGAACGGTACTGGGCCAGAAGAATGAAGGTGCTAAATTCCTCTTTCAATCCAGTGCTGTCCACTGAACTGATGACTGTGGACAGTACAGAGTGATATGCAGAGGGAGAACGGCTGTGGGCCAGAAGAATTAAGGTGCTGGATCTCTCTCTCTCTCTGAGCTGATAGATACTGATCAGGCTGCCCGGATGGGCAGTGGACAGGGTGCATTGATGGGCACTGGTGAGGCTGCATTGGTGGGCACTTGTGAGGCTGCATTAATTAATGGGCACTGAGGTTGCATTACTAGGGGGGGTAGAGGACACTGCTATAGAGAGGACAGGGAGCAGAGGACACTGCTATAGGGGGGAACAGAGGACACTGCCATAGGGGTGAAGGTGTGGATAAAGGACACTGCTATAGGAGGGAAGTGGGAGTGGGCTAAGGGCACTGCTATAGGTAGGGGGAGAGGTCATTACTGTGTGAGGGGCAGAGGACACTTCTGTGGGGATGATGTCAAGGGGTCAGAGGCCAGCACCAGCATAAGTCTGCCTAGGCAGCCACCATAGGGCACCAGGATAGGGGGTAAAATCCAAATCCCAAGTCACTTGCTGTCTTCCAATGATCCCCTGTTTTTCCTCCTGCAGCAGCTGAAATTCAGCTTCTCCTCCTCTCCCTTTTAACTGCTGCAGGGGGGAAATCCAAGAAAATGATTCCAGTAAATGCCTCCCCCGCTACCCCATTTGTCCCTGTTCTTTTTTTCTGCTGCCCGGCCAGGTGCCCCCTCCCTCCATATGCTTCTCTTTCACCAAAGCCCAACAGGCTTCTAAAAAAAAAAAATAATAATAATAATATAGTATAAAAAATGTAACTGTAAAAAATAATAGAAATAAACATCTATTGACATCATCCACTGCTCTCTACACCATGCTCTGTCCTACTGACATCGTCCTCTGCCCTACTGACAAAGTGAACTGCCCTACTGACACCACCCACCACTCTACTGACACTGTCCACTTTTAAAGTAAGCTTAGTTTATATTTTTATAGTGACACTTGTTCTATTATATTTATATATTATATAGTTTTCCTTACTATATAGTTAGGCCTTGCTAGTGTGTTGTTGTTGAGGTGGATCTCCACTTCTCAAAGGTTGCCTAATTCTGCTTTAATGTATGCAAAGCTGTAAATGTGCAGTAAAAAAATAGCTAAACCCTTTAGTGGTGGACTGTTTCAGGGGTTGATGCCCTTGAACCACTTGCTCATTAGATACTATAAATGCCTTTAAAGATGTTTTAACCTTGTTTCTGACCTTTATGTGTTCTACTGCAGCTCTAATTTTACAATAGTTGGTTGAAAACAAAAAACACGAGAAGGCCTCAGAAAAGGTTTAAGGTCCAACCAAAACAAATGATTATCCATGTTCCAGGAAGAAGACCTCTAGAGCAAAAGTCAATTTGTAAAGTGATTTCACCTTTAAATACCGCTCCACTTCTCAGTATGACTCAAGAGAGTCTACATACCAGGAACAATGTGTGCTTTTCTAATGTGCAGCACATTTTAGGTTAGAGTTTAAAGTAGAGTACTGAAAATAATAAAAAAAGTTTAGGCAAAATGTATAGCAAATGTAGTTCTGCATCACCTACTCGGCACCAGGGTTCCCGGAAATGGTTTCAGTATTATGGCAGTTAAGAATGATGTATTGCTTCTAATCATCTCAGTTTGGTAAAATGTTGCCTGTGACACAACTAAAGAGATAGCTCTTTTACACTCCATGGATAACCTATGTAATTATCGCCACAGCTTGCTATAGTAGGTCATGGCCTCTGTCCCTTTGGTGCCAATTATGGAAACATGTCTAGCAGTATCTCTTTCTCTTATTTATACAACCTCCTACACTTAAGGTCACATTGGTGGTGGCTTATTTAATAACATAATAAAAAGAACAATGATGGCCACTACCCTTTAGTAGCCAATCAAATGTTAGCTTTTAAGTGTAGTGTGTAACATTTAAAGAAATGGGTATAATTCCAAAGTATCTTGTGATCAGAAGTGTAAAAAAAATACAGTACATGTGTGCAAGAAAGCTTGCTATACAACTGAAACTGAATTTTCCAGATAGTAAGTATAGTGCCTTGAAAAAGTATTCATAACCCTTGAAATGTTTCACATTTTGTCATGTTACAAGGAAAAATGCAACATGTATGTTATTGGGATTTTATGTGATAGACCAACACAAAGTGGAACATAATTGTGAAGTGGAAGGAAAATGATAAATGGTTTTCATTTTTTTTTTTACAAATAAATATCTGAAAAGTGTGGCGTGCATTTGTATTCAGTGTAGCTGGCCAGCTAGAAACTGTCCTAGGTAGCTAATATAACCTACATTCTACAGCTACAACCTACAGCTAAACCTGCTAAGAACCTAATGTAGAGCACATGTTTATATGTGAGAGACAAAGGCAGGGTTATTTACTGTGATTTTGTGTTTGGATGTTATATAACAGTTGTATGTTGTGTATGTTGTGTTCACAGAAGCAAAAGAAAAAATATGCCTTTAAGAATCATTTGTTTGTATAGCAGCAGTAGGTAAGCAATGACAGTTGAATTCATGCCAGAAAGCATAGAGTTAAGCTTTTGTGACTCATCAGAAGCCTTGGCCCAATCACAGCCAATCTCACATTGAGCAGAGTTTTGACCAATCACAGCCACCTTTACATCCATGCTGTCTGGGAGGTTCCTCAGCACATGTGCTAGATTATTCCACACAGAGACAGAGCCACATGGAGACAGAGCAAAGCAGAACAGACATACAGAGATCAGTTTTATGGAAGCAAAGGGCAAAATAAGTATTTATACAGTTATATATATGTTCTTGTTGTAAATAGTACAACAAGAACATATATATAACTGTATAAATACTTATACCGAACCACTCATCATACCATACCTTCATACCTCCTAACCGAACAACTAAGTCACCAAACTAATTCACATACCTTCAAACCAAACTAAGCTAACCCTGCAAACCAAGTTGCAAACCGCAGTTATACCTTTCAGAGAAATCAGAGAATGCTTTGATAACTTACAGAGAGAGAGAGAGTAAATACTGAAGAAAGAAATATATCCACCATCTTATGTTAAATGACAAGATTAAATATTTGAACCACCATTTTCTGTTATACTCATTCATCACGTGTTTTTGTACATGGACTGTCTGCTGCAAAGAAAAGTGAAGTTATTAAAGAAGTTATTTTAAGCATTTGGTGTGCTCTTTAAACCTACTGCTTCCATAGAACGGCAATAGAGGAATTTCAGAGTAATAGACAGTCTTGTTGGACTGAAAAGTCAGAGATATCACAATTCTTCTAATGCCACAGCACATGTGGCACTTCATAGTGCTGCGCCTGCCACATTCAGCCCCCCTGGGTTAATACTTTGTAGAACCACCTTTCACTGCAATTACAGCTGCAAGTCTTTTTGGGTACGTCTCTTACCAAATTATTGCCCATTCTTCTTTTCAAAATAGCTCAGGCTCTGTCAGATCGGATGGAGAGCGATTGTGAATAGCAATTTTCAAGTCTTGCCACAGATTCTTAATTGGATTTAGGTCTGGACTTTGACTGGGCTATTCCAAAACAAGAATATGCTTTGATATTAACCATTCTATTGTAGCTTGGGTTTTAGGTTTAAGGTTGTTGTCCTGCTGGAAGGTGAACCTCCACACCAGTCTCAAGTCTTTTATAAATGCCAACAGGTTTTCTTCTAAGATTTCCCTGTATTTAGCTCCATCCATCTTCCCATCAACTCTGACCATCTTCCCTGTCCCTGCAGAAGAAAAACGTTCCCATAACATGATACTACCACCACCAAGTTTCACGGTGGGGATGGGGTGTTCAGGGTGATGTGCAGTATTAGTTTTCCGCCAAACATAGTGAAAAAGTTCTATTTTGATCTGATCTGACCAGAGCACCTTCTACCACATGTTTGCGGTGTCCCCACATGGCTTCTCGCAAAAACAGGACTTCTTATGGCTTTCTTTCAACAATGGTTTTCTTCTCGCCATGCTTCCATAAAGGCCAGATTTGTGGAGATCACGACTAATAGTTGTCCTGTGGACAGATTCTTCTACCTGAGCTGTAAATCTGCAACTTCACCAGAGTTACCATGGGCCTCTTGGCTGCCTCTCTGATTTATGCTCTCCTTGCCCGGCCTGTCAGTTTAGGTGGACGGCCATGTCTTAGTGAGTTTGTAGTTTTGCCATACTCTTTCCATTTCCGGATGATGGATTAAACAGTGCTATTTTCCGTTATAACCTAAGCCTAATATAAACTTTTCCACATCTTTATACCTGACCTGTCTAGTGTGTTACTTGGCCATCATGATACGGTTTGTTAACAAAGGTTTTCTAACAAACCTCTAAAGAGCTTTACAGAACAGCTGTATTCATACTGAGATTACATTACTGTAGCATCCTCTAGTTAGGTAGGTGCTAGAGTGTGGATATTCTAGCAGAGTAGGTAAATTGAGGCAGGGTCTAGCTGGTAGCCAGGCCTGTTTGTTTTCATTCTGAGCTGGGTGCATCTCAGGGTAGCAGCTGGCTCACAGGCCGCATCACTGAGACCTCCGTCTTCTTTCTAGAGCTTGCTGGAAATATCTGGAAAGAGAGGAGGAGAGGAGAAGTGGAGCTGCGTTGGGTGGTTTAGGGAGCTCTGACCAATCCCCAATCTGGATTGGCAGGGGGCAGGCCTGCTTAAATACCTGGGGTCAGCCCAGCTGGGGAGGAGTTATCGGGTGGATGAGCTGGAGTGAGAGCATGTGGAGACTGTCGGGGGGCCCACGGGGAGCTCCCCAGTCTGGGGGAGGTGACCCTGGGCTGAAGCTCGGATGCATCCCGGAGGACTGACAAGAACCTGGAAGGAGAGGCCCATGACAGAGCAAGAAGAGGGAGAGAACACTTCTAATGCCGCGTACACACGGTCGTTTTTTGCGATGAAAAAAAACAACGTTTTTTAAAACGTCATTTAAATTGATTGTGTGTGGGCAAAACGTCGTTTTTTGTCTTAAAAAAAACGACCAAAAAAAAATTCCAACATGCTTGAATTTTTTGTGTCGTTTTTCAAAACGTCGTTTTTTGTTTCACAAAAAGTCACCGTGTGTAGCAAAAATGTCGTTTAAAACAACGTTTTTCAACCCGCGCATGCCCAGAAGCTAGTTATGAAGCAAGCTTCAATGGAAAAGAGTGGTGAACGTAACCTCGCTTTTTGTGAAAAAAACGATGGTGTGTATGCAAAATCGTCTTTGAAAAGTGACGTTTCAAAACGTTGTTTTTTACTTCACAGAAAACGTCGTTTTTTTTCATCACAAAAAATGATCGTGTGTACGCGGCATTAGAGTCTCCAGGGAGGACAACTTGTCACAGCCAGGAGGGCTAGTGAGTGAACACAAATTGGGAGGACTGGGGAGGCACACCTAGGAGAACTGGGGGATTGCAGTTTTAGATGGGTGCAGAACCAGATGAGAGGACTGTGGGAAGGGCAGTGGAAAGATGTCTTTGCAGCCAGGCTGGTTGGCAGGACCTGAAGTGAGCTATCTGGGAGTGGTAGCTGAAGAGAAGACAGCTAGCACCTGAAATATTTCTACACCAAAGGTGCCCGAGGTCCCTGCTCGCAAAAGGCAGTTCATTGAGGTCTTGCTGAAGAAGTGTCAGGCCTGCCCATGCGGTGCCGGCTAGTCTGGAGAAGTAACAGTCTGCAGCAAGTGAAGTGCTGGAGGAGGAACTGTGTAGCAAGTAGACATGTGCATTCACTTTCGTCCGAATGCATTTTTGTCCGAATTTCAGGGATTTTTGTATTTGTTTTAACAAACGATAACAAATGTGCAGAATCCCGAATCTGAAAGATCCGAGATAAAAGATGCTTTATTTACATTTCGTTGCGACAACAGTTCGATATATTTAAGATTTGACATGATGGTGACAATAGCGATCTGTGTATATCGAACCTGTGATTGAATGTGCCTAACATACAGTAACTCTATTAATCTGAGATTATTCTACAAATATTTTTCTAGAGAAAAGATTTGACATGATAGAGAGATGAAGATTTGACGAAGTAGCTAAAAACATACGATCGCCGCAAGCTGACATTTATGGTCAAATGCTCCGCCCATAGGCTATAGAAGAATTCTATGTTGGTTGACTAGTATTAATAATTATAATTAGTCATACAACATTAGAATTCTACAATAGCTTGTGGGCGGAGCATTCAACGGGAAATATACGATTGCGGCGATCGTATGTTTTTAGCTACTTCGTCGAATCTTCTTAGAACATGCGACAGACACCATAAGCTTTCATAAGCAATGACAGATTTGCCCTTAATTAATTTGGATTTTCGGATTAATGCATTTTTTAACAAAACAAAATAAATAAAAATGAATTTCAGGAATAACTAAATAAATTTATTTTTCAGGCCAGAACGAAATTCCGAAACAAAATATTTCAGTATGCATGTCTAGTAGAAAGTGTTTGTGCTGGAAAGAAGACTGGAGTGTATATAGAAATCCCAAGCAAGTTTGCACTGAAGATTCCTGGGCATTCCATAATTTTCCACTTCCCATCCAAGTTTGATGAATACTTTTTCAAGGCACTGTAAAATTTAGGTTTAACCTGGAAATGTGGGACTTTAAGGGCTCATGCACACAGGCAGGGCCGGACTTACCATTGGGCTTGACTGGGCTCAAGCCTATGGGCCCCGTCCAATAGGGGGCCCCTCTTTTTAGGGGTCCGGAGGTCCCCAGGGGCCGCCAGGGCCCTGGACAGCAACCCCTACTTTTTTTATTTACTTTTTATAAAAAAAAAATGTTTATATATATATATATATATATATTATTAAAGGGCCCAGAGGTCTCCAGAGCCCCCGGATGGAAACCTCCCCTTTTTTTAATAAAAAAACATGTGGCAACCCCCCCTTTTTTTATATAAATGTTTATTTTTGTTTATATTTTTTTATTTTTTATTAAAAGGCCCAGAGGTCCCCAGGGCCCCCCGGATGGCAACCTGCCTTTTTTATGTATTTTTTTTTTATTTTTTTTTAGGGGTCTGGAGGCCCCCAGGGCCCCGGACAGCAACCCCCACTTTTTTTATTTCTTTTTTTATTAAAAAAATATTTTATATATATATATATATATATATATATATATATATATATATATATAGTTATTATTATTAAAGGGCCCAGAGGTCTCCAGGGCCCCCGGATGGCAACCCCCCTTTTTTTATATTTTTTTTATATTTTATATTTTCTTTATATTTTTTATAAATGTTTATTTTTTATTATCTTTTTTTTTTATTAAAGGGCCCAGAGGTTTCTTTTTTCTTTTTATTAAAGGGCCAAGAGATCCCCAGGGCTCGGATGGCTACCCCCTTTTTATATATATATATATATATATATATATATATATATATATATATTTTTTTTTTTCTTCATTTCTTCTTTTTTTTGTAAAGGCCCCCCTGCTTCTTAATTTGTGGCACCCCCCCTGCTTCTCAATTTCAGGAGGCAGCACCCCACCGGTTCTCTGCTCCAGGGGGCCCATGCCTTAAGCTGTGTAAGGGGCCCCAAAATTCCTGATGGCGGCCCTGCGCATACCTCCCAACACGCATTGATTCTGCGGGACTTTCCGCTTGTTCCCGCAGTCCCGCGAAAGGGTTAATTTTCCTGCACTGCAATAGGAGGCAGCACAGAAGCAGGAGGAACCGGAGCGGTGTGTGGAAGACTGTGGCTGCTGAAGGGAAGAAAGCCGACAGCTGGGCTAATGACAGTCTGTGGTGTGGCCCAGGCTGTCGGCACAGGTGAGAGGCACCCCCCCTCCCGCTCAACAACTGCAAAACCTCCCCCCAGGAGTAACAGGAGCGGTGTGGGGATGTCTGCTGCTGAAGGGAAGAGAGCCGACACATTCCGTGCACAGATGAGAGTCACCCCCCCGCTCAACAACTTAAATGCGCCCCCCCGCTCAACAACTATGATCCCCCCCCTCGCTCCAGGGGGCCCCTTCAACACTCAAGCCCAGGGGCCCCCACCACCATAAGTCCTGCCCTGCACACAGGACATTTTAAGAAATACCAGGGCTGATGCTAGGAAAAAGCAGCATTAAAAAACGTGCTGTTAGCCCCATTTTTTAATAGTGTTTATGAGCTTTTTTTGGCATTTATTCACTCCCTATAATGTAAAAATGGCAAATGTTTTTACAGCTCAATCGCCTCTGCTCCTGGACACACAGGCTGTGCATGGACACATGGAGCCTAAAATGGAGGGGCGTTTAGAGGCAGTTAAAAAAAAAAATCAGACCCCCCGAGTACACACGATAATTTTTCGGGTTGTAAAAAACGTTTTTTAAAAATGTCATTTAAAACGATCGTGTGTGGGGCGTGGCTAGCCGCAGTCGGAGATGGCTGCTTGAGATAGGAGCTCCGCACCATCGGGATCTTCAGCGGCACATACCTGCGGTCCAGGCTCATTATATCACCCGATCCTCGAAGCTGTCGACAGAGGAGACCCGCCCGCAATGACTAGGAAGAGAAAGGAGGACAGGAAACCTCACAAGCTGACGGAATTCTTTCCGTTCAGCCAGCACGGAGGTAGGCAAGATGGCGCCCGCATGTCCTCAACCCCAGCGTCCTCCTCCCGCTCTCTCCCTCCCTCGTTTGTCTTCCAGAGCAGACTGAGCGGGTCCCCGGGAAGCCCCGATTCCTGCCCTGACACTCCACAATTGGCCAGCCCGGCCAAAGCCAGGTTCAGAATGGAGGAGCCGCAACAGGGCCTGGCTCTAGGGAGTGGAGCTGAATCAGGGGATGACACGAGGGAGCTCCCTGAACTAATAGAGGCATTCCCTACCTCTAACCAGCCTATCACAGATACAGCACTGAAGGACATGTTGCTCTCTCTCCGCAGTACTATACAAGCTGATATGATGTCCTGCATGAAGAAATTCCATACGGACATTCAGGAGGTGGAGGCGAGAGTTGAGCATGTAGAATCTAAAATGGGAGAATACGCTACCACGATTAACGCCTTAGTGGATGCCCAGGAACAGGGGGGGGATGAAATGGAGGGTTTTAAAGCCAAGCTGGCAGATTTGGAAGATAGGAGTAGAAGGAATAACTTAAAGATTAGGGGGATTCCCGAATCTGTACAACAAGGGGAGCTCCACACTTATGCCTCCAATCTGTTCTTATCGTTACTTCCGGATCTTACTGCAATTGACATTACTATTGATAGGATACACCTCCTTCCGAAACCATCCTATCTCCCAGATAATGTGCCTAGAGATGTGATTCTGAGATTACACTTTTTCCACGTCAAAGAAAAATTAATGGCAGCTATGCGCGCCAAAGATCACATTCCATCTCAGTACCAGCATCTGCAGTTTTATGCTGATCTCTCACAGTACACCCTGTCCAAAAGAAGAGGTTTGGTGACCATAACAAAAGCTCTGAGAAACCACCAGATCCCATACAAATGGGGGTTTCCGACCAAAATCACCATCACTAAGGAGGGCAGGAACCATGTGATAACCTCATTAGAAGGCGGCTTAACCCTGCTGAAAGACTGGCAAATCCTCCCTGAGACCGAATCCTCTGATAGCACTGCGAGGAGACCACGGGCGGTGAATCAGGAATGGAAAACAGTTACAACTAAGAACTCTAAGAAACATGCCTGAACCCGACGCATGGGTTTACCTGTTTTACCCTTATGTTTCCCGAGAGGGAGCTTGATCTCTAACCCACAAACTAATTGTGCCTGTGCAGCCTTGTGCTGCTTTCAGAGAAACTGTTCTTGTGTTTTGACTGAAACGGTCCAGCCTAGTACCTGGGTACTCAGTACTGCCCAGATGTTTAGGTCGGTAGTTTTGTTGTTTTTTCTCACTCTTTTGTTGTCTCCATTTTTTTTCTTATTTTTTTGTTGCCTTAAGTCTCCTCATCCGTCGGAGTACTTCCTGGAAAATTGCGGACTGTCTCCCGTGAATACTTCAAGGGCCTGCTTATTGACTGTGCACCCGGTTGCTTGGATCCTACCACCTGCCCCAGGATATGTTACCACGCATCGGCTGTTTGGAATCCCTACCTTCTGCGGTGACCAGCCTGGGCCTGTGAGTACCCCAGCTGTGCTGGCTGTGCATTTTCATGCTTTATCTAGCTTCCCTATATTTGATGCCGTGCTGTCCTTTTGTGATATCTGTTCACGGTCCCCGTGTGGGGCCCCTAAATCGCTGACTCTACTCTGGTAAGATGGGGGTAACATGCCTCTCTATTAACGCCCGGGGCCTGAACCACCCAGCAAAACGCAAAGCACTATGGGCGGAAGCATTGCAATATAGAAGTGACATCCTATGTGCGCAGGAAACGCACTTCTGCGCCTCGGCGCAACCTACATGCTCTCAAAAAAACTTTCCCTACGTATTCACGGCGTGTGCTGACTCGAAGTCGAGAGGTGTCCTCACAGCTATCAGAGATACAGTATCCTTTCAATTACACAAGGAAATTAAGGATAACAACGGCAGGTATCTCATTCTGATTTGTGACATTAACTCCGTTTCCTACACGTTAGTGAATGTTTACACCCCTAATTGCCATCAGACTCGTTTTCTAAACAAGCTCATGAAAAAAATTGAACGCATCAGGAGAGGTGCCTTGGTATGTTGTGGAGACTTTAACCTTACTCCTGAGAGGTCCATGGACTCGACCTCGACACTCCTTAGTAGAGGTCCTTCACTCCAACAATTTATTCGCCAGCATGAACTGTTTGATGTGTGGCGCTGCCAACATGCCGATGAAAGGGACTTTACTTTTTTTTCGGCACCACATGGCTCTTATTCGAGGATAGACCTGTTCCTGGTGGATTTTGGCACCCTGCATAGGACCGCTAATACGTGCATTAACACTATCACTTGGTCAGACCACGCGTCAATCTCTTTAACATTGTCTGATGCCCTTTCAGTTGGCGCGTGCCCAGTATGGAGAGCAAATGCATCACTTCTGCAGATGGAGGACTCCAAGAACACTTTAGAAATGCATCTGAAAGAATTTTTTGAAGTTAATTTGAACTCTGTGACGGATGGTTTCACTGTGTGGAATGCCCATAAGGCCTATATGAGGGGTATATTTATTAAGATTGGGGCAGGTGTGAAGAGACGGAGGCAAAAACGTGTTTTGGATCTAACCAGGGAAATTGAGGTTCTTGAGGAGCAAAACAAACAGGCCCCTAATCATCTTCTATCAGAGAAACTGTCTAAGCTGCGCTGTGATCTCAGGGCTTGTCTTCTGGATGGTTTTGAGAAATCCTCCAGACGGCTTAAATCTCAGTTCTATGCCAATGGTGAAAAGGCCGGTAAGATCCTGGCACATCGTCTCCGTGGGCACAGATATAAGTCTAGAATTCCTTGTATTGTTCACCCTACCACTAAAACTAAGAAGTATCACCCCAAAGATATAGCTGACGCTTTTAGCACTTACTACGCCTCCCTTTATAATTTGGAGAAGGATCCCTTTACCTTCCAGCCTAATCCGGCTGCAATTGAGGAGTTCTTGTCCACATTGACATTACCCCAATTGACCCCAGACCAATTGTGCGAGCTGAATGCCCCGTTCAATATCTTAGAGGTTCATGCAGCTATAGATTCCCTGCCACCTAACAAATCTCCAGGTCCTGATGAATTTGTGGGGGAATACTTTAAATCATTTAAACAGATCCTCTCACCTCACCTGGTTGACATATTCAATGGAGCGGTTGCCTCGGCCTCTTTCCCCCCCGAGATGTTAAAGGCATTAATTATTACGCTGCCCAAGCCAGGAAAGGACCCGTCTGAACCAAAAAAATGTCAGCCCATCTCGTTGCTCAATTTAGACTTGAAACTATATGCCAAACTGATTGCCCGTCGTTTGAACGTAGTTCTTCCTGCCCTCGTTCACCCCGATCAGTCCGGTTTCACGAAAGGGCGCCAAACTTCGGACGCCACAAGACGCCTGGTTAATGTTGTCCACTGTGCAAATAGAACGCGAACGCCTTCTCTGCTCCTGGGTCTGGATGCGGAGAAGGCGTTCGATCGGGTACACTGGGGTTACCTGACCAGGGTGCTGTCCGCTTTCGGTTTTGAAGGATCGATTTTTTCGGCCATAACGGCGTTGTATACTTGTCCAACGGCTCAGGTGTTCACATCGGGGGTCCTATCTAATCCTTTTCCTATAATGAATGGCACGCGCCAGGGGTGCCCGCTGTCGCCTTTAATTTTTAACCTTATGATGGAGCCCTTGGCGTGTCACATTCGAGATCATCCTCAGATTTCGGGTTTTAAAACTTTCAAATCTAACCATACCATTAGTTTATTTGCAGACGACGTAATCCTAATGCTAACAGACGTGGAACGATCCCTGGCTTCGGTACATAAATCTTTGCAACTATTTAGCCAATTGTCCTACTACAAAGTTAACGAAAGTAAGTCGTATATTTTGGGCTTGAATATAGACAGTAGGTTGCAGGCAATGCTGGCTAGCTCCTACCCATACGCCTGGGATAGTACAGGGATCAACTACTTAGGGATCACACTCACGCCTTCAACTGCTAACTTGGTTAAGGCTAACTACTCGCCATTTCTTGTTAAACTTGGAGCCAAGCTCCAGGAACTGGAGAAAACAGAGCTTTCGTGGTCGGGTAGACTGGCGGCCTTTAAAATTGTGATTCTACCACAGATGATCTATATGTCTATGTCCCTTCCAATACTAGTGCCAAACTCCTTTTTTGCAAGTGCACAATCAATGCTAAACAAGTATCTATGGAAAGGGAAGAGGGCTCGATGTGCATTCGCCAAACTAATCAGGTCTAGGCGGGTGGGGGGCGTGGGCCTGGTAGTACTAAAGGATTATCACACGGCGACTCTGTTAGCCCAACTCAAGGCCTGGCTCCCTTCTATCAGCAGTCAGAGGTGGGTGGACCTAGAGGAGAGTCAGGTTCCGGGGCACAATTTGTTTCATTTCCTCATGCTGTCCCACCTTCGTAAGGGACACAGGGGGGATTTTTCTCCTACGATCCTGGCATCAATCCGGGGTTGGGAGCTGCTTACCTCCTCAGGCTTCCAGAAGCACCACACGTGCTCCACAATACCTCTGCCTATACAATGTTTGTCTAGTATGATCCCTAACACTAACTTTAGTAGGTGGATAGCCAAGGGGATAAAAATGATGGGAGATATGATGGTGGGTCCAGCCCTGAAAACCTTCCGGGCCCTTCAACTGGAGTTTGACTTATCTGCTCAGGATGTGTTTACATATTTACAAGTTAGTCACCTCCTAAGGCTCCATCCGATTTGGGTTGTCTCCTTACCGTGGCAGGCTACTTTGTACATCACTAGTTCAACGGTGAAGGCCAGAGGTATATCTTTGTTTTACTTATTACTTAATGATAAAGGTGTGTTTACCAAGAACTCTGCAATGTTGACTTGGGAGAAGGAATTGGGGAAGGAATTTTCCCTTGACCAATGGCGTAAGGCGATCAGCGTAACATATTCAGCTACTAAGTGTGCCAATCTGTGGGAACTTTCTCATAAAATTTTGTTGCAATGGTATATGACTCCATCTAAAATTGCAAAATTTGCCCCACAGGCCTCGGCCTGTTGTTGGAGGGAGTGTGGGGGATTGGGGACTGTTTACCATATTCTATGGGGTTGCCCCTTAATATCCACCTATTGGAATGATGTATTCCACCTACTTTCAGACATTCTAAGATTGAAAGTCCCAGGGGAACCAGGCCTAGCGCTGCTCTCACTGGGTGTTGAATCCTTTCCCTCTCCTAAAAGAGTGATAGCTGTACACGTCCTCCTGAGTGCGAGACTTGTGCTTGCTCGCCATTGGAAACAACTACGTTCCCCCTGAGTACACGAAGTAATCACAACCACACACACTCACGCTGCATATGAAACGTTGTTTGCCTCGTCACAGAATTCCTTGGGTGCACTTCGTCCTGTATGGCAATTGTGGTTCAATTGGTACAAGATCTATAAGCCTAGTTGAGATCTTTATATCGATTGGTAGTTATGAGATGGATGAGTAATGGCTCTATTCTTTGTTTTTTTTTGTTTTTTTGCTTATAGTTACAATACTATGTTCTTTCTTTTTTGTTATTGCTGTCTCTAATATTGTTTTATCCTACACTTTCCTTTTCCGCTCAAGGCCTTTACGGATCTGCTGATTTTCTCTATGATTCATCAGTATATTGATACTATGTTGTACTTATAAGATGCTGTTGTACCAGCTGTAGGCCTTGTGCCTTGTTATCTGTCGATTGAAATATCTCAATAAAAACTTATTGACACTAAAACGATCGTGTGTGGGCTTCAGAGCATTTTTTGGGTTCTGAAAAACTAAAAAAAAAAAAAAATTCAAACATTCGTGTGTGGGCTTATAAGACGTTAAATAAAACAGTGCATGCTCAGAAGTAAGTTATGAGACGGGAGCGCTCGTTCTGGTAAAACTAGCGTTCGTAATGAAGTAAGCACATTCATCACGCTGTAACAGACAGAAAGCGCGAATCGTCTTTTACTAACACGAAATCAGCTAAAGCAGCCCAAAGGGTGGTGTCATCCGTGCCGTCGTAGGTTTTGTACGTCACCGCGCTTTGCTAGAGCATTTTTTTTTAACGATCGTGTGTGGGCAACGTCGTTTTAAAGATGAAGTTGAAAAAAAACGTCATTTTTTCTAGAGGCTGAAAAATGTTGTTTTTTACAACCCGAAAAATGATCGTGTGTAAGCGGCATAAGAACATCCTGTGTGCATGAGCCCTTAAACACAATAACTTGTAAACTATAATATTTTTGTTTGTTGTACCACACCGAGTACTTAAATGGGTTGTATACTCCGCTTGGACATTTTTACTTGAACATGTCTTGTTCACACAGGACGTATGAATCCTTACCTATATGTTGGCTGTGTTTACACACACATGGATGCACAGGTGTTCAGTGCATTCTATGCAGGCAGTCCTATTACTATAAATTGGGACAGTGGCTGCATGGACTGCTCCCAATGGGACATCTGTGTGCAAACACAGCCCTGAACGCACCTGTGTGTCCCTGTACGGGATAAAGGTATTGGAAAAATTAATAAGACCCCTTTTACACTGAGGCACTTTTCAGAAGTTTTAGTTCTAAAATTAGCACCTCTCATGTCTCCCCCTCCCACACTGAGGTGGTGGGCTTGCGGAATGGGAAAAAAAAGTCCTGCAAGCAGCATCTTTAGGTGATAAAAAAAAAGTGATAAAACAACTTTAAAGCTTCGCACTTTTCCGCCAATGGACCCCCGCCCCAGTGTGAAAGTACTTTAAGAGCTGGCCCAGTCAGTGTTAAATAGTTTGTATCAATCCTCTGTCATTTTTTTCTTTTTTTTTAAATCAATAGTTTTTATTGAAAGTTTTATCATTATACAGAAAATAGAAAGTAAAATATAAAAAAATAACATAGGATTGATATACACATCAGCAGATATAGTTTTTATCAATAACACTATTCAACAATAATTTACATGCGTTTAGGCCATATGGACCAACAGTCATCAAACTTTTTGCATGTCAGTGAGTTTATAGCTAATAATCGTTCAAACGTATAGTTCCTGTGGACTTCTGTTATGATGTCAGATACATTTAGGGCTTTGTCACTTTTCCAGTTGCGTAAAATCATGGAACGCGCTTCTAATAGTATGTGGGTTACAACCTGTCGGAAGTCATGGTGGAATTTGTCGATGTTTAAATGAAGTAGTGCTAAAGCGGGGTCTGGCGTGGTGAGAACACCCGTCAGTGAGGAAATCAACCGGAAGACTTGGTTCCATAAGCATTTTATAGTAGGGCACTGCCAAAACATGTGAAGCAAGTTTCCTATCTGCCCACAGTTTCTCCAACAGTTGGGAGACGAACCGGGGAAGTATGTTGCCATTCTAAACGGGGTATAATGCCACCTGTTTGCCATTTTAATCCCCAACTCCCAGTGTTTTACGCAATGTGAAGCCTTGTGTATTTCCCTAAATGTTCTTCGCCATTGGTCCTCCGAGAACGAGGATTCCAAATCCCTTTCCCATTTACACATCGCTATTGTTTTGGAGAATTTCAGTTTGTCTTGGAACATGTTGTAAAACAGTGAAATACCTTTTGTATTCTGTGTGGCTGCTGTATAGAGATGCCATGCCTTACTGGGAATCTCTACACAGGGCCGAGGCAGACGGCTAGTGAGGTGTGATATTTGTAGACACTTGAAGAGTGTCGGAGGCTGGAGTTTGTATTGTGTCATAAGAGTTTGTGCGGGCTTATGTTGCGTACCCTCATACAGGTCCGATAGGAGATATACACCCTGATCTGTTAAGTCTTTGACCCTTAATGTAGGGATTTTAGCCTCTAGTATCTGCAGTGGTAGCTCAGGGCCTTGGGTGCGTGCATCATGCGGTGTACGCTCCAGAAAGGTCCGCCATGTCAATATGGATTTTTGCATCGGGGGTGACAACCTATTCACTTCCCAGTGCGCCCAACAATCCCCTAGGAGCAACAATTTTAGGTCAGTCGTCGGGGACGTTTCTCTTTTTATTTCTACCCACAGTGGTACGTCCGTCTCCCTAAACCAGTATTTTAGCTGGTCCAGTCGTGTCGCCCATAGGTAGTCATGGATGTCCACCATGCCTGCTCCACCTACTGTCTTATGGGATATGAGGTTGTTCCTAGAGCACCTGGGTTTTTTACCTTTCCAGACATATTTCCACCCAATGTCTGACAAACTCTTGATGAAGTGTTGAGGAATGTGGATCGTGAGAGTTCGGAACATATATAAAATTTGTGGTAGGATCATCATTTTGTAGGCAGAGACCCTCCCCATCCAAGATATTTCTTTTTTGACCATGTCCCGGGACTGGGCCTCCAGTTTGGCTATTAGAGGGGGTAAGTTAGCTTTGGCAAGTGTGGCAACCCTGTTAGTAAGAACTATGCCTAGATAGGTAATTCCACTTTTACTCCACGTGTAAGGGAGTTGCCTTTGCAGTGCCATTCTGGTATGCGTTTGGACTCCCAAATCTAGTATAAGGGATTTAGAAAAATTAATCTTATAGTATGATATCTCTCCAAATTCACTGAGAACATTGTGAGCTGCGGTTAGAGAAATTAGGGGGTTGGATAGGATCAGGATAACATCATCAGCAAATAAGTTGATGGTATGTTTATTAGAGCCAAACTGGAAGCCCGAGACCAGGGGGTGGGAGCGTATAACCTCAGCCAGAGGTTCTATCATGAGATTAAAGATGGTCGGGGACAGAGGACAAACCTGCCTGGTCCCATTCGAGATCGTGAATGGCGAAGATAGGAAGCCCGCAGCATAAACCTGTGCGGAAGGGGCGGAGTAAAGGGCTAAGACAGCATTCAATATGTTACCTTCAAACCCAAACTTATTTAAGACCTGAGCCATGTAGTTCCAGTGTACTCTGTCGAACGCCTTCTCTGCGTCTATTGACAGCAGCAGAGAAGGCGTTCGAGTCACCTCAGCATTATGAATCACATTGATGATGCGTCGAGTTGCATCAGAGGTTTGTCTCCCCCTCACGAACCCCATCTGGTCGCGCTGTATCAATGTAGGTACAATGTCAGTTAATCTTTTGGCCAACAGTTTTGCATAGATTTTGGTGTCCGTGTTGAGAAGGGATATGGGCCTAAAGTTTGCAGGGACAACGGGGTCTTTGCCCGGTTTAGGTAAGGTTACTATGTGAGCTTTCAACATTTCTTGTGGGAGGGTTGCTGTGTCCGCTGCTTTGTTGAAAATGACTGACATGTGGGGAGAGAGTATAGATTTAAATATTTTAAAGTATTCGTTGGAGAACCCGTCAGGGCCTGGGGACTTGCCATTCGGAAGGGATAGAATAATTTTCTCTACTTCCTGGAAGGTAATTGGTGCGTTAAGAGTACAGAGTTGTTGTTCCGATAGTGACGGGAGATGGATTTTCTTTAGGAACTGTTGGATTTTATCTGCAGTTGGTTGCGGCGTGGCTGGGTCAGATTGCAAATTGTATAAAGAGCTATAATATTCCGCAAATTGGTTGGCTATGTCTTGGGGATTGATAATTTTTTGTTGCGTAATGGGGTTTTTCAAAAAGGCTATCCTTGTTTTGGTGCGGGCAGCTTTAAGTCTGTTAGCAAGATATTTCCCTGCTCTGTCGGAATTAGAATAGGAAGTTAATTTTAGGCGGCTAAGATGCTTATCGTATTGCTGGGCCAGCATTTCCCTAAGGTTCCCTCTAAGAGAGCTCAGTTTATCGGCTATGTCTGGCGATGGGGAATTTTTATTGCGGGATTCGAGATTTCTTAAGTCTAGAAGGATCTTGTTAATTTTTTGGGTCCTCTTTTTCTTTTCTATAGCACCTAGTTGAATTAGGATGCCCCTTACATAGGCCTTGTGTGCATTCCATAAAACATATGGATCTGCAACTGAGGCTTCGTTGTCTAAGAAGTAATTTTGTACCTGTAGGGCAAGTTTTTGTTGGCAGTGTGTTTCTTGTAAGAGTTTGGTGTTGCAACGCCAAATGGGGGGTGAGGAAGAGACTCCCCTTTCTGTCACAGACATGGATATAGCAGCGTGGTCGGACCACGTGATGTCATGTATTGTCACCTTTTCAACATTTTGCAGAAGCCATTTATCAGTTAAGAACATGTCAATACGGGAGTACGATCCGTGCCTATTGGAGAAAAAGGTGTAGTCTCTTTCTGTGGAGTGGAGACACCTCCAGGCATCATACAGTTCCTCGGCATGTGTCAGAGCTTGAAGTGATGGCACCCTTTTAGAGGACCCTGATGTGGTGTCCATCCTAGGGTCCGAAGTGATGTTGAAATCGCCACATACCAGAAGATGGCCATATTTCATAGAACTCGCTCTGCGTAGAACTTTTCTCAGAAAGCGTATTTGGTGCGAATTGAGTGCATACACATTGACGACTGTGTATGGTCTGGAGTTTATATCCCCAGTGACAATAATAAACCTTCCACCCTCATCAATGTATGAGTCTTTGGGTTGAAAGGAGATGGAATTTTTGAATGCCATCAGGACCCCTCCCTTTTTGCCATTCGGTGTGCAGGCCGAGTATATAAATGGGAAGTTCCTGTGGGAGCACTTCGGGGAGTGATGTAGTTGGAAGTGTGTTTCTTGAACACCGACAATGTCTGCTCCCTGTTTATCGGCTTCATTCCACATGGAAAATCGTTTAGCGGGGTGGTTTAGGCCCCGGGCATTAATAGATAAAAATCTAATTGACATTATGGTTTGGGTGAGAGCTGTGTTGCGCGGGCGTCACGCCCTTTACTCACGGTTATCAAGGGTCCCGCCGTAGAATGTAGACGCGTCCTGGTGGAACCTGAACTGGGTACAGCCAATTCGACACTAGTGGTAGTGGCAGTGTTGCAGAGTCTGTGTATATCAAAAAAAAAGAAAATAAAAACTGAACAAGAAAGAAAGAACATAAGAGAGAACATAGTCAATTGAAAAGGGGTAAGAACTGGATCCAAAAATAGATCCTCGTGCAGACGTAGCTGCTATTAGTATGAGAGGGGGTGAACAGGAGATTCAAACTGAAGTTCTCATTTCCGGAGAACTGTAACAACATTGGAATGTCTGTGTCAAGCGTTGCCACCATTTTTCTTCTTGGTGGGTCGTTTGTGTGAGACCAGCTGCCAGTCGCTTTCCAGGAGATGTGGGCTCGAGTGGGGTGATATTGACGCAGGTTGAACCGGCAAGAAACCCCATTGTTTTAAGGCATTCAGACCCTCCTCCAGTTTGGACACGGACACAGTGGAGCCATTATGGGTAATGACTAGTGTGGCGGGATATTTCCACTTGTGGAGAATATTGTGGTTCCTCAGTGCCTTGGTGATGGTCAGCAGGTTGCGGCGGCGTTGCAGCGTGTGTCTGGACAGGTCCGGTAGCATTCTGATAGAGGCGTATTGCTGAGGAAGGCCCCCTGGCTTACGTGCAGCTTGTAGGAGTTGGTCCTTAATATGATAGAAGTGGACCCTCAGCAGCACATCCCTGGGTGTATCGTCAGGGAGGAAGGATGGTTTAGGGACCCTGTGGATCCTGTCAACAAGAAAGTCGTGGGTCGTTGCTTCTGGTATCAGGGTCGAGAATAGGGTCTGGGCGTATTGGAGAAGCTGATTAGGAGGGACTGATTCAGGAATTCCTCTTAATTTGAGATTATTTCTCCTGGACCTGTCTTCAAGGTCAGAAATCTTATCCTTCAGCCATTCTATGTCTTCTCCTTGTGCTGTGTGTGCTTCTACCATGGTGTTATAAGAAGCAGTGAAGTCCTCCATCTTAGATTCTACCCTGTGCACTCTCTGTCCCAGCCCATGCACTTCACTGCGGCACTCATTCAGTCCTTTGAGCAGGTCAGATTGCAGAGACGATCTCAAGGAGAGCAGCATCTCCTTAAGCATCGTGTCTGATACTGGGCAATCCGTTGTGGGGTACTCAGCAATGGGATCTCCTCCCTGCCTGCCTGAGGTGGCTGTAGCAGCCTGGGGTGCGCTTACCTCCATGGTTGTTTCTGTGTGCGGCCGCAGCGGGGAGTCCCTGCGCTGTCTGGACTTGGCAGGGCTTCTAGTAGTCGGGCTGGGAGACTCCGATGATGAGGCACTGAACGGCGGGTCCGGGCGGGAGGCTGCACGCGTCCCTCCATTGTTGTGAAGCTGGGACTGGGAGGACTCCGTCCTGCTGTTTCCCGCTCCGCCGCCATTACTCTGCTGAGCGCGTCCCTGAGGGAGGAAGAAGCCATCCAGCTTTTGAGGCTGCTGGGGCTTCTTTCTGTTCCGACCCATGGTCGATTGGTGCCGCGGATGATCGCCGATCAGTTGGTTGTGTGTACCGCTGCGGATGGTGCCTGTGGGCGCTTGTGGAGGCTGTTTTCTCCGGCGTACGAGCGGAGCTCCAAGGCTAAGCGTCCATCTTAGAGTCCGGTCGCCACGCCCCCTGTCATTTTTTTTCTTGACAGCTTGATTTGTTAACGTAAGTTGAAAGAAAACATATTTACTGGCTGGATCACCAGGTTAAAATAATGTACAAAAAAAAAAAGAATACTAGTTCAGCCATCACATCTGAAGATTAGTAAGCTGTAATACATTTTTATTTTTGGGTTTAATACTGCTTTAACTGCACTGCAGTAGAGAAAGGCAGGTATGTGTAAACCTAAGGACAGGATGGACACAAAAGGAAATCATTTGGCAGGTAAAACAGCTACCTCATGTGCATTCCTTCTTTGTATTTGTAGTTTAGCTTAACCCTAGGTTCACATCTATGCGTTTTCTTGTGCATTTTGCAGTTTACAGAATGCCACAGTTCATTTAACATAGTTTCCTATGATACATGGTCACATCTATATGTTTTGGGGCCGGTGTGACTTTTGGAAAGGGTCAGAAATGCTTTTTTCACAATTTGCGGAATTACCAGAAATGCAAGTGTTGTGTTTGTGGTGCGATATTTGACAAATTTTGCGTTTTTATCGTTTAAAACACTGCATATAGCTGGTTGCTAAAACTCCCAGGTCCATACCAGGCTCTTAAGGTCTAGTAAGAATTTACCACACAGATTTAAAAAAAAAATGGCATGGGGTCCCCCCAAAAACCCATACAAGACCCTTTTCGAGCATGCTGCCCAGTAGATCAGGAAAGGGAGGGGACAAGCGAACCATACCAGGCCGCATGCCCTCAACATGAGGGGGGGGGGGGTGGGTGGGTGCTTTGTTGATGAGGAAAAGGTCCTCTTCCTGACAACCCTGCCCAGTGGTTATCGGAGTCTGCAAGCCCCCATTAACAAGGAGGCCTCCAGATGCCGTCCCCTCACGTGAATGGGTAGGGGTACATCTTAAATAAGAAGCATGGGAGCCATCTTCTCCAGGAGCTGCCATTTCTTGGCGACGTCATCTCCTGGTGTCGTTTTCTTCCGTGGAGCCGCTTTTTCTTCGCTAGAAAAACAAAAAAAGACGGTCTTGTGCGGAAGCCGTCTTTCTACGTTGTGATATCCCGCTATCCGACACCTCTTATAGAGCCACAGGTCGTGGCCATCCAATAACATCGCCCGGAAAGCCTGCCCCTTGTGATGTCTCGTACCCGATGTAACCGATACTCATTAACATAGGGGGTGGCGTCTGGGGGCTCCCTTGTTAATTGTGGCTTCCATATTTTGATAAGGCCCCTGCCCCTGACAACCACTGGCCAGGGTTGTCGGAGAGAGGCTCTTGTCCTCATCAACGCAAGGTGCTTTGGGGCAAGTAGGGGCGCATAGCCCCCCTGCCCCAAATCAGCCACCCCTCCATGTTGAGGGAATGCGGCCTGGTATGGTTCAGGAGGGGGGCGCTTTCTCGTCTCCTCCCTTTGCTGACCTTCCGGGCGGTATGCTCGGATAAGGCTCTGGTATGCATTTTGGGGGAACCCCATGCTATTTTTGACATTTTTTTTATTTTAGCATGGAGGACCCCTCCAAATCTATACTGGATACAAAGAGCCTGGTATAGACCTAATTAGGGGACCTAATTGAAAATGATTTTGCCAGCATTTTTTAATTTTTTTTGTTACATTCAGCTTACAGCGGGGAAGCCCGCTGACAGCTGATGACTCATTGGTAGGGTTGCCACATCAATTCTTTAACCACTTCCATACCAGGCACTTACGCACCTTCCCGCCCAAGCCAATTTTCAGCTTTCAGCACTGTCGCAATTTGAATGACAATTGCGCGGTCATGCTACACTGCACCCAAACAAAATTGGCGTCCTTTTTTCCCCACAAATAGAGCTTTCTTTTGGTGGTATTTGATCACCTCTGCGTTTTTTTTTTTTTTGCGCAACAACTAAAAATAGAGCGAAGATTTTGAAAAAAAAATAAGTTTTTATTTTTTTCTGTTAATTTTTTTGTAAATGAGTATGTTTTCTCTTTCAATTACGGGCACTGATATGGTGGCACTGATGGGCACCGATGAGGTGGCACTGATGGGCACCGATGAGGTGGCACTGATGGGCACCGATGAGGTAGTTCTAATGGGCACCGATTAGGTTGCACTGATGGGCACTGATAGGCGGCGCTGGTATGGGGCACTGATGGGCACTCATGGGCGGCACTGATGGGCACTCATGGGCGGCACTGATGGGCACTCATGGGCGGCACTGGGCACTCATAGGCGGCACAGGTGGGCACTCATAGGCGGCACAGGTGGGCACTGATAGGTGGCACAGGTGGGCACTGATAGGTGGCACAGGTGGGCACTGATAGGTGGGCACTGGGCATGGATTGGCACTGACAGACACTGGGGTGGCACTGATGATCACTGAGGGGTGGCACGGATGGATCACCTGTTGCCAATCAGTGCCCATGTGTGGGCACTGATTGGCATTATTGGCATTATTTTTTTTTACTGCCCTTTTTTTTTTTTGTCCTTTTTTTTTTCTTTTGTAAGTACCCCGGTGGTCTAGTGTGGGCACTCCCTGGTGGTCCGTGTGGCGATCAGAGGGGGGGCTGCACTGATAAACAATCAGCGCGAACCCCCCCTGTCAGGAGAGCCGCTGATCGGCTCTCCTGTACTCGCGTCTGTCAGACGCGAGTGAGGAAGAGCCGTCGGCGGCTCTTCCTGTTTACATCGTGATCAGCCGTGATTGGACACGGCTGATCACGTGGTAACGAGGCTCCGCTGGAGACTCGTTACCGAGATCGGAGGTGCAGGGTGTCAGACTGACACCCCGCATCACCGATCGCCGCGCTGCGCGCCCCTAGGGGCGCGCACGGCATTGAAATCGTGCTAAGCCGTTTGAGAACGGCTAGTCACGATTTCATAACCACTTCCTGGCCGTAAATCGGCTATTGGCCGGGCGGGAAGTGGTTAATCCAGGACACATATTACACAGGTTGTGAGGCCGATTCAATGCAGATAAGGCACCAAGTGAGTTTGATTATCACCTTAATCAGCCAGAGAACCTGTGTAATTAATGAGTGTCCTGGATTAAAGGGGTGATGTGGCAACCCAACTCATCAGTTCCCGGTGCCCTCTTTAACAACCATCTATATACAGTGTGTTTAACCACTTAACCCCCGGACCATATTGCTGCCCAATGACCAGAGCACTTTTTGCGATTCGGCACTGCGTCGCTTTAACTGACAATTGCACGGTCGTGCGACGTGGCTCCCAAACAAAATTGGCGTCCTTTTTTTCCCACAAATAGAGCTTTCTTTTGGTGGTATTTGATCATCCCTGCGTTTTTTTTTTTTTGCGCTATATACAAAAATAGAGCGACAATTTTGAAAAAAAAAAACAATATTTTTTACTTTTTTCTGTAATAAATATCCCCCAAAAATATATAAAAAAACTTTTTTTTTCCTCAGTTTAGGCCGATACGTATTCTACATATGTTTCGCTAAAAAAATCGCAATTAGCGTTTATTGATTGGTTTGCGCAAAATTTATAGCGTTTACAAAATAGGGGGTAGTTTTATGGCATTTTTTATTTTTTTTTACTAGTAATGGCGGCCATCAGCGGTTTTTTTTTTCAGTACTGCTACCTTATGGCGGACACTTCGGACACTTTTGACACATTTTTGGGACCGATCAATGCTATAAAAATGCATTGGATTACTATAAAATGCCATTGGCAGTGAAGGGGTTAACACTAGGGGGCAGGGAAGGGGTTAAGTGCGTTCCTGGGTGTGTTCTAACTGTATGGGGGGTGGACTCACTGATCTTCTGTTCATACATTGTATGAACAGAAGATCAGCGTTTCCCCCGCTGACAGGACCGTTTACCGTTTACACACATAGCTCCCGGTCCCCACTCTGTAACGAGCGATCGCATGTGCCCGCCGGGCACAAGCACAGGACTCGGTGGGCGAGCGGGGGGCGCGCGTGCCGCCCCCTAGCGGCCGCATAAGTGCCGACGTAGAGCTATGGGCTCTCGCCCAGAAGAGCCGACCTGCCGCCGTATAACTGCGGCGGCTGGTCGGCAAGCAGTTAAAGACAAAAAAAAATAACATAAAATGCACAAAAACAGCATGCAAAAAAACGAATAAAACTGCCGGTTTAAAATGCAAAATGCACTGCAAAACGTGCTTGAAAAACGCATGAAGTGCAGCTGCATAGACGTGAACCTAGACTTAAGGCACACTGTGTGGACATACTGCTTTAGCACAGTTGCAGTGTTTTCTGAAAAGCATTAGCAATTTATTGACTGATTCCAACGATTGCCTAAGACTCTATAAACTTTAAACCCTTTACAAGAAACCTAAACATTTCAATACCGAATAGTCAGTTTGAGCTCCAATTTAAAAAAAAAAAAAACAGACATGCCTGGCATGTTTTTTTCCCCAAACATTTCAGACAAAACAAATCTGACTAAGTGGCAATGAAGTGGAATCACACGCAGTGGGCTCAAATACGCAGATATGTGGCTGTCAAGCTCATCAGGTGTATGAGTAATTTTTACTCTGCAGGTAAGAAGAACAAGTGGAGGAGTTTGGAGAAGGGATTTGCTTTTCTTTCCTGCTGCCCTCTGCACTTGATGAAGTTAAGCTAGCAGCCACCGCTTTGTAAAACAAATCCTGCTAATTAGCAGGCTACCAGCCCACCAGGTGTAGGAATAAATATAAAAAAAGGAGATACAAGAGGAAGGTGTGAGCACAATAGATTTTGTCCTGCAGCTAAATGCAATATATATATATATATATAAATATACATACATTTTTATCTGCTCTTTGAAGTAAAATCATAGTACATTTTCAGAGAGATGTCTCATATATAAAGAAGTGAGAGGAAATCCCATAAGTTTGAGAGAATCCCTGGTTGTTACTGAAACTAATGTCCCCATTGGAAGACTTCCTATATATTCCAGTTCTGTTGACAACCCAAAATTTGTCATTTTCTTTACCTTTACTCTTATGCCGCATACACACGACCATTTTCCATGACGTGAAAAATGCCATTTTTTAAAATGGTCATTAAAAACGATTGTGTGTAGGCTCCAGAGCATTTTTCTTGATGTGAAAAATGGCCATTAAAAATTTAGAACATGCTTTAGCTTTTCTCGTTGTTTTTCATTTCGTGAAAAACAGTCAGGTGTAGGCTTTAACGACGGGAAAAAACAAGCATACTCAGAAGCAAGTTATGAGACGGGAGCGCTCGTTCTGGTAAAACTAGCATTTGTAATGGAGATAGCACATTTGTCACGCTGTAACAGACTAAAAAGTACGAAGACTGAAAAGCGCAAATTGTCTCTCACCAAACTTTTACTAACACAAAATCAGCAAAAGCAGCCCAAAGGGTGGCGCCATCCAAATAGAACTTCCCCTTTATAGTGCCGTCGTACGTGTTGTACGTCACCGCGCTTTGCTCAAGCATTTTTTTCATGATCGTGTGTATGCAAGGCAGGCTTGACAAGAATCACGTCGAAAACAAAGTTTTTTTTCTAGGACATTAAAAATGGTTGTGTGTACGCAGCTTTAGTGATAACAGTAAACAGGATAACTAGAAAAGGGTAATCTCTCTAATGGGGGGGCACAGACAGCAATAAAAACCTGCCCAGTGTTTTTATCCCTCTCCACTCACTTTGGCATTTAGTTATACTTTAACCACTTCAGCCCTGGAAGGATTTACCCCCTTCCTGACCAGAGCACTTTTTGTGATTCGGCACTGCGTCGCTTTAACTGACAATTGCGCGGTCGTGCGATGTGGCTCCCAAACAAAATTGACGTCCTTTTTTTCCCACAAATAGACATTTCTTTTGGTGGTATTTGATCATCTCTGCGGTTTTTATTTTTTGCGCTATAAACAAAAATTAGAGCGACTATTTTGAAAAAAATGCAATATTTTTTACATTTTGCTATAATAAATATCCCCCAAAAATATCTAAAAAAACATATTTTTTTCCCCAGTTTAGGCCGATACGTATTCTTCTACATATTTTTCGTTAAAAAAAACGCAATTAGCGTTTATTGATTGGTTTGCGCAAAATTTATAGCGTTTACAAAAAAGGGGGTAGTTTTATGGCATTTTTATAAAAAAAATTTTTACTAGTAATGGCGGCGATCAGCGTTTTTTTTCGGTACTGCGATATTATGGCGGACACATCGGACAATTTTGACACATTTTTGGGACCATTGGCATTTTTATAGCGATCAATGCTATAAAAATGCATTGTATTACTATAAAAATGCCATTGGCAGTGAAGGGGTTAACACTAGGGGGCAGGGAAGGGGTTAAGTATGTTCCTGGTGTGTTCTAACTGTATGGGGGGGTTGACTCACTAGGGGAAATCACTGATCTCCTGTTCATACATTGTATGAACAGAAGATCAGCGTTTCCCCCGCTGACAGGAACGAAAAGTATGTGTTTACACACATACCTCCCGTTCCCCGCTCTGTAACGAACGAGCGCGCGTGCCCGGCGGCGATCGCGCCCGCCGGGCACGCGCGCGCACCCTCTAGCGGCCAAAAAAGATAGGACATAGAGCTACGTGCTCCCGCGTAGCAGTGCCACCGTCCCGCAGTAATATGACGGCGGGCGGTCGGCATCTAGTTAAACCAGTTTCTCAAACCTTTTTCAGCCAAAGCATCCTTTAAAATTTTGGGCAGTCTCAAGGCAACCTCCAAAATGATGGACAGTCTTGAGGCACCCTTTAAAATTAAGGACAGTCTGAGGCATCTTATCCTAAAATGTAAAAAATTATTCTAATAGTTTTATATAATGCAGCAACATCCACACAGGTAGGAGACCCATCGTTATAGGTGCAAACTGGTACGGTCTAGTATTCCAAAGTTTCTCTTCTTCCTCAGTTTTACTCCATCACTCAGCTAATGTGACCCCAAAGCTGATGGAGAGAGGCAGGGGAGGGTCAAACAAGAGTGCTATGCAGGCAAAGGACATCCTCCTTATCAACTGCTGATGTCATTGTTTGTTAGGAGGTCGGCAGCTAGAAGGTTGTATTGCTGCACAATGAAAACCTGTGGCTTTGTGCAACTAAAAGTCAGCCTTCATCTACTCGCTGCCCTTTAGTTAAAATTTTTGGGCAAATTTTTAGGAATTTTGCAAAGGCACCCCTGAAGAGATCCCAAGGCACCCTGGTTGAAAACAGCTGCTTTAATCCATATTCCACTAACAATTATGCAGACAGAAGGGTCCCATGCAAAGGAAAATAATGTCTTAACAATGTTTTTAATGCACACAGAAAAAGAAGAGGCAAAAAAACAGCAATTACTGTGCCAGCATGTAACTTACTGCGTGCTAAATGACTATGTTTAGTCGCACATCCAGCTGTGATTACTTCACACATACAAATAAATATTTATTAATCTAAAATGTCAGAGTAAAACAAAGCAAGAAAAAGCAGCGTTACAGAACTGCACAGAAATAATACCCTTTAAATGAGCAGTTCTCCTGATTTACCTTCTTTTTAATGACTATTTCCTTTAAGATTCAATAAGCTTTGCAGTTGTAGAGGAACCATAAAATTATAATGGAGTTAGTCAGAAAAATGCAGTTAGGACTGTTGAATGCAAGTCAGAAGGAAAATCTATAAAAAAAACACCCTCTGCTGAGCAGATGTGTGGGTGTGCGTATTGGTGAAAGAGGCAGATGGTCAACAATGAATGGACGCCTGTATATCACTGGGAGTCACAATGACCCACAACTGCAAGACTAGAACATTGGGAGAAAGAACTAAAGGAACCCTGTCCTGAGCAATATACTCAGAGGGCCATTGTTGCCTTCCTTCTGAAACTGCCTTTCTCTAATGCCGCGTACACACGGTCGTTTTTTGCGATGAAAAAAAACGACGTTTTCTGTGAAGTAAAAAACGACGTTTTTGAAACGTCACTTTTCAAAGACAATTTTGCATACACACCATCGTTTTTTCACAAAAAGCGAGGTTACGTTCACCACTCTTTTCCATTGAAGCTCGCTTCATAACTAGCTTCTGGGCATGCGCGGGTTGAAAAACGTCGTTTTAAAAGACGTTTTTGCTACACACGGTGACTTTTTGTGAAACAAAAAACGACGTTTTGAAAAACGACACAAAAAATTCAAGCATGTTGGAATTTTTTTTTGGTCGTTTTTTTGAAGACAAAAAACGACGTTTTGCCCACACACGATCAATTTAAATGACGTTTTAAAAAACGTCGTTTTTTTTCATCGCAAAAAACAACCGTGTGTACGCGGCATAAGGCTCTGAAGGCCTTAAAAGGAGTTGTAAAGGAAAACATTTTTTTTGCTGAAATGACTGTTTACAGGGTATAGAGACATAATAGTTAACTGATTCCTTTTAAAAATAGATAAAAATCAATCATATAATGTACCTGCAGTTTCAGTTTCGTTTTTGCATGCTGTTTCCTGGTTCTGTGATGTACAGAGACACAGAGCCAATACAGAGCAGTGATGGTTTGTAAAACGAAACTGATTGGTTCTAAAAGGTTTTAGACACACAGTAATCACACCTCCTTGATTAGTGACCATAGAGAGAAAGCTCCCATGACTTTTTTCATCAGGAAACAGACAACCAGGAAGTGTGCAGAACAGAAAAGAATTACAGCAACATCATAGCAAAAAATGAACAATGAGGACATGAAACCAGGACTGCAGTAAGGTAAAGGAAGCTATTTAGCTTAAAAAAAATCCTTTAGTGACCCTTTAAAAGTGTTTGTTTATTTTTAAACAAAACTTTACAAACAACAAACATGTTATACTTACCTGCCCTGTGCAGTTGGTTTTGCACAGAGCAGCCGGGATCCTCTTCTTCTCGGGTCCCTCTTTGCTGCTCCTGGCCCCTCCCCCCTATTGAGTGCCCCCTCAGCCAGCAGCTCTCTATAGGGGCACCCGAGCCGAGTCACAGCTCCTTGTAGCCATTCAGACATGGAGCCCGACATGTCCCCACCCCTTCTCTCCCTGGCTGACTGACAGCCACGGGAGCCAATAGCACCGCTGTGCTGTGTCAGGAGGAGTGCCCTGGACAGCTTAGACATTTGTGGACGTCGTTGGAGAGAGAATGGGCTCAGGTAAGTAATAAGGGGTGCTGGGGAGGCTGTTACACGCAGAAGTATTTTTTTTATCTAAATGCATATAATTCATTAAGATAAAAAAAACTTCTGTCTTTACAACTCCTTTAACCACTTAAGGACCACTTAAGGACACGACTAAATACGTCAGCAGAATGGCACGGCTGGGCACATGGACGTATTGGGTCACAGGAGCTGAAGAACGGGGAGAGGTGAGTGTAAATAAACCTTTCTAGTTCTTCTCTGTGGCAATGTCAGTGATCGTCTGTTCCATGATATAGGGAACGACGATCACTGACTTCACACGTCCAGCCCCGCCCCCCTACAGTTAGAAACACACATGAGTTCACATTTAACCCCTACAGTGCCCCCTAGTGGTTAACCCCTTCACTGCCATTGTCATTTTCACAGTAATCAGTGCATTTTTATAGCACTTTTCGCTGTGAAAATGACAATGGTCCCAAAAATGTGTCAAAAGTGTCTGATGTGAGGCGCATGCGCGGCGCTCTGTGTGATGGCCGCGTAATCACAGATCTCCGTCCCGCTCCGTATCACCGGCACCCCCTGTAGTGGGAACAAACACCCCAGCTGCCCAACACAGGACCCTGTACTCCCGGGCTACTCTGAGGATCCATCGCAGAGCGGGGGACTCAGATTTCGGCTCGTACGGGCACGGATTCCCTCTCTGTCAGGAGCGGCTCTGGATCCCAAGATGGCGGCTGCCTCACGAAGCTGCTATCCCAGGAATGCCTGTCTCCTCTCCCTGGCGGGAGGCTCTCCAGGAGGAGGTATGTGGAGGGGCCCCAGTACTGCCATTGTTGGGGAGCCCGACTTCTCCTGCCACCACAGTGTCTCTGCTCAATCAGGCTCTGGATGACATACTCCGTTCTCCATCAGCGGCAGCATCACCTAAGCCTGGCTTCTACTTACAAGATGGAGGTCAGCTCTCCCCTCATCCACAGGACATCTCCCAGATGTTTAACAGGTTTGCAGAAATGCTGGATAGGGGACTCTCACTGACTGCAGCCAGGATTACATCAGACATTAAATCTGATCTCCACCTCTTAGGTGCCCGCATTGAATCGATTCAAACAAAAGTGGACTCCACGATCGATCGAGTGAACCAGAATACCGATCGCTTCCAGGAGCTTCACGATCAATTAGAGGGGGCCATGGCTAAAATCGATGACCTGGAAAATAGGTCAAGAAGGCTCAACTTCAGGATCAGGGGCCTACCTGAGACCATCACGGATATACCAGACGCCGTACATGCTCTTATTAAACACCTCATCCCGGACGTACGTGCCCATAGACTGGAATTGGATCGGGCCCATAGGGCCCTGGGTCCCCCTCGATCTGACGGTCTTCCCCGTGACATTGTGGTCAAGCCACACTACTATAACATAAAAGAAGAAGTCATGAGAAGAGCCCGCAACACCCCGAAAATTCAGATTATGGGTCATTCGGTACAAATTTTTGTGGGTATCTCCCCCTTCACCATTCAGAAGAGGCGAGCACTTAAGCCCCTGCTGACGGTACTAACGCAGAAGAATATAAAATATTGGTGGCTCTTCCCCTTAAGCCTGAAGTTTGAACTTAATGGCAAAACAGTAAGGTGAACTCCTACTGAAGAAACTGGGCATCCTTCCCACTGATCCGCCTTCTCCGATGCAGTCGTCTTCCTCCGGCCTTCCCAAACGACCCCCCCCCCAACTAGCCCTCTGACTCAGATGTGGCAAAAACCGAAACTTAAGAAAGTCAAGGAAGGATCAACCACCTGATCTGGGGAAGTGTCAAGTTATTTTCCTGTTTTCTCCTCTCCTGGGTCCGGTCTCCCTTGGCCCCATCGGCACTAGTATCTGATTGAACTCACCTTTTATCCGTTTTGGTTCTCGGCTGGACTTCCGCAGGGCAGTCCTTGGCCTCGTATTGGCCTCTTGCAGGCCTTTTGTTGGAACCCCGCCAGGACTTCCCAAGTCCTCTAGCTCTAATAGCTGAGCCACATAGCTGATCTATACATGTATTCTATGTTTTCTTAATTTGCTGGACTTTAGAGGACAATGTGCTCCCTGGCGGTTTGGCTCTCCCTCGGTCCAGTTTCTTTTTTTTTTTTTTTTTTCATTCGCATACCCAGGGAGAGTCATGTCGCCCCCCTACCTTTGCAATATTGGGATAGCTCTTGCACTAATGGGTCACTATTAATTTTTGCATATTGTTACCACTTTGGCGGGAATGTCAATGGACTTATGGTCCCTTGTCTTTACTGCCTTTTTTTTTCATCGGTTCTCTCATCGGTTCTCTCATGGGTTCTGTTGCTGGGAGGTGTTTATTGTTTATTTTCTTATTTAATTCTTAGTACTCTCCTTATATACTCATTACAATATTTGTGGGTTTTGTTCACCAGTTTGTTGCGATACTGTTATTTTTATTTTAGGGGTTGCAGCGTGCGGAGCGGCACTCATGCCCCTCCCCCTGTACTTGGAGCTGCAGACTACTCTGGCTCCTGGTCAGGATCCCCCCAACTGGTTGGGGCGAACCTTGCTTGTGTATTGGGGTATGGCGGAATCGTTATTCCCCTACCCCCGGACTTTGTCCTCTCTTCTTTCTACTCTTCTCTTTCTGTCTTTTCTTTCCCTTATTGATTTTTTTTTTTGTTGTTTCAGTGCTGATTGTGGACTCGCTCACCTGCGGAACCCGGGAATACTCTCTGATAGGCTCCATCACGCCCCTTGCCTCTAGATCACCCTTCAAAAGTAAGGTAGGTGATTGGGGATCGCTGGCATTTCCTACTACACTGCTCCATGGCTGATACTACCGCCCATACACCCACCTTGCGCTTTGCCTCACACAATGTTCAGGAAATCAATTCCCCTGTTAAACACCGGAAAATTTTCCAATACTACCATGACCATAAAATTGATGTGCTGTTTCTACAAGAAACGCACTTCCCGAAATCGTTCACCACTTCCTTTATGCACCCCAAATATCCCACGTTCTAATTAGCAAATTCTGATAATAAGACTAAAGGATTAGGCCTGTTCTTCTCACGTAAACTCCAGTTCTCGCTAGTGTCTGAATTCAAGGACCCGGAGGGTAGGTTCATACTTGTGAAGGGTATCATTGACAATCAACTTTATTCCCTCATATCTTACTATGCGCCAAATAGGGGTCAAGCTAAAATTTTTGAGACTCTATTCAACTCTCTATCCCCACTTCTAGAAGGTTTGGTCATATATGGCGGAGACTCTAATATTGCGTTTGACACAGGGATCGACAAAACCCGCCCCCAGGTAGGGACTGTATTCGCCCCACCAGGCAGAGCCTCAATGTTGCTAGACAAATTTATCACCAGGGGTTGGTTGATATCTGGAGAGAACTTAACCCAATGGTGCGTGATTACACATACTATTCCAGCCCTCACAATACTTTTGCTAGAATAGATCACTTTTTTGTGCATCAAACTCATGTCCCGCTAGTACACAAGGCAATCATTAGAGACTCTGCTTGGTCGGACCACTCCTTCCTTCTCCTGCCTATACACAAACCTGCCGCACGTTCAAAAGGGTTCAACTGGAGACTAAATGCTTCAATACTCAGCAATCCCAACCATGTCTGTGAGATTGAAGATGACATTCAGGAATATTTCTTGTTTAATGATGTCAACAACATCTCTCCTATCTCTCTACGGGCAGCACATAAAACCTTGATTAGAGGTAAGCTGATCCAAATGTCCTCCAGGATACGTAAAGCCCGCACACTAGAAATTGATAAACTGGAAAGGGAGTTCATCTCTCTAAGCAAACAGCATAAACATAAACCCTCCTCCGCCTCAGTAGCACGACTTGAAGTAGCACGCACAGCTCTTAATTTGGCTCTTACTGCCATAGCTGAAAAGAGCCTGCGCTGGGAGGGTGGGAAGTTTTACCATCAGAAAGAAAGGCCGGGCCCTATGCTAGCTCGTAAGCTGACCCCTAAAATTAGACCTCGCACCTTACCTAAAATAAAGCTACATAATGGAGCCCTCACGCAAAATCCCCAGAAAATCATGGAAGCCTTCCATGACTTTTACCGAACATTGTATAGTAGGGAGGGTAAGGAACCCCCGCCCAGCCTGATTGACTCGCTGAAGATCCCCAAAATCCAGGATCGCCACAGCGATAGCTTAGAGGCCCCTATTTTGGCAGAAGAAGTCTCTCAGGTCATCAAAAACCTCAAAAATAACTCTGCTCCTGGTCCTGATGGCTTTTCAGTCCCATATTATAAGCATTTTGCCCCAATACTAGCCCCTTACCTTGCACGATTGTTTAATCAACTCCTTGCGGGAGCTCAACTGGACGCAGTGTTAAATTCGGCGTACATCACTGTAATACCTAAACCGGGCAAGGACACTAGCTGTATAGCTAATTATCGGCCCATTTCATTGATAAACAATGACCTAAAAATTCTGACGAAAATTATGGCAGACAGAATATCCAATTTCATTGGCCTTTATATTCATAAAGACCAGGTAGGTCTTATGCCTGGTAGACAGGGGCCTGATCAGATCAGAAGGGCAATTGACATAGTTTCTTTGCTGGGGTCTAGATGGGATGGGGGACCCCCACAGGAGGGATTCTTGCTTTCTCTGGACCTCATGAAAGCATTTGACTCCGTCTCCTGGTCTTTCCTGTTCCTGATCCTACAGAAATGGGGTTTCGGTAATTCCTTCCTAAACGCAATTAGGGCACTCTATTCCAAGCCGGAGGCTAAAATCAAAATGCAGGGATATTATTCAACATCTTTCCCAATTCTAAATGGCACGAGACAGGGCTGTCCCTTATCCCCTTTGATCTTCGCCATGGTTATCGAAACCCTGGCTATCGCTATCAGAGACAACCCGGATATACATGGCGTACAGTGCGGTGCTCGAATCCACAAATGCGCTCTCTTTGCGGACGATGTATTACTTTTTATCACCTCACCCCTTACTTCATTACCAAACATTTGCAGGGTTCTTGATGACTTTGGCAGAGTTACTGGTCTCAAGGTTAACCTTTTAAAATCCATGGCACTTAATGTTAATTTGCCTGCACCGCTGGTAGCGCAACTTAAAGACAACTTTCGGTTCCGCTGGAGTGACACGTCGATCCCCTACCTGGGAGTTAATCTCACCGCATCCATAGACAAATTATATTCCGCAAACTTCCACCCTATCTTTTGCAAACTAGAGGAGGATCTCTCGCTCTGGGATAAATTGGGCCAAATGACCCTTCTGCCACGCATCCTCTATCTATTTAGATCACTGCCTATCCCTGTCCCCAAGGACCACCTTAGAAAATTCCAATCTAAAATTATAAAATTTATATGGGGTAAGAAGGGGCACAGAATAGCCAAGGGCACCCTTTATAGGACTCGGGAACAGGGAGGGGTGGGTTTACCTAACCTCCTCTGGTATCATTTGGCAGCACAACTATCTCAACTCTCCACTATATACTCTAAAATAGCACACCCTGACTGGGTGCATATGGAGAGACAAGCAATCCCCCAATACACCCTGGACTATATTCTCTGGTGTCCCGCTAAATCCAGACCTGCAATTATGGCGCCCACGCTTTCCCACTCCCTAGCACTATGGGATTCTCTCAGAACGAATCCACTCCTAATCTCGCATTGGCGCCCACTGTCGCATATTTTTCGAAACCCCTTATTCCCTCCTGGTTTAGACATTACAGCTTTCCGGTGGTGGCTGGATAAGGGAATGTATAGGATAGGTCACTTTGTCAACCCAGCGGGACCTTTCACCCTGGCCCACTGTACTAGCAGACTCAACATGCCTACATCAGAAAGGTTTAGATACCACCAAATCGCTCATTTTATCCGATCTTTGCGGTCTTCCACAATGCCCCTACTCTCGATCACGGACTACGAAACATGGTGCGGTCAAGCCATGGTGCAGAGGGGGGGAATATCGGTGATTTACCGTTCACTTGCTAGGGCCGACACCAAAACACTCTATATGAGAGAATGGGAAAAGGACCTACAACATACTTGGAGCATTGAGGAGTGGCATAGGACTTCGGCTGCGGCATCCAAGGGCATTCTAAATATATCTTTAATTGAGGCAAATTTGAAAGTACTAATGAGGTGGTATATGGTTCCTCTAAAAATTGTGCTTTCGTAATTGCGGACATATTGGGTCGACACTACATGTTTGGTGGGATTGCCCCAGGATCAGGGGCCTATGGAATAAAATATTCCACATTATTAGGAAAATTACGGGTGTTCCGGCCCAACAGTCTCCCCATTATGCCCTCTTAAACTTTCCTATCGCCGGGGTCCCTAAGCTACCTCAACGCCTGACCATGTTTGTTTTCCTTGGGACCAAGCTGACGATTGCTCGTGCTTGGAAGCAACCCACGGTGTCTTTTCTCTTGGTCAAAAGGAAGATATCATGGATTATGGCCCAGGAGAAAACGGTTAGCATCCTACTGGATACTGCTGATAAACATGATGCCACCTGGGAACCATGGACCAGATACTTGTCTCAGGCTTCTGCCATTCCTCGATGACTCGGGTTCGGGTAGATGAGCGAGCTCCACACCATCTAATATTCTGCCCCTTTTTTTTATTATTATTTTTACTCTTTCTTTTCCTCTTTCTTTCTTCTTCACTTCTTCTGTGTACATATAGGTTTGATTGCGGGTACTCCCCTCTGGGACACATTTCCTGTTTTGCACCACTATGTGAAAGACTGACTGTTTCGTCTGCCATTGACAGTTGGACCGCCTCTTGGCCTTTTTTGCCTGATACTGCCTGTTCATTGGACATCCAACTGTATGTACTTAGTCAACCGATGATAGTTCAACCACATGCCTAACCATAGAAGTTCAATGGGTTATCACAATAGTGGCACAGTTGATCTTTTTTCATTTATCTTTGCAATTTATCGTACATCTCTCTCTCTTGGTTCCTTCTGCCTGAAGCAGATTTTTTGTACTCATTGCTGTACTCCGTTGGGGGGAGATGGGCCCCGCCTGCCTGGCACAGCTAGTTCCCGAGAGGGGTGCTGGGGTTGGCGAGTTCCCTCCTCCCTCAGGAGTTTGAAACTTTCGCAATATCTTGCTGAGATACATCAGTTCCTTTGTATCTTTAACATGTACTGTGTCTTTCGACTTATTGCTTTGTCTGATATTAACAGAGGGTTCTGCCTGCTACTTTGTCAATGTATTGTATTTTTTGTCCTTATTATTAATAAAAACTATTGAAAACAAGAATAAAAAGGTCTCATGCGAATGCAAAAAAAAAGTGTCTGATGTGTCCGCCATAATGTTGCAGTTGCAAAAAAAAAACGATGATCGCCGCCATTAGTAGTAATAAAAAAATTATTAATAAAAATGCCATAAAACGATTCCCTATTTTGTAAACGCTATAAATGTTGCACAAAGCAATCGATAAACGCTTATTGGAATTTTTTTATTTACTGTTTTGGCCTAAACTGAGGAAAAAAATGTTTTGTTTTTTTTTTATATATTTTTTGGGTATACTTAATATAGCAAAAAGTAACAAATATTGCATTTTTTTCAAACTTGTCACTCTATTTTTGTCCATAGCGCAAAAAATAGAAACCGCAGGGGTGATCAAATATGCAGGTCCTTAACCTGCATATTGGTCTGGGTCTTAACCGGTTAATACCCACAGAATTGCTTATCGGATATGAGTAGACAGATCCAGAGTTTTGTTTCTTGTTTCCCTTGGGCCATTAAATCAGAGAGAATGTATGCTGAAAGATAAGCATGACAGCCAGGCAACTGAAAATCAGAGTACATATTCCTTCTGTGACAGGTGTCCTTTAAATGGCTTCTCTGATGCAGAATAATAAAGTCAACAAAAAATGTACTAGGTTGTACTTAAAGTGTCATTAAAAACAATCAATAAATGTTGTACGATATGCTGTTCATACTCCATAACCGGCTAAACATCCGTCTTGTCGTCTCAGAACCAGCGTGGAACTCACTCGGAATCGCATCAGAAGTGACTTCAGAACATGGAGATAATGTTTCAAAGCATCCCTTTCTTTGTCAGATCTAAATGGCTATCGATCGATGCCCATTTAGATCTGACGAAGAAGCGGATGCTTTGAAATGTGAATCTGTATAGAAGTGATTTTATAATTATCAATCACCGCTAATGAGCGCAGTGGCAGGGTCTGCATCCCCTCAATGCTGCTTTCACACTGCAAGCGCTGGCCGTTAGCGGAAAAGCGTTGCTTCTTTTAGCAGCACTTTACCGCTGTTTAAGCGGCGATTTTGTGCCGCTTTTCGGGGGGAGCTAGCAAGGCACTTTTATCCCCAAAGAAGGGGTTAAAATCTCCTGTGATTCAGCGCTTCGGAAGAGCTGCCCAATCATTTCAATGGGCCGGGGGCCCCAAAGATGCTGCTTGCAGGACTTTTTATAACATCTGCCCCAGTGTGAAAGCACTCTTTTTAATGAATGGGAGGCGCTTTGCAGGCACTATTTCTAGCGCTAAAACTCCTCAAAACTGACTCAGTGTAAAAAGGGGTATGAACATGACTTCCCATTGGGAGTATCTCACCAAAAATGAAATTTTTGTGTCTGGGGATGCTCAAAATCTGACTTGTATCTTAGTGTAGACTTCTGGGAAAAAAATTAAGCCAATACACAAGCAGAAAATTACATTTCTAGGGCTGTTCTGTACATCATCAGTGTACAGAATGTCTCCAGGTCGCCATATCGCATTGCATTTTACAGATAATTAGATTTACAAGGAAAGGTAATTTTGAGTAACTATTGTATACGCTATATTATTATTATTTTTTTCATTAAAGTGGAATTACTCTTTAAAAAAGTCATTGTACCTATGTGGTTATAATTCTTTGTGACAACCTGTCCAAAACTAACAAAAGCTTCCTACTGACACATCATGCCTGTCACACAGCTTAATCAAACTGCCATTTAAATACACCAGTAGCTTTGTGGAGTGAAGTCTACTATAGTCAGGCTTCAATGTGTAGCCTGCTTGGAGAGCTTATATTAATCAAAGTATGAACAATCTAGGACTGAATATAGGAAGGAATGAGAGGGAGGTGCAAGAGCTGACAGTGAAGGTTTGGAAGAAGAGACTGTGCAAAGTCAAGTAAGCAAAATAAGGAGGACTTCTTTGCATGGAGTAGCGCAGGTAGACATGGGACTTTCAGAGGGTAAAAAGGGGGATCAACTTTAAGCGTAACTAAAGCCATTTATTAAAAATCAAAAAAATGCTAGCAGGTAGAAATGTAATGGCTTTGTATATTTGTTCCTGCATAAAAGCTTCTGTTTTGCCTACTAGCAGTTTTAGCGAGCCGCTGAGAGCTTGAGCCAGCCTCTCCCGCCCCCTCCACAGCCCAGCGCTCCATTGAGGGGGGCAGAGCAGAGAGCCTGTGACTGACAGTCACCAGCTCTCTGCTCACGGAGCTCTGAGAACCGAGCGGTCGGTGGTGTCTGATCAAACAGTTCCCTGTATTAGAGCCGGCAGAAGGACTGACGCTGCATCCACCTAGGTAAGTATGAATGCTAAAAAAAACATACTTCTCTTTTAACCACTTGACACAAATCGCTGTAAAAGTACGTCAATACTTTGACGCTGAATCTGAAATCGCATCTCAAATCGGCGGCATTTTCCGGCAATTGCCGGCGATGACAGTGTCCTAATCGGTGAGACGCCGCATCTGCGGCGCTGCACCAATTTCAAAAAATAGTTCCTGTACTACTTTTTGCGATTTCAGGACGCGATGTCTCTTAAATCGCGGCCGAAATCGGGACTGCCAGTGGAAGTGAAATCGTGCAAGTTCAGCTAAACTCGCACAGCTTCACTCCCGCAGCCCAGTGTGAACCAGGGCTGAATCAGTGGCAGGGGAGGACCCCCCTCCCACCATGCTCCGGTCGTCTCCGCCGCTTACCGGAGACATCGGTAGCGGGGGAGATGATCGCATCTGCTCCCCTCACTGCCTGGATGCCTCTCACTGCCGCCTCCACAGCATTAGAGCGACGTCAAAATGTCCCTTCTGCCCAATGCTCTTAAAGGGGCTTTTATTTATTTTTTAATGACAGTACATTTATTTTTATTTTTTATTGCATTTTTGTGTAAATATGAGCTCTCAGGTCTTTTTTGACCCCAGATCTCACATTTTAAGAGGTCCTGTCTTGCTTCTTTTTTTTTTTATTACAAGGGATGTTTAGTAGGAATAAAAGTGACCCAAACTTCTTTTTTTTTTATAAGGACAGTGTAAAAAGAAAAAAAAAAAAGTTACGCAGAAGCAAGCGCATACGTAAGTCGTGCCCGCCTATGAAAATGGTGTTCAAACAACACATGTGAGGTATCAACGTGATCGTTAGAGCAAGAGCAATAATTATATCACTAGACCTCGTCTGCAACATAAAACTGGTAACTTGTATATATTTTTAAACGTTGCCAATGCTAAAGTTTTATATATATCACCACTCTCTATAATATCCAAAACCAACACCAATGGTTGTGGATATTATAGAGAGTGGAAATATATATTTAAAAAAAATTATATATATATATATATATATATATATATATATATATATAAAGTTAGTGCGATCCACCTATCCTGTATCATTTTAAAACACCCAGTTCACAGGGGTGCATGTTTTATTTGATAGCAGCAAACTTAATAAGCATATACTAAATGGTATCTTGGCGCCGGTAACACATTCTGCTAAAGTTTGTCGCATTCCATGAGCGTAAAATTATATTTTACAATTTAGGAAAAAAATTGTCTAACTTAACTGTTGTTCTATTTTTTAACTCAAGGGGCCAGATCCATAGAGAGAGTACGCCGGCATAACTACTGATACGCCGGCGTACTTTCAAATTACCCGCGTTGTATCTTTAGTTTGAATCCTCAAACCAAAATATGACGGCATCTGGGTTCGATCCGACAGGCGTACGCCTTCGGATCGTAGATGCAATACTTCGGCGTCCGCTGGGTGGAGTTCTTGTCGTTTTCCGTGTCGAGTATGCAAATTAGCTATTTCCGACGATCCACGAACGTACGCACGGCCGTCGCATTCTCTTACGTCGTCTCTAGTCGGCTTTTTACGGTGTATAGTTACAGCTGGTATTTTGCAGGGTATAGTTAGACTTGCCATGTAAAGTATGGCCGTCGTTCCCGTGTCGAAATTTGAATTTTTTTTTTTTTTTGCGTAAGTCATCTGTGAATAGGGATGGACGTTATTCACGTCTACGTTGAAAAAATTACGTTGTTGCGATGTCATTTAGCGCAATGCGCGGCGGGAAATTTCGGAACGGAGCATGCGTAGTTCGATCGGCGTGGGGATGCGCTTCATTTAAATTAAACATGCCCCCTACTCGTCGAGAGATACACTACGCCACCATAACTTACGGCGCAAATTCTTTGAGGATTGACAGATTTAAAAAGTAAGTTAAAGCGGCGTAGCGTATCTCACATATGCTGCGCACATCTATTTCTATGTGGAATTGGCCTAATGTGTATTTTTTCACATATGGTGTGAAAGTATTGCAATGACTGCCATTTTATTCTCTAGGGTGTCTGGAAAAAAAAGATATAATTTTCTAGCAAAAAAAAAAAAAAAAAGATTTTAACTTGTAAACAACACGTGTCAAAAAGAGGCTCGGTCCTTAAGTGGTTAATGGAACCTCACGCATTTTTGCATTACCCCACCTGCACGAACGTGAACCTAAATAATACTTAGGTTTTCCTAAAAACAACAAACAGCAAGGGAGGGTTTCAAACATATATTACTACCTGTTACACTGTATTCATATTAAAATATACATTTGGTTCTGATAAGCTCAAGCAATGCATACATATGTATTCATAATGGTTTAACAAAAAAAAAGGCAATTCATTGTGTTTAGGTTTACTGGCATGTTAACAATACTACATTTTCTGCATAGAAAAAAGCATAGCTATCTTGTGTAATTACTGGTCCTATAGTGAATAGAAACCAATTCTCCTCCAATCAAACAGCAGCAATTGCATGTAATAATCTGCCAGTAACAAATTGTATTTTTCAAAATGTTCTTAAAAAAGGTCAACATAAGATCACAATAAATAGACAAGAATTATTGTAGGAGCATTCAGCCTTTTGCATATAGTGTCAAAATAATGTTATCTGTGGTTGCGAGGGAATGCTATGCAATTAGCAGCACAGTGAAAATATATACCAGAAAGGGTGGTTTTCAAGAAAACAGCATCTCTATAGGCTCAAAGATGATCAATCATTTGTAATTTCCAGACCTAGACTTGCTATTCTTATATATCACTGCATGAACACTAAATTGTATTTTGTGCATCAATTATCTTACTTCTCAGTCTTAAAGCGGAGTTCCACCCAAAAATGGAACTTCCACTTTTCAAAACCGACTCCCCCACCCCACCTCCGGTGTCACATTTGCCACCTTTCATGCGTGAGCAGATACCTGTGTAATACAAGTATTTTGCCCCCACTTCCGGGCATAGATATCCGAGCCACCTGCGGGTATCTACGCCCCCCTGCTGTCTTCTGGGAAACACACAGATCCCAGAAGACATCAGGGACCAGTGGCATTGCGCAGGGCGAGGAGCGCATGCACAGTAGCTAACCAGGAAGTGAAGCCGCAAGGCTTCAATTCCTGATTCCCTTACCAAAGATGGTGGTGGCAGCATCTGACAGCTAAGGGATCGATTGACTTTGGGTGCCGACATTGCGGGCACCCTGGACAGGTAAGTTTCCTTATTTTAAAAATCAGCAGCTGCAGTATTTGTAGTCGCTGACTTATAAAAAAAAAAAAATATAATTTGGCTGGGCTTTCATTCCAAACACCTCATCCTCTTAGTTTCCTCTAAAGCTGGATACACCGGAATCCGGCCGAGCGCGCGCAGTGCACAGGGATCTGGCCAAGAATTGGCGGTTCACTGGGATTTGGCTGACTTTCAGCCTGTTAGTACCAGTGGCGGCCTGTCAATACAGGGCGCAGGAGCACTGCTCCCCTAATTCATGCATCTGGCCCCCTAATCTACATTATTTGCTGCCCCCTCCCCCCCAAAAAATATATATATACCACCAGCCGCCACTGGTGTGTACAGCTCCCTGTCTGACAGAAATTGATCTCAGGACTGTCTTCTGCCGAACGGCATGCTAGAAAACCAGCATCTGATCAGAGCTGGCAACCAATGGCTGTGAGTGCTGATCAGTGTGTTCTGGTGGGAAGGCAGTCCCCCTGTCAGAATACAATAGCTCAGTGGAGGAGATTGTTGCACTAACATTACTTGTGTTAGTGCTGCAATCTATGTTTTTTTTTTTTTTAGTTCAGCCAGCTGGGTTGAACAAAAGGAAAACTTATAGTGCGTACCTGGCAAAGAAGCAAAACGAATATCCTGGCCTGGTAACCAGGCCTCATCTTATTTGGCACAGGTCTCCTCATCACCCCATGTTTTCTCCTGCCTTTGGCGTCTTTGAGAGAGGACCTGGCAGCTTGAAGTGTCGCCTCCACCAACAAGAGGTGTCTACATTGAATAGGAAGTGATATGGATAACTGAAGAACCCCAGGAGGAAGAACAGACAAAGAGAGAAGGATCTTTATGTGACTTTGGCTTAAAGCGAAAGTAAACCCATCGATCTTACAGTTTCAAAAAGCAGTTACATTTCCGGCATGCCGGGATTGCTAACTGTCACATTGGTTGTGCTCTCAACCAAACTGTCAAACCATCCAATGGCTGGTGTCATAACTGATCACATGTGCAGCATCATGGCAATTGAGGATTAAACATAAGCCAAGATGGCAGCTTCCTTGCCTGAAAATGATAGGTGGGTTTACTTCCACTTTAAGGCAAGTAAAATAGGAATTTGGATATGTTTTTTTTTTTTTTTTATGCCAGCAATTAGTTAAAGGGGGTGGGAGGGATTGGTAATATCCTGGAGTTGGGCTTTAAATACTGCCATACTTGAAACTTCATATCTACAGCATCAATCTTATCAAAAAAACAATTTTAGCCTTAAACCTTTTCATTTTCAAGGCTAATCGGCAAGGGTTTGTCCAGTAAAGGGTATAGGGGAAAAGAGATTGCCAGGGGGAACGTACCAAAGCAAAATAAATATTAAAAATACTGTTTGTCAGGGAGCTGTTTTTTAACCACTTAACAACTGCCCGCATTGTACTGCAAATGGGTAACCACTGTAGGCAAAGCGATGTACTGATATGTCGCTGGCTGCTTCCAGGTTAAGGGCACGTGCATGTGCACAGCAGGAGACAGTGAGCAAGTCCCAGCCAATGATTTATAGCCGGGACCTGCTGATCTGCAGTGTACAGCTCTGTTTTGATATTTAACACAGCGCTCTTTGAACAGGAAGCGGTCTAACAGAAACTGAGAGATCATTAGTAAAAAGCAGCACACTTTATACACATTACACATATTTAACCCCTTGATCACCCTAGATGTTGACCTCTTCCCATTAGTACAGTGAATATTTTTAGCACTGATCACTGTATTGGTGGCAGTTAGTTTGTTCCCCCTCCTGCATCAGTTAGTGTCAGATTGTCCACCGCAATATCGCAGTGCCATTATAGGCCATTCATCGACGCCATTAGTAGTATAAAAAAATTAAGTCCAGTATATACACACACACCACCGTTTCTAGGCACTATAACTGTCACACAATCCAATAAATATACACTTATTGGAATCATTTTTTTTTTTTAGCAGAATACATTTTTGAAATAGATTTATCAAATTGTCTGCCAGTAATGAGATTTGCTAGCCACTTTGTTTCGTTTGTAAATAAAGCAGCTGCATGGGGTTTATCCTAGTAATACATACCAGATCGTTATACTAATTATACTAGTTATACTAATTAAGAGTTTGGTATGGATTTTAAGGCGGACCCATGCCAAAAAAAAAAAAAAGTACCCTTATCTCAGCAAGCAGCTTGGCTAGGACAAAGGGGGCTCAGCATGCTTGCACTCCTCCCCGTCCCCTTCTAAATCATACCAGGCCACCTTTCCTGGCTAAGCACCTCTATGTTAATGACGACAAGAGCCTCCTCCCGACCATCCCAATTTAACGTTTGTGTGGATTGCAGGGGGAAACGTACCAAAATAGGGAAGTCCCTTTCAAATAAAACAATACCAGATACTGTCCCCTATGTGTAAGAGTAGGGGTGCATGGTACCCCTGGTTACTCATTCAACCAAAAAAATGTAAAAAATAAACACATTAAAAAAAGTATTTTTTGGAAATAAAAACAACAAACACAGATGACAGTCCTTTATTTAAAAAACAGATCCACATTTGTCACAATGAATGATGCCAGCTGATACGTCTACTTCCCGGCTACTTGCCACAAAATTCTTTAGCCAACAGGTGAATGTAAGTGAAGTGACAAGATATACCTGTTGATCTCACTGACCAAATATAGACCACATTTGGTCAATGACATAATCTGGGATACCCTACCCCTTTGTTTTCATTTCGTCATGGGTCCCGGTAGCTTTTTTTTTGGCAGATCATCAGGATCATTAGAGGTGGTACAACTTATTCTTTTTTTTTTACTGCTTTCCAGGGCGTGCGACAGATTCTCACAGGCCTGAGAACCAATGGCTTCTTCCTGTGCTAGATACAAGCTTGGGGAATTACCTAGAGCAGTGTTTTTCAACTCCAGTCCTCAAGGCACACCAACAGGTCATGTTTTCAGGCTTTCCATTATTTTGCACAGGTGATTTGATCAGTTTCACTGCCTTAGTAATCACCACAGCCATTTCATCTGATGGAAATCCTGAAAACTTGACCTGTTGGTGTGCCTTGAGGACTGGAGTTGAAAAACACTGACCTGGCTTATGCCGCGTACACACGATCATTTTTTGTGAAGAAGAAAAAAACGACGTTCCAAGTGAAGAAACAAAACAAAGTTTTTCAAATTTCATTTTCCTAAACGACGTTGCATACACACCATCGTTTTTCCAAAATGCTCTAGCAAAGCGTGGTGACGTACACCACGTTCGACGGCACTCTGTTCCATTGAAGCTCCGTCTCATAACTTGCCTCTGAGCATGCGCGGCTTTAAAAACTTTGTTTTCAACATTGTTTTGCCCACACACCATCACTTTTTAAACGACACAAAAAATTCAAGCATGTTCGAATTTTTTTGAAGACATACAACGACGTTTTGCCCACACACAGTGATTTTAAATGACGTTTTTGAAACGTTTTTTTTCATTAGGTGTCAAGCCCGCGGGCCGAATCAGGCCCTCTGGTCCTGCTCCAGACCCCTTCTTTCTGCTTTCAAGCAATGCATCCAGGTTCTTCCCATTATCAGCATAAGGTAAGGGGGTGCACTGTGATGTAGGGGAGAGTGGGGGGGGGGGGCTCTTGACATCTAATGTAAGGGGAGGGGATGCGCTGGACATCTGATCTTAAAGATACAACTGGCCCTTTTGAGGGCAATCATAATGCTGATGCACCCCGCGATGAAATTGAGTTTGGGACCCCTGACCTAAGGCTTTATGCCATTTGTTTTCTACTGTTTTTCAACCACCTATCCCAAAAAGTAAAGGTATCAGATATTGTTATTTTTTATAGGCATGTCTGATAAAATGATATGACATTCTTTCTTACTAAAATAATTTCTAGTCCATGCAGGATATAATGGTTCAAGTTTTTTAATATATATACAAAATACAGCATATAATACACAATAGTCCATAGAAGATATGCAAGCAGAAGATCAAGTCTGTGGGGCTGCGTACACTTTAAATACCCAATCATGTGCTAGAAAAGAATCAGCCTTTTCATTTTCCTGACACATGATTGGGTATTTAAAGTACCATCACTTTATTTCCTAACATACGCTGTGCAAAGTGAACAATCACTTTACTAGGGGAACAGCTTTTTGTGAACCCCTATACAATAAGTGAACCCCTATACAGTATGTATGCATTGCTTGGCACTATATCCTGTTCTTGGGCTTATTAGTGCGGCTTCTACATATAAACTAATAGGAACTTCCCCTAAACATTGACGTGTGCGAATATCTTTTTACAGTAAACCACTGGGCTCAAAAATGGGTTCTACACATGTTAGAAAGCAGTTAGATCACCACCCCAAAGGCTTTTCATATGCTACAGTATATTCGGGGTTGTAGATCTTTTTGGTAGAGTTCCCATGGACACTTGACTCAGTGCTGAACTCAGCTCAGATATACTTGCAAAGTGTGAGGTGTATTCTTCTCTGACAGAAGTGTTGCATGGCACCAATATCAACAAGAGAGATCTATTGTCTTTCTAAAGAACATGTTTGCACCCAGCGCTCAAGAACACAAAGTACAAGCAGACATCTGTAAATGTGATACTAAAGGGACATCAGATTACCTGGCCTTGATCACCTTCCTAGTGTACACCCAACTTCAACAAAAAAAAGCACATGAAAAATTAAATGATGTTTATTACTAGGCTTCATGTACACGGGACGTCTAAAAACCTCTCCTGAATGCTGGAACTTGACAGCTAGAAACCAGCGGTTAAAAACGTCCATTGTGCCACATTTACATGCTGTGTTTACATGCTGCATTTATGCACGTTTAGCCACGTTTGCATTTAGAAGCGTTTACATGGTTTGCCAAATTTGCTTTGAATCTAGGAGCCAGCTAAAAAAGTTAGGAGCCAGAAAACGCGGCCTGTCCCGCCTGGCTCGCGCACAGAAGCGAACACAAACGTGAGTAGCGCCCGCATATGTAAACGGTATTCAAACCACACATGTGAGGTATCGCCACGATCGTTAGAGCAAGAGCAATAATTCTAGCTCTAGACCTCCTCTGTAACCTGTAGAATTTTTTAAACATCGCCTATGGAGATTTTAAATGTTAAATGTTTGATGGCATTCCACGAGCGAATGCAATTTTGAAGCGTGACATGTTTGGTATCAATTTACTCAGCGTAACATTGTCTTTCACAATATAAATTTTTTATTTTTTTTTCCCAAAAAAAGTGTGCTTGTAAGACCGCTGCGCAAATATGGTGCGACAGAAAATATTGCAACGATCGCCATTTTATTCTCTAGGGTGTCAGAATAAAAAAAGATATAACATGTTTGGGGGTTCTAATTAGAGGGAAGGAGATGGCAGTGAAAAAACACATTAGAACTGCTGTTTTACTTGTAATGCCGACGGCCACCACCAGATGGCACCAGGTCACAGAAGGAAGCTTGGGCCTTCACAAGGCCGCAGCCTCAATTTCCGTCCGTCGCGGTCCCCCCGCGTTCGTGCGGTGGGGGAGGTGAGAGTGCACGGAGACACAGGATCCTTGTAGGCCGCAAAGCAGCGCCTTCAATTACCAGCGGGCGTGGGCGCCAGGTCACAATTTCTTGTCGCAATTGCGACCGGGCGCCCGGATTTTGTCGAGCCCTGTTTTTTTACATTGTAAATGGTCAGAAATGCATCTCCATTCAAAACGCCAATAAACTTCAATAAAGAAAAATTGCAGTTAAAGCAGAGTTCCACCCTAAAAACAAACCTTTTATGAACAGTTTGGCTTTAACCACTTAACCCCCGGACCATATTGCTGCCCAATGACCAGCACTTTTTGTGATTCGGCACTGCGTCGCTTTAACTGACAATTGCGCGGTTGTGCGATGTGGCTCCCAAACAAAATTGGCCTCCTTTTTTTACCACAAATAGAGCTTTCTTTTGGTGGTATTTGATCATTTCTGCGGTTTTTATTTGTTTGCGCCATAAACAAAAATAGAGCGACTATTTTGAAAAAAATGCAATATTTTTTACATTTTGCTATAATAAATATCCCCAAAAAATATATAAATTTTTTTTTTTTTCCTCAGTTTAGGCCGATATGTATTCTTCTACATATTGGTTTGCGCAAAATTTATAGCGTTTACAAAAAAGGGGTAGTTTTATGGCATTTTTATTATTTTTTTTTACTAGTAATGGCGGCGATCAGTGTTTTTTTTCAGTACTGCGACATTATGGCGGACACATCGGACAATTTTGACAAATTTTTGGGACCATTGGCATTTTTATAGCAATCAGCGCTATATAAATGCATTGGATTACTATAAAAATGCCATTGGCAGTGAAGGGGTTAACACTAGGGGACAGGGAAGGGTTTAAGTATGTTCCTGGATGTGTTCTAACTGTATGGGGGGTGGACTCACTAGGGGAAATCACTGATTTTCCATTCCCCCTAGTGGCTGCAAAAAGAGCGGACGTATTGCTACGGGCTCTCGCCCAGGCGTGCCGACCTCCCGCAGTAATATGACGGCGAGCAAGTGGTTAATGTAAAAAAATAAAATTATTAACCCCACTTTAAATAGCATTGGCTCTTATGTAGGCTGAATGTGGCTACACCCCCTAGACACAGAATACATTTTAGGTAGACTTCTGCAAAAACATTTAACTAAAAAGATGCACATTTGAAAAAATAAATATATAATGATTCTAAACATGAAGCAGATGCTACAAAATAAATGATAAATGCAAACCTAATGTATGACGAAAGATTTGAGGGAAAATTCACAGATGGTGTTAATTTAAAAAACACCCTAAGCATGGCAAAAGGACAGTCCACATTTAAAGAATGACCGACGTATCAATTTACCATATTTCAATTACATTCAAGAACACAGGTGACAGTAAAAATAGAATGGAAAGCTCTTTTTAGGGCCATTGGTATTTAAATAAATTCTCAGCTCTATGCAACTTTGTATTCTAGAGCCAAATATATGATATTGGATAGAGTGGTGAGGGATTGGAACCCTTGTCGGGCTTTTATTGCTGTCTGTATCCTTGCGAGGGAGATTTGCCTTCTAGACTTGTCCTGGTGACCTTTGTCATCGGTAATTAAAATGAATGTAAATGTCATCAGAAAAGCAATTCTCCCAATGGGTATGTTTGTTCCAGTTTCTATTAGGGATTTGGAGAACTTTCCTCTTACTTCCTGTTGTGTTTACAGGGCATGAAGGGAAGGGAAAAAAAATGATTGTGCCCCCAAGCAAAATTGTACTGGGTAACTATTGGTAGCTATCTGTATATGTCAACTGTGACATTTTAGGGGAGATTTACTAAAACTGATGTACGTGGAATAGAATCTGGTGAAATAGAATCTGGTGAAATAGTAACGGTGAAATAGTAAAGGTTTAAGCCTGGCTTCACACTAAAGGCAGGTTTTAATTTTGTGCAAGTTCAGCTTCACACGATTTCACGAAAACCCACATTTCAGTCCTACTTCGGGAGCGATTCCAGAGACATCTGTGCGGGTTCATGTACAAATGTCTAATATAATCACCCCGAAATTGCCAAAATTAGTGCAGGAACTACTTTTTGGGAATCAGTGCTGCGCCGCAAAGTCGGAGATGCACCGATTCAGACGGTGCCGTTGCCGGCAATAGTCATTCCAAAATGTCAAAACAGCCCGATGAGAATGGGGGCTTATTGTCAAAGCTTAATTGAAAAAGCTGAAGTTAGAAGTTGATCGGTTACTATGCACAGCTGCAATAGAGTGTGCGCACCAGTGTTAGTAAATCTCCCACATTGTGCTTCAGTAAACTTAACATTAAAAATGCTTAAAGCGGTAATAACCCCTCGTTTTTTTTTTCAATGAAAATAACAAACATGTTTATACTTACCTGCTCTGTGCAGGTAATACTTTTGCACAGAGCAGCCCTGAGGCGGCGTACACACGATCGGACATATCCGATGAAAACGGTCCGCGGACCATTTCCATCGGATATGTCCGATCGGGAGTTTGATCCGATGGCGTGTACACACCATCGGATCAAATTCCCCGCTGCCGGACGGCGCGGTGACGTGGCGGTGACGCGGCGGTGACGTTGACGCCGCCGCGTCACCGCCACGTCACCGCACCAGGAAGTAAAACACTTCCGCGCATGCGCCGAATCCATTCGGCAGCGGCGCGGCGGCGGTGGGGGCCGACATGTCTGCTGGTAAGTGTACTAACCAGCAGACATGTCGGGCGGACAGATTCCCACTGGATAGATTTCAAAGCTTGCTTTGAAATCTGTCGGGTGGAGAAATCTGTCCGCTAGCCCATACACACGAGCAGAGATGTCTGCTGAAACGGTCCATCGGACCGTTTTCAGCGGACATATCCCCTCGTGTGTACGCCGCCTGAGCCTCTTCTTCTGGGGTCCCCCGCTAGCGCTCCAGGCCCCTCCTATTTGGTGGGTGCCACGGACAGCCGCTTTTCCTGGGCCCCCCTGCATGCTCGCACAGACAGCGGGACTCGGCCTGCCCCCCTCTTCTGTGTCACAGCTTTTGATTGACAAGAGTGGAAGCCAATGGATTCCACTGCTTTTAATAAGTCCAACGAGGAGAGAGACAGCGGCTGTAACCGCTGAATTTATGCACAATCGCTGGATCAGATCAAGCTCAGGTGAGAAAAAGAGGGAGCTGGGGGGGAGCTGCAGCACATAAGGTTTTTTACCGTAATGTTTTCAAACCACTTTAACCTCCCTGGCGGTATGATTCTTTCAGATTTTAGGTGCTGAAAGCGGTACCATTATTTGCAAGGAAATTTGGCGTTTTATACTGTAGGCCTGTAATTCTTAGGAATAACTCACTTAAATATGACCAAACAAGAGTCTAATAGGCACCCCAGGTATGCAATTTAAAATAAATATATATATATATATATATATATATATATATATATATATATATATATATATATATATATATATATATATATATATATACATACAGTATATATATATATAAATTATAATATAATAAATAATTATAAATAATTAAAACAAATAATAATATAATTATAGTAAAAATTATTCAATAATGTAATGAAATCAAAATCACTGAAATTTGCTCAGTTGCAGAATTGTCGCTGTCATTTTTTTTGACGAATTTCCCCACAAATCGCTATCGCTAAATTCTGCAAGTAATTATAATTTATTATCGCTGTTTTCTAGCTGATCTAAAACCATTTTTGACATAAAGGGACACATTTGGTTGCTATGGACAATCTACAGTTTGCAGGGAGAAAGAACAGTTTTTATTATATAAAAGGACATGTAGGGCACTGGGCAAACCACTAGGGGCAAGGGGGTGTGTGTATTTTTTACATACAGTACTGTAATCTATAAGATTACATTGTACTGTATGTAATGTGTTTGTTTACTTTTTTGAATATGGCGCCGTTTCTCCGCCCCGTGCGTCGTAACGTCGCAGGGAACGGAGATCGACGGCACACAGGGACGCTGTGTGAATCGAGCGAGCACCCGCTCGCTCACACAGCGTGTTGGCATCGCTGGATCCAGGAACAAGGTAAGTAAACCCTGTCTGTGCACTCAGCGAGGCGAGCCCGAGTCTGACTCGGGGTTACCGATCGCAGCATGAAAATTTAACCCCGAGTCAGACTCGGGAATACCGCCTAGGGGGTTAAGTCAAAGACAGGTGTCAGTACACTACTAGGGACCAGTGTTGTAGATGAAATTTGTAGTTGTAATAGCAATAACAATAATAAACATCCTGACATTTTATCATTAGTGATGAGCGGAATACGCCATATTCGATTTTGCGATATTTCGCGAATATTTTGAAGAATATTCACGAATATTCGTTAATATCGAATATTCGTGATATTTTATAAAAAAAAAAAAAAAATTGCGAATTTTCGCTAATGCGAAATTTCGCGATTTTTTTTTTTTTTTTTTATAAAATATCACGAATATTCGATATTTACGAATATTCGGTATATTTTATAATAAAAAAATAAAGCGAAATTTCACATATGCGGTCGCGAATATTCGTTAATATCGAATATTCGTGATATTTTATAAAAAAAAAAAATTGCGAATTTTCGCTATTGCGAAATTCGCGAATGCGAAATTTCGCGAATGCGAAATTGATTGCGATTTTTTTGCGAAATTCATTGCGAACTTTATTGCGAAATTTGAAAAATACGAATATTCGAAATAGCGAATATTCGCCGCGATATTCGAGATATTCGCGAATACTCGAATATGCAATATTCGTAGCGAATATTCGCAATGCGAATATTCGTGAGCAACACTATTTATAATGTCAAAATTGTTAATGTTTTTGCACACTACTCTGTAACCCCAAAGCCTCGTACACACGCTCGTTTTTCTCGGCAAGAGCCAGCAAAAAAACGCAGAGTTAACCGAGCGTGTGTACGAGGCTTTCAGGTTTCTCATCTGGAAATCTAGCCAGAATCTCAACGAGAAAAATAGAGATCCTGCTCTCTATTTTCTCGTCAAGATTCTTGTCGGTCTGTTTCCCGACGAGAAACCCGAGAGTGTGTATACTTCCCTGTCGCTGTGGAAACCCGCGCATGCTCAAAATGACTGACGCATGCGCAGTAGCTTCCACAGCATAGGCAGAGTGAAGCAAGGTGGCGGCAACAACATCGAATGTGACAAGTGCATGCTCGTCGTACGCGATGACGTCACTGCGTTCTTGCCTTTTAAGAGAACCGCGGTTCTTTTAAAAGGTCTGTCTGTACACTCGGGCGGCAAGAGATTCTTGCCAAGAATCTCGTCGGAAAAAACGGCGGCTTTTTCCTGACGAGATTCTTCCCCGTGTGTACGAGGCCATATACAAACTTCTTTAAATCCCAACTGTGGAAATGAACACTGAGGGATGAAGACTCATTAATGTTATGGGATGAGAAATAAAATATAATACTTACCTTATGCATGGTACTGCCGGGATCTGCAGAAATTAACACTGCAAGGGTTAAAGACTCATTTACCCTAAGTCAGCCATAGATGGTTCGAATAGGCCAAGATTCGAACCATCGATTGACTTGGGTATAACTAACATGTTGTATTTTAATGGTTGGGGCAGGCACCCCCTGATGGGAGAACACAATAGCTCTGCAGGAGGGATTCTCACAGTTAGTGTTGATGGTAAATTTGGGCGATTTTCTTGCCTACAATCAGTGGTTGCAGGACAGAATATTGTATCATCTATGGCCTGCCTTACTCCTTGCTCCAGGAGACTCTGGTGCTCTTCTTTTCCTGTGTCTTTTGGCGAGCCCCTTCTGCATTGTACTTGATGACATCATTGTGAGACCCTGGTCCAAAGCATCTTATAGAAGCAGCTTTGTTGAACTGGACAGAGATGGAGGTAGCCTGCTGGAGCAAGGAGTAAGGTATTACACCTTATTCCTTATCCCCCTTGAGTAGATTATTTAACTCATGCAGTGAAATGAAGCCCCACTGCAGGGGTATGTTTTTTTATTTTTTTTTACCATTTGCAGAGTTGAGGTTTATTCTCTTTTTTAAACTTGTTTGTACAATTGCAAATTTCAGCTGTCGACTGAATTAGGCACACAGGGTTAATTTCAGAAGTTCGGAGGGCAATAAATCTAAACTGCTAAAACAGCTAAGTAAAAGCTTTCTGCTATGGCTATTGTTACACCACTGTATGCTTTGCAATAATAGATACAGCATTTTATGAGAACGCAAATTGGCCAGGTTTTATTTAAAAAATTCAAATATTTATAACATCGATTGGCACAATAGCATTTTACATCACTGGGACAAGGACAAGCATTCTTAGAAGGGTAATACAAACTTTACTCTGCATTAGAATATAATTTTATTTTTACCTTAAATCATCTTTACATTTAAAAAAAACTAAAGATCTATTAGCCACCGACCTTGGCACCTGGAAAATTTTTAGATATTTGCCTACCGATAATATGAAGTACACAGCTAAAATAAACAACATTACATTTGAAATAATAGCGCTTAGGTCTATTAAAATTCTAACATTTGTAACCTTTTATTGCTCAGCAGCAACTTACAGCTCCCACAGAGGTTGTAGATAAAGTGAAAAGTGACAGCATTGTACTTGTAACTATTTCCATACAAGATACAAATCAGAATTATCAGATTAGAGAACCCATACCTGTGAATATCTCCTGCACAATGGTGGCCCCATCAAAAAGCCATTTAGAGTCAGTTAGTCTAATGCAGAACCAGCAGTCTCTCTTAAGGAGTCAAAAAACAGCATGGGCTTGCACTGAAAACAAAAGTTCTAAAATACTTGCGTTTTTCACATATCAACTATCACATGGTGATTACAGAATATGATACCTAAATAACAAGAGTTTTCAAGTTTTGAATTTTATTATGGTGTTGAACCTTGATGCTGAACCCGAACAAGCACATGACATTGATACATTTTGGACTCGTAAAATGTTGGCTTGTGTATAAGGCTGGCCATATATTATAGAATTTTGCTTGTACAATTTCACTTTTAGAGTTACCAAAACCATATAAAATGAGGTCAAACCTAAACACGTTCTTGTATGCAATCAGGCAGGCTCTTGCACTACAGAGTTGAATGTAAATCTAAAGGAAATGTAATAAGAAAATTGTATAATGAATGGCCAGCCTAACTGTGGTTTCCTGAAACCAGTACATAGGGTATTTTTACATAATTCTAAAATGCTTGTGTTTTTCACTTGTCGACTATCATATGGTGATTACAGAATAGGATACCTACATAAACAGAGTTTGCAGGTTTTAAACTTTGTAATGGTTTTGAACCTTGAAGCTTAACCCTAACCACAATTATCATTGATAAATGCTGGACCCCCAAAAATGTTGGCTTGTGTGTCCTGCATAACTGTAGTTCAATGAAACCTATACCTAGGGCATTTTTACATAGCAAGGAAAAAAAAGTATTTATAATAAAAAAAAACTCAACAACCCTGAAGACTTACTGAATTAACCCCTAGTGGTGCTTGAATGAGCAGTTTCTGGCCTATATTTCAACTCCAGCATTTCATCCTAGTCAAGTACCAGTTTAAGCCGTCCATGGATATTAAAAAAATTACCATTTCACAATTATTGCCTAAACAAGTGTGTTTATAATGCCGAGAATGCCTCAAAGACAATAATCAACACAGTACTGCAACCCAAAATCACAGTGGTCCTTACCCAACCTGGTTGAAATCGGCAACAATAAACCTTGTAATGAACCAACTAAAAAAAAAATGCACTTGGAAAATAATAACAAATTGCAGTGAAAAATTATAAATAGTACAATAATGAGAAGCAGCGGCTCTTCTGTGAGATATTTCCCACAGACTCATATGTCAAAAAAGAGTCACACTATAAAGAAAAAATTTATAAATCAAAGAATCAAAACAAATAAAATATGGTATTACAGAAACAACATAAATGCCATGTAATCAATTGAGTAATACAAAAAAAGTGCAAATACACGGATATAGGGGCAGATTCACAGACATTTTGCTTAGCGTAGCGTATCAGAAATACACTACGCCGCCGTTTTTTACCTTGCTCTACGTGGAATTCAGGTAGATTTTCTACGGTAAACGACGGCGGCGTAGTGTATTTCTCCCGTCGCAATCCATCTGCGCGAGTAGGGGGCGTGAAACATTTAAATTAGGCGCGTTCCCGCGGCGATCGATCTGCGCATGCTCCGTTCGCAAATTTCCCGCCGTGCATTGCGCGAAATCACGTCGTGACGTCATTCGTTGTTTATGTAGCGTACTTTACGGGCGATCCACGTCCCGACGAGTTACGTAAACAAAAAATTTTTTTAAATAAATTCGAAGCGGGAACGACGGCCATACTTAACATGGGCTACGTAAAGTTAGAGCAGCAAAAAGCTGCTCTAACATTACGTATAAAAAAATAGACGAAAACGATTGCGACGCCCGCTCGTATGTTCGTGAATCCCCGTAAAAACACATTTGCATATCCCAACGCATCAAAACGACGCGAACTCCTCCCAGCGGCCGCAAATAGATGGCAGCGTAGATCCGAAGGCTTACGAAGACGTAAGCCTCTCGGATCGAAGCCCGAAGCCGGCGTATCATGGTTTGAGAATTCAAACTAGTGATACGCCGCGTGAAATTTGAAATTACTCCTGTCTAACCCCAGTTAGACAGGCGTAATTGTTTTGTGAATCTGCCCCATAGTGAAAAAGTCTTCAAATAAAAAGTTCATAGACATTGGAGACAATCCTCTTCATAAGTGTTCAGATGAGAGTAGGGAACATCCAATCACCCTTCAAGTCTCCAAATCGTGACATTACCACCTTAGTAAAGATGCAGGCTTACCAAAGTTAGTGGACTCTCTAATCAAAGACAGGACGGATGAGCATATGGCCAAACAGCCTGGCCCAGGGTATTAACAAAACTCTCTCACAAAATCCACTGAGAGGTAAGGATATGGGGTGTACTTTTCATCCTAATGGCATCCAAGCAAGGCTGCAATGAACATGAAAGTAGAAGTTTTGCATAGTGTAAACCCTTTCTATGTATTTTATAAAAAATATAGGTTGAACTTACATTTTAAAGTAGCATAAATCGTATAGAAAATTGCCGGCCGGCTAACATAGAAGTGTCCTGCACCTGTTCCAAGAAGTGTGGGATGCTTCTATATCGTTAGCTGGCAGGCATTTTTACTATGTGATTTATGCTACTTTTAACCACTTAAGACCCGGACCAAAATGCAGGTAAAGGACCTTGCCCCTTTTTGTGATTCGGCACTGCGTCGTTTTAACTGACAATTGCGCGGTCGTGCGACATGGCTCCCAAACAAAATTGGCGTCCTTTTTTCCCCCACAAATAGAGCTTTCTTTTGGTGGTATTTGATCACCTCTGCGGTTTTTATTTTTTGCGCTATTAACAAAAATAGAGCGACAATTTAAAAAAAATTCAATATTTTTTACTTTTTGCTATAATAAATATCCCCAAAAATATATAAAAAAAAATTTTTTTCCTCAGTTTAGGCCGATACGTATTCTCCTACATATTTTTGGTAAAAAAAATCACAATAAGCGTTTATCGGTTGGTTTTCGCCAAATTTATAGCGTTTACAAAATAAGGGATAGTTTTATTGCATTTTTATTATTATTTTATTATTATTATTATATTTTGTAAACACGGCTCTCCCCGTTCTTCAGCTCCAGGGATGGATCGCCGCACTGCAGCGGCGATCGGGTCGGCGAATCCCGCGGTCCCGTTCCTGGAGCTTCGGACCGGGTCACGGGAGCGCGCCCACGGCTGGGTACTAAACTCAACGTATATATACGTTGATGTGCCCAGCCGTGCCATTCTGCCGATGTATATGTGCAGTAGGCGGTCCTTAAGTGGTTAAAATGTACAGTAAGTGCAACCTATTATCTTAATAAAATAATTATAAAGGTTTTACACTATGTGGAGCTTCTCCTTTCATGTTGATCGTGGCCTCACTTGGATGCCATTGTGATTAGAAGCACAACTCTGAGGGGATTTTATGGGAGAGTCTTGTGAATACCCCGGCCAGAGTGTTTGGCCATATGCTCATCTGACCTCTCTTTGATTAGAGGGTTCACTGAATTTGGTATGCCTACATCTTTACTAAGGTGGTGGTGTCACAATTTGGAGACTTGAATGGTGATTGGATGTTCACTACTCTCATCTGAACACTTGTGAAGAGAATTGGCTCAAATTTTCATGAAAACTTTTCCACTATATTAGTGTATTTGAAATTTTGTCATACACAGGTGTTGCACAATTAATTATATGGCATTTATGTTGTTACTGTAATACCATATTTAATTTGTTTTAGATACTTTGATTTATGTATTTTTGATTATCACTGTTTTTAGCAGCTCATTTTTGACATATATCAATCACTCTCTGTCTATGTGTGCCTTTAGGTCAAATGGTTCTTGATACAGCTTCCTATACATTTGCTCTACTGATGCATCCAAGTTACTTTGTCCTCAAGGAAGAAAACTATGGGACATTATATCAAAAGACTATAAGCATCTAAGAAGGTCAGCGGTCGCTGACCTTTGCATTACAACCCTACTATGCTAGATTGATAGTCTGTATAAGGAGAAAAAAAGTAGAAATCAATACTCCTGAAAGCAACAAAGACAGAAACATTTTCCTTTCTTAACCGGGAATGAAGAGGTTAGGAGATACCTGCAGATTGTGACTGACAGCTGTGAATCTCTAACCGGCAATTGTTCCTCACAAAACTAACAAAGCCACGAGATGAAACAAACACCTTTTTTATTTGCACATACCCATTTTACAATCGAAGAAACATCTGGAGCACTGCTGTAGATAAAGTCATAATTTAGGGGCTGGGAAAAAAAGTAAAAGATTGATGAAGTCCCAAGGTATATGTATAGCCCAACTTTGAAAAGGATAACTAATAACAATAAAACCAATATGTATACATACTAAGTGTATGAAAAACTAGTAGGAGAGTGTTGTAAAATTGTGATATGTCATGCTAGAATACAGGCAGTTTATGATACAAATAAAAGGACAATAAGGTGAACATATCTTATAATAAGAAGAGCATTCATTACTCAGATGTATAACCCAACTATGAAAAGGATAACTAATGACAAGGCTAAAAAGAAACCAATATGTATACATACTTATGCCACGTACACACGATCGGACATTCCGACAACAACCGTAGAGTTGGGTTGAAAAAAAAAAAATAATAATCGAAAAATTGACTTTGGAGGCACGAAAATAATTACAAATTTATTAATAACATAAATACACATACATTTGATACATCTAAAAACCAACTAAACTATAGATGTATAAACCGTAGATTTTTTTCCGACGGATGTTGGCTCAAACTTGTCTTGCATACACACGGTCACACAAATGTTGTCGGAAATTCCGAACATCAAGAATGCGGTGACGTACAACAAGTACGACGAGCCGAGAAAAATTAAAATTCAATAGCCAGTGCGGCTCTTCTCCAAGCATGCGTAGAATATTGTGTGCGTCGGAATTGGCTACAAACGATTGGAGTTTCCGACAAGAACTTTTGTTGTCGGAAATTTTGAGAACCAGGTCTCAAACATTTGTTGTCGGAAATTCCTGACAGCAAATGTCCGATGGAGCCTACACATGGTCGGATTTTCCGACAACAAGCTCACATTTTCGAACATTTGTTGTCGGAAAGTCTGACCGTGTGTACGCGGCTTAAGTGTGTGAAAAACTAGTAGGAGAGTGTTGTGAAATTGTGATATGTCATGCTAGTATACAGGCAGTTTGTGATACATATACAAGGACAATAAGGTGAACATATCTCATAATAAGAAGAGCATTCATTACTCGGATGTATAACCCAACTATGAAAAGGAAAACGAATTATGAGGCTATAATGAAACAAATATGTATACATACTAGGTGTGTGAAGGAGAGTGTAGGAGAGTGTTGTGAAATTGTGTTATGTCATGCTAGTATACAGGCAGTTTATCATACGAGGACAATAAAGTGAACATGAACTATGAAAAGTATAACTAATAGGCTAAAATGAAACAAAAAATAGAAGGAGAGTGTGCTGAAATTGTGAAGTATGCAGGTAGTTTATGAAACATATACACGGACAATAGGGTAAACATATCTTATAAGAAGGGCATCCATTATTCAGATGCATAGCCCAATTATCAAAAGGATAACTAATAGCAAGGCTAAAATTGAACAAATATGTATACATACTAATGCCGCGTACACACAATCGGACATTCAGACAACAAAACCGTGGATTTTTTTTCGATGGATTCTTCGCTCAAACTTGTCTTGCATACACACGGTCACACAAATGTTGGCGGAAATTCCAAACGTCAAGAACGTGGTCACGTACAATACTACGACAAGCTGAAAGAAATGAAGTTCAATGATTCCGAGCATGCGTAGGATTTTTGTGCGTCAGAATTGCAAACAGACGATCGGAATTTCCAACAAGAACTTTTGTTGTCGGAAAAATTGAGAACCAGCTCTCAAACATTTGTTGTCGGAAATTCCGACAGCAAATGTCCGATGGAGCTTACACACAGTCGAAATATTCAACCAAAAGCTCACATCGAACATTTGTTGTCGGAAATTTCAACCGTGTGTACGTGGCATAAGTGTGTCAAAAAGTAGGAGGAGAGTGTGGATTAGCATATTAGGTTGAGTATCCATTATTCATATGTTAGGAAAAAAAATAGATTGATAAAATGTAAACTTAATCTGTTATTTACAATCTAACATTGTTCCTCATTTCTGCATGCTGTATGCATTGCTTTGAGCAATTCCCAACTTTATTTTACTAAGCTCTACTATGTAAAATCAAATGTTACAAAGTATAGCTGGCTGTGTGGATTTTTATCTCAAGCCCTAAATGTTTCAATTGACTGTACTGCCTTCCGGTTATATTGAAAATGTTTCCTGAGTAGCCTTTATGTTTTTAAATGAATTCACCCATTCTATTTTGTTTTGTTATCTCACTTTTGTAACTTTAAAACTCAGACGGTTATTCTGAGTTTAATGTAACAGACAAAAGTATCCCTTAAAGCAAAGTATCAACATGTACCATTCATTGCTGGAGAACAGTTGGCGAAGCAAATCATCACACAGTCTACATCCCACCTATGTCAACTGCAGAATTAAAGATTTCAAATAGTTTTTTCTCATATTGGACATGGTTACTCGGCGCTAGAAGTTATTTTACAAGCTCTCTTACAATTTTGCCTATTTTTACTGTTCAAAAAAAATTCTTCCTTTTGCACACACATTACAGGTAAGTGTAAACTTTCCACAGACTACATAATACAATTTACACATATATGAATTAGCATTTTTTTTTCAACAGGGGGAAAGCTTTGGCCCCCAGCAGCCAGTAAAAGCAACAGTTACACAAGTTATGCAAGACTGCTTATTAACATATTTCCATTTTGAGGATGCCACACAATCTGACATTTGTGTTGATGAACACTGAGACAATAAAAATATAATGTAAATTGATTAGCCTTGCTATAGAGCAGTGTTTCTCAACCCCACTCCTCAAGGGGCCCTAATGGCCCATACAAACGATCCGAATATCGGACGAAAACTATCGTCCGATGATGGATCGTACGATTTTCGGATCGTGTGTACACTACTTTCGAGAGCCGATCACGACCGTTCATCCGATATTTTTCAATCGAACATGCGCGAAAATTTTCCTCGTACGATGTCAGATCGTACGATTTTCGTTTAGTCAGTACAGCCGTCGTCCGACAATACAATACAAATACATTACAACACGTGACATAACTTCCGATTTATTTTTTTCTGTCGTACGAGAATTTTCGTGAGTTTAATAACCTATTTTACTTTACTTGCGATTATTAAGCGAAAAAAGTTGTACGATCCATCGGCCGATATTCGGATCGTGTGTATGGGCCATAACAGGTCATGTTTTCAGGCTTTCCATTATTTACCACAGCTGTTTATTCTAAAGGAAATCCTGAAAACATGACCTGTTGGGGCGCCTTGAGGACTGGAGTTGAGAAACACTGCTATAGAGACACAAAACTGATCAATAATCAGCATAGGAATATGTTAACCATTCTTATCATCTAACATACTACTAAATGTACTATTAAACAATTATACACAATAACTGTCACCTTATAGGCAGCAGTATAACAAAGAGATCATGGAGATTAAAGACTTTGCTTCAGATAGTCACAGGATCACCAACTTTTAGCCCCCACAAAATGCAATTCAGCCTCAGGAAACTTTAAAGGTAACTATAAGCAGCACTGTCACATCCAAATGTCACTATTGTCTGATATGTCACACGACTGCTGAGCTCATAGTAAAGGCTCAGCCTGGTCCCTGACAATGAAGGGGTTACCAAAATTATTTTTAAATTAGCAATGTGAATGATACCATATTCTGGAGGCAAATGTTAATGTGTGGGATGTCCATACGAATCCAAAGCATTCTGTTACTACACTATGATTCACTGGGACTGCTCCAATAGCATCAGATGAATGACAATGAGTTGCCTTTGCGTGTTTAGCTTTTGGACAGGAATAAAGCCAGCATATGAATTTCACACCTACGGCTGTTTGGAACACGGGCAATGATCCTTATATCTCTGATGAGAGCTCCATGACAGTTCCACATATATCATTTTTTTATTTGTGTAATATGCAGATATTCCACAAGTATATTCACCAAAGTCTACTGAATACAGTAAAACCTTGCATAATTCGTTCCAGAAACATGCTTGTAATCCAAAGCACTTGTATATCAAAGCATGTTTTACAGGGTATGAAAGACAAGTGAGGCACCTCTAAGTGTAGCAATATGTTATATCTTCATTAAATGTAACCATATTGCTACACTTAGAGGCTCCTCTCTTCTCTTTTATACTCAGTTGTGTCATGACATCTACTACTACTCTTATATCAAGACATCGTTTGTATACCAAGGCAAAATGTATTGAAACATTTTGCTTGTCTTGCAAAACGCTCTCTAACCAAGTTACTCTCAAACCAAGGTTTTACTGTATATATTTTATAAAACAAAAAGCCTTTCTTAAACATGTTACCAGGAAGGAACCCCTGAAATAGTTTTCAAGTCTCAGAAAACCCCAAATAAAATGATTAGACACGCAGCTGATGGTACACTAGCAATGACCTGTAGGTTGCATAGAGTTTTAAATAAAAAATAAAATAATGAATAGGGACTCCCAATCATAAAAATGAATACTAATGATGGTCAGAGAAGAAACACAGAGCGTGCCACCGCTCTCTTCTCAAGGAACCCCTAGCAACCTCTGGAGGAACCCTAGGCTTGAGAAAGGCTGGCTTTACATTGCTCTTACATTACGTTGTTTAAAAGTGTTATATATCTATATATATCTAGATATAGATCTATATCTATATATCTATATCTGTATATATATATATATATATATATATATATATATATATATATATATATAGAGAGAGAGAGAGAGAGAGAGAGAGAGAGAGAGAGAGAGAGAGAGAGAGAGAGAGAGAGAGAGAGAGAGAGAGAGAGAGATATATCTCTATCTATTTATCTATCTATCTGTATATCTATATATATATAGAGAGAGAGAGAGAGAGAGAGAGAGAGAGAGAGAGAGAGAGAGGGAGAGAGGGAGAGAGATCTATTAATCTATATATATATATATATATATATATATATATATATATATATATAGATAGATATAGATCTATCTATCTATATATATATATATATATATATAGGTCTCTCTCTCTCTCTCTCTCTATATATATATATATATACACACATATACATACCCTATGTAAAATAAAAGCAAAACAAAATGTAACAAATGCATCAACAAGCTATTCAAATAATATAAATATTTACAAAGTGTTTCATTTGATCAGGTGAACAAGCTAGGTGACTTTTTTTCCTTCTTGTTAAATGACCTCTTAGATAATTAATTGAAATGATCACATGATAACCTATGCAAGAACTCATCAGCAGCAGCTGGTGCTGGTAACACATGGCTTCATTGCCTTGTTGGAGACACAATAATCATCTGTGCATGCATGATCATTATTCTGTGCAAAACTACAAATGCCCAGAACCTTCTTAGGATTTTAATTAAGTTTGCACAAATATAATAATAAGAATTTGATTAAAGGTGAAGGCAGGCTCCTAGGTAGGTGACATGGGTAGCACAAGTAACAGTGCCTAGGTGATGGAATGGTTCTGAAGATGTAACAACAGAAGTTATTATAGCAGAATTAGAAGTCTCTGTACCTTATGATGTGAAAGAAGCAGCTGCTTGGTAATTTGGAGTGGGTCCCGATAGATGCTCCAGGGTGCAAATTCTTGCTTTATAGTCCCCTCTGTCTGTTATTAATTCCTTCCAGAGTAAAGCACAACTTCAGGAGTGCCACAGGAATCCTTCATCCCCCCCTCAGTACAGCTGATGCTGCTGCAAGCTCCCCCTCTTCTCCCTCCCACCCCTAAGAAGACATTGACAGCCCCTCTCTCCTGGCAGGATGGAGTCTCTCCAGGTGCTGGGGGGGGTGCAAAGTGACAGCACACAACTTTGTCACTTCTTTCCCTAGAAGCCAGGTGAGTGTCAGCTCCTTGCCCTAACAATTCCAGCACAGATCTTCCTCCTCTGCTCAGCCTTGCACAGACTAGACGCTGCACATCACTTTGAAAGCCACCAAGCAGTTCCTATTGCCATGTCATGAATATTTCAGCGAGTTAAACTACCCTCAGCTGATGTCATGCTAGATGACTCCACAGATCCCCCCCAGTGATGAGATGTGACAAGGAGAGAGGCAGGTGCAGGCAGCCTTCCACTGAGCATGTCACCCCCTCCCATTGATCAGAGCCTGGCTCTCATTGTCATCACCGAGTCTCTTCCCCAAATCAGAAGATCGGGAGATGCTGAAAGGTGAGAAGAACACGGGCGGCTATGGAGGTCTTAAAGCGCCCCCTTCCTACCCTACTACAAAGACATCAGCTTGTGTTACTGTATGGATCACACCGGCATCTATAGGAGCCCTATGGGGAGACTATGGGGGAGAAGACACATCGCTATTTCTATTATATGAACACGATCACTAAACAGTTGTATTCTGCTGTACTGGAATCCTAGCATGCACGAGGAATTCTTGTATTATTGCACATGCCTTTGTTTATTTTGCATTGAAGCCCAAGCTGTCCAGAGAACAGTGACATGAGTAGATGCAGACACTGACAGGGATGCTTCTAATGCTTAGTTTTTATTTATAAAGTTTAAACCTTTTTACAAAAGAAAAAAACGTATCACTGCCACTGCTCATTGCAGAATGACTTTAACCACTTAAGACCCGGACCTTTAGGCAGCTAAAGGACCTGGCCAGTTGTTGCGATTCGGCACTGCATCGCTTTAACTGACAATTGCGCGGTCGTGTGACGTGGCTTCCAAACAAAATTGGCGGCCTTTTTTTCCCTTCAAATATAGCTTTCTTTTGGTGGTATTTGATCACCTCTGCGTTTTTTATTTTTTGCGCTATAAACAAAAATAGAGCGACAATTTTGAAAAAAAAATGCACTATTTTTTACTTTTTGCTATAATAAATATCCCCCCAAAATATATAAAAAATATTTTTTTTCCTCAGTTTAGGCCGATACATATTCTTCTACCTATTCTTGGTAAAAAAAAAAAATTGCAATAAGCGTTTATCGATTAGTTAGCGCAAAATTTATAGCGTTTACAAATAGGGGATAGTTTTATTGCATTTTTTTTTTTTTTACTACTAAAAGATTTTTTTTCGTGACCGACATTATGGCACCTTTTTGGGACCATTGTCATTTTCACAGTAAAAAATGCATCAAAAATGCATTGTTTACACGATCAATGACACCGCCACAGTGAAGAAGGGGGAAGCTATGTTTACACACTGTCCTCCCCATTCTTCAGCTCACGGGACCAATCGCAAGATTTCAGCAGCGATCGGGTCCACGGGTCCCGTGGCCACGGTCACGGAGCTTCGGACCCGGTCGCGTGCACGCCCTGGCGGCACGCGCAACCCCACGGCTGGGCTTTAGAGGGCAACGTACAGATACGTGGATGTGCCCAGCCGTGCCATTCTGCCGACGTATATCGGTGTGAAGTGGTTAAAATAAATAAATAATATAAATACAAAAAAACACCTCCCATGCACTCTAGAATTTTTAACCACTTCCTTACTGGGCACCTAACCCCCGTCCCCCCCCCCCTCCCCCCCTCCTGCCCAAACCAATTTTCAGCTTTCAGCGCTGATGCACTTTGAATGACAATTGCGCAGTCATACAACGATGTACCCAAATTACATTTTTTTTTTTTTTTTCACACAAATAGAGCTTTCTTTTGGTGCCATTTAATCACCGCTGGAGTTTTTATTTTTTGTTAAAAAAAAAAAAGATGGAAAAAAAAAAAAAATCATGTTTTGTTGTTTGTTTTTCAAACAGGTAATTTTTCTCTTTCATTGATATGCGCTGATGAGGTGGCACTGATAGGCTGCACTGGTGGGCACTATTCCCATCCAACTTTAAACCTCTCCTGAACCAATTGAGAACAGAAACCCAAACATGAACTATCATGGTTCGGTTGGCTCACAGCATTCAAAATGGTCCATTTACCACAAATTCTCTACATATTTAGAACTCTACCTATCCCCATACCCAAATATTATTTCAAATCTCTACAAACACTGCTCAACCACATGGAAAGGAGCTAAACCTAGAAGCACGCATTTGAATCTTAGGAAACACAAAATAGCAGGAGGTTTGGGGAATATAAACTTTGAAGACTATCATACTGCGTCAATATTGGACCAGTTAGTTGATTGGTTCTTCCCATACCCTAAAAAACTATGGGGTAAAATCTAAACTACATCACTATTACGCCTGAATCTAAAATGGTGGCTAATGAGCACACCCTTGGGATCTACTTAACCAATGGCATTACCCCCAGTCCCCACCATGTTAGTCTCAGCCAATGTATGGTGCAGACTAACCCAAAACAGCCCAGGAAGTCACAGCGACCCTCCCATTCCAGTTCTGATCAAATCTCTCCAGCATATCTCACCTTACTTACCCATGACCCAATGGTCTGAACATGGCATAAAATCTATACAAGACATGCTACAGGGTACTTGTCAAAATCTTTCTCCCTCCTTCAATGCAAATTTAACCTACCCCATATGGACCTCTTCACATACTTCCACATCAAACATTACCTTAAGCGGACCCATCTTCCTCTCTACACATGTCATGCCACAGAGAGGGAATACCCAACTTCCTCTACTTCCAAGAAGGGAGGGATATCTATATTTTGCAATATCCTACACCAAAAACTTCACCTTACTAAAACGCCTCCCCACGGACACTGGGAAAACAACCTGGGAATGACATATATGGACCATCAATGGAAACAAGCACTACAGTCAATATATAAAGCTACAAAATGCTCCGCTCCCTCAGGTGGTATTTGACCCCCTCAAAGCTTGCTTCATTCAATTCAAACATTCTGGAAATGCAAATGTATCCAGAACTATTGGAATATAATTTTTCAGACAATATCAGACATATCTCGCCAACATAATCCCCCTACACCTGGGCTGGTGATTTTAAACCCAAATATTGATTCGGTACCACAACCATTCAGACATGCGACGACCCACATCGTACTAGCTGCCAGACTGTGTCTAACAAGACTGTGAAAACTGTCAAGATCCCAACCGTTGAACAGTTTCTTGAAATGGTGAACCTCTATTATAGCTACGAAAAGATGATGACTTCAAGCGGGGGTTCCCCAGATAAAGCAATGAGAAAGTGAGAATCTTGGGTGCAATGGCCTGGAGTAGCAAACTTCTTATAACTATTTGGAATTGTTTTTTCTCTTGGTATAGTAGCAAGACAGACCATATACTTTTGTACTGTATAGAATATATGTTATAGAACACAGGTGTCAAACACAAGGCCCGCGGGCCGAATCAGGCCCCCCAGGTCATTTCATGTGGCCCTCGCACCTCTCTTGCAGCTGCAGGAGAACTCCAGACCTCCTCTGGTCCTCCTCCAGACCCTTACTTTCTGATTTCAAGCAATGCATCCAGCTTCTTCCCAGAAGGAGCATAAGGAAAGGGGGGGGGGGGTACACTGTGATATAAGAAAGAGTGGGGAACTCAACTTCTGATGGTGAGGTGGCTCTTGACATCGAATGTAAGGGGAGGGGATGCGCTGGACATCTAATCTTACAGATACAATTGGCCATTTTGAGGGCTATCATTCAATCAATTGAGTTTGATACACCCGTTATAGAATATACACAGTTTCAATACCCTTCCCCAAGTAACAAAATAGTTCCCATTGCGGTTCCCGGGTTAGTGCTACACAAGTTTTGTAAGTAACATATATTGATATCTAACATGCAAAATATTGATCCAAGTTTTCTATTAGTTCGTATAACAAATCTTAAATAACCTGTTTATACAATATCGTATGTATTGTTGTACAATGTTCACATTGTATTTGCTGGAATTTATTGTAAAAATAATAAAAATTATTGAAACACAAATACCACTGTGCAACCTGGACTACAAGGAACAGGAGAAGAAAAAACTGCCACTGCTTTGAAGAGTGCCAGTTCCCCGAAACGCGTAGGCTGCTATTGTCATCTGCACATTTGTGGAATTTGGAAAGCAAATCTGTTCTTATTGTTATGCCATCTATTTTAATAGACTTGTAAGTGTTTTACTTCACCCGCTAATAAAGTGTTGGGGATAATGTGCTAGGTGTTTGCACCCTCTTTGTTTCTTTCAAGCAATCTCACACATATTACATACGACTTAGGCCATCTATAGACAGTTCGAATCTCGGCCGGTTCAGCAGAAACTGGCCAAGATTCGGACCATGTATAGGCAGGCTGAATGCACTAAGTTGATCGATTGATCAGCTTGGGTATAAACAGCCTGACGGATTTCATTTGCCATGATGGCTGGTGGCTACTATAGCCGCTGGCAATAATCACGGTCTTCTCCCAGTGGGGAAAGCTTCCCCACCATGAGAAGACAATGGCCCGGATTCAGGTAGAGCGGCGCATCTTTGTGCGGGCGTAGCGTATCTACTTTACGCTACGCCGGCGCAGCATTGAGAGGCAAGCATGATATTCAGAAAGAATATGCGCTCAACGTTGTGCCGGCGTAGCGAATAGTTGTCGGAGTAAGCCGACGTAAGCCAAAGTAGGTGGAAGTGGGCTGGAAGTGGGCGTGATATATTATAATGAAGCGTGACCCCATGCAAATGATGAGCTGAGCTTCAAAAAACTAACTGCGCATGTGTCGGCTCTTGGACGCATCCCAGTGCGCATGCTCACAGTTATGTTGAAATAGCTGCCTAATATACGCCTAAGACGTGAACGTAACCTACGCACAGCCCTATTCTCGTAGTACTATGTAAACGGCGTATGAGATGTAAAATTCGACGGCGTCGTTCCCTGGCCCATACCTTTGCATTACTTGTGCCTCATATAGAAGGGGTAACTTTACATTGGACGTATGCCTTACGTAAACGGCGTAGATTACAGCGACGGGCGCAAGTACGTTTGTAAATCGGCGTGTCTTGCTCATTTAAATATTCGACGCGTAAATCTATGGAAGCGCCCCTTGCGGGCCAGCGTAAATATGCGCCCACGATTCGACGGCGTAGGATACTTACGTCGGTTGGATTAAGCCAAAATTGAGGCGTATCTAATTTCAAAAATAAGGCGCATAGATACGATAGCGCATCCGTGGACTTACGCGGCGCATCAGAAGATACGTCGGTGTAAGTCCTATCTGAATCCGGGCCAATGTCTCACCAGGAAGGATTCCCTTGTCAGCACTGTCTGTGTAACCCATGGTTGCAGGAAAGAAATTTGCACCATCTATGGCCGGTCTTACAATGTCTAGTTATGGCCTGTACACCCAACCTGAAAAAATCGTACTAAAAATACAGCTTTCGCAGCAATCTTACGATAATGGTAACCCTAGTACAGAGTTTTCAATACCCGATCACGACAGTTTATCTGAATTCCGATCGGACAAGCGAAAATAACAGATCGTACAATTTTCTTTAATCAGTACAGTTGTTGTCCGAAAATACAATACAAATACACTACAACACATGACATCACTTCTGATTTTTTATTCTGTCGTACAAGAACTTTTGCAACTTTAGTAAACACTTCAGGTTCGATATATACGACCAACATGCAAAAAAAAAAAAACAGACGATTTGTCATCCAATTTTTGAGATCATGTGTACGGAGTATTACAGGGCATCCAACTGGAAGAGAGGAAGACAAAACAAGTGATGTACTAAAGTGTGCTGTTCACAGTCTGCAATTGTTTTGCTTCAGTGCATCTATTGTTCTTCCCAAAAGGAAACAAAAAATACACTTTGATGGATGTAATAGGCTGAATATTCATTTTTACAGATAAAGATGTACCTGTAAATATGTGATTGTTAACAATTTGAAGTTCTCAGCATTGATGACATTTTCAGTGTGATAATAAAGAATACAGGATAATCAAAAAAATTACAGGATAAATGTCTGGTAATAAAGGTAATAAAATGAGCCTTATGGTAGAACAGGAAACACAAAAATAAAATTTGCTACACATAACCTTTAGCATAGACAGGGCAACCTAGTCATATCTGTGGATTGTATAAATTGTATTAGCACACCTACAGTATGTAAATCATTAGACTGTTACAATAATTTTTATACATCTGAAATGGGAATGAAATGTATTCCCTTTTTTAACCACTTCAGCCCCGATTCGGCTGCTCAATGACCAGGCCATTTTTTTGTGATTCGGCACTGTGTTGCTTTAACTGACAATTGCGCGTGACCCTGTACCTAAACAAAATTAATGTCGCTTTTTTCCTAAAAATAGAACTTCTGTTTTGGTGGTATGTGATCACATGTGTGTTTTTTTTTATTTTTGTGCTATAAACAAAAGAATAGCGACAATTAAAAAAAAAAAAAAACACAATATCTTTTACTTTTGCAATAATAAATATCCCCCAAAAAAATAAAACATTTTCCTAATTTCAGGCCGATAAGTATTCTTCTACATATTTTTGGTAAAAAAAAATAATCGCAAAAAGCGTATATTGATTGGTTTGCGCAAAAGTTATAGCGTCTACAAAACAGTGGATCTATGGCATTTTTATTATAATTTTTTATACTAGTAATGGCGGTTATCTGCGATATTGCGGTAGACAGATCGGACACTTTTGACACATTTTTGGACCAGTAACAATTATGCAGCCATCAGTGCTATAAAAATGCACTAATTACTGTGTAAATGTCACTGGCAGGGAATGGGTTAACACTAGGTGGCGATCAAGGGGTTAAATGTGTTCCCTCATTTGTGTTCTAACTGTTGGGGGGATTGGACTGACTAGGAGAGATCAGTATGAACACACGCAGGGGCGGACTGACCATTTGGGTACTCGGGCACTGCCCAAGGGCCCCATGCCACTAGGGGGCCCCATCAGGGTTGCCAGCCTCAGTAAAACCAGGGATAGTATGTAAAAATCTGTGTATTCTGTGTGTATGTATACTGTGCATATTGTGTGTCTCTGTGTGTATACTATGTGGGCTTAATCTATTGCCTGGGGGGCCTCATAATATTCTATTGCCAGGGGGCCCCATAATCTCCTATCGCCAGGGGGCCCCATGAGTTGTCAGTCCGTCCCTGAACACACGACCAGTCTCCTCTCCCCTAAAAGAACAGGGATCTGTGTGTTTGGCCCCCTAGTGGTACAACAGCTGCAACAGCATCTAGATACCCACAAGCTACTTGATCCATTTCAATCGGGATTCCGGCCCGGACACGGGACGGAAACTGCATTGCTCAAGATATGGGACGACGCTCTCGAGGCCGCAGACGAAGGAGAATCTTGTCTTCTGGTTCTGTTGGACCTAAGTGCAGCCTTCGATACAGTAGACCACAAGCTTTTATTGACTCGGCTAGCTGAAGTAGCCAGAGTCACAGAAGGCGATTTATCTTGGTTCTCCTCTTTTTTGGAGAACCGATCGCAAATTGTGAAGTTGGGACCTTTCACTTCTGAGAAACGCACATTATCGTGCGGTGTCCCTCAAGGATCCCCGCTGTCACCGGTGTTATTCAACATCTATCTTCGTCCGCTTTTTGAAATCATCAGCAGCCAAAAACTGCTTTACCACTCATATGCAGACGACACGCAACTGTATTTCTGCATTTTCAACAAAAAGGATCACCACCTCAATCTAGAGACATGCCTCTCTTTGATAGAGGACTGGATGACAAAGAGTTATCTTAAACTCAACGGAGCGAAAACGGAACTTCTCCTGTTTAACGTCAAGCGCATGAATCAACCTTCAACAGCATGGACACCCCCGCCCATTCTGGGCAAAATCATCACCCCTAGCGCCAAAGTCAAAAGTCTTGGGGTAATTTTTGACTCCTACATGACAATGGATGCACAAATAGGGTCAGTAGTCAGCGGATCTCACCATCTGCTGTGCCTACTACGCAGACTTACTCCTTTCATCCCCAAAGAAGACTTAGCGGTCGTGGTAGGAGCAATTGTTAACTCCAGACTGGACTATGCAAATGCCCTTTACCTCGGACTCCCCAAGTACCAAATCGCACGTCTGCAGGTCGTTCAAAACACGGCTGCTCGACTTGTGACTGGGAAAAAAACCCTGGGAATCAATCTCACCTTCACTGAGATCCCTTCACTGGTTAGCAGTAAAAGACAGAATCACTTTTAAAGCACTCTGTCTAACGCATAGATGTATCCATGGGAATGCTCCCCATTATCTATGCGAAAAAATAAAAGTTCATAATCCCAATCGCGTTCTGCGATCCACCAATCAAAACCTACTCCAGGCGCCGAAAACAAACTACAAGTCCAAAGGAGACAGAAGATTCGCGGTCCAAGGTCCCAGACTATGGAACGCTTTACCAACCAGCATTCGGTTGGAGGAGAATCACTTAGCATTCAGGAGAAAGATTAAAACTCATCTCTTTTGATACCAAAAGAGATAGGAACAACGAGCGCCCAGAGGCGATTTGGTTCGCATGTGCCGCGCTATATAAGTTTTCATTCATTCATTCACTCATTCATTCATTCAGTGGCCAAAAGGCAAAGCAACGCAAGTTAATGTTGCTTTGCCCAGGGGAGCCAACCTTCCGAAATAAAACTGCGGCGGCTGGTCCGGAAGCAGTTAAGAAATCTTGTTTCGAGAGAAATAAAAGGACTGCAAATACTTATTTTAACAATGTTTCTTGGCCATCTTGCTGATTTCAAAACTTTTTTGAGCCACTGCTTCAGGAAAGGTATGCAGTTCAGAAAAATATAAAGTAAAGTCAGAAATCCTTATCTGTATACCTAATCTGGGTTTAAAAAAAAAAACGATTGAAATAAGATCAGCATGACAATCAAGCAGACAACATTTACAGAATGAGAGGCCAAGAATGGCACTAAAAAAAAAAAGAATAATCCCAGTGCTAAACTTGTGTTTTGACTCAGGATCAGCACAATGGACAGCTCATCGTATTACATAACGCCTTATACATTATTTTTCAGCCACTGAAATTATTTTATTTATTTTTTTGTTCTTTCACTAGCTGCTGCCAAATATTCACTTTGTAGACCTTGAAATAGTTGTCTTCTAAATATCATGAACAAAAAATACTTGAATTGGTGAAATTCCAGTAAAAAAGGAAAAATAAGGTTGACTATTATTGTCTTAAGTTGAAATTTCACCCTCTCAATCAACACTGACTACTTTTAAACATTGTGCAACAGGCATTAGTAAATAGATCGGAAAGTATGTCATATTTACTTGTTTTAAACTTTTTTTTACATTTCTTCTGTTACTTCCTGGTTTCCAGGCAGTGGCGGTATTTTCATAGTCGCAGCAGTCGCGGTTGCGACTGGGCCCTGTGGTTTAGCCAAGTCGGGGGGGCCCGGTCGCCGCCTGTTTGAGGGGCCCGCCCACCGCCTGCCAGTGTGTGAGTAGCCGTTCCGCCGCGGGGATCGGGTGCCGACAAGGCACTGACAATGAATGCAGGGACGGCATCGCAGCAACCCCCCCAAGACCCGGCATCTCACCCTGCACCTCTGGCTGGCAGTTTAGAGTGCAGCTCTATGGTGCCTGTGTGGGCAGCGTGCTGCGTGATCTCCCTCAGTCCCTGGGGCTTGTAGTACTCGAGTGTCAGTGAGTGAATACAGAGAGGGGAGGGGCCTCTGACCCGGGCAGGTATCAGTTTCACTTTCCCTCTGCTTGCACACTGTTGTTGATGCCCGGGTCAGAGGCCCCTCCCCCTCTGCTGTATACATGATTCGGATTTCGGAGAACTACAAGCCCCAGTGAGATCCTCCTGCCTGTGGACACCATAGAGCTGCAAATCGCCACCTCCACCAGCCAGGTACAGGGGGAGTCAGCTGTTGGGGACCCTGATGTAAGAGGGGGGGGGCTCTGGGGACACTAATGTAAGAGAGGGGGGGCTTCTGGGGACACTAATGTAAGAGGGGGGGCTTCTGGGGACACTAATGTAAGAGGGGGGCTTCTGGGGACACTAATGTAAGAGGGGGGCTTCTGGGGACACTAATGTAAAAGGGGGGGGGGCTTCTGGGGACACTAATGTAAGAGGGGGGCTTCTGGGGACACTAATTGAAAGGGGGGCTTCTGGGCACACTAATGTAAGGGGGGGCTTCTGGGGACACTAATGTAAGAGGGGGGGCTTCTGGGGACACTAATGTAAGGGGGGGCTTCTGGGGACAATAATGTAAGGGAGGGGGCCCTGATGTAGGGGGAGACTCTCTAGGGACCCTGGTGTAGGGGGGGCTCTCTGGGGACCCTAATGTAAGGGGAGACTCTCTGGGCCCGGGGACCCTGATGTAGGGGGAGACTCTCTGGTGACCCTGGTTTAAGGGGAGACTCTCTAGGGACCCTGGTGTAAGGGGAGACTCTCTGGAGACCCTGGTGTAAGGGGGGCTCTCTGGGGACCCTGATGTATGGGGAGACTCTCTGAGGACCCTGTTGTAAGGTGGGGTTCTCTGGGGACACTAATGTAAGAGGGGAGACTCTCTGGAGACACTAATGTAAGAGGGGAGGCTCCCTGGGGACCCTGGTATAAGGGGGGCTCTCTGGGAATCCTGATGTAGGGGGAGACTCTCTGGGGACCCTGATGTAGGGGGAGACTCTCTGGGGAGACTCTCTGGGGACCCTGATGTAGGGGGAGACTCTCTGGGGACCCTGGTATAAGGGGGGCTCTCTGGGAATCCTGTTGTAGGGGGAGACTCTCTGGGGACCCTGGTGTAGGGGGAGACTCTCTGGGGACCCTGGTGTAAGGGGAGACTCTCTGGGGACCCTGATGTAGGGGGAGACTCTCTGGGGACCCTGGTATAAGGGGGGCTCTCTGGGAATCCTGATGTAGGGGGAGACTCTCTGGGGACCCTGATGTAGGGGGAGACTCTCTGGGGACCCTGGTGTAGGGGGGGCTCTCTGGGGATCCTGATGTAGGGGGAGACTCTCTGGGGACACTAATGTAAGGGGGGCTCTCTGGGGACAATAATGTAAGGGGGGCCCTCTGGGGACCCTGATGTAAGGAAAGGGCTCTCTGGGGAAACTAATGTAAGAGGGGAGGCTCTCTGGGGACACTAATGTAAGAGGGGAGACTCTCTGGGGACACTAATGTAAGAGGAGAGGCTCTCTGGGGACCCTGATGTAAGGAGGGACTTCCTTGGGACACTAATGTAGGAGGGGAGGCTCTCTGGGGACACTAATGTAAGGGGAGGTTCTTTGGGGACACTAATGTAAGGGGAGGTTCTTTGGGGACACTAATGTAAGGGGAGGTTCTCTGGGGACCCTGATGTAAGGGGAGGTTCTCTGGGGACCCTGATGTAAGGGGAGGTTCTCTGGGGACCCTGATGTAAGGGGAGGTTCTCTGGGGACCCTGATGTAAGGGGAGGTTCTCTGGGGACCCTGATGTAAGGGAAGGTTCTCTGGGGGCCCTGATGTAGGGGAAGGTTCTCTGGGGGCCCTGATGTAGGGGAAGGTTCTCTGGGGGCCCTGATGTAGGGGGAGACTCTCTGGGGACCCTGGTGTAAGGGGAGACTCTCTGGGGACCCTGGTGTAAGGGGGGCTTTCTGGGGACCTTGATGTAGGGGGAGACTCTCTGGGGACCCTGATGTAGGGGGAGACTCTCTGGGGACCCTGGTGTAAGGGGAGACTCTCTGGGGACCCTGGTGTAAGAGGGGCTCTCTGGGGACCCTGATGTAAGGGAAGACTCTCTGAGGACCCTGTTGTAAGGTGGGGCTCTCTGGGGACACTAATGTAAGAGGGGAGGCTCTCTGGGGACACTAATGTAAGAGGGGAGGCTTTCTGGGGACCCTGATGTAAGGAGGGACTTTCTGGGGACACTAATGTAGGAGGGGAGACTCTCTGGGGACACTAATGTAAGAGGGGAGGCTCTCTGGGGACCCTGATGTAAGGAGGGACTTCCTTGGGACACTAATGTAAGAGGGGAGACTCTGGGGACACTAATGTAGGAGGGGAGGTTCTTTGGGGACACTAATGTAAGGGGAGGTTCTTTGGGGACACTAATGTAAGGGGAGGTTCTCTGGGGACACTAATGTAAGGGGAGGTTCTCTGGGGACCCTAATGTAAGGGGAGGTTCTCTGGGGACCCTGATGTAAGGGGAGGTTCTCTGGGGACCCTGATGTAAGGGGAGGTTCTCTGGGGACCCTGATGTAAGGGGAGGTTCTCTGGGGACCCTGATGTAAGGGGAGGTTCTCTGGGGACCCTGATGTAAGGGGAGGTTCTCTGGGGACCCTGATGTAAGGGGAGGTTCTCTGGGGACCCTGATGTAAGGGGAGGTTCTCTGGGGACCCTGATGTAAGGGGAGGTTCTCTGGGGACCCTGATGTAGGGGAAGGCTCTCTGGGGACCCTGATGTAAGTAGGAAGGCTCTCTGGGGACCCTGATGTGAGGGGGGCTCTCTAGGGAGTCCCCCTATGTGATGGTGTGTGTGTGTGGGGGGGGGTGGCATTGAAGGACCTGGCCTTGGGGCAGCAAAGGGAATAAATCTGGGCCTGGGCAGAGGCAGCGCTGAGACTGAGGGCTGACACCAATGAGAGAAGGCGGGGGAGGAACTTTCCGCTCTGCGTGGAGTACCTATACCGTCTACCCATGAGACAAGAAGGCATCCTGGCGGGAGATTAGAAGGCACAGTGATGGTGACCGTAACTGATCGAACGGAATTCCCAGGGATTCGATTGATTAACAGTAAGTGACATTTTTTCAGACCTGAGCAATCGATGCCAACCTCCACCACCTGTGCCTCTTACTGATCCCATCCCCCCCACCACTGATCTCATCCCTATCCCCCCATTACTTCTACAACAGAGGTGATGGGGGCGATAGGGCTGAGATCAGTGGTGGGAGGATGGGATCAGTAATAGGCACAGGTGGTGGTGGGAGAGGATGGCACCAACACTGCCGCTGCAGCCACCCCCTCAAGTGCCACTGCTGGTACTTGAGGGGGGGTGGTAGTGGTGATGGTGGTACTTGAGGGGGGTGACAGTGGTGATGCCATCCTCTCCCGCCACCATCCGTGCCTCTTACTGATCCCATCCCCCTACAGCCGCACCACTGATCTCATCCCTATCCCCCTATTACTTCTACAACAGAGGTGGTGGGGGGATAGTGATGAGATCAGTAAGAGGCACAGGTGGTGGTGGGAGAGGATGGCACTGCCACTGCAGCCACCCCCCTCGAGTGAAATCAGAAACAGAATTGTTTTACTTTGTTGTACAGTGTAAAACAATTAAGTATCAAAATCAGCCTTTTCAGGGGGGGGGGGGGCCTTCATGATTTATTGCACCGGGGCCCTGAAGTCTCTAGTTACGCCTCTGTTTCCAGGCCTGGACAAATTGTGTCATATATCCCAGGAGTCTTCAGGAGAGGAGGGGTTTTCTCAGTTAAGCACACCCTGCTGCCTGCATGCATGACCTATGGGCAGGTGGATTCCAGGAAGTATATACTACATGAATCATCTGCCCTTACTCAAAATGGCCATGGATAGAAATGCGGGGGGTGGGTATTAAAGTGATTTCTCAGTAAAATAAAGGATAGAGACATGAATGGATAGAGGAGTTTGCTTTGAATAATAAAAATGAATTAAATAGCATGTTTTGTGGTAGCTGTAGATCACAACCCACAGACTGTACACATCTAAAAAAAAGTCAAATACTTTTGTAAATTAACCACTTAATTACCGGACCAATATGCTGCTAAATGCCCAGAGGCGTTTTTTACAATTCGGCACTGCGTCGTTTTAACAGACAATTGCGCGGTCGTGCGACGTGGCTCCCAAACAAAATTTGCGTCATTTTCTTCCCACAAATAGAGCTTTCTTTTGATGGTATTTGATCGCCTCTGCGATTTTTATTTTTTGCGCTATATACAAAAATAAAGTGACATTTAAAAAAAATATATATATTTTTTACTTTTTGTTATAATAAAAAATGAATAAACTACATTTTAGTCAAACATTTAGGCCAAAATTTATTCAGCCACATGTCTTTAGTAAAAAAAAAAAAAATCGCAATAAAAAAAATAGCTACCTAGCGGCAACAGTAAAACTAATACAGCGATCAGAAAAATGATCGCTTAGTGACACTGGCAATAGGGAGTGAAAGGTTAACTAGGGCAGTGATCAAGGGGTTAAAACTTTATTAGGGGGGGTACGGGGGCTACCCTGGACCTAACACTAACTGCCTGTCACACTGCCTGTCACACTGACACTAAATGCAGTGAACAGTACATATATGATCACTGCATTCAGTGACACTGTGACAGGGGGGTGGGGGGGGGTGATCGCAAGGGGTTAATGTGCCTACATGTCCTGGTGTCAGTGTAGTGTTGTGCAGACTCACTGTGTGATGTCTTCTCTCCTCAGCGGCGGTTGAAAATAACGCCGAGAGGAGAGATTACATCACTTCCCCCTTCCTGTGTTTACACAGGCAGAGAAAGTGACATGCAGGGGGAGGACGCGCAGTGGCTGGGAGTGATCCGGAGGGGGCAGACAAAAACGAACAGCCACCCCCTTGTCACCAATCGCTCCCACAGCCACGGGGACCGCTGCAGGTATATGTACTTGCGGCGGTCCTTAAGTGGTTAAGGCCTCTGTTGATGGGGCTTTGTTCTCTCAAGAGGGCTTTGCATTCCCATAGGAGTATATGGCAAGTCAGGGGAAGTTTAACTGCAGTTGAAAGGCACCTGTAAATTCTTAGACCCCACTGATGACACAAACCCAAAGTCCATCGACACGGGCCTTTAATGAGGTGAGAACCATTTCAATTCCTCTAAAAGGGACATACACATTACATGGCAAGTCTTCTGACAATCTATACCTGTAGAATGCCGGCAAAAGATTCTTTACCACTTAAGACCCGGACCAATACGCTGGTAAATGACCCAAGGTGTTTTTGCGATTCGGCACTGCGTCGCTTTAACAGACAATTGCGCGGTCGTGCGACGTGGCTCCCAAACAAAATTTGCGTCCTTTTCTTCCCACAAATAGAGCTTTCTTTTGGTGGTATTTGATCACCTCTGCGATTTTTATTTTTTGCGCTATATACAAAAATAGAGCTACATTTTTGAAAAAAAAACACTATTTTTTACTTTTTGTTAAAAAAAAATCAAATAAACTAAATTTTAGTCAAACATTTAGGCCAAAATTTATTTAGCCACATGTCTTTAGTAAAAAAAAAAAAAAATCGCAATAAAAAAAAATAGCTACCTAGCGGGAACAGCGACACTAATACAGCGATCAGAAAAATGATCGCTTAGTGACGCTGGCAATAGGGAGTGAAAGGGTTAACTAGGGCGGTGATCAGGGGGTTAAAACTTTATTAGGGGGGGTGGGGGGGCTATCCTGAACCTAACACTAACTGTTTTTTACACTGCCTGTCACACTGACACTAAATGCAGTGATTAGATCACTGCATTCAGTGACACTGTGACAGGGGGGGCGATCACAAGGGGTTAATATGCCTATGTGAGTGTGTGTCAGTGTTGTGTTGGTGCACACTTACTTGTGATGTCTTCTCTCATCAGCAGCGCTGGGAAACAGCGCTGCGATGAGAGGTGACATAATTTCCTCCTTCCTGTGTAAACACAGGAGGAGGAACTGACAGGATGGGAGCGCGCTCCCATTGGCTGGGAGCGATCGCGGGGGGCGGGTAAGCGCCGACATCCGCCTGCTGATCCCGGATTGCTCCCGGAGCCAGGGGGACCCCCGCACGCTGCGGAGGGGGTCCCGATGGGACCCCAGAACCGCACTTAGGCGGGGACGTTAATTTACGCCCTTGTGCCTGTACGTGCCATTCTGTGGCCGTATATGTGCGTGCGGGGGTCCTTAAGTGGTTAAAGGAAATAGTGGCCAGCCAGGATAAAAAATGTATTAAAGGTTCGTGCATTACAAATATATTGTACATTTGCATCGGTCCCTGCCCACAAGAGGCTTAAAATCTAAGGTTGCTAACTCATACTCATACCTTTACATACTAGGGCGATTTAGAGATGTGCAAATTAACCTACCCAGAGGAAACCCGCACAGGGAGAACATGGATGGGATTAAAATCAACAGTGTGACCAGGCAGAAGTGCTAACCACTAGGTCGCTGTGTAAAAATCATACATTGTGCCTATATATTGTATTTTTTTGGGGTCACTAAAGATGCTGTGTAAACATTTTGCCCATCATAGATTGTTTAGCTCAGGGTTTCCCAACCTTTCTTCCAGTTAGGGTGCCCTTGAAAAGTATTTTTAGTCTTGAGGCACCCAGGTCTAAAGCCGCATAGACACAACGCTTTTTTAATGGTCTAGAAAGTTTCAACCCGATCAATAAAACGGCCTTGCCTACACACGATAGTGAAAAAAAAAGCTCTAGAAAAGCGCGGTGACGTACAACACGTACAACGACACTATATAGGGGAAGTTCCATTCGGATGACGGCACCCTTGGGGCTGCTTTAGCTGATTTTGTGTTAGTAAAAGCCGATTCGCGATTTTCAGTCTGTTACTGCGTGATGAATGTGCGTACTCCATTATGAACGGTAGTTTTACCAGAACGAGCGCTCCCGTATCATAACTTGCTTGCGCAGGTTTTTCACATCGTTAAAGCCCACACACGACCATTTTTTACAACCTTAAAACCGACAATGTCCATTTTTTAGATCGTTTTTAAGGTCCATTTTTTAGATCGTAGAAAATGCTCTGGAGCCCACACACAATCGTTTTTAATGACATTAAAAAAAACTTCATTTTTTAGAACCCGAAAAACAGTCATGTGTGAGGCATGGTTCAGATTAGTGTGTTGGGGAACACTGAAACGCACTGCTCATTAGAAAATGCGTAGGGGTGTCATTAATTCTTAGACCTCGAGCATGCTGGGCGTTATAAAAAATCCAGTAACATTAGCTGTAGAAAGCTGTAGCTGTAGAGTGTGTTTTTCAGCATTTTCGTAGCAGCGTTTTTTTTTTTAGCTGTAGCATTTAAGAAATAAAATATATACACACATATATATATATAATGTAAGAGGTTAGCTCGGTAGCGGGTGTGTGTGACCCCCTGGGTGGGTTCACTAGACACTGAAGTATACAGAGAGGCAGTTGAGGATGGTTGAAAAACAAAGATTATGGTTTATTCTTCCATATTGCTGGAAACAAGTGCAAGCATCCAAACAGCATAAACAAAACAAAACACAAAATAAGCCCTGGCCACTTGGGGCGTCTACCTTCACCACACAGGAACCTATCTATGGAGTCTGGCACAGCCTACTGCTGGGGAGACACTGCTGGTCATACAGCAGAAAAATAATAGTCTTTTTGATTTTTATCACACAGAAAAATCAACAACCACCTCACCTTCAGAAATCTTTCCCAGCTCACTGCTCTCCTTAACTCAAAAAGCCTCAGGATGCAGCAATCAGTAGTCATCCTCTGGATGACTTATAGAGGCCTTAACTGCCTCATACTAAACAGCTGAAGTTTTCCAACGCACTAAACCTTTCGGGCTACCTCTGTAGCCGACACCTGATAGTAATTGGTGAATTGTCTAAACAAGGCAGAAATGTATCTCCCGTCTGTGACAATACCCACAGATTTGCCTGACTTCCTATCACAATATATATATATATATATATATATATACTCCCATAATCCCAAGCTTCAAAATTAGAATAGCCAAATATTTTAGAATATTTAGAGTTTTTAACCCCTTCAATACAGGGCTTTTATACCCACCTCCATACCGGGCCTATTCTGGCACTTCTCTCCTACATGTACAAATAATCATTCTTTTGCTAGAAAATTACTCAGAACCCTCATATATATATATATATGTTTTTTTAGCAGACACCCTAGGGAATAAAGTGGCAGTCATTGCACAGTATTTGCACAATCATTTTTCAAACACCTTTTTTTTTAAAGTTAGCCCAAATTTTTTGTAAAATATGAAAGATGATGTTACGCTGAGTAAATAGATACCTAACATGTCATGCTTTAAAATTGCGCACACTCAAGGAATGGCGTCAAACTTCATTAGAATTGTTGCACATGCTCTAACGCACACGGCGATACCTCACATATGTGGTTTGAAAGACATTTACGTACGTGGGCGGGACTTGCATGTGTGTTCGCTTATGAGTGCGAGCTACCAGGGACAGGGGCGTTTAAAAAAAATATATATTATTTATTTACACTTTTTTTTTAATTTTTATTTTTTTGATCACTTTTATTCCTATTACAAGGAATGTAAACATCCCTTGTAACAGGAAGTGTGTGACAGGTCCTCTTTATGAAGAGATGCGGGGTCAATAAGACCCCACATCTCTCCTCCAGGCTGGAAAGCATGAGATCGTGAAAAAAAATTCACCAATCTCATGCTTACTAGCCGCAATAGCGGCTTTGTTTACTTCCGGGTACTCGGGCGTGACGTCATCACATCATATCGCCCGGGCCTCCAACGGTCTTTTGGTCACCAGTCATCTCTATGCCTCCCATCTGGCACTGGACGATTCTTTCTCCGGGCCCCCAATGGCACGGGAGAGCCTATATGAACGATCAATCGGTGGAACCGCCGCTATAATTGTTCTTATGGTGCGCAGAATCACCGCCGGCAAACAATATCTGAATGATGCCTCCAGCTGCAGGCATCATTCAGATATCCCCTCACAAAGCCCAGGACGTCATATGACATCCACCCGGGATGGGAAATCCCCTCTGTGGACGTCATATGACTATGGGCGAGAGTTTAGAGTTTAGAGTTAGAGCCCTTTAAACTGAGGCACTTGAGAAACGCCTTAAAACGCCTTAGCATTTTTACCACGTTTTGCTGGGCTAGCGCTAAAATTAGCGCACTGTTCTGGCATTTTAAAGGCGATAATGAAGCATGAGCATTAGCTAACATGAGCTCAAGATGTAGATTTTTGAGCTCATGTTGCCGTTTGTGCTATTCTATTGGGAAAATATCCACCAACAAAGGCAGCAACATTGCTATTGTGTTTATCCCATCCTTCAATCACACACCTCAAGAGAACAATTCATGTTGCTATATCAGGGCTTGAGAGTGCACCCTGACAAATTCCGAAATTACACTCGGATGAGCATTGCAATGTAAGTGTCAATATCCCAATCCCTAATCCCACCCCACTAGTCCCAATTCCCTAACCCTAATCCCGCCCCCACTAGTCCCAAATCCCCAACCGTAAATCGCACCCAAACTAGTCCCAATCCCCCAACCCTAACTCTAATCCCGCTCCCACTGGTCCCAATTCCCCAACCCTAATCCCGCTCCCACTAGTCCCAAATACCCAACCCTAACCATAAATCCACCCCACTAGTCCAAATCCCCCAACCCTAACCCCACTCCCACTAGTTCCAAATCCCCAACCCTAACCATATTTCCACCCCCATTTGTCCCAAATCTTTAACCATATGTATTATTATGTAGTGTTAACTGACCTATTTTCTTTCCCAGATTTGACTTCCTTCTTGATATGTTGTCTGCCTTGTTGAGACAGAATACGAGCTGTAGGGAGACAATACCTCCATGTGAACATTTTAACACTCAGGTAATTTTATAAAGCTAGATGAATAAATATTTCACCAATTTATCAAACACAACTCAATAAAACACAACATATTTTGAAAAAAATATATATTTATTTATAACAGATATTGTTTGCACAATCCACAACTCAAATAAAATGTATATTATTTAAGCGTCAAATAGCACTAAACAACATACAATTAACAGATAACAAGCACTTATGTGCATACATGACTTAATCTTTATCATATATAAAAACATGTTTAATTAGTAACTTTTTTTATTTAAAGATTCAGATGTCAAGTAAATAGGGTTGAGCGAACCCGAACTGTAAAGTTCGGGTTCGTACCGAACTTTTTTTTTTAACCCGAATAATTTGCTGAAAGTTTGGGTTCGGGTTCAGAGTTCGGCAATGTAATGGCGCGCTGCACGGCAGACAATCGCCATTTGTTTTACTCGTGTGACCTAGAAGCCATCACAGCCATGCCTACTAATGGCATGGCTGTGATTGGCCAGTGCAGCATGTGACCCAGCATGTGACCAAGCCTCTATATAAGCTAGAGGCACACAGCACAGCTCGTCACTCTGCACTCTGCTTTAGTTAGGGATAGGGAAATGCTGCTGCTGCTCTCAGGAAGAGATTTAGATATGAGTCAGACTGTCCTGCTTCAGAAGCACCAGCACTGCATATGTTACTCTGAGATACACTGCAAGATAGGTTAACCTCCCTGGCGGTATGATTCTGTCTGGAATTACATACCAAAAGCGGTACAATTATTTTGCATGAAAATTTGGCATTTTATACTGTAGGCCTGTAATTCTTAGGAATAACTCACTTAAATCTGTCCAAACAATAGTCTAGTAGGCATCCCGGGTATGATAAAGTTTGAAACACAAAATTATAAAATTATAATATAATAAATAACTATAAATAAGTATAACAAATGATAATGCAATTATAATAAAAATTATTCAATAATGAAATTAAATCAAAATCACTGAAATTTGCTCAGTTGCAGAATTGTCGCTGTCATTACTTTTATTTTTTTATGACAGATTTCCCCACAAATCGCTGTCACTCAATTCTGCAAGTGATTATAATTTAATATCTGTGTTTTCTAGCTGCTCTAAAACCATTTTTGACATAAAGGGACACTTTTGGTTGCTATGGACAATCTACAGTTTGCAGGCACAAAAAAAATGTTTTTATTTTATAAAAGTGCATTTAGGACATAGGGCAGACCACTAGGGACAAGGGGGGTGTGTATTTTTTACATACAGTACTGTAATCTATAAGATTACAGTATACTGTATGTATTGTGTTCGTTCACTTTTTTTAATTTGGCGCCAGTCGCCGGCCGACGGCACGAATGGAGGACGCCGCTCGTTCACACAGCGCGGATGCATCGCTGGATCCAGGGACAAGGTAAGTACAGTAATACCCTGCCTGGAAAAGGTAAGCCAGCGCGCGCTGCACACCCTGCACATCCACCCCGAGCGTGACTTGGGGTTACTGATTTTAGCATTGAAAATCCACCCCGAGTCACGCTCGGGTTTACCACTAAGGGGGTTAAGGAAAGGTTCCCGAATGAATTTGTAGAGAGAGATTTAGATAGGAGTCAGACTGTCTTGTCCTGCTTCAGAAACACCACCACTGCATATGTCACTATGAGATACTCTGCAAGATAGGTTAGGGAAAGGTTCCTGTTTGTGCTTGTAGGGAATAGAAATATAGAGGAGTCTGTCCCGTTGTCCTGTTTCTAAAATCTAATTACACCAGCACTGTATTTATTACTGTGAGATACTCTGCAAGATAGGTTAGGGGAAGCTTCCTGTTTGTGCTTGTAGGCTATAGAAATATATAGGAGTCTGTCCTGTTTCTAAAATCTAATTACACCAGCACTGCATCTGTTCCTCTGAGATACTCTGCAAGATACTTTAGGGCAGGGGTCTCCAAACTTTTTAAACAAAGGGCCAGTTTACTGTCCTTCAGATTTTAGGGGGGCCGGACTGTGGTCAGTGGGAATAAAAAATAAATGAAAGTTATAGTGCCGGTAGTCAGTAGGTGGAATAGTGCCCCATAAAAGGTATTAGTTATAGGAATAGTGCCCCATTGTTGGTGTCATAGGGAGGAAAAATACACCATCATTTGTGTCAGTGGGAGGAATAGTGTCCCATCATTTGTGTCAGTGGGAGAAATAGTGCCCCATCATTGGTGTCAGTGGGAGAAATAGTGCCCCATCATTGGTGTCAGTGGGAGAAATAGTGTCCCATCATTTGTGTCAGTGGGAGAAATAGTGTCCCATCATTGGTATCAGTAGGAGGAATAGTGTCCCATCATTTGTGTCAGTGGGAGAAATAGTGTCCCATCATTGGTATCAGTGGGAGGAATAGTGTCCCATCATTGGTATCAGTGGGAGGAAAAGTGCCTCATCGCCCGTATCATTGGGAGGAATAGCACTTCATATCTGTAGGAGGAATTCCCAAGGGACGGATAAAGGCATGCAAAGGTCCGCATTCGGCCCAGGGGTCTGCAGTTTGGAGACCACTGCTTTAGGGGAAGTTTCCTGCTTGTCAAGATCTTAATTTTAAGTTATTTCCCTATCCACATTTATTTTCAGAGTACTTGCCATGCTCTTACCGACATTTTGCATCCCTCTAGCCCATTCCCTTAGTCTTTTAGAGACATTTTAGTAGTCAATGGGGTTCGGGGTCAAGTTCGGGTCCCAAACCCAGAGTTTTTTCCGGCCGAACCCCCGAACTCGGACATCCAGGTGTCCGCTCAACTCTGCCAAAACATTGCCAAATAGCACAAATTAACAAACAACAAAATAACTTGCACACATGTGCATACATTATTTCCAAAGTTCTCAGAACATATTTGAAAAAAAGGGATTTTTAAATACAGCTTACCTGTAAAATCCTTTTCTTGGAGTACATCACGGGACACAGAGCGGCATATTCATTACTATATGGGTTATATGGAGTACCTTCAGGTGTGGACACTGGCAATCTCAAACAAACAGGAAGTCCCTCCCTATATAACCCCCTCCCCTAGAGGGAGTCCCTCAGTTTTGTAGCAAGCAGTATGCCTCCCAAAATGTTCCCAAAAAGAGGGGTGGGAGCTCTGTGTCCCGTGATGTACTCCAAGAAAAGGATTTTACAGGTAAGCTGTATTTAAAAATCCCTTTTTCTTTCTCGTACATCACGGGACACAGAGCGGCATATTCATTACTATATGGGATGTCCGAAAGCAATGCTTTAATGAGGGGAGGGAGACATCTTCCAAAGAAGGATTTAATTTAGAGGTATACTCAAATACTAGTAAATCCAACTTAAACGAGAAATGTAAATCTCAAATCAAATCAAGGGAGCCCCCTCAGATCCTGAGGAGCTTGAATCGCGGCCTGTAGTACTGACTGCCCAAAGGCTGTATCCGCATTCCTTCTTACGTCCATTTGATAAAATTTTGTAAACATGTGGACTGACGACCACGTTGCTGCCTTGCATATTCGAGCCATAGAGATCTGATGATGATGTGCTGCCCAGGAGGTGCCCATGGCCCTGGTAGAATGGGCCTTTGCCGACAAAGGAGGAGGCAACCTCTTCAAACCGCAGGCCTGAACGATTAATTGTTTAATCCATCTTGCGATGGTGGATCAAGCAGCTGCCTGACCCATCTGGGGCCCTTCCGGTAAAACGAACACCACATCTGTTTTCCGAACCTTCTCTGTAGCTTTAAGATAGGCCTTTATAACCCTGACAATATCCAACGTATGCAGCAACCCCTCCTTTCTAGAGGTGGGTTTTGGAAGAAGGATGGAAGTACCACATCCTGGTTCAGGTGGAAACTGGATATAACCTTTGGTAGAAAGGAAGAATGAGGACGGAACCCCGCCCTATCCTTATGTAAAATGAGATATGGTTCCTTACAAGATAAGGCTGCCAATTCCGATACTCTCCTGGCCGAAACTATGGTGATCAGAAATACCGACTTTCTAGTCAGTAAAACCTAGGTACCTCAGCCAACGGCTCAAGGGGTTGTTTCTGTAGAGTTGACAGAACAAGATTTAAGTCCCATGGACAAAGTGGTGATTTGACCGGAGGATTAACACGTAAGACTCCCTGTACGAAGATCTTAACCAGCGAGTGGGCGGCCAGCGGCCTCTGAAATCACACTGATAAGGCTGAAATCTGTCCCTAGATCGTGCTTAATGCCAGGCCTTTATCCACTCCTAGCTGGAGGAAACGTAATACTCTATCAATGGTATACTTGCGGGAAACCCATCTCTTAGCCTCACACCAGCCTACGTAGGCCCTCCAAACCCTGTAACAAAATTACCCTGGAGGCCGGCTTTCTAGCCTCAATGAGGGTAGGGATTACCTGCCTAGACAGACCTCTACCCCTGAGAATCAGGGATTCAGCCGCCAGGCCGTCAAATTTAGACGCCGTAATGCAGGGTGGAGGATCGGGCCTTGTGAGAGTAGGTCTGGCCCTAGAGAAAGAGTCCAAGGGCCTCCCGCTGCCAATTTCAGGACTAGTGAGTACCATGCCCTCCGGTACCAAGCTGGGGCTACCAGGATAACCAGCCTGTGGTATGATCCTGCGCCGCAGGCGGGGTAGTAACTGCAGTGGGGGAAATGCATATAGAAGTTATGATTGATGCCAAGGGCAAACCAACACATCGGTTCCACAGGCCATAGGGTCCCTCGTTCGAGACATGAACCTGTCTAGCTTCTTGTTGAATCCTGATGCCATGACCTCCACGTCTGGCACTCCCCACTTCTGGCAGATTGTCTGAAAAAACTTGTGGATGCAGAGACCACTCCCCCGGCGACAGGGTTTGGCGACTTAGGAAGTACGCCTGCAGGTTGTCCACCTCGGAAATGAATGTCGCCGATATGCAGGGTACATAAACCTCTGCCCACCGAAAAACCAAGTTCCTCTCACTCTGAGTGGCTTGACTCTTGGTTCCCCCTTGGTGGTTCACCTATATGCCACCGCTGTGGCCTTGTCTGAATGACTTCTCACCGAGGACCCCTGTAATCTGGATGTCTATGCCAAGATGGCTAGCTGAGCCGCTCAGAACTCCCAGACCTTGATGGGCAGCTGCCTCTCCGCCTCTGCCCAAGTTCCTTGGCGAGTGAACTTGTTCAAGACCGCTCTCCAGCCTTCCAGACCACTGGGCAGAACCAAGCTGCTAGAATTGCTGCCTGTAGGACACGAGCGTGGAAGCGTGTGGTATTGCCTCGAACATGGCCATCGCATACATAGGCGAATAGTTGGCTCTTTTTTGCTTAGAACCAACTGAATCAATCTCTTGATAGCCTCGACCTTTACCAGGGGCAGGAACATCCATCTTCTGTTCTGTGTCTAATCTCGTGCCGAGATATTCCAACTGCTTTGTAGGTTGAAATGCTGATCTTTCCCCGGTTTAGGACTCAGCCGAACCTCTCGAGGTACTGAACCATGAGGGCTACTACGCATTCCACCAAGGAAGCGAGTGATCTTATGATTAAGAGGTCGTCCAGGTATGCTAGGACCGAGATCCCTTGGATCCTTTGGACTGACTAGAATAGGAGCTAGGACCTTCGTGAATACCCGGGGGCCGTAGCCAGCCCGAAGGGGGGCGCCACAAATTGGAAGTGACGCTGTATCACTGCGTAAAAACAAAAATATTTGATGTGGCTGAAAGACCTGGTACATGAAGGTAACCCTCCTTTATGTCTATAGAAGCCCGATCCTTCTGGAGTGTGGCGGCTGCTGGCCAAACGGATTCTATCCGGAAAGAGCGAACCCTTAGGTAAGCATTTAAACCTTTTAGGTCCAAAATTGGTCTGACATTGCCGATGAGCCTTGGTATGACAAACAGATTGGAATAGAAACCTAGCCCCTGTTCTTGGGCTGGTACCTCTACCATTATGCCCTGGTAAAGCAGGTGATCCAATGCTGCCCGCATTGAGGCCTTCCTTGTGGAGGAAATTTTAGAAATTCTAATCTGTAGCCTGCGGCCACAGATGATCGGACCCCCTGTGTCGGGGACCGATCCCCAGAGGCCTGTCCTTGCGATCCATTGTTAAAAGTTTGATCGCGCAGGAGGACCGTACTGCCTGAAATTTGAGGGCCCTGGAACCGGGGGGAGCTGCCCCTTTTAAACGCAGGACCCCGGAACTTCCTTTGACTGGTAAAAGGGTACTTTTGCCACTTGAAACAGTCTGAATGTATTTATCCAGATCTTTCCATGGAAGGGCAAACCTGCCAGCAGTCTTTTACATGGGGCTCGGCCGCCCAGTTCTTCAACCAAAAGAGCCTTCTCATATGCACTAAAAATAGTGACAACGAGACGCCTGCTGGATGGAGTCTTTTTATAGCCTCTACCGCAAAGCACAGAGCTCTGGGAATATCCAATAACTCCTCTGCCTATCGGGCAGGGATGTCTAAGCATCTGTTTTGTCTGGTTCCTTAATGCCTGAAAAAAAAAACTCCAATTGTAGCCACTGCTGGCTGTAGCCAGGGATGCTGGAAAAAGTGTCTCTAAACGTTTATCGACCGGGACCTTAAACATTTGTATGTTTCCCCTTAGGCCAGTTAATGATTTATTCACCCATGAGATGGCTGCGTCCACCGTTGGGAGCGCCCCCTTTCTTTAGAAAAATGTCTTTTCCATAGGGTAAATAACAGAAAACCTTCCAGGTGGTCTCCCATCCAGGCACTAACCAGGCCCTACCCTGCCTCCGAGATCAGACGAGATCGGGCGCTTTCCGGGAGATGCGGCCTCAAGGACCTCACGGGTAGTTGAAAAGCAGTGCCCGAACCGGGACCTGAACCCTGGACCCTCAGATCAAAAGTCCGATGCTCTACCAACTGAGCCATCCGGGCCCCTTTTAAAGAGCACTTGGTCAGGGGAAAGAGTGCCTGCAAGCACAAATATTTCCTGGCAGACGTGCAGCTTTAGGCGGCAGAAAAAATTCTGTCCGGTCGTCCCAATCCTGGAAAAACCAATTCCTCTAACAGAGGATGGGCCAGAAAAGCTGCGTTGCTTAAAGGCGCTTTTAAAAGAGGATACCGCAGGAACCTGAGGCTCTGGAAATGGCAAATTGAATGACAAGCGGACCATGTCTGTCAAAGACTGGACCCACAGACTCTCCGCCTGGGAGGCTGAAAACGATTCTACAGTGGTAGATCCTCTAGGTTCTGTCCCTTTTGGCGATGGGGATCTAGTCCGCTTCTTGCCAGAAAAAGAGCCAGCGATTATAGCTGTTAACCTCTTTTCTCTAGCCCCCCTAGGGTGACGGCTAGCATCTCCTCTGTGATAACACAGGGTTGGGCCGACCTGGGCCAGCCTCAGCACCAGACCCCCTTAATGGCTTATCCAGGGTGACCCCTATAGGAATAACCTGTGGGGAAAGTATTGGCATATTATCAGAACCAGAGGAGGAACCCCTTTGTCTTTGCCTTTTCTCTTTATTTATTTATTTTTGTTTTGATCCTGAACCCTTGGAAGCCATAATACCAAACCGAAGGACTCCGCTTACAACAACAGACTGTTAAGCCAGGAGTACAAAAAAATAAGGTTTAGGGGACAATAGGATCACTAATGCCCCAAAACCGGTGGGGCTCAGTATGTTTTCTTTTATATATTACCACATACAGCCCCACCCCCAACATGTTTGCCAGCATTCAACCTGTTGCCAAGGGGATTTTGGCTTAACAAAAAGTATTGGAGCTGACTCCAGCATGTAGTACCCCTTCTCGCCACCGGGAGTCACTGTGCTGCCAGCTCTACGTCCTCTCTCTCTCTAGCTCAGCTCTGAACTGAGCTAAGAACGCGCCTGCTGTGTATAACAGCAATTAAAGGCACGCCCACTCTACACTGCAGTCACACTCCCCGCCCCCCCCCCCAAACGGCGCAAAAATTTTCTATATGCATGCGCGCGTGCACGCGCGCGCGACTGTCGGGGGAGGAGAGCCCAGGAGGAGACGCACTCTGGAGCCCAGGAATGCAGGTTGGAGGACGCATCAGGCGGCAGATTTGAATCCCGGCAAGGTAAGGCTAACACAGGCCCCTAAGGAGTCCCTTTAGCCTAGAGACAGATCTTTTTTTTTTTTTTTTTAAAAGATCTTCAACCAGCGAGCAGCAGGTAGCTAGCAAACATACATAGATAGGTAGGGGGATCAAGTTATGGGGGGAAACATTTCAGGGCATCCTGTCTATCAGACATAGTGACCATGGTGCCAATGCAGAGCATACTCAGGCTACCCCCCTTAAGATCTCCCCTGGAGAGCCTGCTGTCGAACCAAGTCCCGCAGGCTCCCCTCTTACCTGCTCCATGCCGCAGGACGTTTTGCAAAACGGTCCAATCTTCTCCCATCTCCGTGGGTAGCGTAGTAGACCTTCAGGCCCTGGGGTCCTATGAAGGTACCCACTGTCCTGGACCTATATAGCACCCTGGCAAACAGGAACTTATGGTCTTTACAAACTCCAAGTCCTGGGCCCAGGGTCCAGCCCTCCAAAGAGGAGCATTATAGGCAAAACCCCACGGTTTGGGGCCCGGGTACTGTCCACTTTGGCACTGAGGCTCCTTGGACAGATCCGGTTAGCCCGCCCTTAATCCCAAGGATGTGGAGCAAAGCTATTCCGTGACCAACACCTAAGACACTGGCGAAAAAACTGAGGGACTCCCTCTAGGGGAGGGGGTTATATAGGGAGGGACTTCCTGTTTGTTTGAGATTGCCAGTGTCCACACCTGAAGGTACTCCATATAACCCATATAGTAATGAATATGCCGCTCTGTGTACCGTGATGTACGAGAAAGAAAAATGGAGGTCCCAATTTAAAGGAGGCGTAGGGGGAGAAGAGGGATGTTGCTGTTGTCTATATATTGGCATGTCATATGAACCTCCCTGAACCCGTGCATTGTTGAATGCGGCAGGAAACATGAACATAACCTGACCCATATGCAGCTGGGTACTGCAAAGGTCTTTGATCTTACATATTAAATGGAGCATTATTTTGATCATACCATGGAGGATATTGGGAAATATATTGAGCATCGATCATTTGTTGTCTGGAAGATAGACATGATTTGTCTCGAAAAGACGGACTCACACGTAACAAATACATCCTCATGGCACATTGGTATGTTTTATCCACCATGTCCATTTGTGGAATTAAACTGTGTGAAAATGAGCTATTGATGGCAAACACATTAGGGTTATAAAGCCCTGTCACAGTGGAAGCAGTTATTACAACTACAAAAAGCATTTTTCAATTGTGCTGATGGTTGTTGTAGATGCAGACTACAAATTCCTCTTTGTCAATATAGGAGCATTTGGGAGCTTGTGCAGACTCAGCTGTCTTCCAGAATTCTAAATTTGGAAAGCAGCATGCTGCAAATAAACTAGATTTACCTGAGAGCCAACCACTACCTAGGACTGAAAAATCCAGATATGGCGTTTGTTTTTGTGGCCGATGAGGCATTTACTTTTAATGAAGCCATACTCACTGAGGAATCTCGACTCCCGGAAGAGAATATTCAATTACCTTGAAAGAAAAAATGAACACTGCGCTAAGCTATGCAGTGTAACAAGTGCGAAAAAACAGTATGATTCACAGTGATATAATAATGATATGATAACAGTCCCAGTTGCACCTCACCTTGTGAGGTAAAAGTGCTTGTGCGTTGATCAAAAAACAGTGCTCCGATTCGGTGTGCAGACACAGGAGCCCCACATGCATACTGTATGCACTTACCCCTTATGAGTGCACCATCTATCACTACAGTGGTCACTTGCACTTTGTGGGGATAATGAGACCCCTAGATGGTATACTCCAGGTCAGCTATACTCGCACTAGTTATCCAGAGGGAGGCTCCCATAGTGTAAAACCATTGGTTTATTTGTACAAATAAACCAACAGTTTTACACTATGGGAGCCTCTCTCTGTTGTTTCTCTCTCCCCACCTATGGAGGAGCGCAAGTGATCACTCTAGCTAAATAAAGTCCACTCATTGGGGTGAGTGCATATCCATGTGGGGCACCTGTGTCTGCACACCGAATTGGAGCACTGGTTTTTGATCAAAGCACTAGCACTTTTACCTCACATTAAAGTGCAACTGGGACTGTTATCATACCATTATTATATCACTGTGAATCATACTGTTTTTTGCACTTGTTACACTGCATAGCTGAGCGTGGTGTTCATTCTTTCTTTCAAGCGCATTGTGATGCCAGACAGTTTACATTCACACTGCTGCTGGCAATTATTTGAATTTTTTTGCATATTTGGCGTTGAGTTTTTCTTTTTTGATATTCAATTCCCGTCTCTGTCAGGCACGCAGGCTAGTTGAGTGTGTTTTTGGAATACTTGCCAAAAAATAGCACATTTTCTAAAAACCAATAAACCTGAAGATCGAAAATGTGAGCAAAGTAATTAAAGCAGCATGTGTGCTACATAATTTGGTACGGGAGAGAGATAGTGTGAATTTTGAGGACACATTGGCACACAATTTAGAACCCACTGATTTTGTTCATGTTCGTGGTATGACAGTGGGTTTCGCATTAAGAGATCAATTGGTTGACTATTTTATAAACCCTGCTGGTGAATTTAGTTGGCAAGGAGATATGATTTAACCCTTTCCCAAATTCAAAATAACACAAATAATTTCTCCAATTCTAAGCTACTGTGGCAAGCTCTGTTGCAATATTTGTAAGAAGTTATTTGTGTTTAACAACGTTATTATTCTCAAATAAAATTAGAGTTTAATAAAGACTACGTTCCGCAGTCACATTGCTTTAAAGAGCCCATGTTTGTGAAACTTTTATAAAGTGTTTTATAGCATTCTTTTGACATCTTTAACATGGTTTGTACTTAACATTTAAAAAAGTGACCTTGCGCTAAAGAAATACATATACAAAAAACGTGCAAACTGCAAAAAAGTGACAAAGTGCTGTACGTTGAATTCCAATGGGCTCATATATGGTGCAAACAGTTACTAATCCACAAATAAATAAATACAGCATCAATATATGATCAATAAAATAGTGCCATTGTGCAAAAATAGTAAAAAGTGCAAAGTGGCAAAAGGTGCAAAAATATACTTAAAAAGTGCTATATGTGAAAAATGGTTCAATATTACAATGAAATAAATAAGTGAGAGTAAAGTTCTGTAACGTCCCATATAACGAGTAATGGGAACAAATAGGGATCAATTTTCCAATATATCAGCAATCTTGATGAGGATGTTTCCTTAATTTAAGTATTGAACCATAATCTGTGTCCTCCACCAGTCTCCCAGAACTCTCACCTCACAGACATATGGTAACAGGCACACTTATCCCCAGTCTTCTCTACTATCCAATGCTAGGATTACTGTGATATTGTCACTGCGTTTCTGTTCTATCCCTTACGGTATCGCTATCCTAAAAAGAACAGCAGGGGGAGGGGGGAAAACTCCAGCCCATGCCCAGGAATTAGCAAGGAGGAGAGGAAGCTCCAATAGTGTAGTATTTTCAATACAATTTTAATGTTGCACACATAAAAACTGGACTGTTACAATGTATATAAAGTGATTAGCTTGTTAGGGTTAAATGCAGCGTGTAGTGCAACTGTCTTACTGTTCCCTTCGCTCCTTCCAATCTGCGGTAACCTCAATTTCCCTACGACGTTACGTCACGTGCCTCGTGACTTGACTTCCTCATTACAGAGGTACTGTTTTAGGGCTTGTTAGTCCACTTTTAATAATAAAACAGAGAAGTTCATACAGAATCAATTTTCCACACGGGTTTTTACCACTAATACAAACATGAATGTAGCCTTGTTTCTCTCCCTAGCAATGCTGCTGCTCAGGACTGTTGCCTCAAGTTCCCCCAACAGGTCATGCTTGCAGGATTTCCTTCAGAATACATGGCTGTGGTAATTACTAAGTCTAGGTTTACATCTTTGCGGCTGCCCTTGATGCGTTTTTCAGGCATGTTTTCAGGCAGTGCATTTTGTGTTCATAAGCTCTTGTTTTTTATGCATTTTTGCATGCCGTTTATGCATTTTGAATTTAGGATTTTTTTTTATCTTTAAACACACTGTATATTAGCTGGTTGCTAAGGAGTGGACCAGGGAAGCTAGCTGCCGTGTCCTTAACAACCGACGAGTCATCAGCTGAGTTTTCTGATCCCCTACAAATCCTGAATGGGTAACTAGCTAAGAATACTTTACACTTCTTATTACAACCCTAGTCTAGGCATTGGGCCCAACTTGACTTTTCTTATCCTAATCTGAGGCAGTGGCCTCAGGTGATTCTGTGCTTTTTCTCCATGGACACTGGGTTGCTAATTATGTGCTAATGTCACTGTTTAAAGTACATGCCTGAGGTTTTTCAAAGTCATTTTCTCAGCTCAGCAAGTGGAGCTGCAAAAGGTCATCGCAACTGGCACACTAAGAAATTGTGGGCAGATTTAAGAAAGCGTGTTCTGCGTAAAGGTCTTTTTTTTCTATTTTGTTTCTTTCATTACTCTTGTCACACAGAAAGGAAGGCATCAGCAGAATTTGTCCAGTTCTTTTATTGCTGTTCGTAAAGCCAATATTAATATTTTCCACATCATGTTTAATACTATTATTTCTTATTTTAATTGACTGCAAACTTCCAAAGGAAAACACAATTAAAATGAATATTATGTTGTCACTGCATATGTAGTTCAGTGTATTACACTTACTATGGACTCCGTTAACACATCCACTGTAGATGGGGAAGGTTGCTTGTTTAGGCAAACAAGGCAGAATGTAGGACTAAATTAATTTTGGTTATGCCAAAATCAAATCTCACAATACTAATTATGGTTTGATCACAAACATTTAAATCCTACCCCATACTATTCAGTTGTCCCTTGACCAAACTGTGGTGGTAACCCTATAATCATTGGATAGATGCTATTACTTCTATACCCTGGACTAGACTGAAAACTGTACATGTGGATGTGTAAGCTTAATTTATCAACTTATGGGGTAATGGGGGGAGTTACATTTCCCATTAGATGCCAGAGGACTGTGACTTGGCACTGGTTAGGACTGCTTCCTACCAAGTCTCTGTTTGTAGGCCCCAGTATAAATATCTGGATACTGTTGCCCACATCGCTAACCTTTAAAAATTAGTTAAAAAAAACATAACAGTTCAACACTTGAAGACTGAATACCTTGTCAGACTGTTTTTCAGAGATTTAGCATTTTTTAGCTGCATAACAAAACCTACACACAGTAACTGAACTGAAAAACAAAAACATCATAATCACATTCAGAGCAAAAGCATGCAGACACACACATTTGGATAAGCAAAGCAGTTGGTTCACAGCTTTTATTCTGCTGGATACACAAGCCCACAAGGCTTACAACCTATATTCTTTCTTGGGAGGAAAATGTTTCCTATGATCTAGCATGTTTTTAAAGCTCCCCTCCAAACAATAAAATGAAACCGGACAGAATAAATGGAGCTGTAATTAACTAATTAGAGCTCAGATGTAAAGAAGTCCAGTGCACAAGCTGAGCTGGCAAACCACAGTACACATTTTCACTATTGTACCATTTACCAAACCTGTTCCAAAAATGGTGGAATATATTTTACACTACTTGCAACCAAGTACCCATATGTTTACTTATTTCATTTACAAGGTAACTATAACATTATATATGGGTGCTTTTAAACAATATTTGCAGCAATACTTTCACACTGCGACATTGTGTATTCAACAAATATTACTAAAAATGCTGTATAGTCGTATGGAAAAATTTGTGTGTGAACAACTCTTTATAGAGTACAATGTTGTATAGTAACAGGATTAGCCATTGTAAACACCGTTTACATTTTACCATTTACAATTACAACATTTATTTTTCTCCAGTTATGTATTCATTAAAATATACCCCCATTTGTCTAGGTACCAACCATCTATAATCATCTGAACATCCAAATTTACACAGTAGAAAAACAGTATTGTAAGCCAATCAGGCCTTACAACCTTGCACAGGTCTGTGAATCTAGCATATGGGGCTTGCAGATTGGAGGAGAAAGTAAAGTTAATGGACTCATTAGTAAGATGTTGCCCCTTCACTAATTCTTTTACTTTCAATAGAATTTAATGCCAAAGTTTTACAGACATATCAATGTGGTTAGACAAATATCAAGGTATGGTGCTCCCTCCAATACAATCAAGAGCCTGAGTGTTATGGACAGGACCCAAATAGATGAGCATAATAAGCTGGGCCCTCTTAATAAGGCAACCGTTTACTAAGAGTATAAACTTGGTGAGTGTAGTCACCCTATTGCAGACATAGAATGGAGGCATATCGATAAAATACCTTTAAATTAGTAATTGGTCAAATAGTAACACAACTACAATCAAGGAAATGTGGGAGCTATAATGACAGGGATTACAGTTAGTACCTCAAGGCACAATGCCTTGCTCCCTTACTTGATTAGGCATGAGGGAGGACCCTCCATATAAAAAACTTTGGTAATTAGTAAAGGGGAAATAGAGATAGAGGAAAAGATAGAGGAGAGAGAGAGAAAAAACAGGGGAGATCAACCAGCGGTCCCTTTAACCTGGTCCTAAGGGGCCTGGAGGTATTTAATCCAGAGATTCCATACCTTCTCAAATTTGGTTTTCTTGGCGCTAAGAATACTTCACCCACGGATCCTAAATTAATTGAGATCTGTAATTTCAAGGCCATTGTTTCTCATTTTTAGGCACTCGTTAATTGGAATGGTGCCACTGGATTGGCACAGGGCCAATATGGTGCCCATATTTAAAAAGGGATCAAAGTCTTTACCAAGTAACTATAGACCTGTTAGTTTAACTTCTATAGTCGGGAAGATACTGGAGAGTTTAATATAAGACCACATAGACAAGTTCTTGTCGGGAAAAATATATTTTAAGCAACAGACAGCATGGATTCTTGAAAGACAGAAGTTGTCAAACATTCCTGATTTCTTTTAATGAGGAGGTAAGTAAAACCTTGGACAGAGGGGTGGCTGTGGACGTGGTATACCTATAACCTGAACTTTGCAAAAGCATTTGACACAGTTCCCCACACACGGTTTATATGTAAGTTAAAGTCTACAGGCTTGGAAAGATCAATTTGTAAATGAATAGAAAAATGGCTAAAAGACAGAATTCAGAGAGTAGTGATTAACCACTTAAGGACCGCCTACTGCACATTTACGTCGGCAGAATGGCACGGCTGGGCACATCAACGTATATATACGTTGATTTTAGTACCCAGCCGTGGGTCAGGACCGGGACCGCGGGATTCGCGGACCCGATCGCCGCTGGAGTGCGGCGATCTGTCCCTGGAGCGGAAGAACGGGGAGAGCCGTGTGTACACACGGCTTCCCGTGCTTCTCTGTGGCCGTAGCATCGATCGCGTCATCCCTGTAATAGGGGGACGCGATCGATGACGTCACACCTACAGCCACACCCCCCTACAGTTGTAAACACACACATTAGGTCACACATCCCCTACAGCGCCACCTGTGGTTAACTCCCAAACTGCAACTGTCATTTCCACAGTAAACAATGCAATTTAAATACATTTTTTGCTGTGAAAATGACAATTGTCCCAAAAATGTGTCAAAATTCTCCGAAGTGTCCGCCATATTGTCGCAGTCATGAAAAAAATCGCTGATCGCCGCTATTAGTAGTAAAAAAATTTTTTTTTATAAAAATGCAATAAAACTATCCCTTATTTTGTAAACGCTATAAATTTTGCAAAAACCAACCGATAAACGCTTATTGCGATTTTTTTTACCAAAAATACGTAGAAGAATACGTATCGGCCTAAACTGAGGAAAAAATATGTTTTTTTATATATTTTTGGGGGATATTTATTATAGCAAAAAGTAAAAAATATTGCATTTTTTTTAAAATTGTCGCTCTATTTTTGTTTATAGCGCAAAAAATAAAAACCGCAGAGGTGATCAAATACCACCAAAAGAAAGCTCTATTTGTGGGGAAAAAAGGACACCAATTTTGTTTGGGAGCCACGTCGCACGACCGCGCAATTGTTAGTTAAAACGACGCAGTGCCAAATCGCAAAAAGGGGCAAGGTCTTTTACCTACATTTTGGTCCGGGTCTTAAGTGGTTAATTAGTCTTACTCTGAAAGGTCATCAGTGGTGTACCCCAAGGTTTAGTCCTGGGACCCTTACTTTTTGATATGTTTATAAATTATATAGAGTCTGGGATTAAAAGTAACATTTCTGTCTTTGCAGATGACACCAAGCTATGCAGTGGAATAATGCCCTTACAGGATGTCGCAAATTTACAAGCCGACCTCAATGCTCTAAGTGGGCAACTATGTGGGAAATGAGGTTTAATGTTGATAAATGTAAAGTTATGCACTTGGGGGCTAAGAATATGCATGCATCATACTTACTAGGGGGAGTACAACTGGGGGAATCAATGGTGGAGAAGGATCTGGGGGTTTTGGTAGATCATAAGCTCAATAATGGCATGCAATGCCAAGCTGTAGTTTGAAAAGCGAGAAAAGTCCTTACTTGTATTAAGAGAGGTATGGACTCCAGAGAGAGAGATATAATTTTGTCCATGTACAAATCATTAGTAAGACCTTATCTGGAATATGCAGTTCAGTTTTGAACACCAGTTCTCAAAAAGGATATTGGGGAACTGGAGAAAGTGCAGAGAAAGCAACTAAACTGATAAGAGACATGGAGGAGCTCAGCTATGTGAAAAGATTAGAGAAACCTACATTTTCTCCATCTTGATAAGAGGAGATTAAGAGGGGATCAACATGTACAAATACATAAGTGATCCATATCGTGAACTTGGTGTTGAGTTATTTACCATAAGATCATCTCATAAGAGCTGTGAAAATGTGGAATATACTTTCTGAAGAGGTGTATCTGGCAAGCTCAGTCGATTGCTTTAAAAAAAGGCCTGGATTCTTTCCTAAAGGTACAGAATATAACTGGGTCCTAACATTTATAGTTGATCCAGGGAAAATCCGGTGTCCTCTTGGGGGATCAGAAATTATTTTTTTACCCTGCTGTAGCAAATTGGAGCATGCTTTGCTGGGATTTTTTGCCTTCCTCTGGATTAACTGTGTATATGAGATTTTATTTTTATTGGTTGAACTTAATGGACTTGTGTCTTTTTTCAACCTAACTATGTAACTTGTTAGTTTTTCATCAATCATAATCCAGGATATTTTGTGTTTAACCACTTCCCACCAGGAGGGCGTACATAAACATCCCTCCGTTTCAGTGGTTATGCTGTGATGATGCCTAAGCCTACAGGCACCATCCCAGTATCATTCTTTTTAGGCTAAGTAGCCACTCAATCACTTCTGTGGGTAGTAGAAAAGCCACTGCCTCTCCCAGGCTCTTTAGTCCCATCACAGAGACTGGGAGCGATGCGGCAGGTGGCGATGACTGCCCTGTACAGAGAGAGAGGAACTGACATCATTCCCCTCTCTCTGTAACCCTGGAAACCGGGAGCAATGAGAAATTTGTCAATTCCAGTTCCGCCCCTTTGTTTACCTGGCCAGCAATGGCCAGGTAAGTAGCCAATCAGAACAATCTGTGTCCGATTGGCTACATGGGAGGCAAAATCTCTCCATAAAGAGGACCTGTCTTGGCCAATGCTATCACAAGGGATGTTGTCATGTTATATCAGTAAAGTTAGTACTGAAAAAAAGTGTAAAAGTTTTTTATTAAAAATAAATAAATTTAAAGCGTCCTGCCCCACTGTGCTTACACCCAAATGCGAACACATATATGTTACTCCTGCATGCATATGTAAATTTTGATCGAACCACACATGTGAGGTATTGTCGCCAACGTCAGAGCGAGAGCAATAATTCCCCTACACAACTCTAAACTGGCAACCTGTAAAGGTGTTTAAAGCATCACCTATTGAGAATTTTAAGCACGGTAGTTTGCCGCCATTCCACAGGCAGACGCAATTTTAAAGTGTGACATGTAAGGTACCGTATCAATTCCGTATATTCAGATATATGCAGAGGACAGCTTTGTTACTTTATGTATGTAGTATTTTCCCCACTGTTTCTTTGCTGTACAGAATGATTGTTCATGTAGTTAATGCAGAGCTCCACCCAAAAGGGGAAGCTCCACTTGTCTGCCTCCTACCTACTTGATGCCAGTTTACCTGCACGGTCTCCATTGTAGGGGCCCCGAAGCATTACTTTGCCCAGGGGCCCATGATGCTATTAAGATGGTCCTGATTCTGACACATACTACCAAATCGAGAACACACACACCTTAAATGCCCCTCAACTTTACAAGGCTAACGCAAAGTCACCCTTCTGCTTGGCGCAATTCATGCAGGGAACTCTCAGAGTGTATATTTAGCTAGCAGGTCTCCGAGTTTTCCTATGTTCTCAGTTCTAAGTCCTGCATTCCAATGCTACACTATATTGTACATGTTACCTAAGTTTAAACAGATGATCATTGGCAAGGTTGCCTCCCACCCCATGGCACAGTGAGTATGTTACAGTTGAGTATATTCAATCCAAGCTCCTAAAGGGGTGTAACGAGATGGGAGTATCTGAGAGGGGGACTATCCTTTCTCTGCATAAGGTATGATATAGTAGAGGGTTGTCTCTTCTCTTCTACAAGAGAAATTGGGATTAGTAAAGCATCAGGGGGAAAGGCAATGCTTCCAAATAATTGGGTCAGGGGGCTTGGCCTAAAGCAGAGTAGGCTCTTGCTCTAAGATTTGTATGGTAGTGGAGGTAAGCAGTGGCAGATAGTCATTGAGGGTGTGCATTTAGCATGGGTTCTAGGTAGGAAGGAGAGGTCTGCAGGTATTAGGTACTTGTCAAAGTTTTATACAGTTTAGAGAATTTGCTGTGGTACCAGTCTAATATCCTTATCATGGAGGCTGCCTGGAATTATAGGGAGATCTGGGATAAAGGTACACCACCTCTGTTTTAGATAGAGATAGGACTGCTTGTCTGAGCCTAGACTTTTTGTGCTGCCATATAATCTTACAGATTGCTTTGTGTATTGAGGAAAAACTCCTAAGGTTGGAGGCACAAGTATATAATATATCAATTTTAATAACATTAATGAGGCCAAACCATGAGTAATTTGGTTTGTTACAAGATTTAAAATGGTTGTGGACCATTTGATTTGAAGGATTACAATTAAAGTGTTACTGAACCCAGTACACTTCATTCACTATATCTGATTGTAATGCTTCAGGCAGAGTTACTATAATGGGTGGTGAGGAGCACAGCTTCGGAAGTCTATGGATATGGTATTCTTAACAGTTAACTTTAATTTGGCAGAGATCAGGTAGGACGACTCAGATAATTTGGGAATGTAAGTGGTTTTATTTAGTCTGGTTATACACAGCCACAATGTGGAGCATCAGGGTTAACTTAAGTACTGTATAGTAGCAGTACACAGGAATGAAAAGTAAAGGTGTCTGCGCAGTGTAGAAAACAAGGGCCGTGGGCGTGAAGTGGAGGGAATGTGATCCAAAATCACAAGGTGCATATACAAAAAATGGCCTCAGGGGGCAGCGAAGTGATCCAAGTGAGGGCAAATCTAAGTGATGCTATAAATCATGGACCAACAGTATGATGAAGGATACATAAATATCTAGATTTAGACACTATAAAAATATAACAAAGATGCTAGCACATAAATTAGGCAAATAATGGTGATCAATTAAAAGTCCAATCACATGCCGATCACATGCACCCTCCAAAAAAAAAACTCTCCAGCAATACACAACAAACTGAGCATGTGCAAGGTGACTCCAAAGGCTCTGTACTATCAAGAGATGGATATGAGACTGTGGAATAACGGGAGGATCAGAGAAGACATGATCAAAAGCCTTTTTACACAATGCGCAGGATTAACCCCACAGTGAGTATAACAAGCATGCTTTACTGCATATACAAACCGATTTTATGGTTGTGGGTTTAGTAACACTTTAAGATCAGCCAGGTTGGAGAGGAAAGTTGGGACTTGCATGCCTAGGCATATAAATCTGTGGGTTTGTGACATATAATAGAAGGTCGTGTGCGCAGAGGAATGGCTTGTATTAATGGATACTCTGTCAGAAGAAAGTTGGTGCAATGCTATAGCGAGATGTTCCATGGTGAAGACATATACTAGGGGCGAGAGGGGGCACCCCTGGCCATTATGAATCCGTATAGGATACGAGAGAAGACCATTGGAACGCTGATGGGCAGCCATAAAGGGCTGATATTTTGTGCAAGATATTGGGCCCAAGACCAATTTGCTGATGTGCTCTCAAATGTATGTAGTCAAATGCTTTTTCAGCATCTATCGAGATTAAGCAAGCTGAAATGTGAGGTTTCTGGGCATATTTCATAAAGAATCATGAACTCCAGGCAACGTTTTACACGTAATTGTTGCTGCCTTCCTATCCAAATTTAATAAATTCCCTTTTTTCATTCACCAGTCTATTCTCTATGCCTACTTTACTCTTAGGCCGCGTACACACGATCAAATTTGTCCGCTGAAACTGGTCCAATGGACCGTTTCAACAGACAAATCCGATCGTGTGTATGGGCTAGCGGACATATTTGTCCAGCGGACAAATTTCAAAGCATCCATCAGATATGTCCGCTGGTTAGTACACTAACCAGCGGACATATCTGCCCGCACATGCATTGAATGGATTTGACGCATGCGTGGACGTTTCTCACTTCCTGGTTCGGTGACATGGTGGCGTCAACGTCACCGCCACGTCACTGCACTGTCTGCCGGCGGGGATTTTGATCCGATGGTGTGTACACGCCATCGGACCAAAATCCGATGAGACATGTCCGCTGCAAACTGTCCGTCAGACAAGTTTGAGCGGACATGTCTCATCGTGTGTACGCGGCCTTACTCCCGGGACCAGCAGAATCTGACCTTTTTCAATTGGAGTGCTGAAATCACAGATATTTCCTTCAATTTATCATCTAAAAGGTGAGGTTTATATCTAACTTAATCAAATGTTATATGTTTACATAGTTCAGCTTTAAGGCTGGGTTCACATCTCCGTGCAGAGCGGCTTTCAGCAGAGGTCCGGTGTGTCCCTGTTCACCGTTTCAGGTCTGAATTGTTTGCAAAAATCGGACCTAAAACAGACCTGAAATATGAAAAGCACTATAAATTATGGGTGCTAGATAAATGCCTGTAATAAGTAAAAAATATGTGTTGTGTGATACATTTTATGTAATTTTTCTGCGCTTCCAGCCTTACAAAAGTTGGTGACATTTTACTCTGCATTACATAACCCAGCTTCACTATCAGAAATGTTCTAAATGTTAGGGCCAACATAAATAAATGTGATTTAGGCAAACAGAACTTATTTTTTTTTTAACCACTTAAGACCCGGACCTTTAGGCAGCTAAAGGACCTGGCCAGTTTTTGCGATTCGGCACTGCGTCGCTTTAACTGACATTTGCGACGTGGCTCCCAAACAAAATTGGCGTCCTTTTTTTCCCGCAAATAGAGCTTTCTTTTGGTGGTATTTGATCACCTCTGCGGTTTTTATTTTTTGCGAAAATTTTGAAAAAAATGCAATATTTTTTACTTTTTGCTAGAATAAATATCCCCCAAAAATATATATAAAAATATTTTTTCTCCTCAGTTTAGGCAGATACGTATTCTACCTATTTTTGATTAAAAAAAAAATCGCAATAAGCGTTTATCGATTGGTTTGCGCAAAATGTATAGTGTTTACAAAATAGGGGATAGTTTTATTGCATTTTTATAAAAAAAACATTTTTTTACTACTAATGGCGGCGATCAGCGATTTTTTTCATGACTGTGACATTATGGCGGACACTTCGGACAATTTTGACACATTTTTGGGACCATTGTAATTTTCACAGCAAAAAAATCATTAAAAATGCACCGATTATTGTGAAAATGACAATTGCAGTTTGGGAGTTAACCACAAGGGGGCGCTGAAGGGGTTAAGTGTGACCTCATTTGTGTTTCTAACTGTAGGGGGGTGTGGCTGTAGGTGTGACATCATTGATTGTGTTTCCCTATAAAAGGGAACACACGATCAATCACGGCGCCACAGTGAAGAACGGGGAAACTGTGTTTACACACAGCTCTCCTGTTCTTCAACTCCGGGGATCGATCGCGGGAGCTCCGAACCGTAAGTGCTTGTGCCCACCCGTGCCATTCTGCCGACATATATGTGCAGGAGGCGATCCTTAAGTGGTTAAAGTTGAACTCTAGGCAGCTATGAAAAATAAAATGTATGTAGTTCTGTGGCAATTACAAATGCATTAAATGTATTTTTACATAAAACTACCAGATTTAGACTTGCTACCAGCGTCTTGTAATCTGCTGGACATCAGCACTGTACAGTCTCTGCCACAGACCTTCCTTTATGAGGAGACACTTTTGGTCCAGAATCCCCTGCCACAGGATTCAGCACCGGGATCTCTCCAGATTAACTTCTGTAGAACTTAGATCTGGCAGGCGTTCACCATCAAGCCTCTCAGTGTATGGTGCATCTTTCAATGAAGTTTCCAGGCCTTCTACCAAGATACAAGCCTCTTGCATGGTCCTTTCCAGGATAGGTCCTTCCCTGGCTTCCTTCATCAAGTGGCTTCCTCCCACAGGACAGACAGCACAGGATCAACTTGAAAGTGCAGACCCTGTCTGACTACTGGGCCTACTAAGTGAAGCCGCGACCCCAGACCAACTTGGTCCCAGAGCCAGGATTCTGGAGCACGCACCCAGCACCAGGCGGGCCACGAGGTGCATGGGATCGACGACCCCTGTTCAATGGCATCTTCCCCTTAATTATCCTTCCCCAGCATGCACAGCGGGACAACCACTCCCCTGATTCGCTGTCGAGGTCGACACCCAATGCACCCTGAATCTGCTGCTGCCATGGCCTGGGATGGTAATAACACCCCCAGACGAACAATGGCGGTTACTCTAAGCACAGCCATGCCATGCCTATAATTACATTTGGCTGAGTCAAATAACAACTCAGACCCCTCAAAATTTACAGCATTGCCTGTTCAACAAGAGCAGGCTGCTACAGACGGTTCTGTTAGTGTATGGTCAGCTACAATCTTAGGACTGGATGTGGCAGGCGCAGCACTATGAAGTGCCTCATGCGCTGTGGCATTAGAAGAATTGTGATACCTCTGACTTTTCAGTCCAACAAGACTGTCTATTACTCTGAAATTCCTCTATTGCCGTTCTATGGAAGCAGTAGGTTTAAAGAGCACACCAAAATGCTTAAAATAACTTCTTTAATAACTTCACTTTTCTTCATATAAAATACTGCTGCTTTGCAGCAGATAGTCCATGTACAAAAACATGTGATGAATAAAGTATAACAGAAAATGGTGGTTCAAATATTCAGTCTTGTCATTTAACATAAGATGGTGGATATATTTCTTTCTTCAGTATTTATACTCTCTCTCTATCTCTCTCTCTCTCTCTCTCTCTCTCTCTCTCTCTCTCTCTCTCTCTCTCTGTAAGTTATCAAAGCATTCTCTGATTTCTCTGAAAGGTATAACTGTGTTCGCAACTTGGTTTGCAGGTTGCTTTTGCAGGGTTAGCTTAGTTTGGTGGAACTACAAGTGAACACACAGCTAAATCAGTATACAGTTCTAATCACACTATTAACAATAAGAACATATATATACAGTGCAGAAAATAAGTATTTGAACACCCTGCTATTTTGCAAGTTTTCCCACTTGGAAATCATGGAGGGGTCTGAAATTGTTATCGTAGGTGCATGTCCACTGTGAGAGACATAATCAAAAAAAAAAACAATGTCTGCTAGACCGTCCCAGCAGACAGATTCGATCGTGTGTACGGGCGAGCCGACGGATTTGGCCACCCGACAGATTTCAAAGCATGCTTTGAAATCTATCGGGTGGGAATCCGTCCGCCCGACATGTCTGCTGGTTAGTACACTTACCAGCAGACATGTCCTCTCGCACCGGCGCCGAATGGATTCGGCGCATGCGCGGTAGTGTTTTACTTCCTGGTGCGATGACGTGGCGGCGTCAACGTCACCGACACGTCAGCGCGCCGTCTGCTGGCGGGGATTTTGGTTTGCTCGCGTGTACACGCGAGCAAACCAAAATCCTAGCAGACAGATTTGTTCAAATCGGTCGGTCCGACCGATTTGAACAAATAGATTGCCTCGTGTGTACGAGGCCTTAAAGGCATATTTTTTCTTTTGCTTCTGTGAACACAACATACAGTACAACTGTTATATAACATCCAAACACAAAATCACAGTGAATAACTCTGCCTTTGTCTCTCACATATAGACATGTGCTCTACATTAGGTTCTTAGCAGGTTTAGCTGTATATACATGCAAGTTATATTAGCTACCTAGGACAGGTTGTAGCTGGCCAGCTACACTGGATGGACAAAAGCAAAATCTTTTTATAGGTGAAACAGGGCTTATAGAGTATATTCCTTTTATGTCCTAATATACTGTATGTATAATTAGCTGTTTCCCTAAGGTAAGTTTTACATTTTTACATCTCACTTTAAAAAATCAAATGTGTAGCTGGGTCCTGAAGGGGCATAAGATGCATCCAGTGCCTGCTTGGGCTATTCGAATACCAACATGTATGTCTATTCAAAATCTATTCCTGTGTCACATTGGCTGAACTGTCCAAAGTTTTAGTCCAGAAAACATAAAAGAAGCAGTGTGCTCAAAACCGTCTCAGGTGTCTCTAACGTCCAACGGCCATCTGGTCACTTGGACACGAAATGAAAGACTGTGGAAATGAGAACAGACAGCATTCCAGGTGATGCCAGGGTAGTAGAGCTTATCAATAGCTTATACCCTTATGCTGGAGGAAAAAGTATGTTATTATTACTAACACTTTACTCAGCTTTTATTTATTTAGTAATGCTGTGAAATACTGCTGCACAATGCAGAGAAATTAGAGGATATTATTGCTTTGATGCCATTTAGGTATACCAAGAAAACTACAAAGTTGAGTCAGGGGATAAGCCGGCATGATTAACACACTCAGTGGAAAAAAAAAACTAGTGAAAAATAATCCCTGTGTCCACAGAACATATATATAAAAAAATAAAATACAGTAATATATCCACTAGCATTTACAATTTTTAAACGATTAAAACATTTGTTTTTTTATAAAAAGCATTAACATCAAAATGGCAGTTAATGACAACCAGGCCAATTATGACACTTCGCTCCTACATGTTAAAAATACGTTTTTTTTTTTTGCTCGAAAATTACATAGAACCCCCAAACATTATATATGTTTTTTTTTTTAGCAGAGACCCTAATGAATACAATGGTGGTCATTGCAACATTTTATCTCGCACAATATTTGCGCAGCAATTCTTCAAACGTTTTTTGGAAAGAAAAGTTTCATGCTTTAAAAAAAAAAACAGTAAAGTTATTAATTTTTTTGCATAATGTGAACGATGAAGTTATCGAGTAAATAGATACCTAACCTGTCACAGTTCAAAATTGCACACGCTTGTGGAATGGCGCCAAATTTCGATACTTAAAAATCCCAATAGGCGACGCTATGATGGCTGTATGTAGAACATAAAGGAATACTCAATACCTCTTTAGTCTAAGCAAACTATAATGCCGCGTACACACGGTCGTTTTTTGCGATGAAAAAAAAACGTCGTTTTTTAAAACGTCATTTAAATTGATCGTGTGTGGGCAAAACGTCGTTTTTTGTCTTAAAAAAAACGACCAAAAAAAAATTCCAACATGCTTGAATTTTTTGTGTCGTTTTTCAAAACGTCGTTTTTTGTTTCACAAAAAGTCACCGTGTGTAGCAAAAACGTCGTTTAAAACGACGTTTTTCAACCCGCGCATGCCCAGAAGCTAGTTATGAAGCGAGCTTCAATGGAAAAGTGTGGTGAACGTAACCTCGTTTTTTGTGAAAAAAACGATGGTGTGTATGCAACATCGTCTTTGAAAGTGACGTTTTAAAAACGTCGTTTTTTACTTCACAGAAAACGTCGTTTTTTTTCATCACAAACAATGATCGTGTGTACGCGGCATAAGATGCTATCCAGATCGTATCTTGTTCCGGCGAGGTTGTTTCCGTGGCTGTGGCCAGGTGGGAGATATGTTCCATGATTGGTGGTCTTGTCTGAAGGTCCAAAGATTTTGGGTCAGAGTATTCAATTTAAAGTGGATGTTTGATGTCACAATGTAGAGAATAAGATTTCCTATCATCTGTGCCCAGTCTTGCCACACAGAGTTAATCCAGATCTGAGTAATCCTATTTTAATGTTCAGTAAAAATTAGCAGAATTCCAGATAAAAACCTGCCTAAATAAAAAGTCAGTTTTCTCTCTTGCTTTGAGTGACAGGTTATTTACATATCTAGCTAGGACATGTTTATCATATGTTATGTTATGTTTATCATAACATGAGGTGTAAAAAGGGAGAAATCCACCCCTCCCCCACATAACACATCCTGGTAATATACAATGAACTTTGGATCATCTCATGTTATGATAAACACGTCCAAGCTAGATTTGTAAATAACCTGCCACTGAAAGCAAAAACAGAGAAACAGACTTTATAATTTGGCAAGTTTTTATCTGAATATCTGGAATTCTGTTAATTCTGTTAATTTGCACTGAACATTAAAAGAGGATTACTCGCGCTGGATTTTTGGGTTTACATCCACTTTAATCTATTCAGTGACGGGACAGAACATACTCAAAAATCACAAAACTGCTCTGTTCGCTGACCTCTCGAATGAGATCCCCAGGCACCTCAAAAACCCTTATCTTTTTCATATTTATAGTATCTAAAATCGCACAAACCACTTGCCATTCGGCCATTTTTGACACTTTGGGCCAGATTCAGATACAATTACATTGGCGCAGAGTATCAGAGATACACTACGCTGCCGTATTTTACCAGGCTGTACGACGAATCCTGGTAGATTTTGTCCCTTACGGTACGGCGGCGTAGTGTATTTCTCGCCGCGAAATCGAAACACGCGATTAGGGGGCGTGAAGCATTTAAATTAGGCGCGTTCGAACTGCGCATGCTCCGTTCAGAAATTTCCCGCCGTGCATTGCGCGAAATAACGTCAATACGTCATTCGTTGTTTGAGTATCGTCGTTTACGGACATTCCTATTCCCGGAACGTTTTACGTCAAAAATAAAAAAAGACGTCGGAAAACGTTGACATTCGACGCGGGAACGACGGCCATACTTAACATGGGCTGTCTAATATTAGACCAGCAAAAAGCTGGTATAGTTTTACGCAGCAAAAAGATGACTAAAGATGCCGTAAGAGATTGCGATAGACGTTCGTAATTTCGTGGATAGTCGGCAAAAGCTCATTTGCATACCCTGACGCGTAAAACGACGGGAACTCCACCCAGCGGCCGCAATTTTATTGCAGCGTAGATCCGAAGGCGTACGAACATGTAAACCAGTCGGATTGAAGACCGCAGCCGTAATTTCATGGTTTGAGATTTCAGAGTAGTGAAAAAACGTGCGTAATTCGAAAGTACTCCAGTCTAACGCGAGATAGACAGGAGTAATCGCTCTGTGAATCTGGCCATTTGTTCCTACATAAAAATAAATAAAGTAAAATCTACTTTTTGTTTCTAGAAAATTACTTAGAACCCCCAAACATAATATATACTGTATATACAGTATATATATATATATATATATATATATATATATATATATTAGCAAAGACCCTATAGAATAAAATGGTCGGTGTTGCAATTTTTACGTCAAACAGTATTTGCGCAGTGGTTTTTTAACTGCAATTTTCTTTGTAATTTTTATTTTGTTATGAAGTTATATTAGAACAATAAAGTTAGCCCAATTTGTTGTGAACGATGAAGTTACACAGAGTGAATAGATAATGTGAACGATGAAGTTACACAGAGTAAATAGATACCTAACATGTCACACTACAAAATTGCACACGCTTGTGGAATGGCACCAAACTACCGATACTTAAAAATCCCAATAGGCGATGCTATGATGCCTGTAGCTGCAGGCATCATTCAGATATCACCGCACAAAGCCCATCCTGTTAATTTACAGCCAAATGGTTAAAAAAAGCCTTATTTTCCGCAGCCATTTTTGCAGTATCCTAAGGTCCCTTTCACACTGGGGCAGTGGGTGCCTCTGCGGTAAAGCGCCGCTATTTTAAGCGCCGCTTTAACGTAAATTTCTTGGCGCTATTTGGCCACTAGCGGGGCACTTTTACCCCCTGCTAGTGGCCGAGAAAAGGTTTAAACCCACCGCAAAGCGCCTCTGCAGAGGCGCTTTACCATCGGTATAGCCACAGTGCCTATTGATTTCAAGGGGCAGGAGCGGTAAACACACCACTCCAAAGATGCGGCTAGCAAGACTTTTTACCCTCATGCTAGCTCACCGCTCTAGTGTGAAAGCCCTCAGGGCTTTTATACTAGAGAGACAGCAGCAGCTGTTTCAGGGCGCTTTGCAGGCATTGTTTTTAGCGTTATAGCACCTGCAAAGCGCCCCAGTGTGAAAGGGGTCTTATAGTAATATCTCAGTTTATGCATTGTGGTCAAGCTATGAATATTCAAATAAAATCTTATCAAGAAGTAAATATGATTATACAAAGTAGAATTGTGAGCAGGATATGATATCCCAATGTTTAGATATAAATAAGTCCCCTCCACAGATTTATAGAAAGGTTTTGAATCTTTACTTTTTCTGAAGCAAAGCACAGAGAAAAAAAAGCTTTAAAGTGTTACTAACCCCAAAACAGAAAAATCAGTCTGTATATATACACTAAAACATGCTTGGTATACTCACGGTGGAACCTAAAGGGTTAATCATCCACATTGTGTAAAATCCCTGTTTTATCCGCTCTTCTCTGATCCTCCCCTTCTTCCAATGTTCCCAATCCATCTCCTGATAGTACAGAGTCTTTGGAGTCACCTTGCACATGCTCAGTTTGGTGTGTATTGCTAGAGAGTTTTTGCATGTAGTGCATGTGATCAGCACAGGGCCAATCAGCACTGTCCAGACAGAGGGTCAGGCGACCTGCAGTCTCATAGGACAATCATGCGAGAATGAAAACTCCTCCTACAAGTTTTAACCAGATACTGATAGAAGTCACAAGACTGCTAATGAAAAAAAAGGTATTTAGCAGTTTATATTTACTAAAATAAATGCATTTCCATCTTCTGTGTACTGGGGAATGGTTTATTGTTTCATGTATGGGTTTGGCTTCCCCTAGTGCATGTTAAACTCCGTCAGGGTTTTTTTTTTTTTCTTGAGATCGAACCGAGCAATGCATTATGGGACATGTAGTCTGGATGAGGGAGTGACACTGTCGGCCTCTCTGGCTTCCATTCTGAACCTGCCAGCAGGAGGTCTCTGAGTTGGGGAGTGAGAATCTGCGGCCTACACAGCGGAGAGCCGGATCGCCAGCATCAGAGGGACCTCAGAGGACAGCACAGCTAATCCAGCAAGCGGACCAGCCTGCGCTCCAGAGCTTCTGGAAACACCTACACTTCAGTCCATCGGAGTTTCAGCATGCCGTGGCAGTGCCAGTTCACCGGACAGGGACACTAGGTGTTAGGATTAAGTTTACCTACTGGTGGCACTATCTTGCTTTGGGCTGTTTGCTGCAGTTCCAGTGTCCATCAGCAGGTGGCTTCCAGGCGCCATCAGGCTGGTGTAATCAGGCCAATTAATGTTCAGCTGCCTGGGGGCTACTTAAGGCTTCTCCTCCCTTCCCCTGGCGTGTCACGATTATGGTCTCTTCCTTGCTGTCTGTTCCTGATGCCTAGCTTGATCCAGTCTGAACTTTTCTGCCTTGTTCCTGCCTCCCACTGCCTTGCTTCTATTTGAGTACCCTGTTGAGATCCCCCTTCCTTGCATTCCCTGTAACCTTGGCATTTAGATGGTTCTTGTATATAGTTAGTAGTTAGGTTCCTTTGTTATTTGTCTTTTGGGGTTTGTTTATGTTCACGTTTAGGCCCCATGCACATAAGATGCTGTTAAACGCTATTAAACTCGCGTTCAGAGGCAGTTGGACAGCTAAACGCGGTACCGGCTGTAACGGTCACCATCGTTTACGATCAACCATCAACCCGAGACAAGACAGCTTATCCGACACCCCGACAAACCCGATCCATTCCCCCAGAATCACCGAGACACACACAGCTCTGGTTACTGGTTTCAAATGAATGAATGCACAAACTCTTTAATGGTTAGCTCTCTTATATACAGTACAAGGCATGTTTCAGTAATCACCGGAACAATCAAACTCTCCACTAGGGATGAGCCGAACATACCCGCGTTCGGTTCGCACCAGAACCGTTGAACAGACCGATCGTTCGCGCAAACATTTAGAACCCCATTGAAGTCTATGGGACTCGAACGTTCGAATTCAAAAATGCTAATTTTAAAGACCAATATTTAAGTTATTGTTGGAAAACGTCTTTGAGAACCCGGGTCTTGCCCCAGGGAACATGTATCAATGGAAAACAGTTAAAAAAATTGTATTTTTTTCAGGAGCAGCACTCCTGAAAAAGTGACTGTTTTTAAAACTTTTTTCCATTGATACATGTTCCCTCGGGCAAGACCCGGGTTCTTAAAGACGTTTTCACAGGCAAACTATAGACACCCAGCAGGTACAATATTTAAAGGAATTTTTATTTTATTTTTTATTTAAACATTATTAAAATCACTGCTCCAGGAGCAGTGATTTTAATGATGCTTAAATTAAAAAAACTAAAATAAAATTCCTTTAAATATTGTACCTGCTGGGTGTCTATACGTGTGATAACGTCTTTATAATGAAATCTTTTTTATTGTTCAACACATATTGTTGTAATACATTGTGTGCACATCTTCAAATACAAATACAGAGTACCACAAATACAAAGTACAACATATATTAAAAGTATAACAATTTGTGTAAAATACGTATTACCCATACTTATTTCAAAGCTTACTCCCTTATCTATGTCTCTTTTGTGCGTTAATGTGCATTGTATTGTGTAAGTGTCCATTTATCTCCCGCCCTCCCTCCCTACCCCTCCCACCCCTCCCTGTCACACTCTTTTAAATATTGTATTTTAACTCTCATTTATTTTCTTATTCCTTTGCCCTGCTCTTCTTTGTTCCTTATGTTTGTCCTTATGTTTGTCTCTGAAGACCTTCCCTTATCGTCTGTGGAGGCGAGAGTCTGTCATCGCTCAACCATGTTTGCCATATTTGATTAAATTTCCCGCTGTCCCCCCTCCGGTTATATGTTAGTCTTTCTCTATGGAGTAGAGAGTTCACTAATAAGACCCACTGCCTGAAGTAGGGGCTTCTGGTGCCATCCAATATCGCCCTATAAGTTTTCTTGCTAAATAACGTCTTTAAATAGCACAATCACCTGCCTGCTAAATTAGGAAGAACTGATCTATCTAAGCTATACAGTGTATAAATATATGTACAACTCCTAGGGATGTATATATATTCTCTACACACTGTAAATTAAGCTAAACTGACTAGCCTGCCTGCCTGCTCTATCTAGCTATATAAAAAGACAATCTCTTTGTCTCTCTGACTGCTCTCATTAACAAGTCGGAACACACTACACAAGGCCGCCCAGCAGGCGGCCTTATATAGTGTGGGGCGTGTGCTAAAGCCCTGAGCCATAATTGGCCAAAGCCATCCAGGCTTTGGCCAATTATGGCTCTTCGTTTTTTGTGTGCTGTGATTGGCCAAGCATGCGGGACATACAGCATGCTTGGCCAATCATCAGTGCGCAATGCCGCAGTGAATTATGGGCCGTTTTGCGTCACTCGAATTTGGCGCGAACGACCGCTTTTGTTCGAATTTCGTCGAACGTACGAACACACAATGTTCGAGTCGAACATACGCTCGTATCGAACGCGAAGCTCATCCCTACTCTCCACCCCCAAAATCACACCATGGGGTGCTTCAATCACATTCTTTTAGATAATGACATCCAATTGAGCTAATCATTAGTCATCCCCCAGACGTCCCCTCTCTGCAATTAGAGGAGGTAATTACTACAGCTTGACAAGTCACAATCCTTTACTAAACATAATTGACATGCTAATTCCCTAGCCCTGAAAGGAGACATCTGACCTTTAGACTGCTAACTCACAACACATATCTATCATCAATAGCATCTTCACACAATGAAAGGTCTTAGGAGCAGACGTACTTAGTTAGCATCTCAACAGCCAAGGTTAAGCGTTGAAGTAGACACTCTTATTGACCGGTTTGGGGGTCAGAATTTAATCACCTGTAATCTGTCCCATCTTCTGCAATACATGAATTATGATTTATCAGCCACCCTATGCCCAAAAGGGGCACAGGGTACCTTAGACCCAAGAGTCCTTAGTGCCGCTGGCACAGGAGTATACCCCATCCCTCAAAAGTCTTTGGGCGTCACGGGTCATTCCGTTACACCGGCGTTTTGCCACGATTTTGTTTATAAGAGTTTTTAAAGGTGACCTATTTTTTTACATTAGAAATGTCAAAAATGATGGCAAATGATAAAAAAAACATAAAAAAAAACATAACTTGTGGCAGGTGACATGACAAGTGGACAATTCATAACTTGTGGCAGGTGTCGTGGCAAGCCTGCTTAGCATTCTTTGTCTCCTGACAGTCAGCAGTGCCAGCGTTTTCTGACATTATTCAGCATACTGAACTGGACTTGTCTCAATTAATTTAAAAGGTATGGGACCACACTTAGAATCTTGTTTCCCTGAGCTGCTTCCTGTCCTCTCCATCACTTTCCCTTGGAAAACACAGAAGGGGGATCAAAAGAGAGGCCCTGAAAAGAGAAGGCATGAACAAAAAAAAAGCAGACTTAACAAAAAGGTGAGCGGGGGATACTGAGAATTTAAGATCCCAGCAAAAAAGACTAGAATTGACATCATAACCGAAGTGCCGAGTTGTACCACATGCAACTCCCCCACTGCACACTGGTGCTATAATGAGGCTTACAGAAACCATGCTGGCCCAAATAAGGAGGGGCCAAACAGCAATTAACTCCTCACTAGAAAGGCTGGAAAGGTTGCCACTTTCAGAAACTTATACAAAGGTGCTGGCAGGTGTGTCCTCTACTCCCTAAACCCCTAGATTTTGATTCACCCTCAGGATGTAACCCTATCAGGCCCCCGTCTCAGTGACTTACACTGGCTTGGGGGAAAAAAAAGGACCAGCCCATGGTAGCCACAAAGAGAGCCCATTGGGTTCCCCACCTGAGGTCCCATGGCAGTACTCCCTGATCCTGTCCTAGCAAGAAACAAGAAATCACTGAAGAAAGGTGTTGGCCTAGCCCTAATTTAGCAACTTTCTCTATTTCCTATCCAGTCTCTCAGGTATGCTGTCATAGAAAGTAGTCAAAATAAGCTTCTTCTAAAAGCTCCCATTGATTTTGGTCATTCAAGCCACTGTGGAGTAGTTCTCCTTCAAATTTTAAACTAAGCTTCTGACTTTTGCATGTCAGTACCTCATTTTCTGCCACCATTAGGGAGTTTGGCAACCTGTCAGCCTTATAATCTGGCATGTAAAACACAGAGCAGTTGCACAGGAGGGGGGAAGAGAACAGAGTGCTGAGACTCAACTTGAACAATGTTCTTGTTTCTAGGAGTTGCTTTACGCGAGAAAGAATGATGTGGTCCAAGGCACCATGAGTAATTGGCCTCCATCCCAAATTTTGGACAGAAAAAGAGAGTTTGGTTAGGGGGACTTTAAATGAGGCTGATGCCTCAATAACCACATGCCGACCAGCGCACAACGATATATGTTGACACAATGGCTCAGCTTGGCATATGGGCGTACAGGTACGTTACCTTTAAGATGCGGCATTGTAGGTGCGCCCGCCATGAGCTTCGTGAGTCTGACCGTGAGTCCCGTGGACTCGATGTCCAAGGGGATACCCACGATCGTCTCACGGAGAGGAAGAACGGGGAAATGCTGATGTAAACAAGCATTTCCCCATTCCTCCTAGTGACAGGACACTGATCACAGCACTGATCGGGAGTTGTGATCAGTGTCATGTCAAACATAGCCCACCCCCCACAGTTAGAACACATTCCTAGGATACACTTAAGCCCTTCAGTGCCCCGACGCGTTTCCAGTTGAAGCCAGTTGTGGGGAAGCGTGTGGGGTGGAGCTATTCCTAATGCCATCATACTCATCATCATACCCGGACACGGGACGGAAACAGCATTGCTTAAGATATGGGACGACGTTCTTGAGGCCGCAGACGAAGGAGAATCTTCTCTTCTGGTTCTGCTGGACCTAAGCGCAGCCTTTGATACAGTTGATCACAAGCTGTTATTGACTCGGCTGGCTAAAATAGCCAAAGTCGCAGAAAGCGATCTATCTTGGTTCTCCTCTTTTTTGGAAAACCGATCGCAAATAGTCAAGCTAGGACCATTCACTTCGGAACAACGCACATTATCGTGTGGGGTCCCTCAGGGATCTCCCCTGTCGCCGATGTTATTCAACATCTATCTGCGTCCTCTTTTTGAAATCATCAGCAGCCAAAAACTGCTATATCACTCTTACGCAGACGACACGCAACTGTACTTCCGCATTTGCAATAAAAAGGATCACCACCTCAATCTAGAGACATGCCTCTCTTTGATAGAGGACTGGATGACAAAGAGTTATCTCAAACTCAACGGAGCGAAAACAGAACTTCTTCTGTTTCACGCCAAGCGTAGGAATCAATCGATAACAACCTGGATCCCCCCGCCCATTCTGGGCAAAGTCATCACCCCTAGCGCCAAAGTCAAAAGTCTTGGGGTCATCTTTGACTCTGACATGACAATGAACGCACAAATAGGGGCAGTAGTCAGCGGATCTCACTATCTGCTGCGCCTACTACGCAGACTCACGCCTTTTATTCCCAAGAAAGACATATCGGTCGTGGTGGGAGCGATTGTAAACTCCAGATTGGACTATGCAAATGCCCTTTACCTCGGACTCCCCAAGTACCAAATCGCTCGTCTTCAAGTCGTTCAAAATACGGCCGCCAGACTTGTGACTGGGAAAAAACCCTGGGAATCAATCTCACCTTCGTTGAGATCCCTTCACTGGCTACCAGTCAAAGACAGAATCACCTTTAAAGCACTCTGTCTAACGCATAGATGTATCCATGGGAATGCTCCCCATTATCTATGCGAAAAATTAAAATTTTACAATCCCAATCGTATTCTACGATCCAACAATCAAAATCGGCTTCAGATACCGAAAGCCAGATACAAGTCCAAAGGAGACAGGAGATTCGCTGTCCAAGGTCCCAGACTATGGAACGCCTTACCAGCCACCATTAGACTGGAGGAGAACTACTTGGTCTTCAGGAGAAAGATTAAGACTCATCTCTTTTGATCTCAAAGGAGACAGGAACATCAAGCGCCCAGAGGCGATTTACTTCGCATGTGCTGCGCTATACAAGTTCTTCATTCATTCATTCATTCACTCATATACTCCAGCTTTTTGGTTCATTCCTTGGCTGTATATTTTAATATATATTATTTATTTGGCTGTTTTTATCCCCTTGTTTTCCCCTGTTCAGTATGATCCCGTTTTTTTTTGTGAAGTGACTTGCTGTGAGGAACTAATTTAAAGTGGATTACTACTTGCTGTGATGTTTTTTTTTAATGGATTTTTACAATAAAATGCTCATTAATCCTTGGATATATTACACTATGAGGAGTCCTCTTTTTTTCTACCTTTGCTGCTGATTTTTCAATCGGAGTTCATCTCGCATCATTCAATTTGATTTTGAATACTGACTCCTGTGTTACACGGCCGGAAAAGACAGTTGAAGTATTTTCCTTCTTCTTACAAGACAGAAGTACCCCTCCCCAAGTTAAGTGAATCTACAACGGGGCCGGCATGGTTGATGCACAAGCTCTTCTGACCTCCTTAAAAACGGGGTCCAACTATTCGGTAAGAGTCAGTATTTACCTTTTCTTTGGTTGAATACAAAATTCAAGTTTATGTCAAGATGTCGGGTTGAAGTTTATAGCAGCGAATGAACTATTGTTTGCAAATATCCTGCCGTCAGCCTGTCAGGAAACTTTTTTGGGACTTTGTTATTCCAATATCCAATACTAATATATGCACTTAGCGTGTAGGTTCAAGTCATTTATTATCTTTGAATATATATTTTTACTTGGCACAGAGTGCACATTGATACACTTTTATAATTTAACCTGGTTATGGTTATGTTCATTGCACTCTTTTGTTTGCAGTTAAAAGTTGTTGTCTAATATTTTTTATTGTATAAAATGTTATACAAAACATAATCCACAGAGATTCTTACACGCGATCATTTTTCGAATTCTAAAAAATTATGTTTTTCAGGCTCTAGAAAAAACAACGTTTTTTTTCAACTTGATCATTAAAACGGCCTTGCCTACACACGATCGTGAAAAAAATGCTCTAGCAAAGCGCTGTGACGTACAACACGTACGACGGCACTATAAAGGGGAAGATCCATGCGGATGACGCCACCCTTAGGACTGCATTAGCTGATTTTGTGTTAGTAAAAGATGATTCACGCTTTTCTGTCTGTCACAGCGTGATGAATGTGCTTACTCCATTACTTACAGTAGTTTTACCAGAACGAGCACTCCCGTCTCATAACTTGCTTCTGAGCATGCGCAGATTTTTCACATCGTTAAAGCCCACACACGATAATTTTTTACAACCCGAAAAATGACAACGTTAAAAACGTTGTTAAAAATAGAGCACGTTTGGAGAAAAAAAAATTGCTCATTTTTTAGAACCCAAAAATGACCATGTGTACGCAGCATCAGTTCCTGTGCTTGATAAATAATCTGTTCCCAGCATCATCATCTTAATCCAGAGGCTTGTGGGAGCAACTGTGCTCTCCTGATGATAAGTAAAGCAAATAATTCTTATCAATAATCATATAGCAAAATATAAAAACCTGAACCCAGGCTGTCAATATTTTCTACAGCCAGATATGGCAACTCTCTTTTTTGAATGAGTTTAAATATACAGACCTCATACAACATATGAAACAAGAGGAATTTTGGTATTGTCACATTTTCTCTATTTGAAACAAATAGTTACTTTTGTTATCATAGCCAAATGGGTTTTGTTGCTGCTTTTGTAAGTGTAGTTTATCATTATCGCATGCTGTCATATGTGTAATGTTTCTCCAAAATGCAGCTGGAGAAAGCAATGTGCTAATAAAGTGCAAGTATCTAATTGCTTGCTCTGCAAAAGCACTGCTGTAAAATAGTTATTGTAAACGTAGCTGTCATGGAAACATAAAAAAGTCACTGTCGGTAAATTTACTCTCACTGCTGTATCCAACCTTCTTATTATTATTATTATACAGGATTTATATAGTGCCAATAGTTTTCACAGCACTTTACAATGTTAGGGCAGACAGTACGGTTACAATACAATTCAATACAGGAGGAATCAGAGGAGCCTGCTCGTTAGAGCTTACAGTCTTAAAATTAGATTCATATTTTACTTACCCTTATGCCCGTACACACAATCTGGCTTTTGCCCGGCCAAACTCAAACTCATTCCATTGGAGTAAAAGAGAACATGTTCTCTATCTAAACTCTGATGGAATTCCTCGGAAAAAAGTCAGATGGGGGATACAAACGGTCGGAATTTCCGAAAAAAAAAATAGAGACAATAAAAAAACAGCATTGGTGTTTAAATAATGCAATAATAACCCCCAGCATTGATGCCGGTGAATGCAATAATAACCCGCAACACTCTTGTCAGTGGATGCAAAAATCAATTCCAGCCTTAGTGTCAGTGGACACAATAGTAACCCCAGGCACTGGTGTCAGTGAGTGCAACAATAGCCCCCAGCACTGGTGTCAGTATAATTACCCCCCCACATTGGTGGTTGGTGGCAGTAAAAGTTAACACCCCCCCCCCCCGCATGCTGGTCACTGGCAGTAAAGTTTAACCCACCACATTGCTGGTTAGTGGCACTGGAAATGAACCCCCATCCCCCTGCATTGGTGGTCATGGCAGTGAAAGTTACCCCCACATTGGTAATCACTTACCCATCACACACTCCCGTGCCACTCTCTCTCTCCTCTCGCCAAGATTTTACTTGTATTGCGGGTGGAGATAACTCTGTCCACAGTACGTTCTTCCTCTTTCACTGCCAGGCGTTGGAACACAAAGAGAATTCAAGCACCTGGGGCAGAGCTGCTGTTAGAAATCATAGGGCCCCATACTGCCTACCAGACAAGGTCCTGCTCCCTAAAACTCTCCACCCCAGTAAAATATCAAATAGTATTTTCCCTAAAAATCCCCTCTCCGCACTCTATCCTAAAACATCCCCTGGTGTGTTTGAATTTTTTTTCAGGTGGGAGAGAAAAGGAGGAAAGTCAGAAATGCTGTGGAGAAAGGGGGGTGCCCAGAAAGTAGGGGGATGGGAGCGTGGATGCTAGATCCGATCCCCCTGCAGCACAGCTGATGGGAGCGGAGAAGCCAGCAGAGCTGCATTAGGGGAGCAGAAGAGGATCAGTGTCAGCAGTGAGGCAGTACAGCTGGCCCTCCTGTTCAGCAGGTTCCCTGGCCCCCCTTTTGAACTGATGGGGCCCGGGCCCAGTACAGGAAGGAGGGCTGGCTGTATTGCCTTATCTGCGGCCCTGACCTGGAACCCTGCTGCCACTTTGCTTTCTGTATAGTGCTAAATAGCCTGGCGGACTGCATGCAGACCACACGCCATGTGTTGGGCACCAAGGAATTAAAATCATCCCCAGGTATTTTATCTTTCAAAGTGATATAACTTAAAGTGCTTGCACACCTAAAGCAATGCAGAGGATGTAGATTTTTTTTTTAAATAAAGACTGAGGCCGTGTACACACGATCAGTCCATCCGATGAGAACGGTCTGTTTTTATCGGTTAACCAATCAAGCTGACTGATAGTCAGATGTGCCTACACACCATCAGTTAAAAAACAGATTGTGTTAGAACGCGGTGACGTTTATGTGTTTTAACACAACGACGTGCTGAAAAAAAACGAAGTTCAATGCTTCCAAGCATGCGTCAACTTGATTCTGAGCATGGGCGGCCTTTTTAACCGGTGCTTTTGCATGCTAACGATCGTTTTTGACCCATGGGTCAGGTGTCCATCGGTCAAATTTTAAAGCAAGTTCTCTTTTTTTTGACCGAAGGATAAGTGACCGATAGGGCCCACACACGATCGGTTTGGACTGATGAAATGGTCCTTCAGTCCGTTTTCATCGGTTTTGACCGATTATGTGTACACGGCCTGATTATGTGGTTCTAAACATAACCTTCCCTTTTGGTAGTAGAAACCTGTAACAGAGAGCAGTGTGCAGGTTGACATTACTGACATTTCTTGCCTGATTGTCATGCTGTTCCAGTGGCTTCAATACTTTGAGTTATAACATACAGTATATACAAGTCTGCAATTAGAATGTTTGATTTTTCTGATTTTACTTAAGATACCTGCTCCGAGTCAGCACTGAGAACAGAAGTAGCCTAAAAAATGTATTTTCAGACGGAGAAAAATAGCCAAATCCTACATCATTTCCCCATGAAAGATTTTCTTTAACCACTTGTCATTTGCCCGCAGACGACTCCATTGTTCTGACATCACGTCATATGACGTGATGTCCCTTTAAAGCCGCGGGCGGTGCGCGCGCGCACCCGCTGCTCCGCTGGGATCCCGTGCGAGTGCCCGGCGGCAACGATCGCCGCCGGGCACACGCGATTGCTCTGTAAGTGAGCTGGGACGTGCAGCTCTGTATGTAAACACAGAGCTGCACGTCCCTGTCAGGGAGAGAGGTGACAGATTGTGTTCCTTGTACATAGGGACACAATCGGTCACCTCCCCCAGTCACCCCCCCCTCCCCCTACAGTTAGAACACTCATAGGACACACATTTAACCCCTTCCCCGCCCCCTAGTGGTTAACCCCTTCACTGCCAGTCACATTTATACAGTAATCAATGCATATTTATAGCATTTTTCACTGTATAAATGTAAATGGTCCCAAAAATGTCAGAAAAGTGTCCGAAATGTCCGCCATAACGTCGCAGTCCCAATAAAAAAATCGCAGATTGCCGCCATTAATAGTAAAAAAAAAAAATGCCATAAACTATCCCCTATTTTGTAAACGCTATAAATTTTGCGCAAACCAACCGATAAACGCTTATTGCATTTTTTTTTTACCAAAAATATGTAGAAGAATACGTATCGGCCTAAACTGAGGGAAAAAATATTTTTTTTATATATTTTTTGGGGTTATTTGTTATAGCAAAAAGGAAAAAATATTGCATTTTTTTAAAAATTGACGCTCTATTTTTGTTTATAGCGCAAAAAATAAATACCGCAGAGGTGATCAAATACCACCAAAAGAAAGCTCTATTTGTGGGAAAAAAAGAACGCCAATTTTGTTTGGGAGCCACGTCGCACGACCGCGCAATTGTCAGTTAAAGCGACGCAGTGCGGGAAGCTTATATTTTGTCTGGGCAGGAAGGGGGTGTAGGTGCACAGTAGGTAAGTGGTTAACAATGGCACTGCACTGATGCACTGCAAGTAATAAATAGTTATGAATTATCTATACTGCCCTGCAAACTAATAGAGGCATAATACTTTGTAACCATAATGCACTGCAAAGACCTTTGAACTCAGGGTAGTGGGCCTAGAAAAGTCAGCAATAGGGGCTTTGTTTTGGGGTGGGCCCAGAGCACATAGTGTCAGTGGGGAGACCTGACAAACTACCTAGAGAAAGATTATGGGCAGTATCAAAACTGCTCAAAAAGCTATATATCAGAATTAGTCAATCCCCCTTTGCTGCCTTTTAAATATTTATGTATTTTTTTTTGTCTTTAATTTTATTTTGTGGCGGATTTAAGGTCAGCGGTCAATTGTAGATGCTGTCCATAGCAATTTTTTTCCTGCAATGCCTTCCTTTACAAAATGTGGCTTTCGTTTCGAGAAGGGCAGCATTTTGAGGTTTTCAGTTATTTTTGTGGTATATATTTACTTTATGGTGATAGGGCTTTTATTTTAACTTAAACAGATGTTTTATTTTATTTTTTGTATTGTAGCAAGGTTTCACTTAAAAAGAAACCAGAAACCTGGGGTTTTCTTAAAATTTTAGAAATGTATTGTATTTAACCACTTTGCACGTCATATGATGTCCTGGGCTCTGTGGTGGTATATCTGAACGATGCCTGCAGCTACAGGCATCATTCAGATATTGTTTTTTAGATCCGGCGATTGTGTGCATCGTAAGAATGATCAAAGGAGCTGTTCCGCCGCTTGATCGTTCTTACAGGCGGTGAGAGGTGGAGGTCAGTCTACCGACTCACCGCTGTGATCAGCGAGTCCGAGAACAGATCCGCCGGCCCCAGGCTCCTACCATACAGATTTCCAGTGGACCAGATGGTCGCCGGAGTCTCTATTATCGTTCCGAGGCCAGGCGCGTTGTTACGACGTCATTCCCGGCATCTGCATTCAAAAAACTGCGCCGCTTCAGCTGAGAAGTGGTGATCGTTATTTTATATTTTTTTATTTTAAGCTTTCCAGCCTAGTGGTGAGATGTGGGGTTATTGACCCCATATCTCACTGTAAAGAGGTCCTGTCATGTCATATTTCTATTACAAGGGATGTTAACATTCCTTGTAATAGGAATAAAAGAGATCACTTTTTTTTTAAAGTGTCAAAATAAAATAGTAAGTAAAATTAAAAAAAAAAAATTCAACTTTCCCTGTCCCAGTGTAATCGCACGCTAAAGCGAACGCATACGTAAGTCCCATCCACATATGAAAACTAACTTTATTGAAGTTTGAAAATTTGCTGCACAAATACCATGCGAGATAAAAAGTTGCAATGACCGTTATTGTATTCTCTAGGGTTTCTGAAAAAAAAAAAAACATATATAGTGTTTGGGGGTTCTATGTAATTTTCTAGCAAAAAAATATGATTTTTACATGTACTGTAGGAGCGAAGTGTCAGAATTGACCTGGGCGCGAAGTGGTTAATGTAAAGTATGTTAGTAGGGATTTTTCGGTTATATTGCTTCCCTTAATCAAAAAAAAAAAAAAAAGTGGGCTTTTGTTACAGTATTCACTGCAGCCCCCTATCCACATATTAAAAATAAAAGTTAGGCATACACTAGTTAGGCCTATTCCCTGTGAATAAATCTGTCCTGCTGCCGGACAATTTTACACAGCTGTGTCATCTGTGGTTTTCAAATTCGTGTAGTACAACACCTTACTGTACTATTTGGTGTTAATTTACTAAAGGCATAAATATTTTGAACTTCGCAAATGCAGCTGTACTCTTTCCTCAGAGCCTAATGAATGTGGAGAAGTTAAAGGGGTAGTTCCCCCAAAAACCTTTTTTTTAACATTTATTCAGGCTCGTTATGTCAAGGGGAATCAGGTTTTTTTTTTTTTAGAAATGAAGCCGTACTTACCGTTTTAGAGATGCATCGTCTCCGACGCTTCCGGGTATGGGCTCCGGGTCTAGGCGTGCCTATTTGATTGACAGGCTTCCGAGGTCGGATACATCGCGTCACGATTTTCCGAAAGTAGCCGAACGACGGTGCGCAGGCGCAGTATAGAGCCGCACCGTCGCTCGGCTTCTTTCGGCTACTCGTGACGCGATGTATGCGACCGTCGGAAGCCTGTCAATCAAATAGGCACGCCCAGACCAGACGATCATACCCGGAAGCGGCGGAGACGATGCATCTGTAAAACGGTAAGTATTGCTTCGTTTCTAATAAAAAACTACCCGATTCCCCTTGACATAACGAGCCTCATGCAATGTTAAAAAAAGGTTTTTGGGGGAATTACCCCTTTAATGCCGATTTCCATCATCCAATCAAATGCAAGCAAAAATGCTGTTTTTCATTCATTCTTTACAAGGTGAAACTTCTCCGCATTCGTGAATCTCTGGGGAAAATGAGTGCAATTGTACTTGCAAAGTGCACAGTCTTTTTGCGTTTAGTAAATCAACCCCTGTATCTTAAAGGGGTGTTCCACCCAAAAATATGACCCCTTCTTAACCCACTCCTCACCCCCATACATGCCACATTTGGCATGTAATTTTTTTGGGGGGGGAGTGGGGGCTTCAGTAGGAGTGGGACTTCCTGTCCCACTTCCTGCTTCCGCCGAGGGGCTGGTTAGGCGATTAAGCTTAATCGCCTACACCAGCCCCCTCCCTGTAGGCGATCACATGGGACACTGACAGGTCCCATGCGATCGCCTCTCCAATCAGCGGCGAGCCGCGCCGCGCACGCATGCGCAGTACGGCTCGCGCATGCGCAGTGGGTGCCCGGCCGTGAAGCCGAAGGCTGTCACGGCTGGGTGCCCACAGACAGGATGGAGACGCCGGCCGGGGAGGGGGGCAGAGGAGCGGAGCCCCGGTCGGCGCGTCGCTGGAACGCAGGAGCAGGTAAGTGAGTGTTTATTAAAAGCCAGCAGCTACACTTTTTGTAGCTGCTGACTTTTAATAAACACCATTTTTGGCTGGAACACCCCTTTAAGTACATTTCTGCAAATTCTCTCTCAGTTAATATAGTAAATCCATGTTAATCACGGTGTCCAGCATTTGTAAATTACAATGACCAATAGTCCGCTCACTCCTGTTGCTGGATACTATGACTGAAATGGATTACATCACTGGATGCTCTGATTAACATGGAATTACTTCAGATGACATTTAGGGTCCATACACACAGACAGAAGAATTATTTATGTTTAGCATTAATTACCTGGCACTTTCCTGCGCCCAAGGACCAGCAAATGCATGTAGGTCTGCCATGCAAGAGAATGGCTGTAAATGGCCATACTCTTGCAAACACCAGTGCTTCTTTTCATAAGCATTTAGCCATGCATGTGTCTGATCTCCCGAATGCAAAGCTTCTGAGTTTGGCAATGCACTAGAAATTGTTTGCTTAAATTGCAATTTTTGCTTTAAAAAATGCTCAGAACTTGCCATGTGCATGAACCCTAATACGAATTAGGTACTATGTGTCTGTTTATTTAGTTAGGATTTTTTCAATGTTTTAGTTTATTTACTTTTAACTCTTTGTGGGAATGGATAAGGGTTACTAATGTACCCTAATGTGGCGAATAACTAGATATTCCCTTATTTTAAAATTATCTGCCAGAATACCCAATAAGTCCCCCCATATAAACCCTACCTCGTTGAGGCATCAGCATTGAGGAAGAGGTCCTTGTCCCTCAACATTGGGACAAGGGTGCTTTGCAAGCGGGGAAGGCCCCCTTGTAAAGTACTTCCAAATGTTGAAAGGCATGTGGCCTGGTCTTGTACATGAAAAGGTGGGAAGGCACACACACTCACTGCCCTTTATTTGCTACCCAAGCTGCATGCCTAAGGATCTAATTGGAAAAGGTGAACCCAACCATTTTTTCCAACTTTTTTTTTTTTTACAAACTGCAGTGAATCAGTTTGGGTGCTGGTACCAACTAATGCTTGCAGTGCCGCTCTAAGCAAAGAAGGAGAGTGTATATATTCCCACTGGTATTCAGGAATGGGATGCTGGCTGAAAATATCACCATCCAGTAGCATAGCTGGAAAAATTCTAGCTCCACCATATTCAATCTATGTGGTTAACACGTGTAGGATGGCCTCAGCCTTGCACCACTCCACTAGCCATGCCCTCTGACTTGTCGTTCCCCCAGGGCTTAGTCATAGAGCAAAAGAGCTGCAATTTTTCCAAGATTGGGTGCTGCTGCTAAATGGTGAGCTATGAAAAAAAATCTATTCTACAGCAAAACATTGCTTATGCCCTGTACACACGATCGGAATTTCTGATGGAATTTTCGGTTCAAGGTGTCTTGCATACACACTTTCAGACCAAATTCCAACCGTCCAAAACTCGGTGACGTAAAACACTACGACGAGCCAAGAAAAATTAAGTTCAATGCTTCTGAGCATGCGTCAACTTGATTCTGAGCATGCGTGTGTTTTTTTCCCGTCCAAACAGACGATTGGAATTTCCGTTGGTAAAAATAAAACATGTTCTATTTCTAAACTTTGTCGGAAAAAAGTCCGATGGGGTCGACACACAGTCGGAATATCCAATGAAAAAAATCCGTCTGACTTTTTTCATTGCAAATTCCAATCGTGTGTACAAGGCATAAGAGTATACTCTGTAACTGAGACTGAAAATGCCTAGCACCAGTTGCATGTGCAGCTTTAGGGCACCCTCTCCCCCCAAACATGTTATTAAAATGGTGTATTTTCAATATTGCCCTCAAAGCCACATGAAAATACCTTTTTCTAACTGTGTGGTATTTTTTTATTTATTTTTGGTACATGACCAACATGGCAGTGCCCAGCTCTCCATTTCTTTTTTGACAATAGCTTACCTATTAGCCTTACAAAAAGACCAGTATTTAGTATCAATATTCACCCCCTATAGGCTTCAAAGGGGTCTGATGGCAAGTTTTTTTTTTTTTGGAACTTAAGCTGGATTCTACGAGTTCCTAGCGGATCGAAACCCCGGGGCGGTTTTGGTCATCCCTAACAATTAACATAAATTAAAGAAAGTAAAAGGCATTGTCGACATCAACCAATCATATTTCAACATCCATCCCCTTTCATGCAGAGCAGACAATAAAAACAAAGACTTGGTTGCTAAAGGCAGCATGGCTTTGCTTAAATTTTGAAAATAGGCCCAACAATGCTGTGTCTTAAAATCTGTATTCAGATGTTACCAGTTTACTTTATTTCTTTATACGTCCTACAAAAGCATGCAATATATAACATATTTTTAACAGCCAACCACTGCATCCATATGGTTGCATTATAATAAAAATTACTGGTCATTAGGAAATCATCTAGAACAAGGCATTTGCATTATTTTACTTCGGTTCAGCACTGCACAAACTTACCTTTGGACGTATTTCAAACTGCAATAGGCAAATGTAATTATGCTCATTAATCCAACAAGAAACTCATACAACAGCTGTTAAAGGGGCCTGAATCCAAATGGCATGTCTGTGAGCTGTGTTTGCTATCACAGTTTGTAGTTCTATCAGTGATCTTCTACATAATTATAAAGATTATTAAACATAAAGATATATGTCACATGAACTAATAGAAATGTTAAGGTGTATGCACAGTTGTTTTTTAAGGAGTGGTAAAGGATTAGAACTATCTTGAGATTTCCGCCAGACTTCCGACAGACTCATGGCACGGCGGACTTTTGCATGGTCAAAAGTCCGACCGTGTGTACAAGGTATTACTTGCAGTTTACTAAACAGGTGAAAAGTTGGACTTAATAATTTAGGATGGTAAAAGATCATGCATACACTGCAGAATACAAAAAAGAATATAAAATTAGGCCAGTGGCACAAACCTAGACTCTTCACAGCAATATCTCTCGGGCCCAAATCAGGATACCATGGCTGTAAGGCCTAAAGGCCCTCATTTCCTTTAGGACTTATTGAATGTGGTGAAACTTCACTTTGTAAAGCACCCCCCATCAGGAGCAAGTTAAATAATAAAAAAAATCTTGCACATGATTGGATGATGGAAATCAGCAGATCTTCACTATGTTCACTAAGCTCTGGGGAAAATTAGTACACTTACAGTGCTAGTCTAATTGTCTTTAGTAAATTAACCCCATAATCTCTATAAGACTATTTAAGGAAGTAGTGATTCTCAGCTAGACTCTCTGGGCCAGATTCTCAAAAAAATAGCGTATCTGGCGGCGTAACGTATCGTATCTCATTTACGCTACGCCTACGCAAATTACTGGAGCAAGTGCTGTATTCTCAAAGCACTTGCTCTGTAATTTCCGGCGGCATAGCGTAAATGCGGCGTCGTAAGGCCGCGTAATTCAAATAGTAAAGAAGGGGGCGTGCTGTATTTAAATTAAGCGCGCCCCCATGCCGAACGAACTGCGCATGCGCAGGCCTTAAACGTAGGCCACTGCGCATGCTCCGTAATATGCCGCAAATACATAGAATAGAAAACAATGATACGCTGGCGGGAATTTCGAATTGCGCCGGCGTATGTGTACATACACCGGCGTAATTTCTTTGAGAATCTGGCCCTCTGTTGTTAAGCAGTACAGAACACAAACAGCTACTTGCACACATCCTCATAAATAGCATCCTTCAGAGAGTCTGGCTACACTGGTGTTTGCACCTTATTCGGCACCTCTTTACTGGTTAAGCAGCCATTCAAAGCATTGTTTAACAGTGACAGAGTTCCAGCCTGTACACTTCATAAATTGCCCTGCAACACGGGGAGTCAGTGCTGGATTACCAAATATGCACCGGCCTATGGACTCCACCGTGATCTCCACATACTTTAAGATCCCATGCCAAGCAGCTGGCCCTGATGCATTCTGAGCACATTTCTGAATGAATGCAAAGAAAGGTGGAGAGGTAGGGAGGTGATGTTTAACCACTAAAGGACCGGAAGGATTTTTCCTCTTAATGACCAGGCCATTTTTTGAAATGCGGCCCCTTATGTCGCTTTAACTGACAATTGATCTGTAGTGCAACGCTGTACCGAAAAAAAAATATGTATTTTTTTCACAAATAGAGCTTTCTTTTGGTGGTATTTGATCACCTCTGCTTTTTTGCGCTATAAATAAAAAAAAATATTTTGGAAAAAAAACAATATTTTTTACTTTTTGCTGGAATAAATATCCCCAAATGTAAAAACAATTATTTTGTCATCAGTTTAGGCCAATGTGTATTATTCTACATATTGTTGGTAAACAAAAATCAGAATAAGCCAATATTGATTGGTTTGGGCAAAAGTTATAGGGTCTACAAAATAAGGGATTGATTTATGGCATTTTTATTATTACTTTTTTTTATTAGTAATGGCGGTGATCAGCATTTTTTTTAGTAGGACTGCGACATTGCAGTGGACATAGACACTTTTGACACTTTTTTGGGACCACTGACATTTATACAGCGATCCCAGCTAAAAATAGCCACCGATTACTGTATAAATGTCACTTGTAGGGGTTAACACTAGCGGGCGATCAAGGGGTTAAGTGTTCCCTAGGAAGTTGTTTCTAACTGTGGGGGCAGTGTAGTGACTGGGGGAAGAGAAAGATCACTGTTCCTAATCACAAGGAACAGACGATCTGTCTATCCTCCCCAGACAGAATGGGGATCTGTCTGTTTACATTGACAGATCCCAGTTCTGTTTCTCTCAAGAACGATTGTGGATAGCCAGCGGACATCACAGCCGACGGTAACATGCATTGGCTCCAGCGTCAATACACCAAGGAGAGCCAACCTGCCGCAGTATAACTGTGGTGGCTGGTCTTTTAGTGTTGAAGTATTAAGGGTTAAGGTTTGGGGGGGTGTTAACTGAATAATAATTAGGCTAAAGGGGTTGTAAATTGTATGCATTAAGGTGAAAGCTGCAGCACTCCACCAGACCTCCCTTTTTTCTTAATGGAACCTGATCATTCCAGCCGCTGTCTTGGGTCCTCATTGGAGCGATTAATTGCAGCAGGAGCCATTGGCTCCCTCTGCTGTCAATAAAATCCAGAGACATGGGAGCCGGGCAGCAGAGTCCTTCTGGGAAAGCTTTACAATCACTTTAAGTGTCTTTGAAGGGGAGAAATAAGTGCGGGGGGCACTTTTATGCACTGTGTTTCACTATAGGGAGACCGCAGATGATAATTTTCTGTGGTGCTAGAAGCCTTGCAATGAAACCCTGCAGCACTGCACTTCCCAGGACAAATGCCACTTACAGAGAAAGTGATTTTGACTTTGACACTTTGACACTCACCAGATATGAGCATGCCAAATCATTTGGTGTTTAGACCACACAGACACATCCGAGCAACACATAATTTGTCTGTGCCCAGCTGTACATTCAGTTTAATTTTTTTGACTTTCTGATCAGTTACTAGCAAGTCCCTGCCTATTATTTGTTATACAGAAACATTTCAAAAGTCTACCAGTCCCTGATTAATAGACATTGGGCCATTTCACTTTAACCATTTAGTGGCATAGTCAAGCATACTCTTGCATTTTTAGTGTGATCCAATGCATCTGTATTCATAAACCTGAAAACAGACTGGTGTTTTATATTCCAGAAGTACAAAGAAAAAGAATGTAGATTAGTGACAGTTACAATTATCGCAAACAACCTGAAGTCGTATTAACAGAAAAACGACAGAGATTCTTGGCAGGTAGAATTAAAGCCGCACAGAATAATTATAGCAAGCAACATGTAAATACTCAGAAAGGCAAAATCTTTTCCCTCAGAATATGATATGCTGCTTTAATATTTATACAGGCTTTATTGCGCGTCAACCAATCATAAAACTCCATTTATCCAAATCGTTTTGTTGCTCTTGCAATATGCAGCTGCCTAGTATTGCATTAATGCACGCTCTGAGGAACAGAAGCACCAACCCACACATTAGCATCCTTATGGCCCTGGGTCTTTCAGGCTCTCTGGTGAGGCAGCAGTTGTCTTGCAGCTGTCTTCTCCACAGGCTCCTGGAGAGTGTGCCATATAGAAAAATGTCTCTGCTGCAGTAGAACGGGTGAATTAAAATCTTTCCTGAGCTTCCAGCACCAACATATCTTGGAAATGTAAGATACTCACAAATATACAAATATAGCTTTAGGAGGAACACGTTCTAATCTGTTGATGCCAAGTGCATTATTAGGAAATGAACAAGCATTAGCCATCTTTTCATGGGCACATTTCACCTGAATATCGAATTGAAATTTTCATGGTGAACTTCATAAAAGTCAACACAAAAACACCAAAAATATGGGCTAAATTTTCCTTACACCAATATACAAGACTCCTAAAAAGAAAATTGCTTTTGCAAAGCCAAAGCCTTTTATCTAAAATGCTGAATTTTCCCACGCAGGGAGCAGTGCTGTATAGTAATCAACAGCAATTCAGATTTTACCTTACACTTTCCTTGTTGCCTTGTTCGGAAAACAGTGCCCATACATGAAGATCTCCGTAACGAGGGGTTCAGATCTGATCGCTATTGGATACCAACTGCTAGGGAGGGAGCCAGACGACGACCCCTTTGCTACTAGAGAACCTTACCAGGTACCATGCCTCATGACTTGTTGCGTGTAGCTTGTGTCTTCACTTGGTGACCCAAAGGCAGCTACACTCCTCCTTTTCTTGCTGATTTAACTCTTTTGTAGTAGTGTTACTTCATACCCCATAGTGTGTTTACAGAGCCTAGTTCTTTAGAAATGCCAGAGCCAACATGCACCCCTTTGAATAAATTAAGACCAGGCGCAGTTAATGTACCTTTCCTGAACAAGCGTGGCATAACAGTTCGATATTAAAATCTTTCCCCTAAACTAATGTAGCACCCTCTAGTATGGTAGAATAGGACAATATTTTTGCTAGGGTGGGTAAAATATTTTGGCTTGGCTGGCTGTTTTAACCTGGGCCGGGTGAGGGATCCAGGAAGGGCTGGTATGACTCATCAGGCAGCACCTCTGGTACTTCCCCCTACTTCTGGAAATTGCTGGAAACTTCCAGAATTATGGGAAGGAGGTTAAGAGGGGTTGCCTGGAGTAATCATGAGGGCACCTGGTCAATCCCCAACAGTAGATTGGCAGGGGGCAGGCCCCCTCAAATACTCTTGGTCAGCCTAGCTGGAGTTTTAGGAGTGCTGGAGTGTTAAGAGGCTGTCGGAGGACACTTGGGGGTTCTAGGAGCTCGGGTGCAGGAGTGATCCTCTGATATCCCAAGGAGGAATCCTGTCCAGTGGCACAGGAGCAGGTGTGAGGACAGCAGGAGCTAGTGAGTACGTCCGGGAGATCTGCAAGTAAAAGGCAGCCAGATGAGCTGGTGAGTGTTACAATCAGAGAGGCAGACTGAGAGGACTGTGGAAGCTTAGCCAGGAGGGCTAGGGAAAGGGGCAGCTTCAGCCTGGTGGGCTGGCAGCGCAGAAGAGGTGGTGTTGGGATCAGTAGCCACAGGAGGATAGCTGGGCACTACTACTTTTCTACACTACCAAAGGGGCCTGTGGCTGTAAAGGGCATTTGATACCAATCTGACTGAGCCCTATTTTTAGATTACCTAACAGTGTGCCAGCTGGTCCTGGGAATTGTAGTGCTTAAACAAGTGTTGTGCTAGAGGAGCTGAGGAGTGTGAAAATAGAAAAGTTCTGCTAAAGCCAAGAGGCCCTCCCATAATACTCTTAACCCCATCCGCCAGCACAGCCACGCCATTCATTCATTCAGAGCGATCTGTATATGAATAAATTACACATCCCATCTGCCGCTGTGGCAAATGGTCTTGCAGTTCTTATGATACAAGATTAACAGAGCAATATTATTATTTTTTTATGTAGAAAAAACTCTGAATAGAGCTAGGAGAGAAGATAAATGGCAGCTTAACGTAAAGGTAAAAGGCCAAGAATTTTTAGATTTGGATGAAGTGGTGAGGGGATAGAACCAATGATTTGTATTGCTGCCTGCATCCCCATTAGGGATAAACACTATGGCCCGGATTCACATACCTCGGCACATGTTTATGCCACCGTAGCGTATCTTTATGCTGCGCCGGTGCAGCGCAGAGAGGGGAGCATGGTATTCACAAAGCAAATGCTCCCAACGTTGCGCCGGCGTAGCGTATAGTCGTAGGCGTAAGGCAGCGTAAGTCAAAGTAGGTGGAAGTGGGCTGGAAGTGGGCGTGATACATTTAAATGAAGCGTGACCCCATGCAAATGGGCTGAGCTTCAGACAAGTACTTAAAATGAACTGTGCATGCATCACAGTGTGCATGCTCACAATCACATCGAAACAACTGGCTAAGATACGTCGAATCACTGCCTACGACGCAAACGTAACCTACGCCCAGCCCTATTCACGTACTACATAAACTATGTAAAATTTGACAGCGTTCGTTCCCTGGTCCATACCTTTGCATGAGTTGCGCCTTCAATATGGGGAATAACTTTACGCCGATGTAAACCTTACGCAAATTGCTTAATACATGCGCTGGGCGCAAGTACGTTTGTGAATCGGCGTATCTCCCTCATTTGCATATTTGCATTGAAAATCAATGGGAGTGCCAAATGCGTCCAGCATAACTATGCGCCGGTGTAGGCAAGTTACGTTGGTTGGATGAAGCCTATTTTTCGACGTATCTAGCTTTGTGGGTCGCCGCATAGATACAACGGCGCACATTTGTACTTACATTGGCATATCTGGAGATACGTTGGCGTAAGTGCTTTGTGAATCCGGGCCTATAAGGCTACATTCACATGGTCGCACAGCAGTTCTAAATACTGCCCATACATACTGTGTGAGTCACGCAATGGCAACTGTCAGAGTGTTGCTGTGTCAAGAGGCACTGCTTAATTACCTCTAAACGCAGGCACCTATGTGCCCATGGCCACCATTGGGAATGCAGCCTATTGTCCTGATCATTAATGTCACCGGAAATTAAAGTGAAGATAAATCTCAAAGTTTAACTGACTTCCTGTCTTGTCCTAAACCTAACTGCTCTCTCCTGTCTGCAGACTCTAAAAGCTTAAAACACTTGGCGGGAGTGTGTGTTGTAAACTGTAATGTAACTGCACCCTGCAACTGCAGTAACTCAAGATAAAGTCTATGACTATTGAGTTTGGAGTACAAGGCGGAGGGCTAATGGGGTTCTTTTCCCTCAGCATTATGCCTGGTATTAAAGTTAGATGGGCCGGCGGCCTGCTTACTAACTCCTAGTAAAGCTGTAGAGTTCAGCTGTTCTGGAGAATAAGCAGGTCTCTTGGCTATGGACAAGGTAGCTGTTCCAGCAGATGCATTGAACCTACGGCCATAGTCTCAACTTGTGCACAGTGCGAGTAGGGTTTCCAACCCCTGCAACTGAGGCCTACTTCCAGGTCTTCTTGAGTGGCTCATTGCAATGGTTCTGTACAGGTGCCAAAATAAGAAAGTTAGCTTTTCCTGGGCAGAGAGTGTAAAGTCCCCCTGGCTCCTCCTACCGAGAACAAGCCATTAGGATTTGAAGTTTAGAAAGACAGTTGTCCCCATACACACAGATTACCTCCAGATACATTACTCCCCCCATACACACACACACACACACACAATTATTAGCAGGAAGAGCTCCACTTCAATCCATTCCTATAGTGCAAACTTCAGATGACAGAGAGAATGACATGGATTACGACCCCAGAAAAGGCATATGGAAGGCTCCAACAACAGCTGCACATGCCAAGCAACTCAGATGAGGCTGGGGCCCCATGTGGTGAGGGTTCTCAGGGGCCCCTATCTAGAAGGGAGCGCTGGGCCTCTCACATGTGTCTTGGTGGAGCACACACAGCCGGCAGTCGGAGGAGGAGTGGAGAGAAATCATTTAGTGATCAAGTCAGGCTGAGCATTAGCAGGCGTCGTGCGCTCTGCTCCAGGCGGCAGGTGAAAGGTAACAGGCAGCTGCCTCAGGCCACGCCGCCACCCCCAACTCAGGGGGCCACAAACACCATCCCCCTGAGACACTCCATGTCTGTATGTGACTACCGGACCTGGGACATGCAGCGATGTTTTCGACAGATGTGAGCTCTAGGCCGGCGTCTATCTTGCCTATAGATTTTGTGCACCCCTTGTAACAAAAGTGTCATTCTTGGTGCGATAATCCCAAAGGGAAATCACGTCTAAAAGGATTCAGATCCGGACACTAGCTTCCTTAGAGCACTACAAGTGCAGCAGCTGATTGATGATTATAAAGTCACTCCCATTCACATTCATTTTGCACAAGGACACAGACAAACAAACAGCTCAGAATAACAAATACATTTTTTTTTTTTTTCACGGCACGTTTGATTAGAATTACAAACATTCTTACAACATACTTAACAAAATTCTACTAGAATACCCAGATTTAGAATATAATAACTCGGCTGGGGAGATTTGTCTATCTGCATTGTTAGTGTGGATGGAGGAATCTAATTTTAAGGCCGCGTACACATGAGGAGACATGTCCGATGAAAACGGTGGACCGTTTTCATCGTACATGTCTCGTGGGATATTTTGGTCTGATGTGTGTACACACCATCAGACCAAAATCCCCACGGACAGACAACGCGGTGAAGTGGCGGTGACGTTGACGCCGCGACGTCCGCAAACAAGGAAGTACAATGCTTCCACGCATGCGTCAAATCAATTCGACGCATGCGGGGGATTTCGGTCCGCTGGTTAGGCTTACTAACCAGCGGACATGTCCGATGGACAGGTTTACAGCAGACAAGTTTCTAAGCATGCTTAGAAACTTTAGTCTGCTGGAAACCTGTCCGCTAGGCTGTACAGACGATCGGACATATCCATGGAAACTGGTCTGCTGACCAGTTTCAGCGGACATGTTCGATCGTGTGTATGCGGCCTAAGGCCTCGTACACGTGATAGGTTAAACAGGAGGACAACGGTCTGATGGACCATTTCATCGGTCAAAACCGATCGTGTAGGCCCCATAGGTTATTTAACCATCGGTTAAAAAAAAGCCAACTTGATTTAAATTTAACCGATGGATTCCTAACCGATAGGTCAAAACCGATCGTTAGTAGGCACGACCATCGGTTAAAAATCCATGCATGCTCAGAATCAAGTCGAAGCATGCTTCGAAGCATTGAACTTCATTTTTTCAGCACGTCGTTGTGTTTTACGTCATCGCGTTCTGACACGATCAGTTATTTAACCGATGGTGTGTGGGCGCGACGGACCATCAGTCAGCTTCATCGGTTAACGGATGACAATGGTCCTTCAGACCGTTCTCCTTGGAGGGACTGATCGTGTGTACGCGGCTTAATAGTGTACAGCAATCTTTAGGCTGCTTTCACACCTGTAAGTATTGTTTTCAGGCAGAAAGTCGCTTGATTTTTCCTGCGGTTTTGCCATGATTTTTGCCATGATTTTTACTGTGTTTTTTCCGCGATTTTGTACAGGTCAAAAAGGTCACCAATATAAAAAGAAGAAAAACGCCCAAAACTGCCTGAATGAGCTACTGTACAAAAAGAAGCTCCAGAACTTTTTTGAGCTTCAGGCATTTGGTTTCAGGTGACATGGAGTGGAGATGTGAACCATCTCCATAGAGAATTTATTTTTTCTCCTCCAGCATTTTGGAGCTGCAGTCTTCAAGCTACAAAACGCTGATCTGTGAATGGGGTCTTTAAGAGCGGAGGCTAAATCCACCCTACAGTTCTCCTTATTGGCCTCGTACACACGATCAAATCTGTACGCTGGAAACGGTCTGCTGGACCGTTTCAGCAGACAGATTCGATCGTGTGTACGGCCGAGCCGACGGATTTGGCCACCCGACAGATTTCAAAGCATGCTTTGAAATCTATCGGGTGGGAGTCCGTCCGCCCGACATGTCTTTTGCTTAGTACACTTACCAGCAGACATGTCGTCCCGCACCGCCGCCGAATGGATTCGGCGCATGCGCAGAAGTGTTTTACTTCCTGGTGCGGTGACTTGGCGGCGTCAACGTCACCGCCACGTCACCGAAACGTCAGCGCGCCGTCTGCTGGCGGGGATTTTGGTTTGCTCGTGTGTACACGCAAGCAAATCAAAATCCCAGCAGACAGATTTGTTCAAATCTGTCGGACAGACAGATTTGAACAAATCTGTCTGCTCGTGTGTACGAGGCCATAAGGTTAGGCCTTTGACCTTCTGTCACCTATATGTCTATATTCTTGATTTGCTCTTGGACTTTTCATTAATGCCAACATTCTGATCTTTGCCTATCACTCTGTTTTTTTTTTGTGGGGCCTGCTTGCCTTTGTTTCCTGCTTTTGTCTATGTGCCTTGTCTGTTCGCCTTCTGCCATATGCCGCCCTTCCCTTTTTGCTTTCTCTCATTGTTTTAAAATTGAGTGGTTAGCCACAAGTTTGTTCCTTTTAAACAGTTCTCGTTGAGTGGTTAATATGTAATGAAAATCAATCCTGCTTCTGGACTTGTCTTGGTCAATGCACAACCACTGAATAACACAGTAAATTATTTGAAGTGTTCACAAAATAAAATAAATCAATTATATTAACAGTGTAAACCCTAACAAATGCTAAAAATATAACTAAAGGCAGAACTTTTTTTTTTCCTTTTTGTTTGGGACTTATGTCAGGTTTTTACTGATGCCTGAGTCTGCTTAAGGAGATCCCCCTCTCTATTTGTCCTGTTTATCGTTATAAACACGCGTGAAAGTTAAAGATAATCCTAAATCTTAGGCTATCACCAGAATAGGAAGAACGAGACATTTTCCAATAGGGGCAATAGTTATAATGACCCTGGTGACAACCAGGGATTTCCTCATGTTAGAGTAATTTTCTGTCATTTCCTGTTTTGACTATGAGACAGGAAGTAAAGGAAAATCTCCCCAATGGGACACATGTAAAGAACAGAAAAAATGCCAGGGGTTAATACCCTCCCTTACTCTATGAAAAATGAACAAAAAACATTTTTGCCTTTAGTTCTATTTTATTATACCATTGACGTCGATGTTTTTTTTTTTTTTATATCTCATCGATAAGTTAAAAAAATACCCACCGCTCCTGTGGGAAAGCTTGTGAGCTGACATCTAGCTGTGATCACTGTCCTTGCTCCTTTATTATCAGTTACACTGTTTGCAGCTATCTCTAATGCCGCGCATACACACAACCGTTATTCATGTCATGAAAAAAAAAAACTTTTTCTCGACGCGATTTGTCGTGATTCCTCTTAAGCCTGCCTGGCATACACACATTTATGAAAAAAATGCACGAGCAAAGCGCAGTGATGTACAACACGGGGAAGTTCCTATTCGAATGGCGCCACCCTTTGGGCTGCTTTTGCCAATTTCCCCATCTTATAACTTGCTTCTGAGCATGTGCATTTTTTCTCCCCTCGTTGAAGCGTACACATGACCGTTGTGTGTACGTGGCATAACGATTGCAAAACCCCTCTTCTCTTTGTATGAAGAAGGTAAAAAACAAGAGGTGTTTTTGTAGTCCCTTACTATGGTGACAACACTGCTTCTCCAAAGATACAATTGAATGGGTAAGCATTGTTATCCTAGGACAAGAATTGTGCTCCTCTTGTTTTAGATCACCAGGGAAAAATAAAGGAAAAAATAAAAAAATGATGCTGCCACCACATCCAAAAACTGCTAATAAAATGCATATTGTAAAAGGATGATGGTTTCAAAGAATTGGATTTAGACATAGTGAAAAGATGTTAAAGGGATAATATAAAAACAACTTGTCTCATTGATCTGTAGGTGTAAATTTAGGTGCAAATGCAGGAACCTAATCTTCTGACACTAACCAATCCGTTTCATGGACCAAAGAAGAATGTCTGTTTCGGTTACATAGGTCATGGTCTAGGGGAGCAAGGAGTGGCAGTCAGAGCTGTTCATCCCACAAAACTGCATGTAATTTGTTCTGTGCAAATGTCAACAAAATTGAATGTTCCTTTTTACTCCAGCCCATAAAATCTTCATCCACATTGGCGTGCGTACAGGGTGTGCCAGGTGTGCCCAGGCACACCCTAATCACCCCATGCACATTAGTGTTATCGCTCTGTATAGCAGCAGGAACACGGGAAAGATCTCCCTCTTACCGGCTCTGCCATAAGAGAAGTGTTTATTCTCTTCTCTTTCACTATGCTGGCAGGGAGATCAATGTGCCAGGGTTATATATATGTAGACACATCCACATGCATATGTGTTTGAGCTTAAAGTGGATGTAAACCCCAAAATATTATTATTATTTTTTTTATGTCACAATGTAGAGTATAAGATTTCCTATCATCTGTGCCCAGTCTTGCCACACATAGTTAATCCAGACCTGAGAAATCCTCTTTTAATGTGAAAATTAACAGAGTTCCAGATAAAAACCTGCCTAAATAAAAAGTCAGTTTCTGTCTTCTTGTTTTGAGTGACAGGTTATTTACATATCTAGCTTGGACATGTTTATCATAACATGAGGTGATTCACAGTATAAAAAGTGAGAAATACACCCCTCCCCCACATAACACATCCTGGTAATATACAATGAACTTTGGATCACCTCATAAACATAACATAACATATGATAATATTTCAGGGCTGTAGCTACACGTTACGCCGGAAATGACGCTTGCTCCTCACTGAAGGTACCAGAAGGAAGTATTCCACCGGTTAACCAGTCGATGACTGCGACAAGGACGCCGCTCCACTACTAGGATCTGAGACTTTGTGTACGTATGATGTATAGGGGTGTCTGCTGGAAGGGGTGAATAATGAACGGAATTATGCTATGTCTGCCTTTTTTGTGTTTGTTATTCACATCTGAGGTTGATTCCATGCGAGTGGCTCCTGAATAGATGGTTGTTTCATCAGTCTTCAATTGAGTATCTCTGAAAGGCTTGTTATCTCTAATTTCTGGCGAGTTTGAACCCCTGCGGGGATTGTTTTCAACACGTAGTGGATCGTGAGTGCGGTGGATGGTGCACGCTTCCTATCTCTCTTATTACCACTATTGGACAAATTATAGACTTTGTTTTCAAAACCCAGAATAACCATCTATTGTCTACTACATGGTGCTGTTAGTCACCTTTATCACAGCGCTGTTTTGCATTTCTCACTTCAATGGACATCTTTCCTAATTTTTGTGCTATGAATGCTTTTTTAGATATAACATATGATAAACATGTCCAAGCTAGATATGTAAATAACCTGTCACTCAAAGCAAGAACAGAGAAACGGACTTTATCTGGAATTCTGTTAATTTTCACTGAACATTAAAAGAGTATTACTCAGCGCTGGATTTACTCTGTGTGGCAAGACTGGGCACAGATTATAGGAAATCTTATACTCTACATTGTGACAAACATTTTTTTGAGGTTTACATCCACTTTAAGGGTGCACACCCTAATGCAATAGGCTGTGCACACCGATGTTCATCAGGAACATACTGCATCACCACTAGATGGAGCCGACAATCATAGTAAATAAGTCTTTATTACCGAAGGTCATCAGCAGAGGCGGCTCTTTAATTAGGCAAATCGCCTAAGGCCTCGCACTCACAGGGGCCTCGCGGCCACCTAACTTGACCAATGCATTACCCCAGTTTTGAGGGACAGGGGACACCAACGCTGCTGTGCTCGGCAGCGTTATGAGCCCTGACTTAGGAGCTGGGCCGCCAGCGTCCCTAACAACCAGTAAATATCGGTGACATCACCCCTTGTGTCGTCAATGACCCAGAATGCCCTCAGTCAATGTTGCCACAAGGCCACATTGTTTAAGGGGGCTTCCAGATTCCGATGAGCCCCCTGTCCATAGACCCCACACAACCACCAGCCAGGGTTGTGGGGAAGAGGCTCTTGTCCTTTAATTATTTTTCCCATCATGGGCTCCATGTCAACTTTTGCCTAAAGCCTCACAAAGCTTAGAGCCGCCTTTGGTCATCAGTTCTATTTAGTGGCCAGAATGTAGTATGTTCCTGGTTCATGCTGTTCTTATGAATGAAGATCATCAATCCCAAAGAGAAAATAGCCTAGTAACATTTCATTTTGGGGGCATTAACACAGAATGTACATGCTGTATTGCAGGATGAATAGCTCTCTAGTTTCTGTGAAAATACACCCCTTATTGTTCCCAGCACTATAGTAAAACATTTTCATATACAATAAACTGGTATAGGCTAATGCAATGCTTCACAATGTCCCACTAGGCCTCATTGTCTGCTTAGCCTGTACATTTGCCTTGGCGGGACAGTGCAACGTGTTCCTACAGTATCTCCACTCTAATTACATAAAACCAAACTGATGGCATAGAGGGGCAACAATACACCCAATGCTTCTAGAAATCAGTTCTGGATGTAAAGGAGTGTTTCTATTGTGAGGCAAACAAAGCATTTGCCTTGGGCTGCATTTTTCAGGGGGGTGGCGCTGCCCCCAGGCAGAAGAGCAGAGGCGACTAGGTTCACACCAGCCAAAACACCCTGGGCCAGATTCAGATACAAATGCCTATCTTTAGGCGAGCGTAGCGTATCTCAGATACACTACGCCACCGTAACTTACATCGCCAGATTCCTTATTCAGAAACAACTTGCCCCTTAAGTTATGGCGGCGTAGTGTATATGTGTCGGCGTAAGCCTGCGCAATTCAAATGTGAAAGATGGGGGCGTGATTTATGTAAAATCATCGTGACGGAAGCGCCACCTAGCGGCCAGCGTAAGAGACTTACGCCGCTCGTATCTTAGCTAAATTTTGGCGTATCTTGTTTTCTGAATACAAAAAAAAGATACGCTGCCGCATCTTAGAAGTTACGCGGCGTATCTCGAGATACGCCAACGTATCTTGTTTCTGAATCTGGCCCCCTGTTTCCTTCCATCTTCTAAGTAAGGTAAGTGGTTAAAAAATCATATTGTCTCTTGGCCCCCAGGCATCCCTAGTAAAGACAGCAGCATATCAGACACTAGAACCGCCTCAAAACTAGCCCACTGGCCATCATATAACTCTGAAAGAAGTGATGCAAATATTTTAATAAAATATTTCCTGAATAAGCTAGCTTAGCAGTTAATTCTACTGTTGCGTACTAACAAAAAAGGTTAATAATTCCATTTCAGTCACTTGCAGCCATGAACTTTATACACTTGAGGAGTCACAAACTGCTTGGATCACAGGTTTTAATATCACATTGGTCCGCTTGCCCAGTCATCTATTATAAAGAGTAAACTTTTAATGTATAAAGAAAGAATACATATCAGCAAAGGGATAATATATTTTTCAGGGGACCAAACGCTTACTGAAATGAACACTTTTGCTTTACTGAATCACTACAGATTAGGGAATATATAAAAATGTTTTAAACATTGGTATATATTCTAATATTGTGCTCACAGTGTTTAAATGTGGTATAGAGGGTACATCAATTAAGGGTCCATCAAAGCATAAAAAAATCTATATTTTTTATGAAATAGGTGGAAAGGTAGACTGCATTTTATGAATGATTTCAAAGAAATTCACCAATGTAAATGGAATCCCTTTCCCTAAATCTATATACAATATGTGTTCAGTAAGTTAAAGGATTTGTAAAGGAAAAAAAAAATGTGCCTAAAATTAATGTCTGCAAGGTATACAGACATAATAGTGTAATAATTCTGTTAAAAAAAAAAAGAGTAAATACCTATTAAATTCCTTCATCTATATCACCTCTGGCGTTCTAGTTTCTGTTCTCTCATTCACTTCCTGGTTTGCGGCTCTCGTTCATGTAAGAACTACAGTATGAATTGCGGCACACCAAGTAATTCACACCTCCTTGAAGTCTCTAACACGAAGAGAGCGTCCTGCCACACAGATTTAGTTCCCAGGAGGGGGGAGAGCACGTCACTGACCACCACAGTAAAGCCTCCCTTCACGGTGGTGAGTAACAATCAGACAAGCAGGAAGTGAACAGAACAGAGAAGAAATAGAGCAACTTCTGAGCAAAAACGAACAATGAGAAAGTGAAAAATAGGAATGTCTGCAAGTAAAGGATGCTTATTATGATTTTTTTTCCCTTTACAACCCATTTAAAACCCCTCAGTTCATTACAATTTATAGGAGAACTTGTAGGCCTCCTTTAAATGGGCCTAGTTGCTGACTCAGGTGGATCACATTGTCAGTAGCGGCTAGTCCATGGATAATAAGAGATCAGGAGGAGACAGCTGCTTCATGTATCCCCACATTTTCTTCAACATCTTGATAAGGGGGAAGCATATGGTTGAACCAGTGCCCTGCATTTTTTTCCTACAGGTGCTGCATGCTTGTTTCTCTTCCTGCCCCTCCTGCAGGCATTCAGAGGCTGCAGGAGTAAAATGCAGGGCGCCTGCGAGAGGGATAGGAGGAGAAGCAGGCATTCAGCAGCTGCAGGAGCAAAATGCAGGGCATCGGTTCCACCATTTGCTGCCCCTTCTATCCAGCCTGGTGCTAGGTGTTTTTGGCAGTCATCAGTTGCTAGGTCCTCTAGGACCTCCAGCGCTGCCTCCCATCCCCGTCCCTGACTCTGGCTCTCGCTTCTTGCCTCTAGGTTGCTCTTGCCAGATAAGGTAAGAAAGTTGCTTCCCCAAGGAAGTTCCCACCTAGTAGCCTAGAAAATCTGCTCTCCCACAACACTGCCAGGTACCCGAGTATACTGTATGCCCAGGTGCCCTTCTGTAACACTGCCCCCTCCTTATCACACTGCCTCCCTCTTATCATATTGTCCCCTCCTGTAATACTGCCCACTCCTCATCACACTGCCCCCCTCATGTCACACTCCCTGCTCGTCACACTGCCCCTGTCACACTGATCCCCTCTTGTAACACTGCCACCCTCTTGTCATAATACTCCCCATCATACCGCCCTCTCCTGTCACACTGTCCCCCTGCCATTTTGCCTCCCTCCTGTCACACTGCCCAGGTCATACTGCCCCAAAGCTGTCACTCTGCCCCCTCTCACACTGCCCCTCATCATATTGCCCTCCTTGTCCCACTGCCCCCCTTTACAGTGCCCCCCTCTTATCAAACTGCCTCCTTCCTGTCACAATACCCCCCCCCCCATCTTATCACACTGCACACCCATCATAATGTCCCCCATAATACTGCCCATCATACTGCCCCCTCCCCCCTTTTTTGGACTTTGGACTCAGACAGTAAGTTTGTTTGTTTTCAACAGAACAAGCCCTCTTAAAGAAACAGAGTCACCACTCAAGGATACTAATTAAGAACCTCTTCACCTAATCTGAAGCCACGAGTGCTGGTAATGCATAGGATAATGCAAAATGAAGGAAGGATTTCTGGACAGCCGCACTCCAAAACTTGTTGCTTTTATTGTAAAATAAAAAAAACACAGGATACATGCTACAGCAAACAGGGTACAAGCGGTTGCGTTTCACACTAAACTTTAGTGCTTGATCATAGCAGATGTAATAGTCAGAGGATTATGACAAACCATCTCCCATTGACAGGGGTGCCCACAATGATGTAAAATCTTCATAATAAAAAGTTGCTGTAACTGATTATAAAGTGTGAGCTGGAGCTTGGCTTCAATTTGTTAGTTTTTATTCAAATCTGCTAGTACATTTAACACTCCCCACCCCCCAGACTGAAGATGCCACCTGTGCTCCTTAAACCAGAGTGGGGGCACTCTAATACAAGAGGTGTGTTACTGTGGGTGGCAGGTTTGGCTGGAGGATGGTGTGTGCCCTGTATCCAGGTTTTTTGTTTATTGCTTCCCCTGGGCCCCTGTGTGTTCCCCTGGTCCCCCCGCTCTCTCCTGCTGGCTGCTGTGGGGCATGTTTCAGGATGGGGAGCAGGGGAAGGGGCTGGTAAATATGTCATTTATCAGCCCCTTCCTTTTCTAAATGGACACAGTGACAGATTGGTAACGCACTTACTGTGTCCATGTATAGCTGAAGCATAGTAAACTGTGTTTACTATGTTTTAATTCGTAAATGAATGGGAAGGTCCGTACAGAGCTATTCCTGTCCATTCATTCTGTGCAGCTGAGGCTGGAGGCTGCAGAGAGACCTTCCTCTGTCTCAAAGTTGAAACATCAGAGGTCTGTTTAGACCCCTGGTATTTCACCAAAGCCCACAAACGGAGCTCCTAAAAAAATTGTATAAAGCATTGCAAAAATAATAACAAAAATAAAAACCTACTAACCCCTTCCACTGCCCTACTGACCACATCCACTGCCTCACTGACGCCAAGTCCAGTGACACAAAGCCCACTGCCATTTTGATACCCTTCACTGCTCCACTGACTGACACCATTCACAGTCCTACTGACACCAGTAGTCGTAAAGGTTACACTAGCGACCGGGCCCTGGCGTTTCGCCACCATGGGGGGCCCCAAGATGGCAGGAAGGGGGCCCACTGCATAACATGTGAAAGGGATCCTCTGTGGGACCATGATATAGGGCCCTGTAATAGGGCTGTGTGAAAAGGGGGAGAGGGGAGAAGAGTTTCAGCATTGTGCCAGGCTGCAGCTCTTCTTCTCTCTCTTCCTCCTCACACAGGGATTTTGCTCCTGCTGCTGTCAATTAAATGCAGTGAGGAAGTTGTGGCTTGCAATGGGGCACAGGAAAAAGAGGAGGGTCCGAAATTGCTGGCCAGGGACCCCAGAAGAGAAGGATTGGGGCTGCTCTGTGTAATACTATTGCACGGAGCAGGCGAGTATGACATTTTTATTATTGTAATTTAAAAAAAAGATAAATTACCTTTAGTAAGACTTTAATTAGACAATTTACACAGTCTGCCAACAATCATGCAGCTAGTGGTGCCTTTCATATTAGCTCAGCATGAAGCTAGTGTTGTCTTTTCTATTAGACCTGCGTGCTTTCCAAGCTAAGTGGCTACTGGCTTTTAAGAATTAGGTACTTACCAGTGCCTGGGGTCCAGTGTGGTCTTCCCACAGCTGGCTCTTCTTACCGCTCTGAGTTCCTTGCTATGCCATCTTGGAAACAGAAGACGGCTGTGGCTTCCTGAGGAACCCCAGCCAGCTCCCCACTATGCATGTGCAAGCTTGCACAGCACTTTATGAATGGTCCTGCAGCCTCCTGGGATATGTGACGTGTCCCGAGAGACTGCGGGAGGGTAATAGATGGGGCAAGGGGGGGGGGGGTGAACCAGAGAAATTTCACTTTTTGAATGAGGTTCCGCTTTAAGAAATTTGCCTGTAAGAGAGTGGCTAATTACAGGATTTCAGCACAGATATATTGGAACAATTCTCACTTGGTCGAAAAAATAAATGTAATTGTATACGCTCCTAAGTAGAAAGCCCATTTTGAAATTTGTACATTTTATTTACACTATTTAAACTTTCTTCTAGGTTTTCAGTGTAATAATATTGCAATATTCCCTCTGAACCACAAGGTGGCTCTTCTCGGTACTCAGACTGAAGTGTAGAGAAAAATAAAGCATTGCCATGCTCATTTGTTTTCCTCCTTTAAATGTAAATTGTTTTCGTTCTCTACAAACCTGGTCCCATGAGATCTACTGTCTTAGGCCTCTAATAAATCAATTGAGGTTGTTCATAAATGCAGAAGAAGAGTAATTACATTTTAGACTTAACAGCTACTTGACACAAACAACTTGTTGTTATCATATTTGCATTATGTAGTTATTTATTTATTGTATCTTGTTGCCTGTAAATAATTATTTGAAAGAGGGGTGCTTTTACTTCTCGTGTAAATGTCATAGAATTTAATTGCCTAGCACCTTTTCCAGCAGCTTGAAAGACAGTGCAATCATTAGCTAAATTCTGCCCAGCGGTGAACATCTTTGTGTATCACCAGTAATTGAAGTATGCCATAAAGTTAAACATCTCTGCAATAATTATATTAAAATATAGCTTTTGTATGCATGAGTATGCAGAAAAAGTTTGTAAATCCATTGTATTTAACTGGGTGTCTGTGTATATAGCTTCCAAATAGTAATCTGATCTTCACATAAGCCGTAATAATAAACACCGCTTTAGCTATCAAGCACAGCACATCTTTAGTCGCAGTTTGCACCTGCGTCACTCTCTTTAAAGCAATTCATGGTGAATCACTTTTCAGAGAGAGGTACAGGTGTGGCTGACAGGCATTCAGGAGGCAATACTGCTGCCTCCAAAAGGCCAAATGTTTTTTCTTTTTTTCCTGGAATCCGGACCCTAGCGTTTGGCTTACAGTTGCTGTATGGCCCAATTCACTTCAATGGGTTGCTTTTGGCGGAAGCACTGCCTGCCAAATGTGACAGGGGTATAGCTTTTGCCATGCCCAAAACATCACAATGTGTATAACCCTGTTCAGCTACCATTGCAACTTATAGGGGCACTTAAAGTGCGTCACTACATCCTATTTTTACTGCCCACCAATTGCAAATGTAAATGTGCCCTTATTGATTAAAGTGTTTGTTATCCTAAAAAAAAAAAAAGGATCCTTTAGAGCATGTTATACAGCACAGCGCTTGTGCAGTGGAGTTTGCCCCCCAGTAACACTTGAAATACCTGGCTGATCCTGCCAGTGTCTACCCTCTCCTCTGTAAACTGACCAAGGTTAATCATGGCTCCTGAGCCCCGACACCGTGGTCAGGTTACATTATTCCGTCATCCTCAGCTCTCCTGTCTGATCTCCACTGTCTTCCTCTGTCCTCTCCCCTCTCCCCCCTCCCCTCCTTGCATGTCAGCTAGTGACAGTGCCTGCCCTCCCCCTCCTCCCTGCTGCTGAAATAACTTTGACCTCTTTATACTATTCGCTCTGTCTCCTAATGACATGTGCCCCTGCATGTGTGATTTATTTAAAAAAATTCAGTTTTTACCTGTTTTTAGAGTGCCATGCGCCGCACATGTGACCGGCTGACTCTCTCCTCCTTGCCTCCCGACTGACGTCAGCGGGGGAATCTTGGCCCCTCCTACTCTAGCTGTCAGAGGGGGAGAGGAGAGAGCCGGCCAGTCATGTGAATGCAGAGAGGCGCTCTGAAATCAGGTATAGACTGCATTTTTTTTAAATAAATCACACACAGGGGCATTTGTCATTAGGAGACAGAGCAAATAGTATAAAGAGGTAAGAGTGGCTTAATAATCACTTTAAATTGTTTTATTCTGGAGCCTTCATGGAAAAAGTATTGGAACCCCTAGAACAGGGTTTCTTAGGCTGAATTCATACCTGAGCAAAGCCATACCAGGTGTTTTTACCTTAGTGTCTTTGAGTCTGTAAAGGATCCTAGTGCACTGGGCGTAAAAAAAAGGCTGCTTCTACAGGAGTTTTGTGGGGGGTTTTCTTCTACCTGTAGAAGCAGCTCAATGTTATTCTATGTGTCTATGCACATTAGGGTGTTTAGAGTAGGGTGCCCATGTGTCCCGGATTGCCCGGGCACCTTCATTTTGGGATAATATAGTGTCCCGGAATGAAATAGAGCATACAGCCACCCCCTACTAACTAGTAACTACATTTCCGGAACTGGTTGCTAGGGCCAGCACTGCCTGGCATCTTGTAACCAGCGACAATTTACTCTCAGACAGCGAGACTGAGAGCGAGGCCTGCGCCTAGTGCAGCACTGACGTCCCCACCCACCTCGGCACCTCCTCCTTCTCTGGCACCCAGCGGCAAGCAGCAGGGACTGGTGTGATCTTCACTCTCCAGATAGTGACTCCACTCCACAAGGGAGTGACAGCAGCACTGCATCTGGTGGCAGGCTATGGGTGGAAAGTGGCACTGCATCTGGTAGTAAGTGGCACATTGACCTGACAAAAAACCCACCAACAAATTCCCCATCAAACCCAAGATTTCCCCCAGCTCCCCCTCATATTTTTGGGGGGAAGGTGAGAGAGGGGGCGTGTCCCTGAATGGCAGTTTGGAAATGTGGTCTTACTAGTTTAGAGGAATATTGTAAAAGAAGAGTTTTAGACGCAAAAATAAAAACACACCACAAGTGCGTTTTTGAGAGAAGTTTTCTGGCAAAAAAACGCTAAACGCTTATAAATGCACCTAAATGCAGGGTTTAGGAGCGTTCAGTGTGTTCCATTGTATATTGAAAATAGTGGAAAATTAGCAGAGGGGAATGTTTTGGGGAAAAAAATGCCTATAAAAAAAATGCCCATAAACTGGGTTATTGCATTTTCTTTTGCTTCTAGTGTGCATGGATCCATATAAGCATTTAAAATCATATTTCAAGTACTTAAACTTCAGGCTGCATGCACACTAGTGTTTTTTATAAGCTCAAAAAATTAGAGAAAGAAACACTGGATGAAAAACGCTCATAACAGTGTTTTTTGTGCTGGCTTGTGGTAGTGTTTTAGTAGCATTTTTACAGTAAATGAAGAAAACAAATGTAGCGGCTTGCTCTTTTTGAGCCAGCGCGGTTGTAAATTTAGAGGGAAGTCTGAGAGTTAGTTTACTCAGACATGTGTGATTTGTGCAAATTTGTATTCCGTTTCAACCATGGCTGTGCTGTTAGTGATCACTATGGTTTACCTGGGGTGTAGTTACTCCAGGCCAAGGGTGGCAGCAGCTAGGTCAGGGTGATTTGAGCATTCTCACTTTGGCAGCCAATCAGCGGGGTTGATCGTCCCACTGTGTATGCTGGGGAGGGGTACTTAAGGGACAGACGTCACTGGACTGAGGTCGTCGATCCCGAGTCTGTCGTCCCACTACCCCCCGAATGGGGCCCTAATTGGCTGGGTGTGCGTGTTCCTGTCATCCTAGCTCTGGGACCACGTTGGTCCGGGGTTGTGATCTTCTGAGTAGACCCAGTAGGCAGATTGGGTCTACGCAATGGAAGGTGATCCTGTGCTGTCTGTCCTGAGGGAGGAAGCCACTTGACGAAGGACCTATCTTAGAGAGGACCGAGCACGAGGCTGGTGTCTCAAGAGAGGCCTTGAACTTCATCGAAGGATGCACCGTTTACTGAAAGGCTTGATGGTGATCGCCTGTCAGTTGGGGCAGCGTAGTAGGCCCAACAGGTGGTGCGATCCGCTGACTACTGACCCTACTGACCCTACTGACCCTATTTGTGCATCCATTGTCATGTAGGTGTCGAAGATAAATCCAAGACTTTTGACTTTGGTGCTAGGGGAGATGATTTGGCCCAGAATGGGCAAGGGTGTCCAAGTTGTTGCAAGTTGATTCTTTCGACTGGCATGAAACAGGAGAAGTTCTGTTTTGGAGCTGTTGAGTTTGAGATAACTCTTTGTCATCCAGTTTTCTATCAAAGAGAGGCATGTCTCTAGACTGAGATGATGATCCTTTTTGTTGCAGATGCGAAAATACAGTTGCGTGTCATCTGCATATGAGTGATAAAGTAGTTTTTGGCTACTCACGATTTCAAAGAGAGGGCGAAGATAGATGTTGAACAGCACCGGAGACAGAGGGGATCCCTGAGGGACTCCGCAAGACACTGTGCATTTTTCAGAAGTGAAAGGTCCCAATTTCACTATTTGTGATCGGTTTTCCAGAAAAGAGGAGAACCAGGATAGATCACCTTCTGCGACTCTGGCTAATTCAGCTAGCCGAGTCAGTAACAGTTTGTGGTCTACCGTGTCGAAAGCTGTGCTTAGGTTCAACAGAACTAGAAGACAAGATTCTCCTTGGTCTGCGGCCTCGAGAGCGTCATCCCATATTTTGAGTAGTGCTGTTTCTGTCCCGTGTCCTCTTCATTCACTTCTTTAATCTTCCTATCAAGTTCAGCAAATAAATCTTAGAAAAAGAAGTGCAAAGTATGGACATTGAACTTTTTCAGCTCTCATCTAGTACCCTGGAAGGTGAGGAAATAGAGGCAACATGCCGCCCAAAAATATCTAGCAGCTTCTTCGGGGGGTAGTGCTACACAAAAAAAAACTGAGTTACTTACCGGCAACATTCTTTTCCAGGAGTCTTTCAGGACAGCCACCATAGAAATACCTCGGCTTCTCCCTTCTCAGGAAACACTGCTTTCAATTTCAAGATTTAAGCCTCATCCTGCCGCCGGCCCCTCAGTTCTTCAAGAGTACCTCTGGCCAGCTGGGGAGACACAAGAACACGTCATATAAAACTTTTATCTTACCAGACGGTCTCATGCACCCTTTTTTCTTGGTCCTCACTCTCTCTCACAGAGAGACAAGTAAGGGATCCGCCCTTTACAAGCCCCCCCCTTAAGGACAAAAAAAAGGGTAAAAGAGGGGGAGATAGACGGGAAGCCCAGTACTTTCCCTCCCTTAAACCACAAATCATAACAGAAAAGTCAGTTTATCCTTCGTTTTATGTTTTACATTATATTATTTTTCTTTTTGTGACAGAAAGAATTCTGAAATGGACATGTTCATAAATTCCTCTGAACACAGAAACACCCATTGTAGAATCCAATTCTTAAATAAAAATTTCAGTACTGCACTGCCTTGTTCCTTGACTTCTGCTGAACCTTGAACTCTTTGCTCCTCCAATGAACTTCCTGATTTAAGCCATGTCTTTGTTTGCCAGATTATTGTGCTCTTTCAGTCAGTATCTCGCTCATGTCTTTCCTGCTGCCATCCATATTTTGCTGCCACTCATTATCAATCCTTGGCTTGTTACTCAACCATGCTTCTGCCTGATCCCAACCTGCAATTACTTGTTACTGACCTTTGGTTTGTTTACCGACTACTCTTCTGTTTGATCCTTACCTGTTTATCCGCTACTGGACCCCGACTTGCTCACTGACCTGATACTAATATGCAGCAAATTCCATCTCCACCATCAGGAGCTTTTGTGAATACCGGGCTAGTACATAGACTCTGCACCCCAGATGAGCCCACATCGTCCACCAGGATGACTGCCTTTGTTACAAACAGAGACAGTGCTTTAAGAAAGGCCTGGATTCTTTCCTAAATGTACATAATATAACTGGGTACTAACATTTATAGGTAAAGTTGATCCGGGGAATATCCGATTGCCTCATGGGGGACCAGGAAGGAATTTTTTCCCCTGCTGTAGCAAATTGGATCATGCTTTGCTGTTTTTTTTTGCCTTCCTCTGGATCAACTGTGGGTATAAAATTGGGTATATGCGATTGTACGATATTATTTTATTTCTTATGGTTGAACTTGGTGGACTTGTGTCTTTTTTCAACCTGACTATGTAACTATATACCAATCCTTCTGGTCGGTGGAAGTCACGCAACTGCTATAGAAACTGGTCTTTGAGCCTGACCCTTTGATCATGACAAAGCCTGTAGGCAGATGCAGTTCAGCCTCCCCCTGTAGGTGGCATTGTTTTAGCAGCTGCTATGCAGAAGAAATGAAGGTTGAGAGGAGCTTTTGCTCCTCTGCAGCCTTTTTAGGTGGACATACACTGAATGACTTCTGTGGCAACCTTTAGCAAGGGCAATGCTAATGAGTAGCACTGTCCCATTGCAGTTGGTTTGCATTTGTGAATTGACTAGGTTAGGGATAGGAATCCACTGGTGAAGAACAGTATGTCTAGTACAGGGAAAGGTTCTGGTGGAGAAGGGAAAGAGCAGGAACCTCATGTCTGACTCAACTAATATGTATACTCAACAGGATCAGGGCTCGGAACTCCTATCAGCCTCCTGGGTGCTCTTGTTGCCCCACTACCTATCAGCTACCTTCTTCATCAGATACTGCCTGGTATCATAAGCTTACCCACATGTCTTCTCCAGTATAGAGACTGTGTTCCAATAATCCTAACTGTGAAGAGCGGCTGTGCTTGAGCTGGCCCTGATACTTAGGTCCTGTTGCCACATTGTTGGAACAACAAGAGAGTTTTTGCCGCTAAATACAGAGTGTCATTTGTTGCTTACCTTTGTTTGAATATAACCTGTCACATTCCCTGGTCTCTGTGTGAAGTTACTGCACCTTGGGCATTAAGCATCTGCCCCGGCTGATATTACATGTAGTAATAAACCCCAAAAAAATCAATTGCTTAATTGCCCTGTATTATATTATCAAAATGGTCAAAATCTAGAGAAAGTTAAAATTATACGTTTACAAAAGGCAGGTAGTATAGACCTCACCAAAACCAAACACTTACTAAAGCATTTCTTTATGAAATGTTCAATTTACAGCATATACTATACATGCATGTACAGAAAGTATAATATAGGCAAGGACCGTAATCTAGTTAATTGAGAGCTAAAATAACAGTTTTGTTCACCGTTTCGATTTTAGATAAGGATTGTAACATTCATTTAGAGAGAAAGGAGGAATTGTTATACAATTCCTGAAGCCGCAGCTTGCTTTCTATAGCCAGTCATCTGGACGGGACTTTATAAACTATTGTTAATATAATGAGAAAAATAATAACACACCATGTAGAAGAACCTAGGCTGCTGAAAATACATCACATTGTAGGCTTTTTCCCAATACTGCAGCCAGCCAAGGACACTCACTGTTAAGACTAATGTGTTTTGTTGCTAAGAATGAATACATGGTGCAGAGTAATCTCACCTGTGATTACTGAGATTTAAATGTAAGGAATGCATCACCTCTATACAGAAGAAAATAAAATGTATGCATTAAGGTGATGGACTATTAGATTAGTGATTCATGTTCACCTGTCCTCTATGACTCCTAATAAAAAATGAGTAGTCTCATCTATACATCGTACTTAATGGGTTTCTCCTTGATTTTCCTTATTTTGCAGTTTAATTGGATTTTCTGAGTTGCCATGTCAGTTTGGAGCAAAAAGATGCCCAGTGACCTATTAATTAAATCCCGACTTTTGTCAAACTAACTCCGGTCGCCATTTATCATGAACTTCCCCAACACCTCTGCAGTCAAAACACCTCTTATTTTAATATACACTTCACAAATAAAGAAAACGCTTTACATAATATGCATATTTTTCAAAAAGATAAGAAAAATAAATGACATGTTTACCAACAGCACTTCTGATAACTAATGTGACAAAATGCCGTTGATTAATGTCTTTATTTAATGCTCAAGAATGATCTAAATTGAATCATTTCTTAAATGAAAGTCAAACACTGCCAAATGTCAGTTGAATGCATACAATTTTTCTATGTATTAAAATGGCCAACAAATTTACATGAATAATTATTTTTATGGTTTGCAGTTTGCCATGCTCTAGGTGTTGTAACTAAAAGGTGAACTTTTACAGATACAGCTTGAGAAGTGATAATTTGCCTGTCTATGAGAACACAGTTGACATCTTGATGATCAACCAATACTTGAGAAATAATTAACTAGCCAAGCTGAGTTTTTTGCAGCCATTCTTTCGACCACAGTAAAAACAGCTAGCTGTGTTTTTTTTAACACAACAAAACCATAGAGCCCAGTAGCACAGACAATTACACATTGTGTATACAAAAAGTTGGAAATGCACCACAAAAATTAATGCATAGAACACTGCTACATTCAGGTGTCGAAATACAGCTAACCACTTGAAATGAACATGTGGCCAGGCTATAAATATTCCATAATTTTTATAGTCCTAAAGTCTTGTGTGTGTTTGCACTAAAGTAATTTTATTGCCAAAAGTTAAGACTTTTACATGTGAGTAAAATAGAAAAAAATTACTGTAGAGCCAAACTGGTTTAAGCTTAAAAACAATCCCTCACTGACCTCTATAGCTGCAAACATTCTGAAGCAATTCATCTTTAAAGTTGACAGCAATATCACTAAACCTGTTAAAGCATCTTTTCCCAGTTAAAGTTTAAAAGTAGAAAATAAGTTTTTCCTTATTAAAGAGGGAAATAAGCATAATCCTTCTTAAATTGAAGTAACACTCAAAAGTCGAACTTCCCCTTATCTGCCCCCTTTCGATGCCACATTTGGCATCTTTCAAGGGGAGGGGGGAGGGGGCCGAGTACCTGTTTTTGCCAGTTATCGCTTCTCCACTTCCAGAGATGGCATAGTCTCTCAGAAGTTTGCGCTCCTTCTCTTTCCTCTGCCGCCGGGCCAACTAGAAAGCACAACACACTTCATGCATGCGCGGTAGGAAACCGGCTGTGAAGACGAAAAGCTTCACTCCCGGGTTTCCGTACCAGGAATGGCGGCGACTGCACCCGACAGCCGATCCAAAGATCTGCTGGGGTGCAAACATTGCGAGCTCCCTGGAAAGGTAAGTGTCCACAAAATAATAGCTGCTGACTTTGAATTTTTATTGTGGGGGGCTGGACCCCCTCTTTAATAGGGGAAAACTTATTTTCTACTTTTAAACTTTAACTGGGACAGATGCTTTAACAGGTTTAGTGATATTGCTGTCAACTTTAAAAATGAATTGCTTCCAGGGGCGGACTGACAACTCATGGGGCCCCCGGGCTATAGGAGATTATGGGGCCCTTGGGCAATAGATTATGGGGCCACACAGTATACACACACACATACAGTATACATACACAGTATACACACACAGACATACAATATACATACACACATAATACACATACACACTGAAAAGGTACTGGAGAGGCAGGGCAGCTATAATCTTGGGATTTTATAAAAATAAAAAAAACACAGATTTTTACATACTGTCCTTGGTTTTACTGAGGCTGGCAACCCTGATGGAGCCCCCTAGTGGCATGGGGCCCTCGGGCAGTGCCCGGCTACCTGAATGGTCAGTCCGCCCCCGATTGCTTCAGAATGTTTGCAGCTATAGAGGTCAATGAGGGATTGTTTTTAAGCTTAAACCAGTTTGGCTCTACAGTAGTTTTTAAAAATGTTACTCACATGTAAAAGTCTTAACGTTTGGCAATAAAATTAAAATTACTTCAGTACAAACACACACAAGACTTTAGGACTATACAAATTATTACAGGTTCCTCTGTAACTCTAAACTGGTAACCTGTAAAAAATATATTAAGCGTCGCCTATAGAGTTTTTTAAGCACTGAAGTTTGGCACCATTCCATGAGTGTGCTTAACAATCTTCCACATTATACAAAAAAATTGGGCTGACTTTACTATTTTGTTATTTTTTAATTCATGAAACCGTTTGTTTCCCCCCCCCCCCCCCAAAAAAACTCAGAACCCCCAAACACTATATTATATATATATATATATATAGTACTTTTCTAGCAAAAAAATGATGATGTTTGCATGTAGGAGAGAAGTGCCAGAATAGGCCCAGTAAGACAGTGGTTAAACAATACATCACATAATGGGTTCTGTGTTTATCAATGCCGAGTTATAGCATTTTCTGCATACTACACCATGTTGTTAAGCAGGCACTACAGTGTCTCAAACACTCAGATATTGATGTGGGAAACACTTGCGGATATTTGCTCTGGTAATAGTACTATTTTAATCTCATGGTGCTCATTAAAAACTTGCTTTAGGTAAAATAAACAGTTTCTAAAAATACATGAATGACATTTTTTGATACAAATCGTGATCCATTCATAGAAAGCTTTTAGCATTTACATGGGGACCAAATTCCCCTCTGGCAATGCTTCATTATGTTTTCTTACATGAATAGAAGATTATCTGTAAAGCAAAAAATAAAAATATGAAGCCTATAGTAAAAATCCAGTTTTGATAATATCTATACATATTTTCACCACATTAGGGTGAACTGCACTTTTTGCCATCTGGTGACTACCTAACTAACAGATGTAAAAGAACAAATACATTTTCTAACTGCCCGAGAAGAATAATATAAATGATTTAACTGGATAAAAAGTCTTAGAGATGCACTGTGCATGTGTCTCTCTTATCCCCTCTGTTCATATGAGCCACAAATCAACAGAGAACTACCTGTCTCAGGCAGTTAATTTTAGCTCCTTCCTGCATACGCACAGGTGGGTCGGCGTGTATATATTATAGGGAGTACATGGGATATTTTGGCAGTTCCGCACCTGTCCCCATGAAATGAAATTGCTAAAGATAAACCCTTCTTTACATTTATTGCTGTGGAATAGAAATATGACATGAACGGAATGTGTAACTGAAACAGTTGGAGTTAAATGGTATCCTTAATGTTCAGAAAGAAAATGCAGCTGTGGTTTATGTTTTGTACAAAGCTCCGTCTGAGATTAAGAATGCAATTCCTCCTAAAATAAGGCTGCAGAAATGTATGTAAACTATTTTGTAGGTGTTTAGCAATATATTATGGGGAAGAAAAATAAAAATGAGTACAGAATTTTCTTTGCTGCGCCAGCAAATGATTCACGGCCTTTGTATATCAATCCTTTGAGGTGGAGGAGGAATTTGAAATCCACAGCGATAAAACTAATGTTAAATGTAACGACAAGGATAGAGACCATACGTTTTTACTAGCAAAGATAATGAAGGTATTGTATATCCATACAGATACTTCTTGACAATTAAAATGCAGAACATGTGCAACATACTTCAACGGCTGGCTATAAATTGGGGTGGTTGCCATTATTGTATAGTTTGCTTACTGGATTTGGAATGTGGACACCTTGGATGCCTTTAGCTGCTATGGCTCTTGCTGGGCTTCTAATGTGTACTTCTGCCTTTAAGGAGGAATGGGCTCATGTGCTATGTGTCCCAGTGCCTGTGCTGTATAAAAAAAAAAATGCAGATTTCTTTCTCATCTTAGAGCGTCTCCCGGCGCTCAAGTGACTCCTCGGGGCTCTCTGCTCCTCTTCCTCCTCCTTCCGGCTGATGTCAGCAGGTGATTCTCGGCCCCGCCTGCTATAACTGTCAGGAGGGAGAGTCGGGTAGTCTCTTGCTATGCTGGACTCGTACATCCCCTTACCTGTAATGCTACCTCAATCAAGGGTACCATGCAATGTCCCCAATCTCAACCTGCCTCACTGCCTTCCCATTATAGTGAACCATTAGCTGGCTTGGCAATTATACCATCCTTCAATTATTCGGTGAGCCATTTTGGTCACCTTATGCTTATTTATTTAGAGCTTTGGACACCCCCGCTGCCGCCTTCTTCTCCTCCCCTCTCTCCCCCCTTCCTCCCTCTTTTTCCCTTCCCTCCTTGTTCCCATCCCCCCCCTTCTCGTTCACCACCCTCTCTCCTCCCTCCTCTCCTTTCCTACACCTTGCTCCTCACCTTCCCCCTTTCCTTCCCCCTCCTTCCCCTTTCCTCCTCCTTCCTCCCTTTTCTTCCCCCCTCGTCCCTTTGTTTCCCTCCCTTCCCCCTCCCCCCACAGGTGTCCCACTTCTTCCTAATTGTAATTGTTAACCAACAGACCCCTTACCTATACCATGCCTTTATTTAGAGATTTCCATATTATCCCCCTTGTTCGCCGCAAGGGGTTACTTGCTCGAGCAGTCCGATGCTGCACATGACCACTTAAACATTGGGTAAGCTATTTTCTTGTATTATTACTCCCTTTTACGTTGTAATATTGGCTATTGTTGCATTATTATGCTTGCTTAAATTAATTGTATTGTTGGCTTTATAGATTGGTCCTCTTGAGGAAGCGGTTTTACCGTGAAACTAGTCAAGGTACAGACCAGTCTATATGTTTGCAAGAACAGACAATTCTTGGGGGCATCCTGAGTGTCTGTTTTTTCAATTTTAACTATGCAACCTATGTAACAATTTTATATGTAATAAAATTCTCCTTTTTATACACATGTATGTTGCTTATTGCCAAGTACCAAGATAGTCCATCAATTTCAGGGGGGGGAAGGCTATAGGGTCAGCATTAGCCACTGTCCCTTGTCCCTTTGCCTCTATGCTTTTTGTGATTAGCAGTGATCATTTTGATTAGCGCAGCATAAAAAGAGCTTTACTGGAGTATTTCAGTCCCTGGTAGTGCAAAGGAAGCAAACAATCAACTATGGGTGGCAAGGCACTGTCAAAAGATCAGGTACAAATCAGGAGATGGATACGAAAAAAAAAAAAAAAATCAAAGGCTTTTTCTAGAAGCACACTGAAGTCTATTATTAGGAAGTGGAAGGTATTTGGTACAAAATAGACCCTCTCTGGATCAGAATGTAGCTCCAAACTGGATAAATGTAATTGGCGCTTCTCGTCGCCATGTTGCGTTCCACGCCGGAATGCATACGGTGACCGCGCGATGACATCGTCCAGCGCCGTGTGCGTTCCAGCGTGGAACGCGGAAGTGCCAAGCATAATTAACGCTCATTGTGGCACACATACCTCTCTGCTATAAGCGTAGTTGGACCATGCTACAAAACTATTGGTACCATGAATCCCTAAGCTGGAAATCATCCCACCCTGGATCCATGCCACAATTAAGCTAATCGCCTACCTGGATCCTTGCTGCCATGCCTACTGCCATTGCTGGGGACACCCTAAGATTTTTAGCATAAGAAGCCCATCCACTACAGAATCCTATTACTGCCACACTACTCTGATATTACAAAAGAACACTCATTCTCTGCAAATGGATAAGTACCATTGCTACGTTACATTTGCTGCTCTAGAATTACCCTGATCACATATAGCCTTTAGGAAGTACTGTATTCGAATCTGCCTTTTATTTATATTATCGTGCAGCTTGGAATTACTTAATGTGCCTTCTTGTAACAGTTGTGGAATACACTCTTAGGCCATTTAAATTTCAATCGCCTCTCTCAAGTTAATGATATCTGCATACAGTATTTTCAAATGATACATGCTTGACATTTGTTGTTAAAATATGGCCTAATATACTGAACATGTTCGCCATACCTTTTCTAGGCATTGCTATATGTGAGTGATATAATGTAGTGAACCCCCAAACTAGTGCATTGAAATGCAAAATGATATGGAGAAAAACCAGCACTCCAAAAAATGTTCCTTTATAATAAAACAGATCACAACATCAACATGTCACAGCAAAAAACAGAAAAGAGCTGACGCGTTTCACACCAAAATACAGTGCTTATTCATAGTGCATTAAGATCCTTTCCTTAATGCAGTTGTGCTTCACTCACGTTCATCGTAAACTTTAAAGTCTAGGGGTTGATGGTATGTTGTAATACCTCCACCCTTAGTAGCTCAACACATTCCTATATGTGAGACATGATGTAGTGAACCCCCAAACTCTTTTTCTCTGATTAGAGTGATGCCTAGGGCCCATTACTGAATAATCGCATTACATAGAGAAGTGCATTAAAATCTTTCCTTAACCGCAGTTGTGGTTCACTCTCGTTCACCGTAGTTTGTGACAATGAAGGAGCCAGGAAGAAACTGGTCAGAGAGGCTACCAGGAGGCATACAGAAACTCTGAAGCAGTTGCAGAAATTTATGACAAAGAGTGGTCATTCTCCATAAATATTCTCCATAAATGTGGCTTGTATGGGAGCGTTGCAAGTGTAGCACAGGTCTCTACCAGAGTTATCATTACGTTATGTGTTGTCTATTAGTGAAGGGTTTGGCTCCATTTAGTGTCCGTTTCATTTAATGCTATTAAGACTTTGGTTTTATTAAGCCATGAAAACAAAGCATTGTGGGAATTGCAGTAAGGAGGAAGTGACTCACATGTTAAAGCTGGGTCAGAAAACTAACTACCCACAATGCTCAGTTCACCTACCCACAAGCCCAGTCGCAGAACTGCCTGCTGGGTAAGCAGATTTAAGGGGGGGGAAGGCCTCAGCTCTCTTACTCTGGACGTCATCTTCAGGCCAGCAGGAGGCCTGTGTTGAGGCCTGTAGAAGGTGTACCTAGGCCTGAGATGCCTGGGCCTAAAGTTATCGAGAGCGGATCACCTAACCAGAGAGGGATCCTTACAGACAGTTGCTGGTCAGACTAGAGGAGGACTACAGCTTGCATCATTTGCAGTCACCCATTCACCGACATTCCGAGAGCAGCCGTGCGGAGGACCAGAGACCATTGAGGAAGGGTTCCGGACTGTGAGAAACCATCGAAACAAAGCCTTGTTTGGGGAGCGGGCACTTGCCCATCAACATAGTTAACTGACTGGCAGGAGGGTGATTAGCATAGACTTTGCTTGTACTTGTTGGCATCTGCAGCACCGCAAGTGGGGACACATCACCTTCTGGGAGCGGTACAGTGTCTGGGGGAAATCAGCATCCACTTTACTGTTAACCCGCGTGCTTCAATTGGTTGCTTTATTTTCCTTTCATCTTATCTATTGGAGTACACATAAGTAAGTGCACCAACTAAAGATGCTAGCTGAAGATCTACTGATCACCTGTTCCTCCATTCTTCCTCCATTCTTGCAATTGGTCATCACAGAGCACGCAACTGTTGAACTGTTCACTAGGGAAAGCCTCACTGTTGTAGACTTATGTACTGATATAGTTGTTTACATCACTTTGATGATTTCTGTTTATGTGAGGCTTGGTGGAGGGGTGCCTCAGTGTTGATGTCATTGCACTAAGAGATTCCTCCACCATACACTCATCCAAGTCTGGCCCTTAGGTCAAGTTATTTCAGTCTGACTGCAGGTATATTTCAAACCAGTGGTACTCCATTAACTTATACAGGGAGCTGTATGAATTTAAATGTTGATTGCATAACCAATGTTTCATTATTTTGCCAAGTAAACATCTTACCACTGTATAAGCTACATCTTGTGTGGGACTCTGTAACAATAACAATATTTGACTGTATTCATTACTGTGTGGTATTATTGTGGTCCCCTAAAGCCATGTGGGGTCCACATTCTTAGTATTGTCCATTTCTGCCAAGGGGGGATCAAGCCAAATTCTGGGGGTTGACAGGCAGAGTGCAGGCCCAAATCTAAACCAGCAGCTCCTTCGAAGGTAGTGCTACACAAGAAAAAAAAAAACACTCCTCAAGAAAGGCCACATGCAGTCACCACTAGGCCTCACCGAAGCGCACCTTGAAGATTCTGAGGCCACATAGAAAAAGGTGTTATGGTCAGATGAGACTAAAATTTAATTATTTGGCCTCAACACCAAACAAAATGCCTGGAAGAAATCAATCAAAATAACACCATTCCTACAGTAAAGCATGGAGGTGGTATCCTGTTGTGGGGGTGTTTCTCTGCAGCAGTGACTGGAGCACGTCAGGATAGAAGGAAAAATGAAAATTTCATCAAAATCTTGAGGACAATCTGCTACCCTCCTGCCAGAAAGTTGTCAATGGGAAGAAGGTTTACATTCCAACATGACAATGACCCAAAGCACACCGCAAAAATGACCACACAGTAGTTGAAGAAGAAAAAGGGGGATGTCCTTGCATGGCTTAGTCAGACCCCAGACTTAAGCCCCAATGAAAATCTGTAGAATGACTTTAAGACTGCAGTCCACAAATAGTCACCATTAAATTAAACTGAACGTGAGCAGTTCTGCAAAGAGGATTAAGCAAATATTGCAAAGTCTAGATGTGCAAAGGTAGTAGAGACATATCCCAGCAGACTAAAGGCTGTAATCAAAGCAAAATATGGTTCAACAAAATATGGACAGAAGGGGGGGGGTCAGATAAATTTATTTTCTGACGTGTTGGTGTTATATCTTTCACTTGGATGTTATAAGTTGCAATTGAGTAAATACAGCTGGATAAAAAAAAAACAGTGTCTTCATTTCAGGCTGCAAAGCAACAAAATGTGGGGGGGGGGGGGGTTGTGATTCTCTTCTATACACACTGCAAGTGTGGACTGGTAAGCTGCAATAAACAATTTTTTTTTTTTTTAATTGTTTATTTATGAAAGACTCACAGAAACAGAGTATATCGTCCGACAGAAGGAGAAGTACAATTAACAAGCAGTTAAACATAGCCAATCACATCTCATAAAAATCAATCAACGATCTCAGGCAGGAATCAACTAGGTCACGTAGGACCGGCACACATCAATGCCTCATGTAGTAACTGTAGATCGGTACATACATAACCTGGAAAATTAAACTAGATCCATGCCTAAAGTAGTACTTAAAAGATCTGGGCAAAATGTAACCAGTAACACATATGTAGTTAAACAAACAAACAGGTAAGTGCATAAAATAAGGTAAAGGAAAATGAAACTGAACAGATGAAAGCTAAAGCACCATGAGAATCAAGTACCGTGGGGAGGCTCAGGTAGGGAGTTCGATGAGAATTCAGAAACGTCCCAGACATTCCATATTTTATCAAAAAGACATAAAGTGTCTTCAATCTTGGCAGTTAGGTGTTCCATCCGGCGTGTGTCTGCTAGAATCGCGAGGACTTGATGGAGGGTGGGGGAGAAGTGGAGAGCCATAGCCTAGGGATAGCCTTCCTGGTAGCTAAGAGAACAAAGGACATGAGTTTCTGTGACGTTTTAGGTATATCTGTAAGGGCCAAACCTAAAAGAAAGTGTATAGGCTTCAGGGGTATAGAGTAAGGTAATAATTTCTGTAAAAGCTCCTGTACCTGTACCCATAAAGGCCTAATGAGGGGGCATTCCCAGAAAATATGAAAAATATGAAAAAGGGAACCCACAGCCTCCTGACATCTCCAGCAAAGATTGGAGAGGGTGGGGTCACGTGCATGTAATAGGTCTGGGGTCCTATACCAGAACATCAAAATCTTAAAGGCAGTGCAATAAACAATTTATAGGAAAGTGTTTTTGAATCAGGGATAGTTCTAACACCCCCAAGGACACAGACACAGTGGTTTTCTTTGTTAGGCCACTTCTGCCATCTGGCTGAACTGGAAACACGATTCTGTGCATGGGCGTCCGCTCCATAGGGCAAGGGGGGGTCGGTTGCTCCCCCTAGTATCACCTGGGAGAGCCAGGAGCAGGGCTGAACTGGCCCTGGGGCCACTTTAAGCGGTGACTGCAGCGCTCCCCTCTTTCTGTCCTCCGGCGCTCGTATCGTATAGAGCTGGGTCTGTGTGCAGGTTTTTTTTTCAACTCCAGTCCAGTTTTTTTTTTTTAATCCAGAGTGGTTTTTTTTTTCAACTCCGGACTCGATAAAAAAAAAAACTGGACTGGAGTTGAAAAAAAACCTGGACTGGATTAAAAAAAAAATTGAAAAAAAACCCGGACTGGATTAAAAATAAAAACTGGACTGGAGTTGAAAAAATACAATCCGTGTTTTTTTTAACTTCAGTCCAGTTTTTTTTTCCAGTCCAGTTTTTTTTCAACTCCAGTCTGAGTGTTTTTTTTAAATCCACTCCGGGTTTTTTTTCCAACTCCAGTCCAGTTTTTATTTTTAATCCAGTCCAGGTTTTTTTCAACTCCAGTCCAGGTTTTTTTTTTTTTAATCGAGTCCGGAGTTGAAAAAAAACCCGGACTGGATTAAAAATAAAAACTGGACTGGAGTTGAAAATAAAGCTCGGAAAATACAATCCGTGTTTTTTTAACTTCAGCCCAGTTTTTTTTCCAGTCCAGTTTTTTTTTCAATCCAGTCAGTGTTTTTTCCAACTCCAGTCCAGTTTTTTTTTAAATCCACTCCGGTTTTTTTTCCAACTCCAGTCCAATTTTTTTTAAATCCAGTCCGGGTTTTTTTTCAACTCCAGTCCAGTTTTTTTTTAAATCCACTCCGGGTTTTTTTTCAACTCCAGTCCAGTTTTTTTTTAAATCCACTCCGGGTTTTTTTCCAACTCCAGTCCAGTTTTTTTTTAAATCCAGTCCGGGTTTTTTTTTCAACTCCAGTCCAGTTTTTTTTAAAATCCATTCCGGTTTTTTTTTAAAAAAAAAACCCGGACTGGATTTTCAAAAAAAACTGGACTGGAGTTAAAAAAAACCCGAACTGGATTAAAAATAAAAACTGGACTGGAGTTGGAAAAAAAGCTCGGAAAATACAATCCGTGTTTTTTTTAACTTCAGTCCAGTTTTTTTTTTTCCAGTCCAGTTTTTTTTCAACTCCAGTCTGAGTGTTTTTTTAAATCCACTCCGGTTTTTTTTTCCAACTGCAGTCCAGTTTTTATTTTTAATCCAGTCCGGGTTTTTTCAACTCCAGTCCAGGTTTTTTTTTTTTTTAATCGAGTCCGGAGTTGGAAAAAAAAACAGACTGGAGTTGAAAAAAAACCCGGACTGGATTGAAAATAAAAACTGGACTGGAGTTGAAAAAAAAAGCTCGGAAAATACAATCCGTGTTTTTTTTAACTTCAGCCCAGTTTTTTTCCAGTCCAGTTTTTTTTTCAATCCAGTCTGAGTGTTTTTTTCAACTCCGGTCCAGTTTTTTTTTAAATCCACTCCGGGTTTTTTTCAACTCCAGTTCTTTTTAAAATCCACTCCGGGTTTTTTTTCAACTCCAGTCCAGTTTTTTTTTAAATCCAGTCCGGGTTTTTTTTTCAACTCCAGTCCAGTTTTTTTTTTAAATCCACTCCGGGGTTTTTTTCAACTCCAGTCCAGTTTTTTTTTAAATCCACTCCGGGTTTTTTTTTTTCAACTCCAGTCCAGTTTTTTTTTAATGCCACTCCGGGTTTTTTTTCCAACTCCAGTCCAGTTTTTTTTTTAAATCCACTCCGGGTTTTTTTTTCAACTCCAGTCCAGTTTTTTTAAAATCCATTCCGGGTTTTTTTTTTTTTTTAAACCCGGACTGGATTTTCAAAAAAACTGGACTGGAGTTGAAAAAAAAAACCCGAACTGGATTAAAAATAAAAACTGGACTGGAGTTGGAAAAAAAAGCTCGGAAAATACAATCCGTGTTTTTTTTAACTTCAGTCCAGTTTTTTTTTTAATCCAGTCCAGTTTTTTTTTTTAAATCCAGTCTGAGTGTTTTTTTCAACTCCAGTCCAGTTTTTTTTAAAATCCAGAGTGTTTTGTTTTTCAACTCCAGACTCGATTAAAAAAAAAACTGGACGGGAGTTGAAAAAAAAACCTGAACTGGATTAAAAATAAAAACTGCCTCAGGAGGAGAAGGCCGGCCAGGGCGGGATGACGTGTCGTACGTGACGCACGCACGTCGAGGGAGGAGCTACCCACGCCACGGACCCAGCTGGGAGACGAGGGATGGAGGACACTGAAGGATTCGGCGAGCAAGACACTGAAGGATTCGGCGAGCAAGAGGGAGCAGCAGCTATGCAGAGCACTGGCCCGATGACCCACTGAGCCGCCGTCCATCCATTTTTTTTTTTAAATGTCACTGTCGACGCTGGCCTGAGAAACAAGTAAGAGAGGCTTCACTCCTGGAGTTGGCTGGCGGCAGTGGAGGTATACCCCCCTATCTCGGAGGCTGAGCAAGTAGAACACATGCCTACAATCCGAAAGGTTAAGAGGAAGGGGTAAGAACGCTGGACATATATACTCCCCCCAGCTTCCTCAAACTTCAACACTGGGCTACTTGCATTAGAGAGGCCTCTGAAGCTGCTGCATAAGATCTGCTTTGTTTTATCTATATGTGATATGTTTTGGGGTAAAGGAGCAGGGTTGCATACCTCCTGAACTGCTTTGTTGAAAATACCATGTACAGTGTCACAGTGTAACACCGGGACAACTAGATGAAGAGGGGCTAGTTGCAAAATCTATATATCTCTCACCTGCGGAGTCGTGGAGGGGTAAAATCCTGCCTAAATATAAGAAAACTCCTTAGCAACATAATACACAGTCGCATACTCGCTTATATGTATCCATTTGTTCTTATCAGGCTGACTAATAACCCGTAGAAAAACACGGAGATACACCCCCCCCCCCAGTGCGCCATAACTATTTTACGTGCAATGAGCCTTTTTGGAATCAAGCCATTTAAGGGCCTATACCAAATAGGCCTCCATATAGTAAAAGGCTCTATAAACAGTATAGCCATCCCTAGAGAGAGTGGACACTATCCCCAATCCGCGGGAGTGGTTTATATAGTTACATATATAGCCACATACACCTTGGTGATCCCGCTTTGACGAGGAGTCCCTATCTGGAAGATAGGTGGACCTCTTAATCTTAGAAGCATTATAACATCCAAAATAGGGAAAGTGCCCATTCGATCGGGCTCAATACTGCACCTGCGTGCTTTAAAGCCATATACATAAGGCTGGACCATTGGCAAAACTGGGGAAGCGAATCAGAGCCAGGACAAAATACGCAATGAGCAAGATCACAAGGGGCTCCGCCCTGAAAACCCCCAAAGACAACCCTACCAGTAGCACTATTAGACAATATATGACCCCGGAGGGGAAAAATAAAAATCTGAGCAATGAAAAAAAAGCAGATAAAGCGGGGACGACTAAAAAGGGACCGGGGGCGGCAAACCCCTCAACGATGGACGTATCAACAGAGGGGGACCCAGACTTAAGTCAATTGGATGAATCAAGAGTAGGCTTGCATATACCAATGAAAGGCGAATTAGACGGCATGTTAAGAAGAATGGAAAAAGCAATCAGAGATGAAATCAGTGCATTGAGAACGGACATAGGGCACATACTGTCACGAGTGGAGGAGATGGAAACCAGGCTGGAAAGGCAAGATTTAGAACTCAGTCAACTAAGAGATCAACAGATCCAATTAAAACAGAACCAGAGACTCCTGCAATACCGACTAGAAGACCAGGAGAATCGCAATCGAAGGCAAAACCTGCATGGAAGAACCCCTTAAAATAGAGCGGGTCCCCCGTATTGGCCGAGTCAGAGATGGAGGAGGTGAAAGACCAAGAGATATAATCGTCAGGTTCAGACACTATGAAGACAAGGCAGAAATCTGGTCTAGACTGAGAGGAAAGCCACCCCTGGGTTATCGAGGGGACGAGATCCAGATCTTTACAGATCTGGCACGGGAAACCCTTGACAGGAGGAGGCATCTAAAACCCCTATTGGAACAGATGCGACAAAAAAGTATTAAATACCAGTGGGGGTTCCCAGCGTGCCTTATTGGACAGAATGGCTCAGATTCACAGAGCGATTACGCGTGCGCAACTGCTGTTGCGCGTGCGTAAGTCTAAATGTGCGCGTGCGTATAGTTGGACGCGATTCACAAAACAATATACGCCAGAAATCTACGTTTTTTGGTCCGGCGTAATTGAGTTAGACATTCGCTTCCCTTCGCGCAAAACTGCGCTAGACACACCATTGATTTGCTAGTCAAATATGCTAATGAGGGAGTTACGGGGATCCACAAAAAAACGCAGTTGCTGCGCAGGCTACGCGATGTGCGCAACTGCAAAATGTTCTGTCTAAAGTTAGAGGACCTAAAAGCTGGTCTAAATTTTGAAAAAAAGTCTAATTGTCAGATAAAGCAACACTGTTAGTGAGGAGTTCAGCAGTCACACGTGTTGCCCAACAATCTGTATGCCAACATGCCAGGGGCATCGTCGCGCATAGCTATACTACTGACTTTAGATGAACAAAGAAGGATGAGGGCACGGAGGATGGCACTAAGGAGGGCACGGGAGATGTTTTATTTTTTTATTTTTTGGCTTATATAAAATTTACAATTTAATCTAATCTAATACAATATTCTTATCTGATACAAGCCCCTCACTCTTCACTTGATATATCACACACGCATAGACATCTTTGGCATGAGAGATTCTGAGGTGTCTCGCATCTTCAGATTCACCCCTCATGCCATCGTGGAATGACCACAACCTTGCAGGAGGACATCAGCAGCCCAACACATGGCACCACCCATGACACCCATGACAGCTACATATACAATCAGAGCCCCATCCCCACAGATTGCGAACAGAACATGTATGGGGACAGCTGGCTGGTTGGTGAGTGACATGGGAGTCAGGCATGACTATCCCCTCCCGTGATGCACACCTCACAAGTGGCACATGCATGACTAACATCCTCCTGTCTTTTCCCTTCAAGGTGACTCTGCATATGCACTGGTACCCCATCTCCTGACCCCATCTCATGCCAGCTCACATTATGCATCTTTGCACGTTAAACACACACATTAATCATGGCACAATGAGAATGCATGCATGCACACCACTATGGTCCCTAGCACACACACCCCACATCCTCATCAAATTGGATTGGCACCAGTCCACCATGCAAGACTGGTGAGCAGTAACGCCACGTCAAGGCTCCAATTATGTCACTGTACATTCATACACCATTCACACGGACCTGGGAATCACTTCTCCCTGGTCCTGGGGAACCCTTCTCCACCCAAATTGAGGATGACACCCCTTTTCCAGCAGGAATGTCACCCCCACATTCAAACATCATTCACAACCCAAAAAATGCCAAAAATGTCAGCAAAAAAAAAAAAAATGCATAGAAAAAAAAAAAAACAGAGAACAAAAATAAAAATGCTTTCAAACCAAAAAAAGGGGGAAAAAAAAATTAATGCCCTCTGCCTGAGCCACGCCTGGGGCGCCCCCGGCCACGGCCCCGGACCCTCAGGGGAGACGCATGGGGGAGGGGAAAAGCCGGGGAAGGAGGAGCAGCCCCTGAGATCTGCCCACCTGGCGGCCTGCCCTCCAAGGCCACGGCTATTCTGTCCAGGGCAGCACCAAGTGTTGCCCTGGATAGCCTGGGTAAGGGCCCTCACATCCTGCCCAACGCCTGCTGCTGTAGTTTGCAGGTCATTTAGGCAGGTTGTGGAGGCCCGGGAGTGGGAGTCCAGGTTACCCAGGCTATCATTAATGGAGGACAGGCTCTGATCCACCCGCCCCATAGTCTGGCAGAGCTGTCTCAGAAGGCGGGTCTGGGTGGCCAGGTTCCTTCTCAGACAGGCGGGCATGAGATTGGGCGCCCCCCTGGTGCTTGGGGATGACCTCCTGGCTCTTGCTGATGGTTGTGGCCGGGGAGAAGGGGAGGCCCTTGTGAGGGGAGCCATGTTGGGGGAGGAGGGGGGGGGGCTGACCCTTAGGGAGGGCAGGCTTCTTGCAGCCAGAGGGGAAGAGTCCGCAGAAACCAAAGGGCCAGTGCCTTCCATGGACTCCTCCTCCTCATGATTCTGCTCCTCCTCATGATCGTCCTCCGCATGATCCTCCCCCTCCTCTTGTTCCTCCTCTGCGGACTCTGGCCTTGTTGGGGGGGCCTCATTAGGCTGCTGTCCTGGGGTTGGAGCGGTCAGTCCAGATGGCCCTGCACCCTCCTGCACAGCTGTGGATGACACAAAACATTCACAGGTTGGAGGATCCACACACTTGCCACATATTCCCTTTCACCCCCTCCCCCACACATGCTACACACCTGAGAGAAATAAAAACCTTACCTGGCACCGCGGGGACCGGACTTGTGTCAAAGCCTGGCAGGCCATCCACTTCATGCCGGTGAAAGGTCAGGGCCACCACACGCTCCGTCTCTGAAAATCTAACCCGGCATGGTGGGCCCCCTCCTGTGCCCCTGGCATGGGCATTTATTGCGGCCAGTTTTTTTTTTCACCTCACGCCGGAGGTCATTTATTTTCTTTTCTATCCCAGAGCGGGTCCGTGTCTCCCCCTCCCCCGATGAATTGACCTGCTCCGTGATTATATCCAATATCTCCCTCCTCCTGGCCGGGGTGGTGGTGGCACTCTGCGGGCCGTGGAGAAAACGCCCATAGTCGGTAATGGCCCGGGCAAGAATTCTTTTTTCCCCCACAGTAAAATTGAGCTTTCTTTTTCTCTCAGTCATACTTCCAAACAAACTCACTAGCAGTCACCAAAAATCTGTCACAAATACAAGCACAACCAATCAGACAAGAACACACACAAAGAGAAAAAGAACAGCCAAAAATCACACTAGCACTCAGCAAGAAACACACACAAAAAAATCAGATGAAAAAAAAAAACAAGAAAACAAACGCTCAGAAATCTATCAATCAAACAAACAGTCTCAAACACTTATCAAAATACACTTTCACAAAACTACCAACAAGCACAAGATCACACAGAACACTAATCTCACAACTACAAAACACACTCTAACGAACAACAGAGCAAAAGCACTTGATTCAATGGGAAGGGACACAAAGGGATGTACTTTTGCAATGGAAGGGCGTTTGTGTGTGTCTATTTATGCTGTCTGCGTAGTTCACAACATTGCCCTAGTCCATTTCCAATTTCAATGATTGCGCCGCTCCCGAGTTGTGAGCATGCGCACAACGGAGCTGACATGGTTTCCTTCACGCGCGCATGCGCGAGTCGGCCGGCCCTTCATTTGCATGGGGTCACGGCTCATTTCAATGTAACACGCCCACGTCCCTCCCAATTTGTATTACTCCTCCTTACGCCTACGGAAAAAACCTTACGTTTGCGCAAGCTCTTGCGTAAAAGCTACGTGAATCGCCGGATTACGCGGCTAGATTGCGCAAGTCTAACGGAAAAGTGGTGCGCTACGCCGGAATGATAATGCGCCGATCTACGTGAATCTGCCCCAATGACGGGAATACGGCAAAACTAACATTTCCAGAAGACCTGCCAGGTTTCTGCAGAAAATTGGATCTACAGAGTGTGGACTTACCCGGATGGGTTGAATGAGTTTATCTAACCTCAGGAGGGTGAAATAGGGGGGGGGGGGCGCTAGGCAGGGTCTTTTGTGCCCCAACTCAAAAAAGATCGCCCCGCTGTCTTCTGGGGGATACGCAAGAGGGTCCGTAGGTGGGGGTAAAGTTCCCACCTCACCACATAGAAACCAGAGGGCAATAGGGAGGGTAGTGCCCCTGTTGGTTTCAAAGGCGATGTTGGGGCCTAGGAGGGGGAAGGGGGTGGGGGGGGTGGGGGGCGCGGGGGTCTAGGGCGGGAGATACGGGGAGGGGGGTGGGAAGGTCTGGAAAGGGGGGGGGAACATGGCTCTCAGGGATTTGATTGGGCACATGGGAGTAAATGAAGAATAGGGTGACATGGCAGACATCAAGTTTATGTCATACAATGTCAAAGGTATGAATTCTGAGCGGAAAAGATATAAGATCCTAGAGGAGATCAAATATAATAGAGCTGATGTGGTCTTTATACAGGAATCTCACTTATCCCTAGAATCAAATATCAAGCTGTACTCACCCACGTTCCCAATTTGGTATTACAGCGACTCTATCTCCAACCGTTCAAGGGGAGTGGCAATTGGCTTTGCTTGAAGTATTAGGTTTGTTCTAGAGGTAAGATTAATGGACCCGGAAGGTAGATTCCTATTTTTAAAAGGGAAACTAGAGAATACAACCTATACCTTCGCTAATATCTATTCCCCTAATAGACACCCTATCAAATATCTAGGTAAAATCCTGGGTAAACTGTCAAATTTCACGGAGGGATACTTGATCCTAATGGGGGACTTAAACTTTAGTATGGATCCGAGAGTAGATAACAAGTCCTGGGGGAGGGAGATAATCAACGGGCAACTACAAAAAATAAGACATAAGATGCATGATAAACAACTAGTAGATGTATGAAGGGTCCTTCATCCAGGCATACACGACTACACGTTCTTCTCCCCCCACACGAAACATACTCTCGGATCGACTACATCTTAGTGGACCATAGGTTACTAGATCGGGTGATCGAGGCAGACATTGGCATTATGACCTTATCAGATCATGCCCCAGTCACCATGAAAATTAGATCACCTGTTCACAAGAGCCAACAGTCGACATGGTACCTAAACGATAGCCTGATCTGAGACGTCGCTGGGGCCGGTAGGGTGGAAGAGGAACTTAAACAATTCCTTCTCAGTATCGATACAGAAGAGATCTCAAGTGCTACCCTCTGGATGACGCATAAAGCGTATATCAGAGGGGTTCTAATATCTTAGGGCGCTAGGAAAAAAGCTGAAAGATAGAGGAGGCGCAACGCCCTGACCAAGGAAATAATTACTCTAGAGCTAAGGCATAAAGAACAGGCATGAAAAGAGACGTATCTAAAATTAATTAAAAAAAAGAGATGAACTAAAAGAGATTATGGAACACGAAGCCAGGAAAAACTTTAAGAGTATTGCCAGAGAGAGGTACTTATGGGGCAATAAACCCAGCAGGTACCTCGCTAAAATGGTTCAAAAAAAGAAGACTAGGAACTACTTCGAGAAAGTTAAAAGGAAAAGTGGGGAGTTGGTGTATTCAACCAAGGACATAGTCGAAACTTTTAAAAACTATTATGAAGAACTCTACTCGATTAATCAAGGAAAGTGGCAAGAGGGGGAGAAAAAGGCGAAGATTCGAGAATTTCTCGAGCAGGCGGGGCTACCCAAAATAGAGGAGCTGGAAAAAACAATACTGGACAAACCCATAACGGAAGAAAAATTTAAGAATGCTTTGAAAAATACGGTAGGGGGTAAAAGCCCAGGCCCAGACGGGTTCTCGGTTTTTAACTATAAGAGATTTAGCCATATTTTGATACCGATAATATGTAGATACTTCAATGGCCTAGAATCGGAGTATGATATCAGTAAGGAAGCTTTAGCCGCCTCTGTTGTAGTTATCCTAAAGGAGGGGAAGGACAGTTCAACCTGTTCAGGATATAGACCAATCTCGTTACTAAATACTGATACGAAGCTCTTTGCAAAAATTCTAGCGGAGCGTTTAAAAAAAGGCTCTTCACTTGTTGATTTATCCTGACCAGGTTGGATTCGTCCCAAAGAGAGAGGGAAAGGATAAATGGCATGAGAGCGCTCCTCCTTTTAGAGAGGATAAAGCAGAGTGGGCCCCCAGGACTATTCCTGTCAGTGGATGCCGAGAAAGCTTTCGACAGGGTAGACTGGGGGTTCATGATGCAGACCCTCGCAACAATGGGAATAGGAGATCGGCTGATGAGATGAATTAAAACTCTTTATCACCATCCCTCAGCAAAAATTAAAATAAACGGTATGCATTCGGAGTCTTTTGAAATGAAGAACGGGACAAGGCAGGGGTGCCCCCTGTCCCCCCTTCTCTTTATACTAGCACTTGAACCACTGCTTGCTACGATCCGCAAGGCCCCTGAAGTCAACGGGGTCAGAGTAGATGAGGAAGAACATAAGCTGGCAGCTTTCGCCGATGACGTTTTGTTCTTCCTCACTAAACCAAAGGAATCCATACCTAAGCTCCTAACGATAATACAACAATATAGTAAAATCTCCAACTTTAAAATCAATATAACAAAATCTGAAATATTAAACATGAATCTCAATAAAAAGGAAGAGTTTCAAGTAAAATAGATATGTGCTATCCCCTGGAACAAAGAACTAAAATACCTCGGTATAAAAGCTAATTTGACCCAGAAGATGTATAACATAAATTATGTCCCCTTATTAAATGAAATTAAAGATGAATTAAAAAAGATGACAAATAAACCCATTTCATGGATAGGTCGCATCAATATGTTGAAGATGATCATTGTACCAAAAATTCTATATAAATTCACAATGATGCCAATCGCCTTACCTCAGCATTTTCTAAATACCCTAAACTCCTTACTAATTAACTACGTTTGGAAAAACAAAAAACACAGAATTTCTCTCTCAATCCTCAAACAGGTGAAGCAACAAGGTGGCCTGGCAGATCCCGATATTAAAAATTATTATAAGGCGGCTGTTCTTTCCAGGGTGATAGAATGGGTTAGGGATAGACCAGGGAAGAGATGGTTACAAATAGAGAAGGCACAAGCAAACTTTCAACTAGCTAATATTATTTGGATACCTGCACAACACAGAGCACTAGATTATAAAATATACGACATGACACAAGACACATTAAAAATGTGGGATAGAGTACAGACACTCTTAGATAGTAAATTTAACTCCCCACTTATGAATCTAAAGGAAAACACATACTTTGCACCTGGGGTAAGGAAGATAGGGGGAAACTGGATCAGAAAGGATAAAGTCTACTTAGGGGACATCATAAACAACGGGACGATAAGGACCTATGAAGAGCTAGAGGCCAGAATGGACTTCTGGAATCTTGATAGGTGGCACTACTCCCAGTTACGCCATTTCATACAACACCTCCCCCGCTCTTTACGGACGGGGTCGGGGCTGACACCAGTAGAGAAGTTATGCAAGGCAGAAAATCCTAAGGGTACGGTTTCCAAATTATATGGGATTCTTTTAAAGATAGGTGCTAGAGAAGACGCACCCTTCTTAGAGAAATGGGAAAGGGAATTGGGCACTTCTAGAGGGGAAAACACTTTTCAAAGAATAATTCAATTGACGCACGCATCAGCCATTGACACACGAACAGCCGAGACCAACTACAAGTGCTTTTCGGGCTGGTACATCATTCCAGATAAATCCAGTAAATTTAAAGTTGGCCAAACCGCCAACTGCTGGCGGGGGTGTCCGGATCGAGGAACAATGGGACACTTGTGGTGGACCTGCCCGAAAATACAAAAGTATTGGGATAATATATGCAGCCAAATAAAAGAGATCACGGGGAAGAAGCTTAAAAAAAGATCCTTGGGGGTTGCTCTTCCATTGCAGTCACGAGGGTATTAAAAGGTATAGGCAATCCTTATTACCTCATCTACTAAATGCGGCCAAAAGACTTATCCCAAAAAAATGGCAAGAAACTGAAAGCCCACAGATATGGGAGTGGATTGACGCAGTGGAGGAGACCTATAGATTAGAAGAGTTGAAAAGTAGCGTATTGGAAACCAACATGGATTTTCAGGAAAAATGGGGAAAGTGGAAAGAGTACAAAAAAACATGGAGCTATGTGGAGGGTCTGAGGCCCCCCTAGGAAAGATACCTGGATCCTCAGACCATACCATAACCAAGTTGACGACACCCAATATCGTAAGACCTTAAGACTAGCCGAGTCCTGGGAGCCGTGAGGGAGGGGGGGGTGTATCCGGGGGGGGGAAGCCTCTCAACAAAGAGGCAGGATTTCTCCTTTCCCGGTATATATATAAAAAAAAAAAACGGAGCTTAAAGAAAAATCACAAAAGTACACCACAGATGATGCAACGCGTAAACGGTGACGAAATTAGTACCAACTCTCGAGCTGGTCTCATACGTCAACTAATAAAAGGCTGAAGTGGTGGGAAAAAAAAAAACTGGAGTTGAAAAAAAAAGCTGGGAAAATACAATCCGTGTTTTTTTTAACTTCAGTCCAGTTTTGTTTTAATCCACTCCGGATTTTTTTTCAACTCCAGTCCAGTTTTTTTTTAAATCCAGTCCAGTTTTTTTTTTTAATCCATTCCGGACTGGATTTTCAAAATACTGGACTGGAGTTTAAAAAAAAACCCCGGACTGGATTTAAAAAAAAACTGGACCGAGTTGAAAAAAAAAACCTGGACTGGTGTTTAAAAAAAAAAAACGGACTGGATTAAAAAAAAAACTGGACTGGAGTTAAAAAAAACCCGGACTGGAACCTCTAGCAACCAATCAATGAGTGGTAATAATGGGTGTCCGCTCCATAGGGCAAGGGGGGTCGTTTGCCCCCCTGGAATTGCCAGGGAGAGCCAGGAGCAGGGCAGAACTGGCCCTGGGGCCACTTTAAGCGGTGACTGCAGCGCTCCCCTCCTTCTGTCCTCCGGCGCTCGTCTCGTATGTCATAGAGCTGGGTCTGTGTGCAAGGTCTCGCCCCCTATTTCGTCTCGTCTAATAGTCTTCTAGTGTTCCACCTATCACACGAGCCGAACTAAGGGGGCAGGACCTTGCACACAGACCCAGCTCCGTGTCATATGATATTGTTTACCAGGCCTGTGCTTTGTTTGTTCCAACATCTGTTGCCACAGGTAACACTAGACTGTTTTCTGATGTGTTTTTAGCAAGTCTGGAAACGCAGAGCAAACACAAGAGAGTTGTAGCCTAGGGCAAAGTTTCTAGTTGTCCCGTATTTAGAGTGCCTGTCCCTCTTCTGGAATCAAATCCATTTGTCCCTCATTCCAAAAGGTTCCTCTTTTAGACCTGAAATAAATATACTGTTAATATAGTGTAGTGTTTCAGTCGGGGGGGGGGGGGGAGTGCTGTGTAATGTAAAGGGGTCCAGTGATGCAGGGTGCTGTGTAATGTAAAGGGGTCCAGTGATGCAGGGTGCTGGTAATGTAAAGGGGGCCAGTGATGTAGGGTGCTGTGTAATGTAAAGAGGTCCAGTAGTGCAGGGTGCTGTGTAATGTAAAGGGGTCCAGTAGTGCAGGGTGCTGTGTAATGTAAAGGGGTCCAGTGATGCAGGGTGCTGTGTAATGTAAAGGCGTCCAGAGGTGCAGGGTGCTGTGTAATGTAAAGGGGGCCAGAGCTGTGGGGTGCTGTGTAATATAAAGGGGTCCAGAGGTGCAGTTGTGGAGAGGGGGTACACGGAAAGTGACAAAGAGATATTGAAAGATTTTAACCCCCGCTAGCGGTCGAAGAAAGGGTATTCTGTGATAAGGTTATATGAGGCCCAGCATTTAGCTCTATGCTACCAATATTTTTTAATGTGAAAGCATTAAAAATAGATTTCACTTGTTTTACTTAAAAGACTGAAGATGAGTTTGTGCTTAACGTGTGCTTTACTCTGTGATTTTCATGGATAACATCAAAGTCTACTAAATTATTCAAAGATCAAACAAAGGAAACTATTATATATTGTGTTTTTGTTCTTTGCTAGGCATTTTTACTGTTTAGGTCATTTTGTGCTACAGAGAAATCACACAGCCAAAGCAGAATTGTTCTATGGTGTCAGGGGAACATACATTTGGAAAATGTTTAGTTTTAGAAAGGCTTACTGCACTGCCATCACAGACAAATATTAGATGTACCATCAGGACTTGATTTAGACTGAGGATTAGCTCTTCTTAAGTTATGGCTCAAGTGTAGTCGCCAGACTTTCTATTATAATCAATAACACCTTACCATTTTATGGAATGCTGGCAGCATATGCAGTCATTTCTTTTCTGCTTTGGCTGATTTATTCCTCTAAACAGGTATAGACCCTGCAGGAACAAGTAGGGAACCTCAGGAGAATTATTTTACTCATCCAGAAATCTTAGCAAATGACATGCCTCATGTATTTCAGAGCTGTTACTCTAAACCAGAGGTCTCAAACTGGCGTCCCTTTAAAACTACAAGTCCCATGAGGCATTGCAAGGCTGACAGTTACAAGCATGACTCCCACACGTAGTTTGGTAACAGCTGGAGGGCCGCCAGTTTAAGACCCCTGCTCTAAACTCACCTGTTAAAGTATATAGCAAAATCACGTGCCATTTGCCATTTTGATCAATTTTATTGGATGCGATTTTGCATTTTCTGGCTCGTGTCAGATAAACCTGTGCATGTTACAGGCTATACTTGGTATGACTCACTATATTGAAGTGGTTCTTCACCGTAATAACAAAACATACAAATATGGTAGCTTCTGGCTCTTTAAAAAAGGATCCTTACTTGTCCAGGGATCCAGCATCATTCTCACCCAGGTCAGTAATTCACTGGTCTTTGATCCCTGGTGCCAGAATGTTAACTGTGGGCAGCCGGCTATGACTTCTTGTGGCTTTACAGCCTGCTGTCCACTGCACGTTGCACCTTTTGATTGGTCCCGTAGATTTCTGGGACCTGTGAAGACTTGACCGGAAGTGGGATAGGGTAACTGTCAAAACTGGGTACCTGCACCCACCAAAAAAACCAGAACCTCCCTTTTGGGCAAAGTTCCACTTTAGGCTGGCCACATTGTTATGGTCTGATTTTACAATTGTGTGGGTAGGTACAGCGTGATGCGACAGGCAGAAAACACATGGAGTCCAAGTACAGCAATGAGAGTATATCGTAACAGAAGTCCAGCAATACACAACAGACCCAGCGGAAAAGTAAGCCGAACATTTACACTTACAAATCCAATAGCAAGTGGCGGCAGAATGGCGATTTAGAGATGCTGAAGGCATCTGTCTTGAGGAGCGTAATGTGGCCTGCCCAGTCTGTACCCAAACGGGGAGGCTTCCAGGAAGGATTGTGTGTCCCTGCACTTTCCCTATTTCTCCAGAACTTTTATCAGCTGCTAAGCACTGTCCCTAACAGATGACCTGACTCTACTCTAGCAACGACTTGCAAAATTTGTACCAAACCAGCCAGGGTACTAAAGAGACTCTGCCTATCTATGATGGTCTTCAAAGTCACCTGGGGTGCCAACATCCAATTGGATAGCTGCCTCTCTGTGACTGAAGAAACCATAGGAGGTACCAAGTTCTCAACTTCCTCCCCCATCTGCATTCCCACTGCAGATAGCACCGCCTGCAGTGGAGAAAATAAACTATACCTGCCTACAATTGCATCTGGATTTACCAACAACTATGTAATCTGAGGGTATATCATGTTAGGATATAAATCAAAGAAATTGTTGGGGTAGGTACTCATAGTACTACAAAGTTGCTGCCTCAATGCAGGCTGTAATCTAAGTGTTTGTATTTCACTGTTACAAGAAGTTGTGGAAAGTATATGCTATGAAAAATTGAAGGACACTGTAACAATATATTTCTTTCCTAGATACTTTTTGGTACAGCAAGCCCTATTGAGCAAAAAACACCCTAAAATAATAGTAAATGTTTAGCTTTGTTGCAAAATATCTTTAAACAATTTGACAAGTGCCTAGGCCAGTGGTCAACCATGCTAGTGGTGTGACCCCTTAAGAAAATTTCCCAAGTTGAAGGGACATCAAACAGTAACATTTCACATTTCACATTTCACTCGTACAGTATTAAAACCCCTCATGGTACCTGTTAGGAAGTAAACAAAGACAAATCTCCTGCGCTCCGGTATCTCTTTCTATGGGGTGGTGTAATCCAATTAGACGGTATCTTTCAGAGTTTTGCAGCCCTCCTCAGAATCGTGGGAATTCATTAAACTAAGAGAAGAGCTTGGTGGTCTGTAGAGGGACCACTACAGACCACCAAGCTCGGAAGAAAGGGGTACGCCCCCGAAACGCGTCAGCCCTAAAAACATCGATTGTAGACTCAAGTGACTATCATAGTCTGCTGGTGTTGTTGTGTCCTGTTGCTGCGCTGTCTTTCAAGGCTCATTTTTCAAAACTCAAATTGTGAGTATAATGATTGATTTTAATGTTTTAATAAAAGATACCCAAATGGTATCACACTAGGTCGGTGCGCCCTCCGTTCTTTTTCCTTCTTCACCTGTTAGGAAGTACCACATTTTCTCTTTGTTCTCCCGTCTTTCCCTGTTATCTCTCTCTATCCTAATTTCTTGTCCCCCCCCCCCCCATCTCTCTCTCTGTCTGTCGTTTCTCTCCCTTTTTCTTTGTCCCTCTTTTCCTCTCTCATCCTTCAATTCTCTCTTTATTCCTTCTCTTACTCCTTGTTGTGGGTGGGAGGGGGGGGGGGCGATGACATGACAGCAGTGCTGGCGTGGAGTTGGGAAGAGTGGCAGTGCTGGTGGGGGTAAGTGGCAGTGCTGGGGGGGGTGGGATCAGTGGAAATGCTGGGGAGGGAGTTCTAAGAAGCCAACTTAGGTGCTCTTGATCAAGGCCATCTGCTGATCTGAGAACTGTAGTGGGGACTTTTAATGTCAACTATAATCACAGGTAGGGTTACTCATTGTGTCTACAGCTCCATAATGTATTACAGCAGTGACACCTATCCGAAATCAGGAAATAGGGTCTCCTCCAGCCCCTCTCACTTCACGTTCCTCACCAGTCAGCTGACCTCTAGTCTCCACCCCCAGCCATGCAGTGAACTGAATAGATGGGAGTGAAGAGGCTGACTGGGCGGCGGGGGATTCCAGGAACAGCCCAGCTGGGCGGCCACAGGCAGGGAGAGCAGTGCGGGCTCAACGAAATCGGAAAATTGGAATTCGACCCCCAACTGGGTCGTGACCCACAGGTTGAGAACCGCTGGCCTATGGACTTGGTCAGCAATGTGAATCTCAAACAATATTACAGCTTTCCCTAAGATTGGAGGGAGTTTTTGAGAGGTTCACTAAGACTTGGTTTACATGTGGCTGTGCATGCTGATGCACATTTATTTGAATGGGCTACTGTGCCTGCCCTCTCTGCAGGGAAAATGTCCATGAACCTTTTTTAAATGTTGCCACACAGAAATTGCATGGTGCTTTTTCACCACGTGATTTCTATGTGTGGAAAACCGTACCGTGTTTTTCAGTGCAGAGGGAACCATTAGGAGTTGAAACCACCCTTGCACATTTTCTGTGAGTACCTATTTTTGTATGAAGCTGCATGCAGGTGCAGGAATGCATGCCATTTACATGCACCCCACACCGACATATGTGAACCTAAGCTAATGTAAAAAAATAAATAAAATGCAAAATGGCAGCATAATAGCAAAACAGTGTCGGTGTAGATCACCCAGGTCCACAAGCAAGTGCCTCAAGCAAAGTGGCCTTAACTTGCATCATCACTAGTCCTTATGATATTTTATATGTTTCTAGCCCTTTAATTTAAAATAAGCTATAACAGTTTTATGTTGTCTTAATAAATGTGACTATATAATGAGGGTTAGAGTGCTTGCTTGCATAATATATGACTTTACTCTGCCTGTATATCACTCTCTGCATATGGAATGAGATCATTACTTTAGACTACTACAATCACTTGCCAGGTTGTCATAGTATATCATCACTAATACTTCCATACACTAGAGTTATAAGATGAATCAACCATATATGCTGCCTTCTATGATACCTATTGCTTGTTTTTTTTATTTAACTGAGATTTCATGTTGCTTCTTTTAGCATCATATATCCACCAAGCTTAAAGGAAAAACACACAACAATGAATAGAGCAATATTGTGCTACATCCAACAGCAACATTGAGGGTCTGTTCACACTAAAATGCAATGCGGAAAATCTGCTTTCTTGTGCAGTTTTTTCACACCGCATTCTGATCGCATTGCCCTTGCGATCTGTAGCAAGTGTCTGTGCAAAGTTAAGCACACTCCAAACGCAGGTTGCAAACGCAGTGCATTTACCCTCACTGAAGTTGCATTGTGTTTAAAAAGGAGTGCATGCAGTACTTTGAGCGGTGCAATTTCAGCTAATTCAAAGCAAATTGCCTGAAATTGCACTGCACGGAACTGCATGCGACTCAAACACAGGGTGAATGGGCCCTTAGAGATCAGCCTTACCTTAAAAAGACTCACTGGCAAGAACATCAGAGTCATGATGGGTAAATTGTTTGGAAGACCAAACAAATCTTTTTTAAAGTTATCTTTAAAGTATGCATGCATGTGTGTCCATTCTGCAGAGAATCATACAGTTCATGTATTATGCTTGACTGTGGCTGCAGCCACTGATCAGTGTATTCCGACAGCTCTTGGCCCTGCTGTCAGAATACAATGTCCTGGCATGGCGGATTCCTTGTTTGTGTGGATGGAGGAATATGTTCTTTTTTTTTCATTCAACACCTTTTTTCAGAAGTCAAAACAGTAAAAGATGACTTGCACACCTATATTCTGTATTTGGGTGTATCTATATACATGTTTTTTTCTTCCATTATTTGTTCACATAATCTTTATATACTTTAATATTTTTCTTTTTAGGTTTGCGATTACTTATACTATATGAATGTGGGTCCCTTTTACTGCATCAATTTGGATGTAGTTTAAGCATTTTCTATGTGATTTTTCTTTTTGATTAGGAAAATGGACTTGCTAATGGTATGTCTGCTTAAGACCAAGACTTGTACTTTGGTCTAATAAAACAATTGGTCAAGCTTGTGTCCTGCTTCCAATTATCATCCTCTGAACACCTTTTTTTTTAGAGGGGGTGGCTCTATATAAGTATCTATAGCAGGATATATATTTTTAATGATTAAGCACAATTGTACTGTGTTAAACGTGTCTACAAGATTTGTGTGTTGGTGTCCTTTGATATAATTTTGGTAAACACAAAGCAACATTTGGATTTCTATCGATTTGCAGCAATTTCTTCTTCTATTCATAACACACGGGGAAAGGCTGGGGCTAGCACGTGACTGGAGTTCCTATGAAGCACAAATCAATTCTCCTGGTGGTGAATTCTTCATTCTTAGTGAAACATGACTGTTGAATTGTTGCTTTTAGGTGGTTGCTTTTTTCACCATTTGGATTATACCAACCATTTGATTTATATCAATATGGTTTAACATTTGGTTGGAGGAGCTCTGTTGGCAAGTGAAAAAAAGAAGAAATAAAAAGAGAAACCCACGTTCAGATGGCGTTAGGGGGGACACTACATGATAAGTAAGTGAGGACAGGAGTGAAGTATGCTGTATAGAGGGTGCACACGCTTTGGCTGCCTGAGACACCACTCAGGGGCTGGCTTTGCTGATCTGGACTGAACTGCTATGTGCTGGAACACAGTATGGATGAACACGGAGAGAATGTTGCTTCCAGGGTGAGCTGTGCTGAGCTGACTGTGCGAGGACTTGGTGTCTGATGGTCTGTGCTGGGGATCCAAATGCCACGTGTTGGATCCAGTGAGACACTGGTGCTGTTATATGGCAAGAGGTGGGGAGCATTCGCTGTCCTTCATGGGACTGTCAGTGACCTGGCAACAAACTACTATAATGATAGTCCTCTTGGCCACTGACTTTTTCTCTTTGTCTATTCTGAGTGTTGCCCTTTTTTCTTTGAGTACTTTAGACCCTTTATTATAGGATCGCCTTTCCTTATTTAGGATTGCCAAAGCACTTTTCTGTAGAGGCACATAACTAAGGACTACAGGCCCCAACATCGGCAGGACTAGGATTGGTTGTGTTACCACTAACCAGTAGTGTGGTAAGGGAACTTGTTCTCCTGAGTTAGGCCAGTTAACAAATGTCATATGTAACAAAGAAATCTGGTTGGCCGCATGCAAGGTTAAAAATCACCTTTATTGTAGCATATTCATAAAAGCAACTCCAAAATACAGACAAGCTGTTCCTCTACATCTGTATTTTGGAGTTGCTTTTACAATAAAGATGATTTTAACCAGATGTGCGGACAACCAGATTTTCTTTGTTACTTGGAACCTGTGACGGACAGGCCCAGCACCTGGGAGGTGCGTTAGTGGAGGTGAAATCAGGAGACTGACCTTGAGTGGTGTTTGCTTCTAATCATTTCTTATGCACTGGTATCCATTCCTTGTTGATTTGTGTTTATATTGCCTTATGGTTTTAGTGCTTTGTATTTCCCTATTGTGCTGCAATATAATTGGTGTGTTGTAATATTATTGTTTAACCACTGTTCCTTCCATCAGGGCCATTATCTTCTCATAAACCTCACTGTATCCCACAAAGTGTGACGGTAAATTTGGGTCAGTTCTGGGTGGATCATTGCTGGAGCAGGACTAACAAACCTAATAAATTCAGCAGCTCCTCCAGGGCTGGGCATTACACTTTAAAATTAAGATATTTCAAGTACCGAGTTGTTTTCAATTTATTGTACCATCCAGGTTAGCAGCCTTTAGATGCCTCACTAGAATGTTTAAATATTTTACTGGATCTTGGTTAATTTAAACTAAATATATAATAGCTGTATGCAGCCATAACAATAACATGTTATGCATCTGGCAACATTTAATGCAAATGAATACATAATTAGGCAACTGAATTGTATTGCGTATACAGTGGAAAATGTATTGTAGCAATACATTTCCCAATTGCATAACTAGGAAATTAAACTTTAAATCCACAGTTAAGTATACCAAATCTGAATGGTTAAAATATTTTATTTCTATAGCCGCTCATTTACTTGGTGTGTAACCCTGCTTGCATATAAATAGCTACTGAGATAAGGGAATAGTTGAAAGCTATCTCTAACGTAAAAACTTTACAAGCAAATCTAGATCCATAAACTAAAGCCTGAAGATACACTTCCACCAAAAAAGAAAACATGTTTTTGAGCTGTTAAAAGCACTGCCCATTTGTAATTTGTTTTTGGATCTTGGATTAATCTATATTTATAATGAATTGGGTCACACACACACATTTCTCTGCAGAAATTACCCTCGGAAGTTCTTTTAAATGCCATCCTGGGTGGCCGTCATATATGACGTCCTTGGGCCTCCCGGTCACTAGGGGGCACGCGCATCACTCTGGTGCCGATGCGCATGCCTGGCGGGCGCAATGTCTGCCGGGTACCCGCATTCGGCAGTTACAGAGCCAGGGACCTGTCAGGAAGAGGAGACCGATGGTGTCCCCTTGTATATAGGGACACTGATCGGTCACCTCCCCAATTAGTCCCCTCCCCCCACAGATAGAATCACTCCCTAGAGAACACATTTAACCCCTAGATCGCCCCCTAGTGTTAACCCCTTCCCTGCCAATCATATGTATACAGTAATCAGTGCATATTTATAGCACTGTATAAATGTGAATGGTCCCAAAATAGTGTCAAAAGTGTCCGATCTGTCCACCACAATATCGCAGGTCTGACAAAAATTGCAGATAACCGCCATTACTAGTAAAAATAAAATAAAAAAATCTATCCCCTATTTTGTAGGCGCTATATTTTTTTCCACCAACCAATCACTATACGCTTATTGCGATTTACCAAAAATATGTAGAAGAATACATATAGGCCTAAACTGAGAAAATATAATATTTTTTTAATTGGAAATTTATTATAGCAAAAAGTAAAAAATATAGTGCTCTTTTCAATATTGTCAGTCTTTTTTTGTTTACACCATGTTCCAAATTATTATGCCAATAATATTTTTCTCATTTACCTAAATAATTGATGTAAACAACAATCAGCATAATTCTCATGTTATCAACTATTAAGAGTACAATTCAATTTTTTTCAAAATAAAAAACTTACAATGCACTGTTCCAAATAATTGCACATTAAGTTTCAAAACACTTTATAGGTTGTAAAGAAGTGAAAATTGTCATCTGTTGTGCATGCAGCATATTTACTGAAATCAAAAGCTATTTCAAATTAAACTTTGAACAACATTTTACATTTTTAAACATTTTACCAGGTCACATTACATTTTAACATAGGACCCCTTATTTCATGGGTCTTCAAACTACGGCCCTCCAGTTGTTCAGGAACTACAATTCCCATAATGCCTAGTCATGTCTGTGAATGTCAGTGTGTTACAATGCCTCATGGGATGTGTAGTTCTACAACATCTGGAGGGCCGTAGTTTGAGGATCCCTGCCTTATTTGATAGCAGCTTCACAAGTCTTGCATCCATTGAACTTGTAAATTGTTGGACAGTTTCTGCTTGAATTTGTTTGCACAATGTCAGAATAGCCTCCCAGAGCTGCTGTTTGGATGTAAACTGCCTCCCACCCTCATAGATTGTTTGCTTGAGGATGTTGCTTGAGGATGCTCCAAAGGTTCTCAATAGGATTGAGGTCAGGGGAGGATGGGGGCCACACCATGACTTTCTCTCCTTTTATCCCCATAGCAGCCATTGCAGAGGTATTCTTTGCAACATGAGGTGGTCCATTGTCATGCATGAAGATGATTTTATTACGGAAAGTATAGTTCTTCCTTCTGTACCAGGAAAGGAAGCTGTCATTCAGGAACTCCACATACATTGCAGAGGTCATCTTTACACCTTCAGGGACCCTAAAGGGGCCGACAAGCTTTCTTCCCATGATTCTGGCCCAAAACTTGACTCCACCACCACCTTGCTGATGTTACAGCCTTGTTGGAACAGGGTGGCCGTCCACCAACCATCCACTACTCCACCCATCTGGACCATCCAGGGTTGCACTGCACTCATCAGTGAATAGGACTGTTTGAAAATTAGTCTTCATGTATTTTTCTGCCTAATGCAGCAGTTTCTGCTTGTGAGAATTGGTTAGTGGTGGTCAAATGGAAGGTTTATGCACAGTTGCAAGACTCTGGAGGACTCTACACCTTGATGTTCGTGAGACTCCAGAGGCACCAGCAGCTTCAAATATCTGTTTGCTGCTATGTAATGGTGTTTTAGCAGCTGCTCTCTTGATCCGATGCATGGATCTGGCAGAAATCGTCCTCAATGTGCCTTTATCTGCACGAAACCCGTCTCTGCTCTGAATCAGCCACAAATCTCTTAATGATCACTATTAAGTTTTTGTGAAATATATAATGTTTTCATACCTCATCCAAGGCATTGAACTATCACTCTTTTCGGCAGAAGAGAGATGCTTTTCTTCCCCATGTTGCTTGAAAATTATGCTCTGCTTAATACCGTGGAACACCCTCCTTTAGTAGTTTTTCCTTTAATTTGGCTCACCTGGCAATCTACCATAATTATCACAGATGTCCGAGATTGTTTTCAGTGATCAAAAGAGCCCTGAGACACAATGCCATCCATGAGTTAAACTGATAAATAAATGTGAAACAGAATTTGCATAATAATTTGGAACAGGGTGTATAGCCGCGTCGCAATTGTCATTCAAAGCGTGACAGTGCTGAAAGCTAAAAATTGGCCTGGGCAAGAAGGGGGTGAAAATGCCCAGTATTGAAGTGGTTAGAGTGGTTGTTAAGCCACTCTAACCTTTATACACCATCAGCACTGCCTCCTATTGTAGTATCCCCCTCTGAGTGTGATTTATAAAAATAAATGCTGCAAATGCCTAATTTCACTGCCGAGATTGCGATCACATGACTGGCCGGCTTTCTCCTTTCCTCCTCAGAGATGCAGCGGGTGGGGCTGAGATGGTCATGTAATCACAATCTCTGCTCTTAAATTAGGTATTTGCAGCATTTATATTTATAAATTATTCACAGAGGGGGACACTGCAATAGGAGGCAGTTCTGATGGTGTATACAGGTTAATGTTATGATTACAGCAGGGGGAGGAGCAGCTCACACACAGACGAGGGGAGGGGGAGGAGGACACAGGAGCAGAGAGGAGAGCAGATAACAGGCTGCTGATGACAAAGGCATGTAAACTGACCACGGAGTCTGGTCTCAGCAGCCATGATATACTGTGGTCAGTTCACAGAGGGGTGGGGAGAAACTGAGAGGATCAGGGTTTTTTACATGTTACAGGGGACCAAATGACACAGGACAAGCAAGCACTGTGTCATAACATGCTTTAAAGGAGGAGGATCATTTTTTTTTTTTTGGGGGGGGGGGGTTAACAAATGCTTTAATTGTTTAATAAGAATCCACTGATCACAGTTGCAATGCTTTGCAGGCTCATATGCTAAAAAATAATAAATGCAGCAAATGTGGGTGCCTGTCTTACATGTATTACTTTTTTGCAAAAGGTGAACATAGCCGTTAAACCTTGCTAACTGATGTCTAAATGATGCAGTTTTCAGGAAGTTCCTCTTTTGGAGCAGAATCCCCCACCCCCCAGCCTATGCATACTGCTGTATGCATCGTTCCATAGCTTGGTGTCACGTTCTATTTAAAGCAGATGGTAAATATAATTTGGCTTTGCGTATTATATCACTGGAGCATAAATGTAAACTTTATACAGAAAATATATTCTCTTACTGTGCAGTCTTCAGATTCTGCAATTATGTCTACATCCAATAGGCTCAACTCTGTATCCTGATGGCTCTGAACTCCTACAGGTATTTTTTTTTCTTTTTTGTGCTGAGCATCTCTGGTACATTCCTTTTGCTGTTCTAGCAATCACGGGCGTCCGCTGAAATTTTCTCAGGGAGGAGGCGCGCTTCGGCAGCGGCGATACACAGTTGCATTCTACCCTTTCTTCAACCGCTAGCGGGGGTTAAAATTGCCCCCTCCCCATGTTTAAATGTAAAAACACCTTACTCTGCTCCCTGCATCTTTCAATATCTCTTTGTCACTACTGTGTACCCCCTCTCCACAACTGCACCTCTGGCCCCCTTTACATTACACAGCACCCTGCACCTCTGTACCCCTTTACATTACACAGCACCCCACAGCTCTAGATCCCTTTACATTACACAGAACCCCACAGCTCTGGATCCCTTTGCATTACACAGCACCCCACAGCTCTGGATCCCTTTACATTACACAGCACCCTGCATAACTGGTCCCCTTTACATTACACAGCACCCTGCATTACTGGCCCCCTTTACATTACACAGCACCCTGCACTACTGGACCCCTTTACATTACACAGCACCCCTTTCCCTTGACTGAAACACTACACTATATTGACAGTATATTTATTTCAGGTCTAAAAGAGGAACCTTTTAGAATGAAGGATAAAGGGTTTGATACCAGAAAAGATAGAGGCACTCTGAATAAGGGACAACTAGAAACTATGCCATAGGCTACAACTCTGTGTTGTGTTTGCTCTGCGTTTCCAGACTTGCTAAAAACACATTAAAAAATAGTCTAGTGTTACCTGTGGCAACCTGTTGGAACAAACAAAGCACAGGCCTGGTAAATGACATAAAACGGCGCTCCCCTCCCTCTGTCCTCTGGCACTCGTATCCTATGTCACAGAGCTGGATCTGTGTGCAAGGTCCCACTCCCCTAGTTCGGCTCGTGTGATAGGCGGAACACTAGAAGACTATCAGACGAGCCGAACTAGGGGGCGGGACCTTGCACACAGACCCAGCTCCATGATATATGATACGAGAGCTGGAGGACAGAAGGAGGGGAGCACTGCAGTCACCGCTTAAAGCAGACCCCAGGGCCAGTTCAGCCCTACTCCTGGCTCTTCCTGAAGATTCCAGGGGGGTAAACGACCCCCCTTGCCCTATTGAGCGAACACCCATGCTAGCAACCATTCTTCAACAAATATATTTTATCTGTATGCAGAAAAAATAATTTTATTAAGACCAATTCAAAAGTTCTCAGAGTTCAAGCATTTACAGTTTGTTGTCAAATTGAAATACAATTGGACTAGGAGGAAAATGCAACATTGATTTGAAATTTCTACTTATATGTAACGCTGGTCTCCCAATGATTCGGGTGCTATTGTAAATTTAGGGGTGTCTGAGCCAATAGTTGGGCTCAGACTTTGCTGATTCTATGTAAATTAGCCTCTGTTCTGGCTGTGGTTGTGCTTGGTAGAAATGTTCCCCTGTTGCCTGTAGGTGGCATTATCACCTCAGGCCCATGATGGAACTCGGGCAAACCATGGTGTGTTGAGTGACCCTTCGGCAGCAGCCCAGTGGGAGTGGTGCCCCGCTGTGCATGCTGGGAAGGGATACTTAAGGGTCAGACAGTGTTTTTCAGGGTCCTTCGTCTCGTGGTCCTCCTGGCAAGAGGTGCGAGTGTGCGATTTCGGCCCCGGGACCACGTTGGTCCGAGGCTGTGCTCTTATTGTGTAGGCCCAGCTATGCTGCCTGGGGCCTATGGCTCTAGAAGGAATCCCAAGATGTCCATCCAAGAGGGGGAGGCTTTTTAACAAAGGAAACCGGGGGAGGACCTGCCCAGGAGGAGACCAAGCAAGGCAAGCTGATGTCTCGGGAAAGGCCTGGTGACCTTGTTAACTAAAGGGATCCAATACACAATTTGTCTTACGGTCCGCCCGATCGGCTTAAAGGCTCTTTTGCTGTAAGACAGGAAGTTCAGGACTGAAATCCTGTGGCAGAGGATTCCCTGACTATCCATCTTGTGCTCTCAGACAGTCTGTGGTAGAGACTGTTTCTATATACTGTCTGTGCATCATTCCGGCTGCTAGGCCATGTGAGAGGGGCCTATCCGGGTGAGGAATACCCACTAAGGAGTGAGTGGCGAACAATGGAACTTTGAATACATTTGTGCATTCTGTACCGCGTACCTGAACCTTCCCCTTCTCTCTTTGCTTCCTTCACAAGTTTATTGCACCAAAAATAAAGCCTGACCGTTGAAGGTTTTAAATCTTGTGTGGACATTGCAATTTTCTATAAGGTTTCTCGCCTGGACAACGAACTTAGAGGTAACGTGCAAAACCTAAATCTAAACCAGCAGCTCCTTTGGGGGTGGTGCTACATATACATATAATCTACACCTTAGTATGGTGCATTTGGGTAGTCTCCATCTGCTCCATGTAGCATTTTGGGCATACTTTGTCTGGGCTACCATGGTGGGCATCCTTCACAGATATGTTATCACTAAAACAGCACTTTGAAAGCTTCAGGCCTTTTGAACCTAATGTTTACAGCAATACATATGATGGGCTGTAACTGATTCATCAGATTACTGAAATTCTAAATCAGATTTATCCTTACAAGATGTCTATAAACAAACATTTAACATACAGCAACACCTCTCACATACTGTAATTTCCAACAAATGGTATGCCAAGTGAAAAACATAGTATGTGTGAGGATTTCAATTTCTTAAGCATTTGTGATTCATTAAATTCTGAATAAGAAATTGAAAATCTTTTCCATGTCACGCTCTTAAAGAATGCACAAAAATGAACTGACAGAGAGGGCAACGGATAGAGGTTGGAACAAGACTATTGAATAAAAGCACTTCAGACAGGTTTTTGCAAGTGTGTGATCATGCCAGATTCAGAATAATTTATTAATCCCAAATGGGAAATGATTCAATAATATTACTCATTATTTGTGCAATGGGTTTGCTGCTAGTTGAATTGATCTGGCTTTTTTGTGGCATGCGTGTAGCGGTACCTCCGTAGTGGCTGCCGAGAGTTGTGGTCCATCTGACCCCCTGCCCAGCCTCATTCATCCTCAGGCAGTAAACCGGTCCTTGAACTTTGTTTTTGTATTTTTAGTGAGGGGAATTAACTTGGATAGGGAAACCATAAAATGCCCAACTGATTGCAGAAAAATACATGGGACAACTATATACACCTCTGGTACATACAACTCCAGCACTTCACTTGCTTGCAGTCACGACACGCAACTTCTTTAGGAGTAGCGTGACGAATACACGCAAGAGTCCAGAGTCCACTAGGAGGTACCGGAGGTGATGTTTGCGAACTCGCCACTTGTTTTTATGCCTGTTTTTATTGCATTCATGCGAGTACCATAATGCAGCCCTCAAAATTTCCACTCGCCTACTAGCATTTGGCGAGTGGATTTAAGCTGGGGGCGAGTGATGATAGGGCTGCATGACCAATCTCCTTCCAATCTGTGCCTACACTTAGAGTCCGATGAGATTGGCGGCCGAAGAGGAAAGGTGTATGCTCGGGAAAAGTATTCTGGTGAGCCGCGCACAGGCAGAGCAGTACACAGGTGCTCTCCTTACAATTCTCATTAAGCCATGGGACCTAACAGTATGACCTCTCTGAGCCTGCCCCCTCCCCCCGACCAATGTAGCTGGAGAGCAGGGAGCAGAAAGTAATGAGTGAGGTGGAGGATTGCGAAAATTACCACTCCGGTGCAGCGCTCACTTAAAGTTGCCCTGACATGAGAGTGGCAGCCTTCCAGTTTGTGCAGATTTCTTCTCCTTGTGCTCTATGTAAGTGTCCAACAGTTCAGCCTGAGCACTGTGAACAGACTGGTCTCAATGTGTGCTGTGCCATGTCCGTGTGCGCTGTGCTATGGTGTCAATGGCTGTGCAGTTGTGTGGATCTCAGCGCTGGATTGTACTCCCTCCCGCTGTGCTGCAGCTCCTCTCCTCACTGCCAGCCTGAATAAAAGGGGGAAGTGGGGACATGCAAGCGTGGAGCCGCACACACAGGCTCCTGATGATAAGATGAATAGGAGAGGGAGGGAGAGAGAGAGAGAGAGAGAGAGAGAGAGATAGGATGGATGGGAGTTGCAGAGGAGACAGCAAGAGAATAGGGAAGAGACCCAGTTCTAGTGCCCTGTCCCTCTGGTCTGCCCTCAGTGCCCTGCCCCACTGGTCTGCCCCCAGTGCCCTGCCCCACTGGTCTGCCCCCAGTGCCCTGCCCCACTGGTCTGCCCCCAGTGCCCTGCCCCACTGGTCTGCCCCCAGTGCCCTGTTCCTCTGGTCTGCCTCCAATGCCCTGTCCCACTAGTCTGCCCCCAATGCCCTGTTCCTCTGGTCTGCCCCCAATGCCCTGTTCCTCTGGTCTGCCCCCAATGCCCTGTTCCTCTGGTCTGCCCCCAATGCCCTGTCCTATTTTGTTAAAGTTGTTGTTGGTAATATGTAATTGTGTAACTTGATTCTGCATTCAACATTTAACAGTGTCATTCCATGAGATAATCTAGGAGGGCATGTTTACGGGTGAAATTAGGCGCAGGGCAGTGTATGAATTAGGTGGGGCAACTGGTGGCGAGTAACTCTTGAGGCCTGGCTAGTAGCTCAGGAGTTGAAATTTTGAGCCCTGCCATAATGTATGCCTTTTTTTTTTATTAAAAACTTTAAAGGGATACTGCACTATTGGCGCTTTTTACGTCCCTGGGTAAGGGTCATTGCTGTCCATTGGACGTGACTCCTGAGGGGGACTTGATCCACAGAGAAAGATTATAGTTCACTGGGACACACTACATTCTGAAACGACTAGAAAACCGTTGGCTATAATATACATGCTGTTACCTTACAGCAGGAAGGTAAGGGACACCCTCACTAAAACTTCAAAAGGATATTGAAATTCCTTCTCTGGACCAACTTCACTCTGAATATATCGGCATAATCACCAGCACTTTATTGTTGATTGTTCCTTTGATATTTTGATCTTTTAAACAGCATTGGATTTTGCTTTTTTCTGAATGGACACTGATGCGATTTCTTATTATTATCACTCGTGTGTTGCTTTAAGTTTGCACTCTGTATTTTTGTATTTTTGATTGGATGTCATTTGTATCACCAATATCAGTGATTAATAGGTTTTGATGTTCACATATCAGTTATAGCAACTGTCTTTTCTTTCATTCATATACCCTATCACACAGCGCAGCACTATTTATTTATTTTAACAATTTTGGGTTTGATACACCTTCAGTTTAGCAGCAGTATTCCCTTTCTATCTTTCTCTTCCCCTCCCCCCGTTTCTTTTCCCTACCCCTTCCCCCCTACCCCTTCCCCCCTCTTTGGTAGCACGGTAATATTCTATCCACTATACTGAGATTAAATTGCACACAGGTGGACTCCATTTACTAATTAGGTGACTTCTGAAGGCAATTGGTTCCACTAGATTTTAGTTAGGAGTATCAGAGTTATGGCCCATACACACGATCCGAATATCGGACGAAAACAATCGTCCGTACACTACTTTCGAGAGCCGATCACGACCGTTCATCCGATATTTTTCGATCGGACATGCGCGAAAATTTTCCTCGTACGATGTCAGATCGTACGATTTTCGTTTAGTCAGTACAGCCGTCGTCCGACAATACAATACAAATACATTACAACACATGACATCACTTCCGATCTTTTTTTTCTGTCGTACGAGAATTTTCGTGAGTTTAATAACCTATTTTATTTTACTTCCATCGGCCGATATTCGGATCGTGTGTATGGGCCATAAGGGTCTGTTCACACCAGCCGCAGTTCCGTTCAGTTCTGTGTGCTTTTTTTCTGCACAAAATGCATGCACAGTGTTTTCAATGTATTCCAATGCCTCTAGTTGGCTCTAGTTAACACCATGCAGTCAGGTTCTGCATGTTGTGAACTAGAGCCAACTAGAGCCATTGGAATACATGGAAAACACTGTGCATGCATTTTTAGTGCAAAACTATACGGAACTGCGTCTGGCGTGAACTGGGCCTAAGGGGGTTAATACATATGCACGCCACACTTTTCACATATTTGTCAGGGCCAGTGTAAAGAAGAACAAGGAGTCCTGGAAGTGATGGTTTGGCTCCCACAGAGCCCTGATCTCAACATCGAGTTTGTGTGGGATTACATGAAGTAACAGAAGGGTTTGAGGCAGCCTACATCCACAGAAGATCTGTGATTAGTTCTCCAAGATGTTTGTAACAACCTCCCCATGGAGTGCCTTCAAAAACTGCATGCAACTATACCTGGAAGAACTAATGATGTTTTGAAGGCAAAGGGTGATCACACCAAATATTGATTTGATTTGGATTCCTCCTCTGTTCATTTACTTTTCATTTTGGTCATTGATAAAAAATAAACTATTAACACTTCTATTTTTAAAAGCATTCTTAACCACTTGCTGACCCGCCGTAGTACATTTACTGCGACAGGCACAATCATCGCAGCTTTCTTGCATGCATGCAGACTCAGGTGACTGTGCTGCTATTCGCTGCAGCACAAGCCGATCAATAGGTCCTGGTCAATGATTTAGGGCTGGCCCCAGCTGATCGGCTCACAGAATAATAGAAGAGAGCCATATGTCGGTAACCAACACAGGTTTCTCTTCGTACAGCAGCAATGTGCCATTTTTTCCTCCCTGTAAATAAAGGCACAATGCTTAGTAAAACACCATGCAGTAAACACTGTCACCCACCACCACAGTTTGCAGTCAGATGCATGATGGCCAGTAGAGTGAAGGGGAGGAGCTATGCAAAGAGGCCCCACATCAGGAGAGGCATCATTGGAGCCACTGGAAGGGAACAGAGGCATAGACACACTGAGTAAAAAGGAGGGGGAATCAACCGACACTGAGAGAAGGTGAGTGCCAGTGTCACTGATCTCATTCCTCCACCACCATTCCTCTGTCACTGATCTCATTACCCACCACCACCATTGCCTCTGACTGATTCCATCTCTCCCCACCACCACCACCGCTGCCTCTGACTAATCCTATCCTTCCATCAGGTAGTGGTAGTGGTGAGAGATAGGGATGACATCAGTGCCAGTGGACTGATGTCATCTCTATCCCCACCACTGCCACTGATGTTATCCCTATCCCCCCATCACCACTAATGTCATCCCTATCACCATTCCCACTGATGTCATTCCTAACCCCACCACCCCCATTGATGTCATCCCTATCCCCCCATCACCGCTGCCACTGATGTCATCCCTATCCCCACCACCACTACCACTAATGTCATCCAAATCTCCAACACTACAAAATAGATTACAGCGCACACATACAAAAATGTAATTTAAATCCTGAAAGGCCATTTAAAAAAAAAAAAAAAAAAAACAACTTGCACATATTCAAAAATTATGGGGATTTGGTCACACTATATGGTCATATAGTGCTAAGCCCCCTTACTGTGTTAAAGTACGCCATTATTACTGATAATGGGGTACTTTAACACAGTAAGTGGGCTTAGCACTATATGACCATATAAGGTGACCAAATCCCCATATTTTTTTAATATGTTCAGGTGTTTTTAAATAGCCTTGCAGGATTTAAATGTCATTTTTGTATGCGTGTGCTTTAATCTATTGTGTACCGTTTGTTGGTCTTATAGCAGCACCATCTTGAATGCAAACACAGTTTTAGGGTGTGCCCCAAAGTATGATTTAGTATGTAAATCTCCAACACTGCCACTGATGTCATCCCTATCTCCGCCACTGATCTCATACCAATCCTCACCACAACCACCTCCCACTGATGTCATCCCTATTCCCACCCGCACTGCCACCGATGTCATTCCTATCCTCACCTCTGACACTGATGTCATCCCTATCCCACCACCACTACTGCCACTGATGTCAAACCTATCCCCACCACCACCACCGCTGCCACTGATCCCATCCCCCACCACCATCAGTGGACTGATCCCATCCCCCGTCACTACCAATGCTGCCATGGATCCCACCCCCCCACCACCTTCAGTGTACTGATCCCATTCCCATCACCACCTCTACCACCGATCCATAGGGGGGATGAAGCCTCAAATCAAATCTAAAATGAGCTTCCCCTACTTTAATGTACATTAACTGTTTGTGTGACAAGTCCTGGACACTGATGCCTCGTACACACGATCACTTTTTGTGATGAAAAAAAATGTAATTTTCCTTCATGAAAAAAAACAACATTTTTCAAACTTCATTTTCAAAAATGACGTTGCGTACACACCATCATTTTTGGAAAATGATGAACAAAACCACGGCACTTCTAAAGGGGAAGTTCTATTCGCCTTGAGGCTGCTTTTAGCTGGTTACTTGTTAGTAAAAGACGATTCGTGCTTTTTTGTCTGTTACAGTGTGATGAATGTGCTTACTCCATTATGAATGGTAGTTTTACCTCCCGTCTCCAAACTTGCTTCTGGGCATGTGCGGGTTTAAAACGTCATTTTTTACGTAGTTTTGCCCACACACGATCATTTTTTATGACACAAAAAATGAAATTTTTAAAAATGACATAAAAAATTTGAGCACGTTCGAATTTTTTTTTGGTAGTTTTTCAGAAGACATAAAATGACATTTTGCCCACACACCATCATTTTAAATGACATTTTTAAAAATGTCATTTTTTTTCATCACAAAAAGTGATCGTGTGTACGGGGCATTAGACATTTGGATATTTCCTGGATCACAAGTTCTAATTACCTATAAATGTTAATATCAAGTTATATTTGTGCATTTAGCATATAAATGCATTTCAGGTCTTTGGTAAAACAATCTACTGAGCCCAGAACAAGTTTTTGAGAGTTAGTTTATTCTACATTTTCACAGCTTTTATGGCAAAGAAACCTTTCTGTTTTTCCTCCAAATGTAAAGAATTCCCCTTTGTTCTCTGTAATAAACTGAAAGTTAATAACGTGTAGCCCTCTTTTGGGATGGTTATGACAAATTAACTTTGCTAAATAAAATATTGTACTAAGAGCAGATGAAAATAAAAAAAATAATAGTTCTTCTGATTGCTTGAATTTTTGTATAAAAGATATGGGCGAACAACGAACAATTTGGGGTGTTTGCGGAAAATTTTAAAAGCTAATATGCAAGTTATTGTCCTAAAAAGTGTTTGGGGACCTGGGTCCTGTCCCAGGAGACATGTATCAATGCAAAAAAAAACGTTTTAAAAACAGCAGTTTTTTCGGGAGCAGTGAATTGAATAATGCTAAAACTGAAACAATAAAAGTGAAATATTACTTTAAATTTCGTACCTCGGGGGGCGTAAAGTTAGCATGTGAAATATCGCATGTTTCCCATACTTAGCTCAAAGTGTCATTTCTGAAAGGAGAAAAAAAGGCATTTAAAACCGGACTTGCGGCTATAATGAATTGTCGGCTCTGGCAATTCAGAGAGAATTCATTTATAAAAAAAAAATGACGTGGGGGTTCCCCCCCAAATATCCATTTCAGATCCTTCAGGTCTGGTGTGGATTTTAAGGGGAACTCCACCCCAATTTTTTTTTTAAAAATGGCATGGAGTTCCCCCAAAAATCCACACCAGACCCATTATCCGAGCACGTTAACCTGGCCGGCCGTAGAAAAGAGGGCGGCCCCCCTCTCCTGAACCGTACCAGGCCACATGCCCTCAACATGGGGAGGATATCCCCATGTTGATGGGGACAAGGGCCTCCTCCCCACAACCCTTGCCCGGTGGTTGTGGGGGTCTGTGGGGGGGGCTTATCAGAATATGGCGGTTGTAGGGATGAGGCCCTTGTCCCCATCAATATGGGGATATCCTCCCCATGTTGAGGGCATGTGGCCTGGTACGGTTCAGCAGAGGGAGACCCGCACTCTGTCCCCCCCTCTTTTCTGTGGCCGGCCAGGTTAACGTGCTCGGAAAAGGGGCCTGGTGTGGATTTTTGGGGGAACTCCACGCCATTTAAAAAAAAATTGGGGTGGAGTTCACCTTAAAATCCACGCCAGACCTGAAGGGTCTGGAATAGATATTTGGGGGGGGACACCACGTCATTTTTTTTTTAAATTGACGGGGTTCTCCTTAACATCCATACCAGACCTGAAAGGCCTGGTAATTGAATTTGGGGGGACCCCCACGCTTTTTTTTTTTTATGAATGAATTATCTCTGAATTGCCAGAGCCGACAATTCATTATAGCCGCAAATCCGGTTTTAAATGCCTTTTTTTCCTTTCATAAATTATACTTTGTGCAGGGACAGTTCTATGTACGGCAAACATGCGCTATTTCACATGCTAACTTTACACCCCCCCCAGGTACGAAATTTAAAGTAATATTTCACTTTTAGCATTATTAAATTCACTGCTCCCGAAAAAACTTTTTTTTGCATTGATACGTGTCCGCTGGGGCAGGACCCAGGTCCTTAAACACTTTTTAGGACAATAACTTGCATATTAGCCTTTAAAATTAGCACTTTAGATTTCAAATGTTCGAGTCCCATAGACTTTAACAGGGTTCTGAAGTTCACACGAACATTTGGTGTGTTCGCAAGTTCTGGTGCGAACCGAACAGGGGGGTGCTCAACTCATCCCTAGCGAAGATGCACACCCCCAGTAAACACACTAAACATTGCTAGGCACACATACAGTATAGCCTCTTGATCAACCTAGATCAGGGGTGCCCAACCTTTTGTAGAGCGAGGGCCACTTAAGCGCCTTGGCAACCAGTCGCGGGCCACAATGAGTGGAGCATGTCCATGCATATGCAGAGAGGACACAACCTACGATACTTTTTAGCGGATCATATTGGAGGTAGAACACAAGTCGGTTTGTGTCTGCCACTACTTAGAGGTGAATGGAGGGTCCAATTGGTAGGACTGACCATATGAAAGGAGCCCAGGGCTGCTTTCACACTGATGCACTGAGGTTCAACGGTGCAACCTAGTGAGCCTTTGGCTTTCCTGCACTTTGCAATAGACTTCAATTATATTCTGCAGGGTTGGTGCACTTTCAGAAAGTACAGGTAGCCCGCAGGTAAACTGCTCTGCACCTGCGGATCAGTTTGAAAGCAGCCCAGTAACCATTGCAGAATAGACATGCCCATATATACATTGTGATTTTAGTAATAAACTGACCTTTAATACCAATATTCTATTCTATTCCATCCCAGAGCAGGAGGTCGCGGGCCACATCAGAGGGCTCCGCGGGCCACACTGGTTGGGCATGCCTGCCCTAGATGTTAACCTCTTCCCAACAAGTGTCATTAGTACAGTAAAACTGTGAAATGTTAGCACTGATCTCTGTATTAGTGTTACTGGAGATGTCAGTGGCAGTTAGTCAAACACCCCCCAGCATCAGTGTCAGATTTCCTACCGCACTATCGCAGTATAAAAAAATAAACGCACAAACCAATTCCATACTTAAAAAGCCTTTACTGGACCCCAACAACCTGAAAAACGTAAGATCGATCTTATTTCTCCCATTCACCTCTAAACATTTAGAATGCTTAGGCTACAACCGTCTGAACTCCTACTTGACTGAAAACAACTTTGACCACTTAGTCTGGCTTTCACTTGCAGCACTCCACAGAAACTGCCCTACTAAAACTCACTAACAGTTCTAAAACCAATGGCCACTACTCAATACTCTTACAACTAGACCTCTCTGCAGCCTTTGATATTATTGACCACCCTCTCCTTCTCAATGAACTTCACTCCCTTGGCCTCCAAGATTCTGCTCTTTCCTGGTTCTCCTACCACCTATCACAACGCTCTGTCAGTGTTACCTACAACTCTGTCTCCTTCTCTCCACTTCCTCTTTCTGTAGGGGTCCCCAAGACTCTGTTTTTGGACCGCTTCCATTCTCTATCTACACCTCCTCCCTTGGTCACTAGATAACCCCCTATGAGTTCCAATATCATCTCTACGCCAATGACACCCAAATCTATCTATCTACTACTCACCTCAGTCCTTCATTCTCCTCCCGCATTACTAACTGACATATTAGTATGGATGCCGCACCACTTCCTTAAAAGGAATCTCTCCAAAACCAAGCTGATATTCCCCCCACCACCGCCGCAATCTTGTCTCCAAATATCACCCAAACTGTCGTCTCTGTTCCTCTTAAAACCTCCTGCTCTCAAGCTCCATTGTCTCCTCCTCCTATGTGTGTCTTCAGGATTTCTCCAGAGCTTCCCCCATCCTCTGAAACGTTCTACCTCAATCTATCTGGCAATCTCCTACTCTGGCTGTTTTCAGGCGATCCTTGAAAATGTATCTCTTTAGGAAAGCTTATCACGCCTCCAACTAATTTTCTATCACTTCAATCAGCTCCTCCCCCACAGTTACAAAATGTTGTACCACTTGCCACACCCTATTAGATTGTAAGCTCTTATGAGCAGGGACCTCTTAACCCTCCTGTATTATTTTGCACCGGTACTGTCTCCCTTTTTATATTGTAAAGTGCTGTGTAAAATTTGGCGCTATATAAATCCTGTATTATAATAATAATAATAATAATTATTAAAAAAAATTCAAGTAATCATACCATAGTTTTTAGATGCTAAAACTTTCACGAAAACCAATCAATATATACTTATTGGGATTTTTTTTACCAAAGACATGTATCAGCATACACTTTGGCCAAAATTTATGAAGACATTTTTTTTTTTTTATGTTGTTGGATATGTTTTATAGCAGAAAGAAGAATATATTATCTAAATTTTGTTTGGGTACAGCATTGCATGACCATGCATTCACCAGTTAAATTAATCTTCTGGAGCTCAAGTGGTTAATATACAGCATTTTTTTCACACCTGCCTAAAACTTTTGCTCAGTAGTGTGTGTATATATATATATATATATATATATATATATATACACACACACACACACATAAATAGATAGATAGATATAGAGCATGGTGTTTTGTCTAGCCTGAAGGTACTGTCCACACAAATTGTAATTAGTAATTTACTTTTTCACTAAAGCTGGCCGTGCACTAGTAGCATGTTGGTCAATTTTTTTTTTGTTTTAAGAATATCCATTCAATTTTCTAATTGTTATCAGGGTCAAGGGGATCTTCATTTGTTCAGCGATAAGAACGTCAAAGAAGCAGGATGAAAAAGATTTCCTTGAACTAACACATTTTATATCTGGTTTTTGTTTGGGGAACTACATTCATTCCAAAAACAAATGTTAAAAACAAATTACATTTTGAAGTAAATCTTTGAAAAGCTACTGCCCGAAATCTCAGCTTCTGCTGATCTGCCTAGTATCTAGGGTTGTCCCCTCATCCCTTTAAACCCGAACACATATGAATTACACAGGTTCTGAGGCTAATTTAAAGCAGATAAGCCACCAAGCAAGTTTAATTACCATCTTAATCAGATACAGAACCCACGTAATTAATATGTATTAGGTTTTGAACGGATGATGTGGCAACCCTACTAGTGTCATTCTTGAAGCCCGGCACTGATGACATCACTCAGCTCAATAAAGTTTATGCAGCCAAATCAACAGTGCAACTAGTCCCTGCCTGGAAACCACCCCTAGCTGATATTTTTCACCTGCAAGTGCCTAATCACAGAGATGTATAAACCGTACTGAGCATGGGTGTGTGGCTTCTTTCTTTTGTTGAATGACATTCGAGTCATAAAATGTACCAAGAATTTTCATACAAATATTCAGATAAACCAAAATCTACTAATGTACGTCCAGCTTTACTAACTAATCCATACTTATGAAATTGGTTTACACTCTTTAAAAAAAATGCGTGAGATGATGTCATGAGCTCATGTGTGCACATTCGCCCTCTCAGGCAAGGCATAGGCCCTCTAAGTGAGGTGTGATTAAGGTGCCACAATTTGCTTAAAAAGTATACTTTTGCAGATGACTTACAAGATACATCTGAATAAAATAAACTAATATTTAAATTACTGTATTTTTGAATAGAGGATGGCCCTTCTGGCAGGGGCCTGGGGAAATTGTCACTTTTAAATTCAGCACCAAACTTACTCTGGGCTCTTTGTAAATATATATATATCACACGCACACACACACTATATATACACGCACAATATATACACACAAAAAGAGGACATGGTGACTGAAAAAGAGCTCCAATGCAATATCGCACAAAAAAAAATTACCTCATAGATTTCACTGCATACCAAATCTGAGTTGCAAAATGGCTAAAATAAGGGAAAAGCCAGGGACAGTCCTACGCACAGCAACAGATCAGCTATTTACTTTTCCCATGGAGAACACTGCTCAGAGCAACAACTTAGGTAATCACTAGTTACATCTGACTGTAAGCGGAAATATCTCGCATGCGTATACAAATCCACTTTGGCCTCTATTTCATAGTTATTTTTTTCCCGCAAGCATTCCACCCAAGTTGATTGAAGAGCATCAAAACACATGTGCATCATTCAGGGACGTCTCTACCATTTTTTATTTTTTTTTAGGGGTCCGGTGGTCCCCTGGGGCCTGGAGGCCCCCAGGGCCCAAGATGGCAACCCCCCCCTTTTTTTATTTATTTTTAAATAAAAAAAAAATATTTATTTTATATATTTTTATTTTTAATTAAAGGGCCAATTTTTTTAAATATATTTTTATTTTTTATTAAAGGGCCAATTTTTTTAGGGGTCCCCAGGGCCCCAGATGACAACCCCCTTTTTTTATTTATTTTTAAATAAAAATATATATTTATATTTATTTTATATATTTTTATCATATTTTTTATTAACCACTTAAGGACCGCCTACTGCACATTTACGTCGGCAGAATGGCACGGCTGGGCACATCAACGTATATATACGTTGATTTTAGTACCCAGCCGCGGGACCGCGGGATTCACGGACCCGATCGCCGCTGCAGTGCGGCGATCCGTCCCTGGAGCGGAAGAACGGGGAGAGCCGTGTGTACACACGGATCCCCGTGCTTCTCTGTGGCCGTAGCATCGATCGCGTCATCCCTGTAATAGGGGGACGCGATCGATGACGTCACACCTACAGCCACACCCCCCTACAGTTGTAAACACAACACATAGGCACACATCCCCTACAGCGCCACCTGTGGTTAACTCCCAAACTGCAACTGTCATTTTCACAGTAAACAATGCAAATTTAAATGCATTTTTTGCTGTGAAAATGACAATTGTCCCAAAAATGTGTCAAAATTGTCCGAAGTGTCTGCCATATTGCCGCAGTCACGAAAAAAATCGCTGATCGCCGCTATTAGTAGTAAAAAAAAAATAATCAATAAAAATGCAATAAAACTATCCCTTATTTTGTAAACGCTATAAATTTTGCGAAAAACCAACCGATAAACGCTTATTGCGATTTTTTTTACCAAAAATAGGTAGAAGAATACGTATCGGCCTAAACCGAGAAAAAAATATGTTTTTTTATATATTTTTGGGGGATATTTATTATAGCAAAAAGTAAAAAATATTGCATTTTTTTTTTAAATTGTCGCTCTATTGTTTATAGCGCAAAAAATAAAAACCGCAGAGGTGATCAAATACCACCAAAAGAAAGCTCTATTTGTGGGGAAAAAAGGACGCCAATTTTGTTTGGGAGCCACGTCGCACGACCGCGCAATTGTCAGTTAAAGCGACGCAGTGCCGAATCGCAAAAAGAGGCAAGGTCCTTTACCTGCATTTTGGTCCGGGTCTTAAGTGGTTAAAGGGCCAATTTTTTTTGGAGGTCCCCAGGGGCCCGTAGTTCCCCAGGGCCCTGGATGACAACCCCCCTTTTTAAAAAAAAAAAACTTGTTTTATAAAAAAAAAAAACTTTTTTTATATATTTCTTTTAATATATATATATATATTATATAATATAAATGTTATTATTATTAAAGGACCCAGAGAGGTCCCCAGGGCCCTGGATGGCAACCCCCCTTTTTTTATAATTTTTTTTATATTTTATTTCTTTTTTATATATATATAAAATATATATAAAAAAAAAGAAATAAAATATAAAAATTTTTTTTATTTAAGCCCTATTTTTATTTAAGCCCTTTAATAATATATATATATATATATATATATATATATATATATATATATATATATAATTAAAGGGCTCAGAGGTCCCCAGGGCCACCCTTTTTTATTTTTTTTATAAATGTTTATTTTTTTTTGTTTATATATTTTTTTTAATGGTAAATGGAGGGGGCGCTAATATTGAATAATAAGAGAATAAACAATAAAGTGAAATCTAATAAATGGTCCGTCTGAACCAACAATGGCAGACTTAGTGAGCAGCAACACACTGAAAATAGTGAAATAGAAATAGATTGTACAAAAAAAAAAATGAATGAATGAATAAATAAATAAACTCAAGTCCATTCAAAGAGTGTTAGATAAAGTCCAATCAAGGCTAATCTTTCTCAGATGCAAATTGTTGAAAATTCATTGTAAAAGGTGTCCACCTCCACCAAGAAGATCCCCCAAATGTGCACTATTGGATGGCTCCTTACCGCACGGTGTTGACCTGATTGTTTAGAAAAGGTCAAATACAGCAGTTGGTCACTAAACCAGTTGAATGATTCAGCTGCGCAGCTCTATGTTTCCCGGAATCAAACACTCTCATGAAGGAGGGAGAGGGGAAACCACCATAGTGAAGTACAGTTTATTTAAAATATGTCACAGATAAAACAGCATAGCCAAATGGCCTCTTACTTTAGTAGTGCCTAGGACTCGGCACTGAGGCTAGTCAGCATGGCAGGATGGGCTATGATGAGTGTTCCTCGCTGGGGAACTGGGGTGAAGTCCAGGCCAGGGGACCAGCGGGACCGGAAGTGCGTTGTTTTTACGTATCCAGGCGCTTCGACGTATGTTTCGTAATTAACACGTCGTCAGGATGCTTCCTGACGACGTGTTAATCGCGAAACGATCATGTGTACAAGGCTTTAGGCTTTAGTGTATTAAAATCTGCAATGCAGAGTGCGATGTGGGTTTTGATACATTTCCATTGATCCCAATAAAAAAAATATGCCAAAAATGGATAAGTGCAGTAGGGCCCTTATAGTCTGTGAGAAAATATAAAACGTAACAGCAAAATAAGTTACTGCTGTAGAAAGCACCTTTAACCTCCTTTTGGTTTTCCTTTAGATCGGAGTAAAATTACTAGTAAATAAAAGGAGTGCAATAAAAGATGGCCACAGGGAAAAGGCTTCATTCACATATATCATTTTCAACAGGGGGTAGAAGCATGTTAAAGGAAGTAGCAAAAAGTTATATTTTACATTGGTTTCCTTTTCATTGCTTAAAAACATTACATTTATTGTAATACAAGTAACATTAACACAGGTATGTGCTGCTAATTTGAATCATGCCTAAACTAGGGGCCTTGTCAGGATGATGAATTGTGCCTTGTGCTCTCCTATTATTAAAAGCATATACAGTGGTTATAAAAAAGAGGGATGAGCCGAACACCCCCGCTTTCGGTTCGCACCAGAACCTTAAAACGGACCGAACGTTCACGCGAACATTTAGACCCCATTGAAGTCTATGGGACTCGAACATTCAAATTCAAAAGTGCTCATTTTAAAGCCTAATATGCAAGTCATTGTCGTAAAATGTCTTTGAGAACCCAGGTCTTGCCCCAGGGAACATGTATCAATGGAAAAAAGTTTAAAAAAAAACGGTAGTTTTTTCAGGAGCAGGACTCCTGAAAAAACTACCGTTTTTAAAACTTTTTTTCCATTGATACATGTTCCCTCGGGCAAGACCCGGGTTCTCAAAGATGTTTTCACAGGCAAACTATAGACAACCAGCAGGTACAATATTTAAAGGATTTTTTTATTTTATTATTATTTAAGCATCATTAAAATCACTGCTCCAGGAGCAGTGATTTTAATGATGCTTAAATTTAAAAATAAAAATAAAAAATCCTTTAAATATTGTACCTGCTGGGTGTCTATACCTGTGATAACGTCTTTAAATAGCACAATCACCTGCCTGCCAGTAAATTAGGAAGAACTGATCTAGCTAAGCTATACAGTGTATAAATATATGTACAACTCCTGGGATGTATATATATATCCTCTACACACTGTAAATTTAACTAAACTGACTAGCCTGCCTGCCTGCTCCATCTATATATACAAAGGACAAAGGCGCGCAACAATGTAACATATGTATAGAAAAATATGTGTTTCCACAGCAACTTGCAAATAGTGAAAAATAAACACAAATAAAGAATGTGCAACGTCCCAAATAGGATTCCAATTGTTAGGTGTTCAAAAGCTTATTTCATAAAGCCTTAAAAACACAGTTCATAGGAAATTTCCAATGTAGTGTTGTAGATAATTCCAATGGTGCCCCTCATCTGTTCTATGTAGGGAAGTAATAGATGGCCGCTTACCGCAATGTTGGACCCTTCCAGGGGTCAGTAAAGCATTCAACACACTTATCCACGGCTAGGTCCTAGGAATCACTCCAATGCTGACAGCTCCAAACCACTCAGAACGACTTAAGAGATTTTCCACTCCAAGAGATATCTCACTCCAAGATGTAGCTCAGAAATTCAGCTTAATTAAGGATATCGTGAAAGATAGAGAAAAAAAAAGGAACTCCATAGTGTAGCAGGTTTAGAAAGAAACTGAGGCCCAGATTCACGTACATCGGCGCATTATTGGACCGGCGTAGCGCACCACTTTTCCGTTAGACTTGCGTAATCTAGCCGCGTAATCCCGCGATTCACGAAGCTTTTGCGCAAGAGATTGCGCAAGCGTAAGGTTTTTTCCTGAGGCGTAAGGAGGAGTAATACAAATTGGGAGGAACGTGGGCGTGTTACATTGAAATGAGCCGTGACCCCATGCAAATGAAGGGCCGGCCGACTCGCGCATGCGCGCGTGAAGGAAACCATGTCAGCTCCGATGTGCGCATGCTCACAACTCGGGAGCGGTGCAATCAGTGAAATTGGAAATGGACTAGGGCAACTTTATGAACTACGCAGACAGCATAAATAGACAGACACAAATGCACTTCCTTTGCAAAAATACATCCCTTTGTATCCCTCCCTCTACAGCAAGGTGCTTTTGTTTGTTTGTGACGTGTCTTTGAGATATTTGAGGACTGTTTTGCAGAGTGATTTTTGTCTTTTATGTGTTTTCTTTGTTGTTATTTTGTTTAAATTATATTTTTGCTGGGCATTTTTTATTTTTGCTCGTCATTTATTTAATTTTTTTGGTTCTGTTTGTGTATGATTTTGGAATGTGGGGGTGATATTCCTGCGGGAAAAGGGGTGTCACCCTCATTTGTGGTGGAGAAGTGATCGCCAGGTCTGTGTGAATGGTGTATGAATGTACAGTGACATAATTGGAGCCGTGGCATGGCGTTGCAGCTCACAAGTCCTGCATGGTGGACTGGTGCCAATCCAATGTGATGAGGATGTGGGGTGTGTGTGCTAGGGACCACAGTGGTATGCATGCATGCATTCTCATTGTGCCATGATTAATGTGTGTGTTTAACGTGCAAAGATGCATAATGTGAGCTGCCATGAGATGGGGTCATGAGATGGGGTACCAGTGCATATGCAGAGTCACCTTGAAGGGAAAAGACAGGAGGATGTTAGTCATGCATGTGCCACTTGTGAGGTGTGCATCACGGGAGGGGATAGTCATGCCTGCCACCCATGTCACTCACCAACCAGCCAGCTGTCCCCATACATGTTCTGTTCGAAATCTGTGGGGATGGGGCTCTGATTGTATATGTAGCTGTCATGGGTGGTGCCATGTGTTGGGCTGCTGATGTCCTCCTGCAGGGTTGTGGTAATTCCAGGATGGCATGAGGGGTGAATCTGAAGATGCGAGACACCTCAGAATCACTCATGCCAAAGATGTCTATGCGTGTGTGATATATCAAGTGAAGAGTGAGGGGCTTGTATCAGATAAGAATATTGTATTAGATTAATTTAAATTGTAAATTTTATATAAGCAAATAAAAAAAAAAAAAAAAAACATCTCCCGTGCCCTCCTTAGTGCCATCCTCCGTGCCCTCCTCCTTCTTTGTTCATCTAAAGTCAGTAGTATAGCTATGCGCGACGATGCCCCTGGCATGTTGGCATACAGATTGTTGGGCAACACGTGTGACTGCTGAACTCCTCACTAACAGTGTTGCTTTATCTGACAATTAGACTTTTTTTCAAAATTTAGACCAGCTTTTAGGTCCTCTAACTTTAGACAGAACATTTTGCAGTTGCGCACATCGCGTAGCCTGCGCAGCAACTGCGTTTTTTTGTGAATCCCCGTAACTCCCTCATTAGCATATTTGACTAGCAAATCAATGGTGTGTCTAGCGCAGTTTTGCGCGAAGTGAAGCGAAGGTCTAACTCAATTACGCCGGACCAAAAAACGTAGATTTCTGGCGTATATTGTTTTGTGAATCGCGTCCAACTATACGCACGCGCACATTTAGACTTACGCACGCGCAACAGCAGTTGCGCAGGCGTAATCGCTCTGTGAATCTGGGCCTGACAGTTTATTCAGTTTGCACTGATACAATTAAAAACAACAGTCCTTCACGGGGAAAGGAGGCGCAAGTCCCCGTAGAAGCCCGTTTGGATGAAACGCCGCGTCGGGTGGAGCTAAGTATCGCAGACGTCACCACGTTCATGAGCTTGCCAGCTGGCTGTTTTGATCGTTCGCACGCCTAGCTGGAAGCATCTGCACACACTAAATTGTTTTCGAATCCATGCTGAGAACCCGTATATGTGCAGGGTGAAGGACTGTTGTTTTTAATTGTATCAGTGCAAACTGAATAAACTGTCAGTTTCTTTCTAAACCTGCTACACTATGGAGTTCCTTTTTTTTCTCTATCTTTCACGATATCCTTAATTAAGCTGAATTTCTGAGCTACATCTTGGAGTGAGATATCTCTTGGAGTGGAAAATCTCTTCAGTCGTTCTGAGTGGTTTGGAGCTGTCAGCATTGGAGTGATTCCTAGGACCTAGCCGTGGATAAGTGTGTTGAATGCTTTACTGACCCCTGGAAGGGTCCAACATTGCGGTAAGCGGCCATCTATTACTTCCCTACATAGAACAGATGAGGGGCACCATTGGAATTATCTACAACACTACATTGGAAATTTCCTATGAACTGTGTTTTTAAGGCTTTATGAAATAAGCTTTTGAACACCTAACAATTGGAATCCTATTTGGGACGTTGCACATTCTTTATTTGTGTTTATTTTTCACTATTTGCAAGTTGCTGTGGAAACACATATTTTTCTATACATATGTTACATTGTTGCGCGCCTTTGTCCTTTGTATATATATGTCTTGTGGAGCCCTATATTGGGCTTCTTTGTATTAAGGTGCAGCATTTTTCACTTTTTATTTTTCACGTTTATCACGAGTTTGTTTATACCCATACATCATTTAGTTTAGGGGTGTTAGCGCGGATTGTCTTTTGTCTTTTGCCTGCTCCATCTATCTAGTAAAAAAGACACTGTCTCTCTCTCTCTCTCTCTCTCTCTCTACAGGACTAATCTCTTTAACAACGCCGCAACACACTACACGAGGCCACCTTGCAGGTAGCCTTTTATAGTGTGGGGCATGTACTAAACCCCCTGAGCCATAATTATGGCTCTCCATTTTTTGCGCGCTGTGATTGGCCAAGCATGCGGGTCATAGTGCATGCTTGGCCAATCATCAGCGCGCAATGCCGCAGTGAATTATGAGCCGTGATGCATCACTCGAATTTGGCGCGAATGACCCGTTTTGTTCGAATTTCGACGAACGTATGAAAAGACGATGTTCGAGTCGAACATATGTTCGCATCGAACGTGGAGCTCATCCCTAATCCTGACAAGTGCTCCAGTTCCTCCTGCAGGGAAACACCCCCATAATATAGGATAGGATATTATCCAAGTGCCCTTGTAATGAAAAGTGGATTTTTCCTTTTGTAAAAAAACCCCAGTGCCTGAAAAATAAAATAAATAAAAAATGCCTCTAAAAGCTAATTTTTTGTTCTGTGTGTATGAGGCCTAAAGCCTGTAGAGTATAAGCTAATGAGCTGTGTCTTTATTCATCAAAGGTTCAAAGCAGGCATATGGAAAATATATATATCTGGGAGCACCTTTTGCTATCTATAATGAAAATACAAATATGTATGTCCAATATTAATAGTTCACCGTAAAAAAAAATTTGATCACAAAAAATTAAATGCACATAAAACACTATACTGTTGGCTAGCCCCAACATAGATACCTTGGATTGTGCCAATTACAGATCTATCTCTTTACTAAATATTGATCTAAAGCTGTATGCAAAAATGTTGGCAAACAGTTTGAGACCATTGTTGCACAAGTTTAGAGGCCCAGAATAGGTACACTTCATGCCTGGCAGAGAAGCAAGAGATAATGTGACAAAGGCCCTAAACCTCATTAAGAGATCACAAACAAACGACTTTGAAGGCATGCTGCTCTCTACAAATGCGGAAAAGGCTTTTAACCGTGTGTCGTGGGACTTTCTACATGCCACTTGCACGCATATTGGATTGAAATCACATATGTTATCCTGGATTAAAACCCTATACCCTAACTCTACTGTAAACATTAAAGTTAACAGAACACTATCGGACAAGGTAATTATCTAGAATGGAACGCGTCAGGGCTGCCCTCTTCCAACTTTGTTGTTTATCCTCACCCTGGAGCTCCTAATTTCATCATCTGTGCACGGCTTCCAGGTAGGAGGAAAAATGTACAAATGCGCAGCCTATGCTGATGATCTCCTATTCTTCATTACCCAACCACACATCACCATGCCTAGTCTATGGGGCTGATTTACCAAGCCTGTGCGCCAAGACTCATGGTGCACAAGCAGGAGTAAACCTGTTTTTGAGATTTACAAAAGAAACACGCTGCCAGTGTTTCCTCATTTACTAAAGTGCCTAATGCGCCCAGGAGAGGGCGCACAGCACGCCAGTACAGAGCTGGCGTGCGGCATTTAGTAATGTAAACATCGGGGATTCGGGCGGGAGTTTATGAGGGGAGGGGGGTGATGCAGGGGAAGTGTAGTGACATGTGTTTCAACGTGTGTGGCGGGCCGATTTGAAAGGGAAAGTGACTTTTGGTACCCGATCCCCGTGCCCTTGCAAAGTACGCTAGAACCTCGGAAGGTTCATTTGCATACTGGGCATGCGCAGAGGGATAAATCGGGGCTTTGCGTGCGCCTCTTCAGTACGCCGGGAAAATCTTGGTAAATACCAAGCGGCGTAGCAGTGTTTGCACTGCCTGGAGCGGCGCACGGCAAGCTCCGAGCTGTTCTCGGGCTGCGCCGACACTAAAGGGGAACTCCGCGCCAAATTTCAAATTTGAAACCGGCGCGGCTTCCCCCCCAGGGGCACAATAGGCTCTTCGGCTTGGTCCGGAACGTGAGGGGTTAACCCACGCCAAAATCGGCGTGGGGTTCCCCCCCAGATCCGTACCAAGCCCTCATCCCAGGCATGCAGTCTGGCCGGACAGGAATGGGGGTGGGGACGAGCGAGCGCCCCCCCCCCTCCTGAGCCGTACCAGACCACATGCCCTCGACATGGGGGAGTGTGTGCTTTGGGGTAGTGTGTGTGCTCACTGTCACATGGGTTAAGGTCACATGTTGGCATAACCACGCCCACGCCCTATGCCAATATAAGTCCTTGCCCGCCGCTCAGAAGGCATTTCAGCGCCGGACCTCGCCGTGTCAACATCGAATGGAAGAAGAAGCCCGCGAGTGTCACCCCGCGGCGGAAGACAGCGACGACAAGACCTGGCTACTCCTGGAGCCGGGCAGAAGCCGGCGACGAAATCCGGAGTGGGATGTACGACCCTCGCTCCGGTAGAAGACGTCGGAAGCCCGCTGCCCTCATCAAACAAGCACGGAGCTTCGTGGTGAAGGGGGCAGCGGCAGAAGAGAGCGACGAGAAGCCCGCCACGTCCAAGTCCTGGATGGGATGTGCGACCCCCGTCCAGGCCGAAAAATTCGAAGGGGGCGGCAAAGAAGAAGGCCTGGCCCCCGCGGCGGAAGACAACGACGAGAAGCCCGGAGAGTGGCGCCCTCCGGCGGAAGACGGCGAAAGAAGCCCTGGCCTCGGGAGGAGCCAGGCAGAAGCGGAGGAGCCCGAGGTGGGGCGACACCCCCGTTGTTCTCCGCTGTTTTCGGCCGGCCCCCCCCGGATGTAAAAGAGCTTCATTTTGGGGTGGGGGCACAGTCGAGCATGGCGGAGAGCATGGGTGGGTGTTTCTCCCCCCCGGCAGAAAACGGCTAGAAGACCGAGGAGTGGCGACGCCCCCGTTGTTCTCCGCCATTTCCGCCGGCCCCCCCCGGATGTAAAAGAGCTTGATTTGGGGTAGGGGGCCTGGCCGAACATGGCGGAGAGCATCGGTGGGTGTCTCTCTCCCCGGCGGAAGGCGGCGGCGGCGAAGACCGGGGGGGGGGGTAGGTGTACCCCCCCGGCGGAAGGCGGCGGCGAAGACCGGGGGGGGGGTAGGTGTACCCCCCCGGCGGAAGGCGAAGACCGAGGAGGGGTAATTTTTTATTTATAAAACTACGACCAAAAGGTTAACAAATATATAAAATAAACAAAATAACTAAATAAACCAAATAACACAAAAACAAACAACAAAACACAAACCATCAAATCACCGACCTCCACCCACCAAGAAATAACTATAAAGAAAAAAAAAAAAAATAGCACCAGAACAGGTATTTACAACAGGCTCACTGGTACAAGAGAAAGTCTTTATAGTCCATCAGAAAAGCTTGCCCAGATCATTGCCAAAAAAAAAAAAAAAACACTTAAAACGGCTCACTGGTACAGTAGGGAGATATTAAAGTCCATAGAAACCACTACTGTCCAGATCATCGCCAACCCACAACACACCCCACCATCACAACAACGAATACCTGCAACCCACGTATGAGCAAGAACATGATAGTCAGACATGTCTGTAGCCTTATTTCAAAAAAAATACCATAAACAAAATCTAAGGGGGTGAAAAAGGATAGATGCCCCTACCCATGGAGAGGGGCAGAGCCGTGACCTAAGGGGGCTGGAAGAGGAACCCCCTCCATAAATGGGCACACCTCTCAGGCCCGACCCTGCTCCTTTCCAGATCCCGCACCTTCACCAACTCCCGAAAGATACCGCCCACCACCTCATGCACAGGCAGGATTTTGTCCCTAGTGGACACCAAACACCGAGCGTGCCAAGTGTAATAAAGCACAACTAGGCTGACTAAATAAAGTGACGATAACTCAAATCCCCTGCGGACCCCAAAATCACCATACACTCGCTCAGCATAGGTCAGGGCCGGAAGGCGGGGGTAGCCAATGGCACCCCCTACCTTCGTAAGAACCTCCATGTTGAAGGGACATTGGACCAGAAAATGGTCCATGGTCTCCAATGTCCCACCACATTCCTGACGGGGGCAGTCCCTGTCCCCCAGGTTCCTGTATTTGAGATTCGCACGGACATAGAGTCGTCCATGGAACGACCTCCATGCGAGATCCCAAAACTTACTTGGAATTCTAGAAGAATTCAAGAGGGCTAGCCCCTCCGTGAGGACCCTCTCAGGGCAGTCCCTCAAAGACAGGGGCTTCAAAATGTCCGAGGCCATGACCCTCAGGTACAGCTCCCGCCGACCCAAAGAGCCCACCTCCAGGGCAGTTATCCGCCACTGCCTCAGTACCTTTAATGCCAGGGGGACATAGGAAGGGAGATACCCATGCGATCTCCTCAGATCGCCGGGCCTCCCCCCCTCCCCCCACTGCCTCAAGAACAGCAAGAGCCAGTCCTTGCATGAACACTCCCACCAGGAAGGCTCGTCCACAAATATGGACTGCAAATTGTATTTAACAAAGATGGTGACAAAGAACACCACCGGGTTGACCATGTCCAACCCACCTTGCCGTCGCTGGCGGTATGTGACCTCCCTCTTGATCAGGTTCAGTCTGCTTCCCCACAACAGCAGGAAGAACAGACCATAGACCCGAGCATAGAGAGATGCTGGCAAAAGACACACATAGCTTACAAAGAGAAACTCAGGCAATAAGTACGTCTTGACCAAGCTTACCCTTTCCCTCAGGGAAAGTTTCCAACCTTTCCAGGCCTTCACCTTCCGAGTGGCACTCACCAGCCTGCGCTCCCAGTTTAGCTTGGGATAATCACCCGGGCCGAAATGAATGCCAAGAACTCGAATCTCTGGTACGGGCGTGGGGAACACGTCCGGAAGGGGGAACTGCTCCCCCTCCTTCCCCAACCAGAAAACTTCACTCTTGTCCCAATTGACCAGCGAGCCTGACGCCTCAGAGTAGCACCCGATCTGGGACTCCACATAATGGGCCTCCTCACGACCAGATACCACCACCGAGACGTCGTCCGCATAGGCCACAACCCTCACCGCCGAAACCGGACCCCCGACAGGTCCCACCGGAACCCCCCCCAGACGCCCGCAGTCTAGCCTCCTTACGAAGGGGTCGACCGCAAAGATGTACAGGAGGGGGCTCAGCGGGCACCCCCGCCGGACGCCAGAGTCCACGGCAAAGGCCCGGCCCACCCAACCGTTGACAAGAGGGAAGCTCTCAGCTCCCCTATACAATACCTGCAGCCAATCAACGAATTGATCAGGCAGACCGTATCTCCTCAGAAGCAGCCAAAGGTACTCGTGGTTCACCCGATCAAACGCCTTAGCCTGATCCAATGCAAGCAGATACCGCTCGCTGCCATCAGCCCTGCACCTTTCCACAGCCTCCCGGACGCTCAGGACGGCACTAAAAGTGCCCCGGCCAGGAATTGTGCAGTGCTGAGAGGGAGACAGCATCCTGCCCGCCAAAGCAGACAGACGTGTAAACAAGATCTTTGCCAGTATCTTCCTATCTGTGGTAAGAAGGGCGATCGGACGCCAATTCTCCACCACAGACGGATCTTTCCCCTTTGACAGTAGGATCAGAGCTGACCTTCTCATTGAGGGAGGCAGCAGGCCATAGGCCAAACATTCACTAAACACGTCCCTCAGATGAGGAGCCAAGAGGCTCTTAAAGGTTTTGTAGAACTCGGCCGTGAGCCCATCGGGCCCAGGTGACTTTTTAGAAGCTAAAGAGCTAATAGCCTGCTCAACTTCAGCTACCGAGATCTCTTCTGTCAGAGAGTCAGGAAGGTCAGACCCCACTTCCAGCGGGGTCTCATCAAGGAATTCCCTGACTTTCTCCATGTCTAGAGGCCGCTTCTTCAGGAGGTCCGAAAAGTGGCCTCTGACGACACCCAGGATCCCCGATCTGGACCGGACCAGAGATCCTGAGGCATCCTTCAGGCCATGTACGACCTTCGACCTCGCCACCTCACCACAGCTCCTGTAGGGATCAGGAGAGATAAACTTCCCATAATCCCTCTCAAAAACCAGGGAGGCGAGACGGTCGTACTGACACTCCTTCATCTGCGCCTTCAGACCGGATATCTGTTCCTGAGAGCCCCCAGAGGACACCAGGCGGTCAAGCTGCCTGCGTAGTCTCTGGTAAGCCTGGTACTTGGAAGCTGCCCTGTACCCAGAGATTTCCCGGAAAAAGTCGCCAGACCTCTTTTTAACTACTTCCCACCACTCAAGGCGGGAGCAGTTGCCCTCAAGGAGCGAGGTCTGGCCCAGGAAGAAAACCTCATAGGCTTCCCTAACCTCAGGATCCTCCAGTAGCGACCCATTCAGGCGCCACAAACCCCTCCCTTTCTGAGGAGTGTCAGCGACATTCAGGGCCACAGATACCATACAGTGATCGGAGAACTCTACCGACTGCAGCTCAGGAGCCGAGCAGACAGAGTCCTCCTTTAAAAAAAACCTATCTAATCTACTCTTACTACTACCTCGGGAAAATGTGAAACCAGTGAGGTTGGGGAGGTGACGAACGTGCACATCCACCAACCTGGCCTCCCTCACTACGTTATTCAAAAAAATACTATCATATCCCAGAGGGTTGGCGGCACCTGCCCGGTCTTTGGGCCTAGTGATCATATTGAAATCGCCACCAAAAATCACCTGCTGGGACGTAAAAAGATAAGGCTTAACCGCCGTAAGGAGGCTCCTCCTCTCCCTCCTAGTTTGAGGCCCATAAAAATTTATGAGCCGGAGGAATTGCCCCCTCACGACAGCGTCCACCACCAGACATCTACCGATCTCCACTTCAATCACTCGCCGGCAAGCCACCGGACCAGTCTTAAAAAGGACCGCAACCCCACTGCAGGGCTCGGCCGCAAGAGACCAGAGGGAGGGCCCACATCTCCACTCCCTCTTTGCTAGATGCATCTCTGCCACAGATGCCAGCCAGGTCTCCTGCAAAAACAAAATGTCAGCTTCAACACGGCTGAGAAAATCGAAGGCCATAAAACGAGCTCCCGCAGAACGAATACTTGCGACATTAATGGTCGCAAGCCGTATTGGAGAGGGTACCGCCATCAGAATGATTGAAAGTGGTCATGTTCTCCTTCATACTACAAACACAAAAACATATTTACATATCTACACTTCCTCCTCCTCTGAGCCCGAGGAGGAGGAGAAGATACCAAACGGGTTCCCCAGGGACACCCCACTTCGTGCCCCTGGGGGAACCCCACCCTTCACTGGGGACTTCCCGCCCCCAGATCTGGCAGCCTTCCCCTTCTTCTTTTTGCGTCTCACCTGCTCCCACTCCTGCCACCCCTCCGAGATGACTACACCACCCCCCTCCTCGGACCCGCTGCTCGAGATTTCCCTCTTGGATGAGGCTCGAGCAGCTTCCATCTCCATGGCCACAGGGCCAGAGGAGACTCTGGGTCCAGAAGGGGGGGGAATGGAAGAGGCAGGAGGGGGGCCAGAGACAGGGGAGAGGACAGGGGGGGGACCAGACTTAGCTGGACGGGAAGAAGAAGGGGAAGGGGGGGGACGGGACTTGGGAGGGGGGGGACGAGGGGGGGGGGTACGAGGAGGGGAAGATGAGGGAGGAGGGCATGGGGAAACAGATGGAGGGCCAGGTGGAGGGGAGGGGCAATGGTGAGGAGGGGGAAAGGGAAGGGGGATGGGGATCGGCCCTGCAACATTAGGAGAGGAAGGCCCTGGCCCCGGACCCTCAGGCCCGGGACCCCCAGGCCTCCCCGACTCCTCCCCACCGGCTCCGCCCTCCGGAGGATCGGGAGCCTCCTGGCCAACCGAGCCCGTGTCCCCCGGGGGGGGAGCCCCACGCCCACGCCTGCTCCGCCTTCTTTGAGGCAATGGGCCTGTTGGTCCCTCCGGAGTAGTACTAGGGGCTCCAGGATCCCCACCCCCCCGGCCATCACTCGCCGGGGGGGCTTCGGCCGCTCCCGGCCCGGGAGGTCCCCCCCCTGAGGAAGAACCCCGATATGCTTTGGGACACCTGCTAAATGGGTGCCCCATCTCACCACACAAGTTGCAGCATATCTTCCCACATGACTCGGACTGGTGGCCAAACTCGTGGCACCGGCCACATCTGACCACCGTGCAGTCCGAGCTCATGTGGGTCGGGCTGCCGCACTTGAAGCAACGACGGGGCTGTCCCGGGTAGAACGCCAGGATCCGGTCTCTGCCTAGAAAGGCGCTGCCAGGGAGGTGGGCAACACTGTTGCCCTCCCTCTTGAGCCGGATCCTGGTCAACCAAGCCCCGGTCCAGACCCCGCGCTCATCAAGGTTCTTCCTCAGGGGGGTCTGCAACTGCCCGTACCTCCCGAGCCAGGTGGCAATGTCCTCCGGAGGGAGCGACTCATTCCTCACCAGGATGGTGATGTTCTTAACCTCCTCCTGCCTGGAGATGGGAATGAGCCTGTACCTCTTCCAAGGGTCAACGCCCCTCACCAACCCAAAGCCGGTGATAAAGCGTTCCATACACACGGGAGTGACAAAACTTATATCAAACTCCCGTGTGTTGGTGGGATGGATGACAGCAAAAAGGTCATCCACCCCAAAACCCAAGGAGAGTACCAGGCCCACCACCTCACCTCGAGCAGGGCAGGGGTCCGGACCCTCGTACCGAAGCTGGACAACATTCCTACGCCTCCTCTCTGGACCACCTGTACCCCTCGTCCACGCCGACCCCTGCGTCCTCTCCTGGTCAGCAGGGGGGGCGCGGAAATTCTGGGCGCCAAACCGGCTGTACAGGTGGTCCAGAGGGGCACGAGAGCCCAACACCTGGGCGAAAGAGCGACCCCCCCTTAGGGCAGACAATAAGTTGGCCTCCGGAGACCCCCGAAAGATGTTCTCCGGAAGTGGGGCACCCCCCTCAGCACCCCCAGAAGTGGGGGGGGACGGGGGGGCCCCCATCCCTGCCGGTGGTGTTGCACCCACCCCCGCTGATATACCCTGACCACCCTGACCCACCACCTTTGGCCTGACTACAGGCTCCCCCCCCCCCGGGACCACAGCAGAGGGGGGTACCACCCCCACCAAACTCCCCCACCCAGACCCCTCCGCGACCACACCAGCCCCTTGGGACTCCACCTGTACTGGGGGGGAGCCCCCCTGGGACCCCTCCAACTGCCGGATATAATCGTATGCTATACAGTCCACTGGGAGGGGTCCCACCTGACTTTCCCCCCACCCCGCCTGTGCTGCAGGGAGCCCCTCGGGGCCTGTGGCAGTGTCCATGGGGACCTGGGGGGGTGGCAGCTTACCGTCCAATTTACCGTCCTCAACGTCTCTGTCCATCTCCTGCCGGGGGTGCCTGGAGGTGCCTGCTGCAGCGTCCGGGGCTGGGCACCCCTGTACCCCCGGCCTCTCATCCCCCAGGTCCCCTGAGCCCCCACCGACCACCGCAAACTCGCGGGGGGGCACTTCCGGTCGCGGGACGGTCACTTCCGGTTCCGGTCTGGTCACTTCCGGTTTCGGCTGGGGCACTTCCGGTTTCGGCTGGGGCACTTCCGGTTTCGGCTGGGGCACTTCCGGTTTCGGCTGGGGCACTTCCGGTTTCGGCTGGGGCACTTCCGGTTTCGGCTGGGGCACTTCCGGTTCTTGGGCGGTCACTTCCGGGTCCCGGTCTACTCCACCCCCAACAGCCGGCGCCATCTTGGCCACACTGCACACAAGCTGTTTACCTCCAGATGACCGCAGCACAATGCCTCCACCATGTGTCTGCCTCTCTCCCGATGACATAACAGCCGCAGGAGCAGTCCCTGGCCTTTCCATGGCCAGATCCTCCCGCTCCTCTGCAAGCTGAGGGGTCATGGAAGCCGACACATGGCGGGCTTCAGCTGTGGCAGTGCGACCATCCTGGGGGAGCCTGGGTATGCTGACCTGAAGATGGCGGGGGGGTACCGCCGGCGGCACCTGGGCCCGGCGACCTCCTGGATCACTGGACTCCCCGGACTTCGCCAACCCCCCAGTCCCTTCCACGGACCGAGGGATCGGCTCCCGGGAACCCTCCCCAGGTTTTATGGCCATACTGGGCCCTGCACCACCGGCACTCGCCCCCCCCCCCACTGCACCCAGGCTCCCCTGACTCTCCTGGCTGCTTGGGGGGTTGGGACCCCTTCTTAGACCGCCCGCTCCTCCTCGCTGCCTGGCTCCCTTCCCGGTTGGCCTGCTGGAGGGTCCTCCGGAGCTCCTCTAGGAAGTTCACCTCTCCAGCCCCACGTTGGCAAAAGCCCCCCAGGTATTCCCATATTTCTTTTACCTCTAGTCCTAGGGTGGTGATGGCCCCCCTGTATTCAGATCTCTTATTGCTGGAGCACCTGTCCCTCTTTTCCCTCAGGCCTGCGAGAGTAGTCATCTTTTCCACGCAGGCCTGAGATATCCTCACCAGCAGGGATTTGATTTTATCCCGCCTCTTCCTGGTTCTTGCTTCATTTTCACCTGGCTGAGGGGCTGTCCAGTCTGAGAGACCCACCTGGGTCTCCAGGAAGAGACGGTCCTCCCTGCTGATGGTGGTGGCAGTGGTCTGGCTGGAGGGCAGGTGCTGTTGACTCCTCCGGAGGCCGGAAGCCGGTCCACCTCCGGGGCTGAGGGAGGCCATCCCACCCCTCTTCCGGGGCAGGGGGCTGGGGGCTGGAGGCTGGTCCTGGTAGGCTGGAACACAGGAGCTCTGGAAGACAGGTCTTCTCTCCTCTCCAGCAGGAAGCAGAATGAGCTCTGTGGGAGGAGCCGGAACTACTGCCAGTGGGTGGAGCTGCACTGAGACCGAGGAGGGGTTTCGCCCCCGTTGTTCTCCGCCATTTCCGCCGGCCCCCCCCCGGATGTAAAAGAGCTTGATTTGGGGTAGGGGGCCTGGCCGAACATGGCCGAGAGCATCGGTGGGTGTCCCCCCCCGGCGGAAGGCGGCGGCGAAGACCGGTGCGGGGCTGGAGCCCCCCCGGCAGAAAACGTCTGGAAGACCGAGGGGCTCCGCCCCCGTTGTTCTCTGCTTTTTTCGGCCGGCCCCCCCCGGATGTGAAAGAGCTTATTTTGGGGTGGGGGCCTGGCTGGACATGGCGGAGAGCATCGGTGGGTGTCCCCCCCCGGCAGAAGACGGCGAAGCCCGGGGCCCAATGGGCTGGTGGTGGGGGGTCCCGGCAGAAGACCCCCGGAGCTGACTAATAAATTATTTTTTACTGTGTGTTTTTTTTTGTGTTTACACTTTTCCACCCGGTGAATGGGTAGGGGTACGATGTACCCCATACTCATTCACATAGGGTGGGGGGCCAGAATCTGGGGGCCCCCTTAATATAGGGGGCTCTCAGATTCTGATAAGCCCCCCGCCCGCATACCCCGACAACCAACGGCCAGGGTTGTCGGGAAGAGGCTCTTGTCCCTATCGACATGGGGACAAGAGTGCTTTGGGGTGGGGGGGCAGTGCCCCCCTCCCCCACAGCACACACTCCCCCATGTCGAGGGCATGTGGTCTGGTACGGCTCAGGAGGGGGGGGGGGCGCTCGCTCGTCCCCACCCCCATTCCTGTCCGGCCAGACTGCGTGCCTGGGAGAAGGGTTTGGTCTGGATCTGAGGGGGAACCCCACGCCGTTTTTTGGCGTGGGTTTAACCCCTTATGTTCCAGATCAAATCTAAGAGCCTGTTGTGCACCTGAAGGGGGACCCCCACGCCGTTTTTTTTTATAATTTGGGGTGGAGTTCCCCTTTATCCCGGTCCTGTCAGGGGGGGGGGAATGCCTGCTCGTCTGTCCCTACAATGTATGAACAGCGATCTGTCATTTCCCCTACACAGTCCCACCCCCTTTACAGTTAGAACACACCCAGGTAACATTCAACCCCTTCCGCGCCCCTAGTGTTAACCCCTTCCCTGCCAGTGTCATTTTTATAGTAAGCAATGCATTTCTATACCATTGCTCGCTACAAAAATGCCAAATCTCACAAAAATGTGTCCGCCACAATGTCGCAGTAGCCAGAAAAAACAATGATAGCCACCATTACTAGTAAAACAAAAAATGAGTCCAAAAAAACCCATAAGACCAACCCCTACTTAGAACTTTTGCCCAAACCAATCAAACGCTTATTGTGATTTTTGGCAACCAAAAATATGTCCAAGAATACTTATCGGCCTAAACTGAGGGCAAACATTTTTTGAATATATTTTGGGGGAGATTTATTATAGCAAACCGTAAAAAAGATGTTTTTTTAGTTACCAAATTGTCGCTATATTTTTGGGTCAAGCAAAAATAAGAAAAAACGCAGAGGTGATCAAATACCACCAACAAAAAAAAAAAAAATTATTTTTAGGGGGGGGGGGGGAGGATGAGGACGCCAAATTTGTTTGGGGGCCACGTCGCACAACCACGCAATTGTCAGTCAAAATGACGCAGTGTTGAAATGCAAAAAATGGCCCCGTCAGTGAGCAGTAATATGCTCTGGGGCTCAAGTGGTTACAAATTAAGAATACACTAAAGTTAGCCCAATTTATGGCCATAATGTGAAAGATGATGTTACACCGAGTAAATAGATACCCAACATGTTACACTTTAATATTGCACACACTCATGGAATGGCGCCAAACTTCAGTACTTGAAAATACCCATAGGCAACGCTTTTTTATGTGTTTCAGGTTACCAGTTTAGATTTACAGAGGAGGTCTAGTGCTAAAAGTATTGCTCTCGCTCTAACGTACGCTATGATACCTCACATGTGGGGTTTGAACGGGGGTTCAATATGTGGGCGGGGCTTACAAATTTAAGGCCCGCCCACATATGGAAACATTCTTCAAACCACACATGTGAGGTATCATAGCGTGCGTAACAGCAAGAGGAATATTTTTAGCACTAGACCTCATCTGTAAATCTAAACTGGTAACCGGAAACAAAAAAAATGCTGCTTGTTCGCTTCTGACTGCGAGCTACTAGGGACAGGGGCGTTTAAATTATTACTATTTAGGTTTGTTACGTAAAAATTCTATAAGACCTCCCGTTCAGCTTGTAAAGCATCACTTCAGGGGGACCAAAAAAAAATTAAACACCTCTAATGCTTTCATCCGCCATTGCAGATTTGATTCTGGTACTGCATTTCGAGTGAACTGGGCATGCTCGAACACTTAGTAAAAGAAGTTGGAAGTTTCATCCTGAAAATGACTTGCATCTTTCTGAGCATGCTCAGAAAGCTTTTTTTTTGGCTTAGTAATTTAAGGACATCCTTAACAGGTGTAAGCAGTTACAAGTGCACACAAACTAGAGGCTGACATTTCTTCATGTGTTTCCAATTGGTTCATTAGCACACATGTTATAAAAAGCGTGGATAGTGCACGTGTTAGCTGCCCTCAGAGGGGGCAGATTTGCTGGCTGGAAGGAATGGTGGAGTGAAACAGAGATGTTTTGGAGCAAGTTTTGTATTTTTTGATGTTTTCTCTGCTACATAATTTTGCTAAATGTTTCTCAAGATGTTAATGACTAATGTTTTAATCCTGTGGGTCTATCCTGTTATTTCAAAAGCATGATTTATTTTCCAATGACTGTGAAATAAACGTTGGTCTTTTTTGTTTTTAGGTGTTTTTATATATTTTTGGTGTGTTTATTTGTAATTTTTTGTTTTGCTTTCCTTGTTTTGTGGACCAATAAAATTACTTTCAAATTTTGAAGTTTGTTTTGTGATATTTTTTTCATGCTATGGATTTCAACCGCTGCAGCTGAACTAGTTTGGGCCTAAACCATCAAGTGTGATTTGTCTCTAAGCTCTTTCCTGGTGTGTATGCATGAAATGTTTAGTCACCAGAAAAGGAAGGACAAAGCGGTAAGTATTGTTTCCTAGAACTGATGTCCAGACTGACATTTTAAAGCACATGTGCAAGATGTAGGAAAAGCTGCAAACAGGGCCTGTTGGAGGGGGGGGGGGGGGGTGGTGTATTGGTGGACAGGCTTGAAGTGCTGATTTACAGCGCTGTGCTTGAAACTAGCACAAGACAATCCTATTCTAATTGTGGGTTGTTTGAGGGAAGCCAATTGAGTGTTAGAACCCCTGCTAGTGTTTTTAGGTTGGGCTTTGTGTCCCTTTTCCTAAAATTGGCTTCACTTCCTGTCACACAGCTGAACAGGAAGTGAGGTTAAAACCCTACCAATGGTCTTTTCTTTGGGACACAGGTCAATCTAACTAGTGTCACCATTAAGCAAATTGCACTGCAGTGTACACCCCAAATGATTAGTTATTTTGGGGTTTAGTAAAGGCAAAGCCGCTCTGCAGTAGAAGCGTAGGCAATGAAAATCAGAAGGGAAGCACTGATGGTTTTTACTTCCAATCCCGCCAAGTTTTGAGTTTTCTTCCTTGCTTGTCCACTTGTAGTGCAAAGTGGATTTGCCTTTAGTAAATGGACCCCAAAGTCCAAGATTCCTACTAATTTGGGGTGTACACAGCAAAATGCCATTTCCAAAATGGGAAACTATTTATATTGATCTGTGTGTCCCCAACAAAACATTACTCAGGTGTTTCCCTCACTTCCTGTTTGGCTGTGTGGCAGGAAGTGAATGAATTAAGTAGAAAGTGACAACATTTGTGAGGTGTCTTTACCCTATCAGGGGTGCAGGCATCCCCAAAACAAACAAGAAAATAGTTGATTTAACATTGGGTGGTGTTTGTGGGGGTCCCTAACACACATTCATACATATTAGCAACGCTGGATCCTGGCCTATTGGCATGGTTATATTTTCTTAAGCCTCTCAATAAAATGATCTGAAATTTGGGGTAAAACTGGAACAATAATCATCACTTTTATTTTTTGGATTTCTTTCATTTTGGATAGAGTTGGGGGGGGGGGGTTAGAAGCTCTGTCAGTTTATTTTGTATTATCCCTGTCCGTTTGGGGAGATTGGCCTTCACTTCCTGCCCCATAGCCAAACAGGAAGTGATCGAAAAACTAGGCAAATTAAGGGTCTCCTGTGCCCCCCCCCCCACAGAACTTGTGTGTGTCCCCTGAAAATTCCTGGGTGGGTCATAAAAAAACAGGGTGTGGCCTTGACAGGAAGGGTGGGTCATTTTTCTATTAGGGGGGTGCCAAAATTTGGTCAGGCCTAGGGCAGCACAAAACCTAAATATCCTACTGCATATTAGGGCTTATTTAGACAGGATCCAATTTACAGCATGTTTTTAGATTGTGGGAGGAAACCCACACAGGGAGAACATGCAAACTCCAGGCAGATAGTGTCACGGGCGGGATTCGAACCAGCAACCCTTTTGCTGCTAGGTGAACATGCTACACACTACACTACTGTGCTGAACGAACATGATCGCAGCTGAAAGCATGAGATGTTTTTTTTTTTACCAATTCCATGCTTTCCAGCCTGGAGGACAGATGTGGGGTCTAATTGACCCCGCCTTTCTCTATAAAGAGGACCTGTCACACACTAGTCCTATTACAAGGGATGTTTACATTCCTTGTAATAGGAAGAAAAGTGAAAAATAATACAAAAAAAGGGACAAACAAGTGCAACAATTAAAATATTAAGTTAAAAAATAAAATAAAAAAGGAATTTAAATGCTCCTGTCCCTAGTAGCTCGCACTCAGAAGCGAACACGCATGCAAGTCCCACCCACATATGTAAACATCCTTCAAACCCCACATGTGAGGTATCATAGCGTGCGTTAGAGCGAGAGCAATAATTTTAGCACTAGACCTCCTCTGTAACTCAAAAGTGGTAACCTGAGAAAAAAAGTCAAGCGTTGCCTATGGAGATTTTTAATAACGAAGTTTAGCGCCATTCCATGAGTGTGCGCAATATGAAAGCGTGACAAGTTAGGTATCTATTTACTCGGTGTAACATCATCTTTTACCTTATCCCTAAAAATTGGGCTAGCTTTACTGCTTTCTTATTTTGTCATTCATGAAACAGGTTTTTTTTTTGAAAGACAAAAAAAAAAAAAACGTTTGCAAATTTTTGGCACAAATACTGTTGGAAATGTGTCCGAAAAAATGGCCGCCACTTTATTCCCTAGGGTGTTTGTTAATAAAATATATATAATGTTTGGGGGTCCTGAGTAAGTTTCAAGGAAGAAAATATAATTGTTACATGAAGGAGAGAAGTGCCAGAATAGGCGCGGTATGGAAGTGGTTAAAGTGCAACAATAAAAGTGAAAAATTCCTTGAAATTTCGTACCATGGGGGGGGGGGGGCAATTAGGGCCGCCATCAGGAATTATGGGGCCCCTTACACAGCTTCAGGCATGGGCCCCCTGGAGCAGAGAATAGGGGGGGGGGGTGCCGCCTGATATTAAGAAGGGGGGGGGGGGCTGCCGCAATTTGATAAGCGGGGGGTTCCTTTACTAAAAAATACATATAGAAAAATATATATTAAAAAGGGTGGTAGCCATCCGGGGGCCCTGGGGACCACTGGGCCCTTTAATAAAAATAAACCTCTGGGCTCTTTAATGAAAAAAAAATTACAATATCTATATATATATATCTATATATATAAAATAATAAAAAAGGGGGTTGCCTTGGGAGCTCTGGGCCCTTTAATAAAAAATAACTACCAAAAATCTTAAAAAAAAATAACATTGGGTGGGAGCTGCGGTGGCTCAATGTGAATGGCACTGCGCTGACAAGCCATTCACCTCTGCAGCCAAGGGTTCGGATCCCGGTCTCGGCTACATGTGAATTGAGTTTGGTGGTGTCAGCCCGGCTCCCGATGGGTGTGCTATGCAAGGTACGCCTGTGCTTAGTACGCCCACCCCCCCCCCCCCAAAAAAAGCACCACACTTGCACGCACTTTGGCCATGAGGTCTCCTAAAATAAAGGGAGGCGAAGGACCTACAGGGCTGGCTGTGTGGGCTACACTCCCTCATAGGGGGAGTCCCTCTGTCCCATCGGGCTCCCAAGTGTAGCAGGTGGGGTGAGTGGGAGGCCCCCCTCACACCCACAATTGCCACCGGGGGCATGGAGAAGGATGGCGATTGCAAGTCCAGCTCCTCTCTCTCGACTTCACGCACAAAATACACTTTAAAAAAGAAATTAAAGTAAAAAGTAACAAACCTGGGGAAAATGTTTATAACATTTTTAGAAGCAAAAAGGTTGTCATCTGGGGCCCTCTGAGAGCTTTCATAATTATATTATATATATATATGTTAAAAAAATAACCAAAAAATATATAATTTTTTTTTTTTTGTTTTTTTTTTAAAGGTGGGGGGTTGTCATCTGGAGCCCTGGGGATCTCCGGGCCACTGGGGACCTCCAGACCCCTAAAACAAAACATTGGCCCTTTAATAACAAAAAATATGGGGGGTTGCCACCCGGGGCCCTGGGGGCCTCTGGGCCCCTGGGGACCTCCAGACTGCTAAAAAATATTAAATTCCAAAAATTGGCCCTTTAATAAAAAATCCTACAAAAACCAACTAACAAATATATATACAAAAAAAATGAGGGGGGTTACCATCTGGGGCGCTGGGGGGCCTCCAGGCATCTGGGCACCTCCGGACCCCCGAGCCCCTTACAGGTGTACAGGGCCGCCATCAGGAATTTTGGGGCCCCTTACACAGCTTCAGGCATGGGCCCCCTGGAGCAGGGGGGGGTGGTGGTGCCGCAAATTGAGGAGCGGGGGGGGCCCTTTACAAAAATTTTGACAGAAATAAGAAATAAAGAAAAATATATATAAAAAAGGGGGGTAGCCATCCGGGGCCCTGGGGACCTCTGTGCTCTTTATAAAATAAAAATAAAAAAGAGAGAAAATACATATATATATATTTTTTATATATAACATTTATCGAAAAAAATTAAAAAAACAAGGGGGTTGCCTTCCAGGGCCCTGGGGACCTCTGGGCCCTTTCATAAAAAAAAAAAAAAAAAAATATATACAAAAAATATATATATTTTTTTAAATATATATATTTTATTTAAAAAAAAAGGGCTTGCCATCTGGGGCCCTTAGTGGCCTCCGGGCCCCTGGGGACCTTCGGAGCCCTTAAAAAAAAATAAAAAAAAGGGATTTTTAAATACAGCTTACCTGTAAAATCCTTTTCTTGGAGTACATCACGGGACACAGAGCGGCATATTCATTACTATGTGGGTTATATGGAGTACCTTCAGGTGTGGACACTGGCAATCTTCAAACAGGAAGTCCCCTCCCTATATAACCCCCTCCCCTAGAGGGAGTCCCTCAGTTTTGTAGCAAGCAGTATGCCTCCCAAAATGGTCACCCAAAAGAGGGGTGGGAGCTCTGTGTCCCGTGATGTACTCCAAGAAAAGGATTTTACAGGTAAGCTGTATTTAAAAATCCCTTTTTCTTTCTCGTACATCACGGGACACAGAGCGGCATATTCATTACTATGTGGGATGTCCGAAAGCAATGCTTTAATGAGGGGAGGGAGACATCTTCCAAAGAAGGATTCAATTTTAGAGCTAAACTCAAATCATAATAATATTTCCAAATTAGTCAAGAAAGAAGAACCTTTTTCTTTTTTTTTTTTTTTTTTTTTTATATAACCAAGGGTGTTTCTGATCCCGAGGATTTCAAACTGCAGCCTGTAGTACTGCCTGACCAAAGGCAGTATCCGCATTTCTTCTCACGTCTAGTTGATAAAACCTTGTAAACGTGTGGACTGATGACCACGTTGCCGCCTTGCATATCTGAGCCATAGAGATCTGATGGTGTGCTGCCCAAGAGGCGCCCATGGCCCTGGTAGAATGGGCCTTTACCGACAACGGAGGGGGCAACCTCTTCAATCCGTAGGCTTGAATGATTAATTGTCTAATCCATCTCGAGATGGTGGATTTTGCAGCTGCCTGCCCCTTCTTGGGGCCATCTGGTAGAACGAATAACACATCTGTTTTCCGGATCTTTTCCGTAGCTTTAAGATAGGCCTTCATGGCCCGGACAATATCCAAGGTATGCAGCAACCCCTCCTTTCTAGATGTAGGTTTTGGAAAGAAGGATGGAAGTACCAAATCCTGGTTTAAGTGAAATTTGGATATAACCTTTGGTAGAAAGGAAGGATGGGGCCGGAGAACTGCCCTGTCCTTATGCAGAACAAGATATGGTTCCTTACACGATAAGGCTGCTAATTCTGACACTCTCCTGGCCGAAACTATGGCGACCAAGAAAACCAGTTTTCTTGTCAGTAAGAGTAAAGGAATCTCAGCCAAAGGCTCAAAAGGCTGTTTCTGTAGAGTGGACAGGACAAGATTTAGGTCCCAAGGACAAACTGGTGACTTGACAGGAGGATTAATACGCAAGACCCCCTGTAAGAAGGTCTTTACCAGCGAGTGGGTGGCCAGCGGCCTCTGAAACCACACTGACAGAGCTGAGATCTGTCCTTTGATTGTGCTTAGTGCCAGGCCTTTATCCACTCCTAGCTGGAGAAAACTTAACACCCTATCAATAGTATATTTGCGGCAATTCCATCTTTTGGATTCACACCAGCCTATATAGTTCCTCCACACCCTGTAATAAATTACCCTGGAGACCGGCTTTCTAGCCTTAATCAGGGTAGGGATTACCTGCCTAGACAGACCCCTACCCCTGAGAATCAGGGATTCAGCCTCCAGGCCGTCAAATTTAGACGCTGTAATGTAGGGTGGAGGATCGGGCCTTGTGAGAGTAGGTCTGGTTGTAGAGGAAGAGTCCAAGGGTCTCCCACTGCCATATTCAGGACTAGTGAGTACCAAGCCCTCCGGGGCCAAGCTGGAGCTATTAGAATGACTGGCTTGTGCTCCACTCTGATCTTGCGCAACAGGCGGGGGAGTAACTGTAGTGGAGGGAACGCATATAGAAGTTTGAATTGATGCCAAGGGCAAACCAACGCATCGGTTCCGCAGGCCATAGGATCCCTCGCTCGCGACACGAACCTGTCTAGTTTCTTGTTGAACCTGGATGCCATTATATCTACGTCTGGCGTTCCCCACCTCTGGCAGATTGTCTGAAAGACCTGGGGATGCAGAGACCACTCCCCTGGCAACAGACTCTGGCGACTTAAGAAGTCTGCCTGCAGGTTGTCCACTCCGGGAATGAATATCGCTGAAATGCAGGGTACATGAACCTCTGCCCATTGAAAAATCAAGTTCACTTCCCTTTGAGCGGCCTGGCTCCTGGTTCCCCCTTGGTGGTTTATGTATGCCACCGCCGTGGCATTGTCTGACTGGATTCTCACCGGGAACCCCTTTAATCTGGAGGTCCACGCCAACAGGGCTAGGCGAGCAGCTCTGATTTCCAAGATATTGATGGGGAGCTGCCTCTCTGCTTTCACCCAAGTTCCCTGGCGGGAGAACCCCTCGAAGACCGCCCCCCAGCCTGCCAGGCTGGCGTCTGTGGTAACTACCTTCCAGACAACAGGGCTGAAGGATCTTCCCTTTAGAAGGTTCTGAGGGTTCAACCACCAGGCCAGGCTTTGTCGGACCCTTGATGATAGCGTCAAAGGGGACTCTAAGGCATGTGCCCTCTTGCCCCAGGCTGCTAGAATGGCTGCCTGTAGGACGCGAGTGTGGATCTGAGCGTATGGTACTGCCTCGAATGTGGCCACTAGCTTGCCTAGTAATCGCATACACAGGCGAATAGTTGGTCTTTTCTTGTTTACAACCAACTGAACCAACCCCTCGATCGCCTTGATCTTTACAAGGGGCAAGAACACCTTTTGATGTTCTGTGTCTAACCTCATGCCGAGGTATTCCAACTGCTTTGTAGGCTGGAATGCTGACTTTCCCTGGTTTAGGACCCAGCCGAATTCTTCGAGGTACCGAACCGTGAGGTTTACTGCCTTTTGCAGACCCGTCCGTGAGTGATCTATGATTAAAAGGTCGTCCAAGTATGCTAGGACTGTGACTCCTTGGATCCTTAAATTGGCCAGAACTGGGGCTAGAATCTTCGTGAATACCCGGGGGGCCGTGGCCAGCCCGAAAGGGAGCGCCCTGAATTGGAAGTGTCGCTGCCCCACCGCGAAGCGTAAAAACCTTTGATGCGCCTGAAAGATTGGTACATGAAGGTAAGCATCTTTTATGTCTATGGAGGCCAGAAAATCGTCTTTCTGAAGCGCGGCGGCTGCTGACCGGATGGATTCCATCCGGAAGGAACGCACCCTTAGATAACCGTTTAACCTCTTTAGGTCCAAGATTGGCCTGACATCGCCGTTGGGCTTTGGTATGACAAAGAGATTGGAATAGAAACCTAGGCCTTGCTCTTGGGCTGGCACTTCTATAATTACGTCCTGGCAAAGCAGGTGATCCAAAGCTGCCAGCATTGAGGCCTTCCTTGCTGGATCCCTTGGTAGCCTTGATTCTTGAAAATGAGGCGGAGGATATCTTAGAAACTCCAGTCTGTAACCTGTGGTTACAGATGCCCGGACCCAATTGTCGGGGATCTTGGCTTCCCAAACTTCTGAGAAGAGACGAAGCCTTCCCCCCACCCTTGAGAGTGGGGGCGCCCCTTCATAATGCAGACTTAGGGGCTGTCTTTGACGGCTTGCGATACCACGGCTTCTTACCCCCAGGGGTCTGTCCTTGCGATCTACTGATAACGTTGGATCGTGCAGGCGGCCGTCGATACTGCCTGGAATTAGAGGGCCCCGAGACAGGAAAAAACTGCCTCCTAAATGTAGGAGCCCGGAATGTCTTTTTGACCGGTAAAAGGGTACTCTTGCCATTTGAAATAGTCTGAATATATTTATCCAGATCTTCTCCGAAGAGTCGTCCTCCATGGAAGGGAAATCCTGCCAGAAGCTTTTTGCATGGGGGCTCCGCCGCCCAGTTCTTCAACCATAAGAGCCTTCTCATGTGCACCAAACATAGTGATAAACGAGAAGCCTGCTGGATGGAATCTTTTATAGCATCTACCGCGAAACACAGAGCTCTGGGAATGTCAGCAAACTCCTCTGCTTGTTGGGTAGGCATGTCCTTTAACATCTCTTTTGTCTGGTCTTTTAATGCCTGACAAACTCCAATTGCAGCTACCGCTGGCTGCACCACTGCTCCTGCCGTAGCAAAGGATGCTTTTAAAAGTGTCTCTAATCTTTTATCAACCGGATCTTTAAACATATGTATGTTTTCCACCGGGCAAGTTAGTGATTTATTCACACACGAGATGGCTGCATCCACTATTGGGAGCCTCCACTTCTTGGAGAATTTTTCCTCCATGGGATAAATGACCGCAAATCTTTTCGGTGGCAGAAAAATCCTGTCCGGCCGTACCCAATCCCGAAAGATCAATTCCTCCAAGAGAGGATGGACCGGAAAAACTGCGTTGCTTAACGGGGCTTTCAAAGAGCCCAGAGAGGATACCGGAGGAACCTGAGGTTCTGGCAATGGTAAACTAAATGCCGAGCGGACCATGTCCGTCAAAGACTGTACCCACAGTCTCTCTGTCTGGGAGTCTGAAAATGGTTCCTCAGAGGTAGACCCCTCCATCCCTGAACCCTCTTGGTTCAGGTCCAGTTGATCCTCCTGTGATTCTAATTCCTCCGGAGAGAGAATCTCAGCATCTGAGGATACACCCCCTGGTGATGGGGATCTAACCCGTTTCTTACCAGGAATAGCTCTAGCGATCAATGCCGCTATTCTCTCTTCTAGCCCCCCTAGGGATACGGCTAGCATCTCCTCTGTGATAAACACAGGGCTGGGCTGATCTGGGCCAGCCTCCGCACCAGATCCCCCTAATGGCTCATCCAAGGCGCTCCTTAAATTAATAAGCTGCGGGGAAAGAATCGGCATATCAGAATCAGAAAGGGAACCCTTTTGTTTTTTGGTCTTTTTTGTACCCTTTGACCCCGAACCCTTGGAAGCCATAATACAAAATCGAGGGACTCCGCCCACACAACAGACTGTAGTGGGCAGGAGTACAAATTTCAGAGTTTAGGGGAGAATAGATCACTTAGTGTCCCCAAAAACTGATGGGCCCGTATGTTGGTTTTTTCTTTTTCTTTTTTTTTTTTTTAAATAATTATATATTATATATTATATATTTTCCTTGACAACATACAGTGACCCTACTTTAAGTTTGCCAGCCTCCAACCTGCTGCAAAATAAGGGGGATTCTTGGCTTAACAATAAAGGCATTGGAACAAAGTCCACATGTACTACCCCTCTTCCGCCACCGGGAGTCACTGTTCTGCCGCTCTGCGTCCTCTCCTTGAAAGATCAGCCTCAGACTGAGCACTGACAAAGCCTGCTGTCTATAACAGCACAAAGGCGCGCCCCTGTATGACGCCGCAGGCCCGCCCCCCCCCCCGCCCTCCTGTCTGGACGGCGCGAAAAACGTCAATAAGACGTGCGCGCGCACGCGCGCGCGCGCGTATGCCGGAAACAGGAGGAACATGGAGGAGCCGCGCTGCTGGAGATCCAGGCACGCAGAAACAGGCGGCAGATTCAAACCCCCGGCCAGGTAGGACTCTCTCAAGGCCCCTAGGGATCTTTACTAGCCCTAGGAAGAAACAGCAGGTTAGCTAGCAACACATATTTAAACAGGGGGGCCTAGTGATGGGGGGAGAAAGGGTGTCATCCTGTCTTTTAGACATAGTGATCACGGTTGCCCATGCAGAGCATACTTAGGCTATCCCCCCTTTTAGGTTACCCCGGGGAGCCTGCTGTCGAACCAAGTCCCGCAGGCTCCCCCTTACCTGCTCCATGCTGCAGGATGTTTGACCAGCAAACTGATCCAATCTTCTCCCATCTCCGTGGGTAGCGTAGTAGACCTTCAGGCCCTGGGGTCCTATGAAGGTACCCACTGTCCTGGACCTATATAGCACCCTGGCAAACAGGAACTTTATGGTTTTGCAAAACTCCAAGTCCTGGGCCCAGGGTCCAGCCCTCCAAAGAGGAGCATTATAGGCAAAACCCCACGGTCTGGGGCCCGGGTACTGTCCACTTTGGCACTGAGGCTCCTTGGACAGATCCGGTTAGCCCGCCCTTAATCCCAAGGATGTGGAGCAAAGCTATTCCGTGACCAACACCTAAGACACTGGCGAAAAAACTGAGGGACTCCCTCTAGGGGAGGGGGTTATATAGGGAGGGGACTTCCTGTTTGAAGATTGCCAGTGTCCACACCTGAAGGTACTCCATATAACCCACATAGTAATGAATATGCCGCTCTGTGTCCCGTGATGTACGAGAAAGAAAAAAAGATTTTTTTGTTTTAGGGTGGTTCCCATCCGGGCCCCTGGGGGCCCCTGGGGACCCCCGGGCGGTGTAATCCCTGTACCCCCCTAATGGCGGCCCTGCAGGTGTACTGCCTGTACCCCCCTGATGGCGGCCCTGGGTGTAATGTGTAATGTGGAATTTAAGGGGAACTCCACCCCAAATGTAAAAAAAAATGGCGTGGAGTCCCCCCTAAAATCCACACCAGACCCCTTATCCGAGCACGTTGACCTGGCCGGCCGCAGAAAAGAGGGGGGGACAGAGCGCGGCCCCCCCCCTCTCCTGAACCGCACCAGGCCACATGCCCTCAACATTGGGAGGGTGTTTTGGGGTGCCCCCCAAAATACCTTGTCCCCATGTTGATGAGGACAAGGGTCTCTTCCCCACAACCCTTGCCCGGTGGTTGTGGGGGTCTGCGGGCGGGAGGCTTATCGAAATCTGGAAGACCCCTTTAACAAAGGGGCCCCCCAGATCCCGGCCCCCCCCTGTGTGAAATGGTAATGGGGTACCTTGTACCTCTACCATTTCACGAGTAAAAAAAATGTAAAGGGTTAAAAACGACAAGAGCCGGTTTTTGACAAGTCCTTTATTATCTTCTTTCTTCTTTCCTTCGGGTTTCTTCTTCCTCCATCTTCTTCTTCCTCTGCTTCTGTCTTGGGTCTTCTATTCCCGCATCTTGCCCGGCGTGTTCTTCCATCTTCTTCCGCTGTCCTTCTCGTCCGCATCTTCTTCTCCTTCTTCTTCTTCGCCGGAGCGGCCGCTTCCAATTGAAATCCCCGCTGTCTGCCGGACCACGCCCCCCCTCTGACGCCACGGGCAAGCTCTTAGGAAAGTCCCCGTGTGGTGCCTGTGCGTCAGAGGGGGGCGTGGTCACATGTTCCAGAAAGCGGGCAATTCAATTGGAAGCGGCGACTCTGGCAAAGAAAAAGCCGCGCACGAGCTTCAAATTGAATTGCCCGCCCTCTCACTTGTGACCACGCCCCCCTCTGACGCACTTGCAGCACACTCCTAAGAGCTTGCCCGTGGCGTCAGAGGGGGGGGGCGTGGTCCGGCAGACAGCGGGGATTTCAATTGGAAGCGGCCGCTCCGGCGAAGAAGAAGAAGGAGAAGAAGATGCGGACGAGAAGGACAGCGGAAGGAGAAAAAGATGGAAGAACACGCCGGGCAAGATGCGGGAATAGAAGACCCAAGACAGAAGCAGAGGAAGAAGAAGAAGAAGGAAGAAACCCAAAGGAAAGAAGAAAGAAGATAATAAAGGACTTGTCAAAAACCGGCTCTTGTCGTTTTTAACCCTTTACATTTTTTTTTCTCGTGAAATGGTAGAGGTACAAGGTACCCCATTACCATTTCACACAGGGGGGGGGCCGGGATCTGGGGGGCCCCTTTGTTAAAGGGGTCTTCCAGATTTCGATAAGCCTCCTGCCCGCAGACCCCCACAACCACCGGGCAAGGGTTGTGGGGAAGAGACCCTTGTCCTCATCAACATGGGGACAAGGTGTTTTGGGGGGCACCCCAAAACACCCTCCCAATGTTGAGGGCATGTGGCCTGGTGCGGTTCAGGAGAGGGGGGGGGGCCGCGCTCTGTCCCCCCCTCTTTTCTGCGGCCGGCCAGGTCAACGTGCTCGGATAAGGGGTCTGGTGTGGATTTTAGGGGGGACTCCACGCCATTTTTTTTTAAATTTGGGGTGGAGTTCCCCTTAAATTCCACACCAGACCCGAAGGGTCTGGTTATGGATATTTGGGGGGAACCCCACGTCATTTTTTTTTTAAATTGACGGCGGGGTTCCCCTTAATATCCATACCAGACCTAAAGGGTCTGGTTATTGAATTTGGGGGGACCCCCACGCTTTTTTTTCCCTTTTTTTAATGAATGAATTCTCCTGCAATTGCCGGGAGCCGACAATTCATTATAGCCGCGAGTCAGTTTTAAATGGCTTTTTTACTTTGAAAAATTTTGTGCAGAGACAGTTCTAACCACGGGAAACATGCGCTTTTTCACATGCTGACATTAGAGCCCCCCATAGTACGAAATTTAAATGAAAATTACACTTTTATTATTGCACTTTTAGCATTATTAAAATCACTGCTCCCGAAAAAACGGCCGTTTTAAAAAATAAAAAAAGCATTGGTACATGTCCCCTGGGGCAGGACTGAGGTCCCCAAACACTTTTTAGGACAAAACTTGCAGATTAGCCTTTAAAATTCACAATTAAGATTTCCCCCCATAGACTTATACAGGGAGTTCGGCGGCGGCTTTACTTATCAATCACATCGCGCTGCTGCTGCCGCCGGTTCATGCGCCTAATTAGGGCTTCATCCAGCGCACCTATTAAGGCATGTACCGGCGCAGCGCAGAGTCATTAGTAAATCAGCCCCAATGTAACATATTTATCCAGTATAGTTATGTTTCAACCTTTAAAATTAATTATAAAAAAATCCGAAGCACTGAACCTGGCATTACAAGAGAAAACTAAAAATGTCACGCAAACCAATTGCAAGTTTTAAAGGGAAACCGGGAAAGGGAAAATATCTAGGGGTCTGGTTGACACCGATATTAGATTCGCTATACACAAGAAACCTCCAACTGCTCTAACTTTTTCCATCGGATTTTCTGATCGTGTGTAGCCCCATCTGAGTTTTTTTAATGGGAAATCTGATTCATTTAGTGACTCTTATGAAACGGAGAGCTACTATTTTTTTCACTAAAAAGTACTAGTAAAGTGATTATATTAAAATAACAAACAAACACATAAAAATTAGCACATAAAAATTAACAAGTGAAAGTGAATTAATAGTGCATGTGAATGATCCATAAACATGTGAGTACAATGAGTGAGGATTTGTGAGCACTTTTTAATAAATTGGTTTTACATACTACACCATTGGAAGCATTTAATTAATTTTTGCATGTGGATTTGATTGATTTGTGATCACCGTTGGAATTGTCTATCAACCCGGGTGGGTTATCAAGCTTTTGTGCCGAACATGTGAATGTGAGGCATATTGTTTTGGTGAGTTTTTTTTCCATTCGGAGTGGATTCACAAGCACATGAAATGTGGTGGAAAGTTTGTATCAAGATTTCAAGAAAGATATCACTTGAAGATTGGTGTGATTTTTGGACACTTTTATACGAATATATTTTCTTTTCAACTTTCTTTATATGTTTATGGATCATTCACATGCACTATTAATTCACTTTTACTTGTTAATTTTTATGTGCTAATTTGTATATGTTTATTTATGTTATTTTAATATAATTTACTTTACTAGTACTGTTTTATGAAACAGAGTGCTACTATATTTTTCACTAAAGATTCACTATATACATTTCTATTTAAGTAGCAGCTGTAGGTAATCAAGTTTATCCTGTGTGCAGTGGTGGTTTAGAAAGTTACTAGGGGGCACTAATTAGCTTTGTTTACTAGTGTTAATTCTGATGAATTCCATCAGACTTTAGATTGTGATGTGATGTGATTTGGCCGCGCAAAAGCCTGATCGTGTGTACGCGGCATTACAAGCCTTAAGTATGGACTTAGAAAAATGGTCCCCAAATACTTCTCATGGTTTGGCAGAGCTACCATAATCAACATGTCGATTTTACCAAGAACTTTATTTTTTCAGACCATACCAATCCTTTGCCTGCAAATTTCCTCCGCTCCTTACACGCTATTCTCAGGAAATTTCTCTGGGCGTCCAAAAAAACCTGCGTGAGTCTCCAGTTACTCACAAGAAGCAAACAAAATGCAGGGATGGGTTTCCCACATTATAAAAACTATTACATGGCCTCCTATCTTACTAGAATTGTAGATTGGACATGCCACGCGCATATTAAGGATTGGGTGGTCCTGGAAAACAATATGGGCCTAATACCAGCGACACACTCACCCTGGATACCATGGGATTCATGCCCCAAACAATTGAAACACCACCCTCTGATAGGTGCAACACTTGCAAAAAGGTGATTCAAACCTCAAACTTGACTACATCATGGGTCCCCTAACATTGCTGTTACCTAACCTGGGCTTGACACCAGCCACCAGGTATTGTGAATTTATTAAGAAATAATAAATGTTATATTTGCTGGCAGAGGTGCGAGATTTTTATAGGCCCTTAAAACAGAGGAACCATGATTTTCCAATAATGGAAATATCCCCCTCTTGGAGCCATTTCTAGATAAACTCATGCTTTCCAAGTTAATGCATCAGCCGTTGAATCTTTTACAAGCCTGTGTTGAGATGGAGATTCGATGGAACAATGGTAGCGCTCGTCACAAAACAAGAAGACATTTACCAGGCTTTAGTGTATAAACAACTGCCACAAATACAGCCATAAAGAAAAAAGGTTTTTCGGACTGCTATTACAAAGCAACCACCCTCATCTATCATAAACCATTGTGACAGAGTTAGGAACTGTGTGGATAGATAATCCCTCCCTAAATATCCATTGAGACTGTTCAAAGCTCAATTCAACACACAGTGTAAAAGATTTGAAGTTATGCAAGCCAGAAACATTTAAAAAATACCTACATGTTATTATAAATCATTCAAATTCTGTATGATATTGTAGGTCACAGAGATGATTATATTTTAGTATTTGATGACCCAAGAACCTTGTTATAAGAAAAAAAAAAAATATATATATATATATATATATATATATATATATATATATATATATATATATAAAAGTTGTGAATATAAGAATATAAGTAGAAGTGTTTTAAAAAGCTAATTAGTATTATGGAAAACATAAAATGGTATGTTTAGTCAAACACATATTCATCGAATATTAGAATTATCTATTTATCCATAAAGATAATTATTTTATGTGATATTGATTAATATATATATATAACATGTGTCTTTCCTAGATAGACCACTTTATAAGATACACATTTATGTATAGATATAGAACCATTATGTGATAGTGATTAATCAAAATTATTGTAAGGTACCTGTGATAGGTACTGTCCGAAGTGGAACTTGTGTGCTGAGGATTCAGGTGAAAACGTAGTCAGGCAGATTATTTGGCAACAGGTCAGGCAAAATGGTACACGATCTAAATCCAGAGAGTGGTCAGGCAGGCAAAAGTTATACACGATCTTTCAGTGAAGTACAAAATCAGCAGGCTAGAGAGTAGTCAGGGATTCAGGCAGAAGTTCAACACTATTATCAAGATCACAAGCAGTCAGAACACCCAGGAAGCTAATCCACACAAACGGGCGCTGAGAGATACCATCACTTCCTATTTATGGGCTGCATTGATTGAAAATTATCCACAGCTGACAGCAGGTGGTGCTAGCAAGTCCAAGGTAAGGCTTATTACTGCAAGTCCAGATCTCCTCTGTAGGACAACAGGTAAAGCTGAAGCTGTGGGACCAGGAAGATCCCGGTTCAAACACACCCAGGTACATGAAAATTATACTGAGCGTATTTTATATTTATATTTATATTTTATATTAGACCGGTAACCAGAATACTCAAAGATATATATTCTTCTCACCATTATACAAACTAATACACATTATGAAAAAAATAACATATTATTTATAGAAAATTCAAAACACATGTTTCTGCTCAAAAAAATCATTAGATTTTTAACCAATAAAAAAGAAGCCTTAACTCTTGGGCAGAGCTTATTATAATTTTTATAATTTTATTGTGTTAGGCCGCATTCACACTGGGGCAGGAGGTGTGGTGACTTTTTTTTAGCAGCGCTATACTGTCGGAATTGCGGCGGTATTCGGCTGCTAGCTGTGCGGTTTTAACCCCCGCTAGCAGCCAAAAAAGGATAAATACCACCGGCAAAGTGCCTCAGCAGAGGCGCATTGCCGGTGGTATAGCCGCGGTTTCCCATTGCTTTCAATGGAAAGGAGCGGTGGAGGAGCGGTAAACACCCCGCTCCTCTCACCGCTCCAAAGATTCTGCTTGAAGGACTTTTGGAGGGGTCCTGCTAGCGCACCGCTCCAGTGTAAATGCCCTCATTCTTTCACACTGGAAAAACAGCAGCCACTGTTTAGGGTCATTTTGCAGGCGCTATTTTTAACGGAATAGTGCCTGCAAACCCTCCCATTGTGAAAGGGGCCTAAGATAGTAATTGGAGACAGAGAGATTCCATAAGGGACTGAAACACACACACACCCCCTCAAGATGACTGAAGACACCTGATTACCATCAATCATATACGCAGACATATACACCATTCATCAACTCACACTTTTACATTCATGAAGATTCCTGAACACCTTATGCTTTGGAACTCGAAGATCGCAAGAAGTAATTCCTCTTTTTTTTTTTTTTGTTGCTTTTATTAGGGTATTTTCAAAGACTTGAGATACAAAACAGAGCCATAGGGGCATACCCGGGCCAAACATTGCACGCAGCAATGTGCACAAAGAATAACAGAGTAAAAGAACAAACAAAACAGAACATTTACCTCACACCATAACACTAGGCATGCCTAACTACACACTGCCTAGACACCTCTCAGGTTGCACATGTCAGGAATACACAAGGAGCTATTGCATCCTGCCAAACCTCCTCCCATTCCTCAGTGACTGAAATAGTAGCTACAGGAGCCCTTGGGAGTAAGTACGGTTGTCACCTCATCTATGCTTCTCCTCCTTTTTCCAGATCAAAATATGGGTCTCAACACCAAGTGTTACAAATGGGTACCAATGTGGTCTTTCCGAGCTACTCCCCAGGGGGCCGGTCGTCTGTTGTGGATTCTGAGTTTGTCCACAGGTGCCAGACTTTTTCGTATTTTTTGGGGCATCCTCGGGACAGATATGTCGCTTTGTAAAGGGGCACAGTTGCATTGACCATCCGCTTCAATGCAGTCAAAGTGGGGGGGGTAATTGACTTCCACTTCAGGACTATGGCTTTCCTTGCGAAAAAAGAAGGATACCTATGAGAGTGCGTGTTGCTTTGGCAAGTGCCAATTGCTCCACCAGGCCGAGGATGCAGACACTGTTAGACAGTGTTAGGGGAATAGGGATGGTAGTTAAGCCGTGAATAAATTGAGTTACTTCCCCCCAATAGTCCCTAATTTGGGGGCAATCCCAAAACATGTGCGCAAAATCTGATGGGGTGCCAGAGCATCTCCAGCAGCTGGCCGACAGGGTCGGGTATATGCGATGCAGGCGCTGGGGCGTGTAATAGATCCTATGGAGGATCTTGAATTGGATCAATTTGTCCCTGGTAGCAACCAGCTGCTGGAGTGGATAGTCCCACATATCTTCCCAATCCTCACCATCCAGCTCCCCCACCTCCGCCCGCCACACATCGCGAAGACCATCCAATCCTACCTGAATAGATGGCAGGAGTGCGCGATAAATTTGGGATAGTGGCTTGAAGAGATCGACCTCAACCAGGAGAATCTCCAAGTCATCAAGTTCCAGCCGAAGCTGGGATGATCCAAACTGTGAATTAAAGGCATGGCGGAGCTGCAGGAACCTGAAGAAGAAAGAGTTCGGAAGCTGAAATTTATTTTTAAGCCTATCAAATGTAAACAGACGCAACTCATCACATATGTCCCTCAAATACCTGATGCCCCTACCAGCCCACAAACCTGGGTCCTGCAGAGAGTAAAATTCCCATAGCCTGGGGTTACACCAGAGTGGCGTATTGGGGGACCATCTGGCCTTCGCTAAATTAGGTTTGACCACTACCATGTACCATGCCTTGATAATCGCTTTCATAGCCATTGTCAGAATCACTGGAGAACCCCCCGAACCCCTATAGAGGACATTTCGAAGGGCCTCAAAGGACCCCAAGTGAGCTGCCTCCAGGACGACTGATGCATTAGTATCATCCGATACCAGCCAGTTGTGTGCATGGGTGAGCATTGCCGCTAAGTAGTATGTGTGAAAGTCAGGGCAGGCAAGTCCCCCCTGTGTCCACGGCCTGCGCAGGATCTTCTTGCTGAATCTGGCCGGTCGTGATTGCCACAAGAAGGAGGCCACCGAGGAGTCTAGCTGCTGGAAGAAAGATTTTGGGATCCAGACTGGAGAGTGCCGTAAGATATACAACAAGACCGGTAGAAGCTTCATTTTAATTAAGTTAATTCTCCCTATAAGAGATAATGGGAGGTTCGACCAAGCCTTCAATTTTGATTTACGCCACTGCAGCGCTGGAGACAAGTTAAGCTTAAGAAAATCCTGAAGAGATTAGAAGAGATGTTGATCCCTAGGTATCCAATAGAGTCAGCACATTGCAAAGGTGAAGCACGGTCCCTTAGTTTCCCCGTGTCAGGGTCTATGGGAACGATGAGCGATTTGTTCCAGTTGGTTCGGAGGCCAGAAAGGGATGCAAAACTGTCCAGGAGCCGAAGTGCCCCGGCTAGCGAGGGACCAGGATCCCTGAGAAAGAGGATTAAATCATCTGCGTACAACGCCAGTTTCTCGACCACCGAACCAACCTGTATGCCAGACACCTCGCTCGACCCCCGCAAGGCCTCAGCCAGGGGCTCCATAACCAGGGCAAACAACGCAGGGGACAAAGGACACCCCTGCCTCGTCCCCCTCCTAATCGGGAAGGAGGGCGAGAGCCTGCCATTTAACTTGATACGGGCCATAGGGGCTCTGTATAGTAAACCAATGCATCATGTAGGACCATCTAACTGTATCGAAAGCCTTTTCGATGTCGAGGCAGACCAATACCCGGGAGGCACCCCCCCAGATGGGAGCTGGAGATGGGTAAAGACACGTCTAAGATTTATGTCTGTGGACTTAACGGCATGAAGCCGGTCTGATCTATGTTGACTAGGGACGGTAACACTTTCATGATTCTGTTGGCTAGTACTTTAGTGATTATTTTGAGGTCGTAGTTCAGCAACGAAATGGGTCTATAGGATGAGCAGCAATTGGGATCCTTCCCCGGTTTGGGCAACAACACTATATGAGCCTGATACATACTGTCCGGTAGCCTATCAGAGTCGAGGCAATCTGCAAACAATTGAGTTAGTTTAGGGACCAATAGGGTAGCATGTGATTTATACCAGTCCCCAGGAAGACCATCAGGACCCAGAGATTTGTTGTTAGGCAAGGAGTAGATTACATCTTCTATTTCTTGACGTGATAGGGGTTTGTCTAGCTCTGCCCTGTCCTCTTCAGAGAGGAGAGGCAAGGTGATTCCTCCCAGTTCCTCCAACCCGGCACCGGCCAAGCCAGAGAAAGGGTCATCGTACAGTCTGCTGTAGGAGAGGTGGAATTCATTCAGAATACCTTCGGGATCAGTAACTGGGTCACCAGTGGAAGACTGGATTCTAGGGATTACGGTCTGAAGTGTGGGCTCTGCCACCAAGTTGGCTAGTAGCTTGCCATTCTTGTCTCAGAGTGTACCAGCGATATGTAGTGAAGCTTCAACTCTCTCCTTGCCTGAGCCAGGGTAGAGTAATTCCCGGGCGTGGGGTGCCCCGAAAGTAATTCCTCTTTAAGAGTAGCCATCTTGAAAGCCACGGCAATACTCTGGTAACCAGCAATTCAGACCAGTAGCCGTTTTGGAATGGGTAATTATGTTGTGTTGTGTTGTGTTGATTTGACCTAATCATTTGTGTTCTGTAAAATATTGGATCTATTGAATATTATACAATTGATAATCTTTCTCTCTAATCAATAACCGCCTTTTAGATTTTTCTCTAAAGATTCAATTTTTAATATATTTTTCATTTTGCATAGTTTCCATTCTTATTGGCAAAACAAACGTCTGATTTATTTCACATTGTTAACCACTTACTTACCTGCAGCATAGTAATGGTTGGATGTGTGAAATACAGACAGACATTCTGTTTAATTGTCATATTTACAAGGTCATTGATTCTACAGAGAAATGTATTATTGCTGTGTCATGATAAAGGTACTACACTCCCATTTTGCGGGTGTTTCAACTGATATTCAAGATTTTATGTAACGCAATGAGTATTTTAAATTTCATGTAAATGTTTGTTTTTGTCAACCAATATATATATCTATTATGTATGATTACAAGTCTCCGTGAATACATTTCATATGTATAGACTATCGTCATATTGATTGATTTTGTATTTTAAAAGTACCATTGTTAAAAATGACTTAATAATAAATACTGTGCAGAAATGTTTTCCTTAATAAGCAAAACAGTACGAACAAACCACTCCAGCTGCACAACGACAAAAATATATTTCTTTTGGCTACTCACTGCTTCAAAGGCAACAAAATCAAATCATATACAGAAATACAAACGGAAATTGGTATGTCCTCACTAGACCACTGGGATTACCAACAAATGCATTGTTACCTTATGAATCCCCGAAGACAAACATTTTTCCAGACCCCTAACACCCTTTGAACTTGTGTGTTATAAGGCAAGCACATCTGAGAGAAATTTCCACAGCCTACACCTGCTTAAAGGCCCTGGATTTTCAGGAACACAATAAATATAAATTATTTTGGGAAACAGCTTTAAACATGTCCTTTACTAAGAACCAATGGCTACAGGCTTGTGTGTTTTCTCACAAGTGCGCAATTAGCACACGGTTACAGGAACTGGTATAACACACCAATCAAAATACATATTCTATATACATTTACATCCCTGCATTGGGGTGCACACAACAACTGCAGCAGACCTGATAAATTGTTAGATTAAACCAGTTGTGCCGGTGAAATTACCCACAACAATCAAAATACATAGGTGGTTATTCCCTACATTTCTGATTTTTGTTGGCACTGCAACCAGGAGAAAGGCACCTTACAGCACACATGGTGGAACTGCACTCTACTTCAGCCATTCTGGAGACAGGTATGTGACACAATAAAACGAATTACAGAGACAACAATCCAATTAAACACAGCCTCCTACACATTACAAACTGTTCGCTGAAAAAGTGCAAGAGGTCATTGACCAGATTCGTACTCACAGCCGCAAAGGCAATGATCCCCAGATACTTGAGAAATGCCACGATTCCCATGACCAAAGAATGGTAAGCAGAGGTTCATCTTCTTCACAAAATAGAAGGAATAAGGGAAATGGCCCACGAAAGGACTGGAAATTTCAACAAAACTTGGCAACCCATGGTCATCTTCAAACACTCTAAAATGTATGAAAGTTTTGTAAAAAAAAAACAACTTTAACCACTTCAGCCCCGAGCCTGTTTTTCATATTCGGTGCTTACGAGACTAAAACATTTTTTTTTGCTAGAAAATTATTTTAAACCCCCAAACATTATATTTTTTTTTTCTAACACCCTAGAGAATAAAATGGCGGTCATTGCAATACTTTTTCTCACACCGTATTTGCGCAGCGGTCTTACAAGCGCACTTTTTTTGGAAAAAATTCACTTTCTTGAATTAAAAAATTAGACAACAATAAATTTGGCCCAATTTTTTTATATATTGTGAAAGATGATGTTACACCGAGTAAAATGATACCCAACATGTCACTCTTAAAAATTGCGCCCGCTCGTGGCATGGCGTTAAACTTTTACCCTTAAAAATCTCGATAGGCGATGTTTAAAAAATTCTACAGGTTGCATTTTTTGAGATGCAGAGGAGGTCTAGGGCTAGAATTATTGCTCTCGCTCTAACGATCGCGGCGATACCTCACTTGTGTGGTTTGAACACCGTTTTCATATGCGGGCGCTACTCGCGTATGCGTTTGCTTCTGCGCGCGAGCTCGTCGGGACGGGGCACTTTAAAAAAATTTTTTTTGGGTTTTCGTTTTTATTTTTATTTATTTTATAATTTTAAACACTGAAAAAAAAAAATGATCACTTTTATTCCTATTACAAGGAATGTAAACATCCCCTGTAATAGAAAAAAGCATGACAGGTCCTCTTATATATGAGATCTGGGGTCAAAAAGACCTCAGATCTCATATTCAGGCTTAAATGCAAAAAAAAAAAAATAAAAAAAAAAATAAAGTCAAAATGTAAACAAATTAAATGTCTCTTTAAGACGCTGGGCGGAAATGACGTTTTGACGTCACTTCCGCCCAGCAGAGGGAGGGGGACGGCTGAGGGACATTTTTTCCCTCAGTCACATCCCCGGACAGACGACGAGCGGACCCGATCGCCTCCGCCGCTACCGACGGCTACGGTAAGCGGCGGAGGGCGCGGGAGAGCGGCGGGAGGGGGGGGCACCCTCTCCCGCCGCCGGTAACGCCGATCTCGCGGCGAATCCGCCGCGATGACCGCCGTTATTGTTAACAGGACCGCCCCACGAAGAGATGGATATCTCGGTTGTGGCAGCAGCTGCTGCCGTTACCGAGATATCCATCTTCAAATAAATGACGTCTTTGGACGTGGGGCGGAAATGAAGTGGTTAAATAACTTTGTAACTTTGGACTTCCTTTATCTCTCTATATTATTCTAACTCTTTCCCTTACCTTCTTTTTCCCATACCTGATTGCTACTCTTACTTTGGTCTGTTTGCCTACTATTTATATCAGTTTTTGTACATGAAGTGCGGAAATAGAGCATGAGCTCAACACATACGTTAGTGTACTGATCGACCGATCATATCACACTGTTATTATTGAATTGAGCTCTTCTGTTATAATATAATATAGTATAGTTACTGTTGATCTCACTATGAACATGTTATATGTACAAATGTTAACATGATTGTACAACTGCACTATTTTCCAATAAAAATCTTTTATTGCAAAAAAATAAATAAAACCACTATACATTTCCTATAAAGGAAACCATGGACTGAAAGCATGCAGATCAGGGGTCCTTAACCACTTAAGACCCGGACCTTTAGGCAGCTAAAGGACCTGGCCAGTTTTTGTGATTCGGCACTGCGTCGTTTTAACTGACAATTGCACGGTTGTGCGACGTGGCTCCCAAACAAAATTAGCGTCCTTTTTTTCCCCACAAGTAGAGCTTTTTTTTTGGTGGTATTTGATCACCTCTGCAGTGTTTATTTTTGCTTTTTGCTATAATATTACCCAAAAATATATATAAAAAAAATGTCCTCAGTTTAGGCCAATACGTATTCTTCTACCTATTTTTGGTAAAAAAAAAAAATCACAATAAGCGTTTATCGATTGGTTTGCGCAAAATGTATAGCGTTTACAAAATAGGGGATAGTTTTATTGCATTTTCATTTTATTTTTTTACTACTAATGGCGGCGATCAGCGATTTTTTTCCGTGACTGCGACATTATGGCGGACACTTCAGACAATTTTGACACATTTTTGGGACCATTGTCATTTTCACAGCAAAAAATGCATTAAAAATGCATTGTTTACTGTGAAAAATGACAATTGCAGTTTGGGAGTTAACCACAAGGGGGCACTGAAGGGGTTAAGTGTGACCTCATCTGTGTTTTTAACTGTAGGGGGGTGTGGCTGTAGGTGTGACGTCATTGATTGTGGTTCCCTATATTAGGGAACACAGAATTGATGACGGCGCCACAGTGAAGAATGGGGAATCTGTGTTTACACACAGCTCTCCCCGTTCTTCAGCTCCGTGGACCAATCGCAGGACTCCAGCGGCGATCAGGTGCGGGGGTCCCGTGGCTACGGAGCTTTGGAGCGGGTCACGTGAACGCTCGGGCGGCGCGCGCACGGCCCCACCGCTGGGCTTAAAAGGCCACATACAGATACGTGGATGTGCCCAGCCGTGCCATTCTGCCAACGTATATTGGCGTGAAGGGGTCCTTAAGTGGTTAAAGCAGTAATAAACCCAAAAACAAAAAATGTAATATGTTGTAGCTTACCATTTCTTAGATGTGGTGGCTGCATTCATTTCCTTTTTTTTAGGCCTTGTTTCCCTTTGTTATAACAGGTGACCCAGCCAGTTACACACTTCCTGTCTTAGGGTATCTGCATGAGATTGCAGGCAGCACCTCCACCTGCAATAAACAAACAAATTACAATATTAAATATGAAACTAGATTTTTGGGGAAAAAGAATGGAAACAGCACTTTTATTGAAAAGCTCAGTCATCAGGACTTGAGCAAAAATCCTCATCATTTTATTAACCAAAATTCCCACCAATCGGAATTGATGAAAACAAGCCCAGCCTAACCCTAAACCGTAGCCATCTCAAAACATATCCAAGCCCAATGTCTGAAAGTTGTATACCATCTTGTCAATATAGACCAGCGATGCCTCCCTCCAAATCAGAATGATGAAATGAAAACACATTAATGAGAAGCATACATTTCTCAAGAGATTTGTTAAGATTAAAGTTTTCCAATTTTGAAGTTCTAATATAAGAAGAATTTCAGAAAAAAATAATGATTGAAATGGTGAAAACATAATAAAACAATGAAGATTAAAAGGTAAATCTAATGTTTGAACGTGTCATTACCTCCAAGATATACAATTAAAACTTAAAGCGGAAGTAAACCCATCTATTTAACAGTTTCAAAAAGCAGTTAAATTTCCAGCATGCCGGGATTGCCAACTTTCACATTGGTTGTGCTCTTAACCAAACTGTCAAACCATCCAATGGCTGGTGTTATAACTGATCACATGTGCAGCATCATGGCAGTTGAAGATTAAACATAGGCCAAGATGGCAGCTTCCTTAGCTGAAAATGATAGAAGGGTTTACTTCCACTTTTGGAAGGTGAAATTTGGTAAAGATAAAAAAAAAAAAAAAAAGATTATCCCACTGCAAACCTTTAAAAGCTTTCCAAAGAACTACACAAATTTTAAGACCAACAGAACCGAGACGCTGACTGGTAGCTTTTAGTATGCAAAGTATTAGGAGGAAGGTTAGGCCAAATATAAAAGGTTACATTTATGTGACTCCAATTTTGATAACGTCTTTGTCTAGGCATTGTCAAGGCCCAGTCTAAAGCCTCTGTTGGTACACCAAATGTAAAGTAGTGAGAAGTGAATTTAAGATGATTAAGACCTGAACATTTTAGACATTTAAATAGAAAATTGCTTGTAGATTAAGCCAAAATGATAGTTTTTTATTTTTAAATCAATAACCGAATATCTGCTTTAGAAAGAGCAACTTAGTGAAACATAAGACCTAGTTCACCTCTTTTAATCTTCAGAACAAATACAGAAATACTCGATGCAGCTAAAAAGGCTAGTATGAAAGCAGTATTGAAAAGCAAAGCATCATATGGTGAATTGCAAATCTTAGCGCTAACTGAGCATAGCACTATTTTAAGATATCAAATAAAGTAGGCCTTCTATTGTCAATAAATTCACTTTTTTATAACCCTTGAGAGCCAGCTTAACGGGAAAAAAAACTGTAAAGCCTCGTACACACGCACGGTTATCTCGGCAAGACAGCTGCTGGGAGAGATTTTTTGCCAAGAAAACCGGTCGTGTGTATGGTTTCTCGTCTGGAAAACTGCCGGGAATCTCAACAAGAAATATAGAGAACCTGCTCTCTATTTTTCTCATCAGGATTCTCGGAAGCATTTCCTGCCAAAAAAACGTGCGTGTGTACGAGGCTTGTATGCTTACCTTGTACCCGTGCATGCTCGAAAAGACTTTAACGCATGCGTGGTAGCATACAAAGGTAGTGTAGGGTGTAGCAAGATGGCAGTGACAGGATCGAATGTGACGAGCGCATGCTCATCGTAGTCGATGACGTCACCGCATTCTTGCCATTCAAAAGAACAGATGTTCTTTTGAATGGCCTTGTGTACACAGGGCTAGGCAAGGCTAGCTTGCTGGGAATCCCATCGGGAAAACCAACTTATTTTTTCCGGACGAGATTCCCGCCCAAGTGTGTACGGGGCTTTACTTTCTGGAAGACTTCTGAGCTTAAAATAGAACTAAACTCTCTCAATCAACATTAACTATTTTTAACCACTTGACGACCGCTACACAACGATATACGTTGACAGAATGGTCTTTTGATCCAGGGACTTTAATTATTGGGTTTTGATTTCTGTTATATCTGTTATGATGCGCCTCTCATCCTAAACTAGTTGAGGTGTGACTTTTACATATGTTGTAAACTGCTTAATGCAAAACCGAAATCTTTATTATTTGCACTGTAAAACTTTAATGAACACTATTGAAAAATAAAATAATAGCATTGTATACAAAATACAATATTTAAATTTAACTTCCACAGATCGTCCAACAAGCAAAACCATTTTAATTCCTATTTGGAATTGCCTGAAACTGTCTATCTTAAAATGATATAAAGAATCTGCAATATTATTTCATTTTTCAGGAATGTATTTAGCTTTTCGTTAAATGCCAAACTGCAGGCATAGGGTGAAAAAATACTGCAGCAATTTAATGACAAAAATAGTTTTTAAGCACAAGTAATAAATTGCAAAAATTACACCTTAGTTTTCACATTACATGATAAATTCTTTATAAGCAAAAAAATTGCCCCCAAATCTCAAGAGCTACTACAACTGAAAACAATTCAAGCCAGTCTTCACCGTCATCTTGTCTCACCTTTTTAGGACCTTTCAGACCAGCGTCTTCATGGCCAGCCACAGACAGCAAGCTCCCTTTTCTGTCGGAATTTCCAACAACAAAAATTTGAGAGCTGGTTCTTAAATATTCCGACAACAAATTACGTTCTTGTAAATTCCGAACATGTAAAGAATATTCCAATGCACAAAATTCCACGCATGCTTGCTCTGAATCAAGTACAAGATGGAAGTGCTCGATCTGGTAAAACTAGAGTTCATAATGAGGTTGAAAAGCGCAAATCGTCTCTCACCAAACTTCTACTAAGGCCGCGTACACACGAGGGGATATGTCCGCTGAAAACGGTCCGATGGACCGTTTCAGCAGACATCTCCGCTCGTGTGTATGGGCTAGCGGACAGATTTGTCCACCCGACAGATTTCAAAGCAAGCTTTGAAATCTATCCGGTGGGAATCTGTCCGCCCGACATGTCTGCTGGTTAGTACACTTACCAGCAGACATGTCGGCTCCCACCGCCGCCGCGCCGCTGCCGAATGGATTCGGCGCATGCGCGGAAGTGTTTTACTTCCTGGTGCGGTGACGTAGCGGTGACGCGGCGGCGTCAACGTCACCGCCGCGTCATCGCCACGTCACCGCGCCGTCCGGCGGCGGGGAATTTGATCCGATGGTGTGTACACGCCATCGGATCAAACTCCCGATCGGACATATCCGATGGAAATGGTCCGCGGACCGTTTTAATCGGATATATCCGATCGTGTGTATGGGGCCTAACATCAATGTTATTGAACTTCCCTTTAATAGTGCTGTCGTACATGTTGTACTTGACAATCGGAATTTCTGACAAAATTTGTGCAACCGTGTGTATGCAAGACAAGTTTAAGCCAACATCCGTCGAAAAACACAGATTTGTTGTCGGAATGTCCGATTGTCTGTATACGCGGCATTGTAGCTTAGAAATGGAGCTTGCTGTGATGTCGCTGAGCCACTGAAGCCGGTACAAAGAAAGATCCAAGCTTCCTGAGAGAAAACGTCTTCAAAAGGATGAAGGGGCGGCCATAGACCCATGGAGGCGGACCCAAATGTAACACCCTTTGCCAATTTGGGCAAGTAGTAAAGCAGACACCTTTGAACAGTAGCATTGTCAGTTTGGAGAGAGGGTAGTATTAGACTAGGAGATGCAGACGGACTTGACTAACTAAATTAAGTTGAACTCCAGCCAACACTCCATAAGCAGTAACATCAAACAGTTTTTAACATTGATGCGTAAAAGCACTAGAAATTGCTGCTGCAGGGAATACCCAATTGTCTCCTGGGGGGATCAGGAAGACATTGTTTCACCCACTGGAGCAAAGTAAAACATGCTTCATAGTTTGTTTACCCTCCTCTAGATCAACTGTGAGTATTGGATTGTGTATATAGAGGTTTTTTCTATTGGTTGAACTATATGGATTTATGTATTTTTTTTCAACCTAACTATGTACAAACATTTACATGTATTAACTTATAACACTATCAAATCACTTGAAATTGTCTATGTGATGCTGTACTTAAAGGAAAGGTTCACATTTTCTAACATGTTACTGCCGTATTTAGGGTGTAACATGTAATACTGGTATGTTACTGTTGCAGCAATCCAGGGATCCTTTCCCCACACCCGACCAGGTTATTCGTTCACATAGTTTTGTAATTGGGGGAACTACAAGTACTGACACAGTCTTTGTGGCTGATGTCTTGTAGTTCTCAATGAACTGCCAGGATGCTGTTGAGCGCTCTAGGTAGTTCATTGATGTTTTCTCTCTTTGTGTAACTGTCTGCCAGTATGAGTTACGAGCAGACAAATATACTCACAGTCTGCAGGAGCCTGGGATTGTACCTGTTATCTGCCAATTGTGGGTGCAATGCTTTGCAGGCTCCCAGTTAAAAAAATTACGAAATGCAATTATTTTTTACTGACACCGATATATATGATATTGTTTCTATATGTATCAAGATTAATGACATATTGTGTACCGTGTATTACATTACAGATCAACAATGCTTGAAAGGTAGGAACACAGCTAACCATTTCAGGCTATGAAATAACCTGAGAGCTACTTCTGCAATCTGAACATGTAATATATATTTCCAGAGAAGTTAGAATGGCGTATATCAGCCGAAATACAGCACCACATTCCAGATTGAATAGAACAAAAATAAATAGAGTAATGGGACTTTTAGATGCTGAAACCTCCTAATTGTATCATATATGACACAGTAATGTATACAAATAAAATTGTATTAAATATATAAAAATGTCTTATATCACTTAAGACATGTGTAACAAAAATAAACAGTAAACTCTGTATACACTCATAAACAGCCCCTACAACAAGGTGAGGTGAGTGAATTCCTCAATAGTCACATATATGTTACATTGTTACATAATTACATAGTAGGTGAGGTTGAAAAAAGACACACGTCCATAAAGTCCAACCTATGTGTGTGATTATATGTCAGTAGTACATTGTATATCCCTGTATGTTGTGGTCGTTCAGGTGCTTATCTAATAGTTTCTTGAAACAATCGATGCCCCCTTTTACCCTTATTGTGGGGTCACCAGTATGGAATTAGTATATTGAAATCATATCTCAAGCGTCTATTCTCCAGAGAGAATAGGTTCAGTGCTCGCAACCTTTCCTCATATCTAATATCCGCCAGACCATTTATTAGCTTTGTTGCCCTTCTTTTTACTTACCCGATGGTCCATGCCAACGGACCTTATTTTGCACAGTAACAGTTTATGGTGGAACTGTTTCAATTGCTTTTTGTAAAATCCAGATACAACACTTCTACTGGCTTTCCTTTATCTAGATGGGAACTCACCTCCTCATAGAAGGTTAATAGATTGGTTTGGCAATAACGATTCTTTATGAATTCATGCTGATTACTGCTAATGATACCGTTCTCATTACTAAAATCTTGTATATAGTCCCTTATCATGCCCTCCAAGAGCTTGCATACTATTGATGTTAGGCTAACTGGTCTGTAATTTCCAGGGATGTATTTTGGGCCCGTTTTACATATTGGTGGTAAATTGTATTTTCTCCAATCAGCTGGTACCATTCCAGTCAGTAGATTGTCAGTGAAAATTAGGAACAGTGGTCTGGCAATTACTTGACTGAGTTCCCCAAGTACCCTCGGGTGCAAGCCATCTGGTACCGTTGATTTATTAATGTTAAGTTTCCCAAGTCTAATTTTAATTCTGTCCTCTGTTAACCATGGAGGTGCTTCCTATGATGTGTCATGAGGATAGACACTGCATTTTTAGTTTCTGAAGCACCCCAAATCCCTCATGAAGACTGAGGAGAAGAATACATTTAATACCTTTGCCATCTCTCCATCGTTTGTAACCAAATGTCCTTCCTCATTCTTTATGGGGCCAATATGGTCTGTCCTCCCTTTTTTACGGTTTACATACTTACATTTCTTGGGATTTATTTTGCTCTCCTCCTCTATGTGTCTTTCATGTTCTATCTTAGCTGCCCTATTTGCACCCTTACATTTCTTGTTTGTATTTACTATCATGACAGTCATAGCCAGAGCCATAATGAAAAGGGAAGAAATTGCAAATAGTGCTAATATCATAAAATAAATTGACTATATTCACACTCTACATGCTGCTCACATTTACCAGGTGCTTGTAGCGCACCACACTTTTGCCCATTCATATAAAATAGTTTATATCTGTGACACTTTAACAGCTCAGCAGTGTATATTTGAGTATTTCACCATTGTGTTGTGAGTGCTGCGATTGCCCCTCCCCTACGCATTACACCACTGGGTCACATGGCTTCCTCAGGGGAAATTCTATTGGATGTCATGGTGCTCTCAGTATTTATTCAGCACATCCACTGCCATGTTATTGAAGCCTAATGCCAATGGGCTCCACTGTTACCAGAGACACCATATTATTGTGGATATTAAAGGTTTTTAAAGGTTGATTTTTTGATTTGATTAAATAACATACCATACTTACCTCCAGTGCTCAGTTAATTTTGCAAAGAGTGGCCCTTATCTTCTGGGGTCCCTCGGTGGCTGTCTCAGGTCCTCCCTGCAAGAGCCAACCCCCTTCTGGGAAGCGCTCTTCCAAGGGGGTTAGCTTGCGGGGCTGCACTCCTGTGTGATACAGTGTGTATCACTCGGCCCGCCCCCGGTGCCCCGCGTCACTGATTTGATTTACAGCAGCGGGAGCAAATGGCTGGGCTGCTATCAATCATCCAATGAAGAGCCACCTCAAGCTGGGGGAAACCATTGCGGGATTGCGCCCACTGAGATTCGGGATTCAGGTAAGTAAAACGGGGGGGGGGGCTGGAGGGCTGGAGAGTGCAAGGTGCTTTTTCACCTTAATGCATAGGATGCATTAAAGTGACTGTAAAGATTCCATTTTTCACCTTAATGCATCCTATGCATTAAGGTGAAAAAACAACTGATAGTTTTACTTACCTGAGGCCCAAATCTCCGTGGGCACAATCCCGCGTTGGTTTCCCCCATCTCTGTGGACACTTCATTGGATGATTGATATGATTGATAGCAGCGCAGCCATTGGCTCAATCTGCTGTCAATCAAATCAATGACGTAGCACGCCGGGGCGGGGCCGAATAATACACTTGGCGGCTATGGCCACCGATGTATCACACGGGAGCGCGCCTGCAAGCTAACCCTCTTGGGAAAGCACTTCTCAGAAGGAGGTTAGCTCTTGCGGAGAGGAGCCAAGACAGCCACCAAGGGACCCCAGAAGACGAGGATCGGGACCACTCTGTGCAAAACAAACTGCACAGTGGAGGTAAGTATGACATGTTTGTTATTTAAAAAAAAAATCTAATCTTTACAACACCTTTAAGGTGAAAAAACACAAAGCTTTACAACCACTTTAAGTCCCTGGAATGGGATGTTTGAGAAATTCATCTGGGACTGAACTTTATATTTGATATTTATTCACTTAAAGGATTACTAAAGGAAAAAAAAATTGGGCTAAATAGCTTTCTTTACCTTATAGCAGTCTTGATTTCATGTCCTCATTGTCCGTTTTTGCTTTGAAGCAGTTGTAATCCTTTGCTGAAACCCTCACTTCCTGGTTGTCTGGCTCCATAGTAAAAATCTCATGGGAGCTTCTTCACTGTGGTCCAAGCCGTGCTCGTCCCCGTTCTCTGAACTACAGCACTGTGTGTGAACGTGCAGCAGAGAATTGAAGGAGCTGAGAGCATTGTGTGGCTAAGACCATAGTACCTCCTCCCTTTGAATAACTCCCCTGCACTGCCCCGTCTGGACCCCACCCCTTTTCTTTCAGAAAACCGCCCATAAGAACACACTCGGTCTGTCTCTTGCTGTCTGCAGGGTATCACTGTCTTGCTGGCTGTGTGACTAGTAATAGTAATTAGTAATTAGTGATAGTGTGAGGTATAGTCGGCGGGCTATTCAAATCAATGCGCAGAGCGCGTGTCCCGTTTTTTTTTTAACTGTGCATGCGCGATGCGCAAAGCATACTGGGAAATGTAGTTCCCAGCATGACGGCGACGTCGCTCTCACGAACAAGCGGCGAAAATCAGGAAGTGCAAAGCAGAAACGAAACCAGATAGATGCAGGTAAGAGATACCATGTAATTTAATTGCTTTTATTTTTTTTTTCTTTTTAAATCACTAAACTAATATGTCTTTATAGGCTACTGCAGGGCATTTTAGCAAATACATTTTTTTTCTTTAGTGATCCTTTAAATTATGTTATGACTGATTTTGACTTTTTTTTTTTTTTTACACTATTAAGTTATATTTACTACTGTAGTCTGGAAAAAAAGCGTGGCACAAATATTTTGTTTTGGCTACATTTTCCCAATAGCATACACAACAACATGACAAAGGTTTAACCATTCCCTACTCTATCCGAAATAAAAAAAATATATTTTGGCTTTAGATATATTGTAGGGCCCCAGACTGACTTCAACTAAACAGAGGGAAAGTCAGTCAGAAAAGAGCAAAAAGCAGGGAAGTCAGTGACCATTGACACAGTGAAACTAAATCACAGGGGTGCACAGAAGAAGTTACTGGCTATAGTAGACATGTGCCATACCCGCTCCTAGGCAGGACATAAAATGTTTACAAAGGCTGCCTGATATGCTATCATAATGAAATGACAGGGTATATACTGTGTGATGATACATTTCTCCCTAAGGCAGAGGCTTGAGGCAATTCCTACAAGTGTTTTTATTTCCTGCTCTCCCCACAGCCAGTTTAGAGTTAACATTATCCATGTCTAACGGTTTGCAGCGCTAATGTGATATGTCTCGGCACTACTGTCACTGGAGAACATCCATATGTAGCGGCTGAATAATAGATGAACCAGAACCTCATCAGAAATGAGCACAGTCACACAATGGAGGTTTGCTATGCCTAGGAGATGGCACTGTTGATTGTTTTGTAAAGAAGGACTGCAGTTATTCTGTATCTATATTATTCTGAATCACCTCATTTAAAAAGTTGACTTTGGGGAAGCGGAGCTCATTTTTTACGAGAACATTTACTTGTCTGATCTGGGAGCACAATGTGTAGACTACACTGCAATGCAGCACATGGCTATTAGGATCTATGGGATGGTGACAGGCTTTCTGTAAGAGCAAATATCTTGGGGAGAAATTTATATCAAATATAAAAAATAAAAAAACATAAAACAAGTCACTATATATTTAAAGCAGGAATAAACCCATTGATTTAACTGTTTCTTAAAACAGTTACATTCAAGGCATGCCTTGAACGATAATGGTCACAGTTGCTTGTGATCTCAGCCGAACTGTCAAGCCTTAAAATGGCTGGTGTCATAACCAATCATATATGCAGCACCATGGCAACAGCAGATCTGCCAGAGACTAAGTTGGCAGCTTCCTTAGCTGTAAAGGATAGGAGTGTTTAGTTCAGCTTTAAAGCTGAACTCCAAGCAACACCATTGTAATACAGTGGCGAAAATAATTAATTTGATACCCCTGTAGATTTTGTACGTTTGTAGGATCTATATTTTTTATCAGGTGTATTTTACATTTTTCACATAATACAAAATGTTAGAACTTGAGTTGCAGTTCAGTGAGTAAAAGAAGTGTAGCGCCTGGTTCCTTTAGGTACCGGTGCTGTTTAAATTTAGAGGAAGATCAGAGTGCAGTTAAACTCTGATCCGAATTGTTATGTGCAAAACAGGGTCTCTGTCTCAGCTTGGCTGTGCTGTGGGCTTATTCTGTTGTGCTGGGGTGTTCTTCCCACCCCTGTGCAGTAGGTGGCGGCAGTAGAGTCAAGGTTTTGGTGCTCTTCCCCAGCAGCCAATGAGGAGGGATTGGCCTCGCTGTGCATGCTGGGGGAGGGCATTAATGGGGCAGACGGGCAGATGGCATTGATTCGGGGTTCTACTTCGTCCAGTGTGGCACCCACATTTAGAGTGGCCACATCACCGTGCCCCGGGGTTATGGCCTACCTGGCCGGGGCGTGCGTGGCACGCAGTGTTCCTGGTTCCGAAGCCATAATGGCCTGGAACATTTGAGCAGCGACGGAGACCCAGTAAGCCACTGGGTTCCCACCTTTGAGGATCCCAAGCGGTATTGCTGTTCGGTGGGGAGTCAGTCTGAGGAGCGCCATTGAGAGGCTGGCGATCCAAAAGGGCCTTGACAAACCACCGGGGATCAAGGTAGCCGGACACTGAAGGACAAGTTGGGCGACAAGTTGAAGGAAACCCAGGCGTAATTCACCAAGGAGGATCTCCTCTGTAACTACAATCAGAGAGGGCCTGTGGCAGAGGTGTCTCACTGACGTTCACTAAGGAGGGTCTGTGGCAGAGACTTTTCCTCAAGTTCAAGTTCACTAAGGAGGGTCTGTGGCAGGGACTTTATCCTACAAATGTTCGAGTGATACTCCAGCTGCCAGGTCAGTGAGAGAGGCCTGTCCGGGTACGCTATCCCACTCTGGCAGGAGTGGCGCAGAAAAGTTTTATGCTTGGGAGCAACCCTGTTTCCCTATCATTACGCCTGAATTTGCTATTCTCCTTTCTGCCTTCAACTTTACTTTCCTCACCACAAGTTTGTTTTTACCTGGCTGGGTAATAAAGAGCACAGCAAAGAGCACCTGTTGCGGACATTCCTTTACTTCTACTAAATGCATCATGCACCCCTAGGAATTTGGAAGAGCCACAGGTAAATGTGCCAACCAAAACTCCGGGGGACACGAAGGAAGGGACACGAATGTCCCGAACACGCGCATCCGCCCGCGCATAGGAAGTGACAACACTCGCGCTGCTACACTGGGAAACAGGTTCCCTGTCTTTTGGTTCCAGGGGATCTTGTTATACATCGCCTGTGCCGTCAGCAGTAACCAGCAATCGACACCCAGCGAGATGGACACTCACTACCTGCGGAAGAAAATCGTTATTGTTCACATGCCTGATCATTCACCTGCTTTGTGAGTAGGTCTTTTTTATTGTTTGAACACATCAATTAAATTTCACTACTGCTACGCTTAGAAGGCGCCGCTTTTGTGTTTTTCTTGTCGTTTACAGATTGCTTCATCTGTCAGCTGGCTGCCATCAAGTGTTAGTGTGGTCTTAGGCTATTATGCTTATAGACGTTTTCTTATATATGGACTCCAATATATTAATGTATACCATTTTCTCACTACTGAATTGCCTGTCTTAGAATCATATCTGTGTATAGGCTGGACTCTGGGAGTGCGCTCAATTCTCTGTCTTTTTCAGGAAGATTTATTGATATACAAGGCTTGATATTTTGTGTTTTTTGGTGAGTTTGAACCCCTGAGGGGGCGTGTGCCTCACGCTTTGGTGGAAATTGGAGATCGGTGGAGGGTACATCACCATTTGTTCCCAAGCATTCCTCACGCTATTTCAACTTTGCCTATACTTACTGATCTATGGACTCTATTTAACACCTTAATCTACATTGGACTCTTTATGCGCTGTTTTATCATTTTTTAATCAGCTTTTTAGCGGTTAATTTGTTTGATACTTTGTTTTATATTGTATATGATAGACCAACACAAAGTGTCACATAAGTGTGAAGTAAAAAGAAAATGATAAATGGTTTTCCAAATATTTTACAAATTAATATCTGAAAAGTGTGTTGTTCATTTGTATTGCTGCTTTACTCTGATACTCCTAACTAAAATCTAGCTGAACCAATTGCCTTTAGAAGTCACCTAATTAGTAATTAGAGTCCGCCTGTGTGTAATTTAATCTCAGTATAAATACAGCTGTCATGTGAAGCCCTCATAGGTTTGTTAGACAACCTCAGTGAACAAACAATTCAAAATTACATGATAAAAAAGGGAAAAAAATCAACACTGAAAGTTTAGATGGTATGTATTTTACCAACTCATCTTAGTAGGTTGGGGTTCCCAAAGCTAAATAGAATATGCAAAGAAAACAAGCCAAGCAGGCTTGTAAAGAGGCTTCAATATGGAGCTCACAGAGGCATAGATACAAAGTTTATTAATATAAACAAGAGACACAATTCCAATAATGTATGGCTATTAGCCACAATAACAGTAAAACATTCACCAAAATAAAGAAATCATGACAATGTTGTCACAATAAAAGTGAAAAACATAGCAGCCCGGGCTCACTTACACACACACACAGACACTCAGCACACATGTGGGGGAAGGGGTGATTATTAGACTAAGGCCTCGTACACGCGGGCACGAATCTCGTTAGGGAAAAAAACGTTGTTTTTCCCCCCCGACGAGATTCTTGGCAAGAATCTCTTGCCGCCCGAGTGTACACACAGACCTTTTAAAAGAACCGCAGTAGTTTTCTTGCTGGTTCTTGCCGAGAAAACAGGTAGTGTCTACGAGGCTTCAGTGTTGAAAGTTTAAAATCAGCCTCCAGTGACAACAGGTATGGATTTACCACAAAAGCAGGAATCTCCTGAGTATAGAGGAAGCAGTGGTGTCACAGTAGGAAAAAACGGAAATGTCAATCCTGAAAATCAGTGAGATAATACAGTCAGCTGTGAAGAGGATAATCAAGCATATAGTTCAAAGTTACTGACATACAGGGAGTGCAGAATTATTAGGCAAATTAGTATTTTGACCACATCATCCTCTTTATGCATGTTGTCTTACTCCAAGCTGTATAGGCTCAAAAGCCTACTACCAATTAAGCATATTAGGTGATGTGCATCTCTGTAATGAGAAGGGGTGTGGTCTAATGACATCAACACCCTATATCAGGTGTGCATAATTATTGGTCAACTTCCTTTCCTTTGGCAAAGTGGGTCAAAAGAAGGACTTGACAGGCTCAGAAAAGTCAAAATAGCGAGATATCTTGCAGAGGGATGCAGCACTCTTAAAATTGCAAACCTTCTGAAGCGTGATCATCGAACAATCAAGCGTTTCATTCAAAATAGTCAACAGGGTCGCAAGAAGCGTGTGGAAAAACCAAGGCGCAAAATAACTGCCCATGAACTGAGAAAAGTCAAGCGTGCAGCTGCCAAGATGCCACGTGCCACCAGTTTGGCCATATTTCAGAGCTGCAACATCACTGGAGTGCCCAAAAGCACAAGGTGTGCAATACTCAGAGACATGGCCAAGGTAAGAAAGGCTGAAAGACGACCACCACTGAACAAGACACACAAGCTGAAACGTCAAGACTGAGCCAAGAAATATCTCAAGACTGATTTTTCTAAGGTTTTATGGACTGATGAAATGAGAGTGAGTCTTGATGTGCCAGATGGATGGGCCCGTGGCTGGATTGGTAAAGCGCAGAGAGCTCCAGTCCGATTTAGACGCCAGCAAGGTGGAGGTGGAGTACTGGTTTGGGCTGGTATCATCAAAGATGAGCTTGTGGGGCCTTTTCGGGTTGAGGATGGAGTCAAGCTCAACTCTCAGTCCTACTGCCAGTTTCTGGAAGACACCTTCTTCAAGCAGTGGTACAGGAAGAAGTCTGCATCCTTCATGAAAAACATGATTTTCATGCAGGACAATGCTCCATCACACGCGTCCAAGTACTCCACAGCGTGGCTGGCAAGAAAGGGTATAAAAGAAGAAAAACTAATGACATGGCCGTCTTGTTCACCTGATCTGAACCCCATTGAGAACCTGTGGTCCATCATCAAATGTGAGATTTACAAGGAGGGAAAACAGTACACCTCTCTGAACATTGTCTGGGAGGCTGCGGTTGCTGCTGCACGCAATGTTGATGGTGAACAGATCAAAACACTGACAGAATCCATGGATGGCAGGCTTTTGAGTGTCCTTGCAAAGAAAGGTGGCTATATTGGTCACTGATTTGTTTTTGTTTTGTTTTTGAATGTCAGAAATGTATATTTGTGAATGTTGAGATGTTATATTGGTTTCACTGGTAAAAATAAATAATTGAAATGGGTATATATTTGTTTTTTGTTAAGTTGCCTAATAATTATGCACAGTAATAGTCACCTGCACACACAGATATCCCCCTAAAATAGCTAAAACTAAAAACAAACTAAAAACTACTTCCAAAAATATTCAGCTTTGATATTAATGAGTTTTTTGGGTTCATTGAGAACATGGTGGTTGTTCAATAATAAAATTAATCTTCAAAAATACAACTTGCCTAATAGTTCTGCACTCCCTGTATATACAAATTTATGAATGAGCTTCAATATATGATAGGTATCTAGACTTGGCTATAAGGGAGCATGTGATATAGGTCTTTGGTTCCTTGTGCAGGAAGCTGCCACAGCCAGATGGCATAGGATTTAGCATGTACAATGCTTGGAGAAAAGTTTAAATGACTGCAGCGTCCCTGACACAATCTCACCCGCCGCGCTGCTTGCTTCCTTAGTCCAGTATCGATTGACTCCTCAGTTGTCTAAAATAGCCAGTCCCTGGGATGGTTCAGGTAGTGGAAGCAATCATCCTTTGCCTGGCTGTAGACGTGCACAGATTTTCAGTAGTGGCCCCACTTTGTGCAGTCATGAGTGGAGCGAGTATTTGCCACATGTGTGTGGCTCCAAGACCGGGCTGCTAAATACTGTGGCGTTTATGCATTTCGCTCAGCTGTGTGAGCTTGCTAAAAACATTTCTATTAATAAACTTTGTATCTATGCCGCTGTGAGGTCCATATTGAAGCCCCTTTACAAGCCTGCTTGGCTTGTTTTCTTTTCTTTGCTTAGTGAACAAACAGCATCTTAAAGGCCAAGGAACACGCTAGATAGGTTGGGGGAAAAGTTGTGGAGAAGCTTAAAGCAGGGTTAAGCAGGCCATACACAGTCAAATTTCTAACAAGTATTCTTTTCTGCCCCTGTTTTTCCCCCAAAGCAGCTGGTCCTTGAGCCCACGCTGCCCCAAATTTGGGGCCCCCCCATGATGGCACTGAGAGTGATAGATACACAGAGGAAGCAGTCTGCCTCCCACCTACTTGATGTCTGTTTACCTGCACTGTCATCATTGTAGGGGCCCCAGAGCATTACTTTTCCCAGGGGCCCATGATGCTATTTAGACGGCCCTGGATGACACCATTGATTTTCCAAATTTGGCCGACCAAACCTTCATTTTGCTGGGAATATTCTTTTCTCTCCTGGAATAATTATTTTCTTGCAAATGCGCATTTTTTTTTCCTATTACAATTTTCTCACAATTCTCCCATCATTGATCAGAAAATCATTAGTTTTTCAAAAAATTTCCAACATGTTGGATTCCTCAAATTTGATTGCCGCACGAAAATTGGCTGTTGCTGCAGCCCACTAACGGTGCGAAATTTGTCCGAAAATGTTTTGATTTTATCTTTGAAAGAAAATTCTATCGAAATTCGAATCGTGTATGGCCGCCTTTAGGTCTTAAAAAAAATCGCCCACCGACATAGATAGATTGTTCATTTCTTTGACTCAGATTTCTGTCTGTAATGTAACAGTTATGTCCATTGTTCATTCTGTTCGAACTTTCAAATAAACTTTGATTGTGAAAAAAAAAAATCACCCAAACTTTGAACATCTCACGAAGCACTGTTCAATCCATCATCTGAAAATGGAAAGAGCTTGGCACATCTGCAAACCTACCAAGACATGTGTGCCGCCCCAATGGGGCATAGAATTTATATATACATATGGTTTCTCTCAACCATTTTTCTATGGACTTTAAATTTAGTTGAAATGCTGCCATCTAGTGACCTTATGTGGTAATGCATTTGTTTTCCATGCGTCTTCTTTGATATATTACACGTTTCCTTTGTATGTAATGCTCCACCCTTTTTCCTGAGTTTTGTTCTTTCTGTGTCTTGGAGGCAGCTACAGGCCACATGTAGCAGGGCACATCTATTCTGCATAGTAAGCTACAGACAATATCATGTTCTGATCGTATAATATAACAATCTATTCATCTGTTGTATCCTCTCATCTGCTGTAATAATGTTTTGGATTAAACACCTCTGTGGATGGAAATGGTATTGGTGAGTTCAAGCTATTTGATGAGAATTGTCCTCAGTGATTATATCTGCTTATACAGGCCGGGCATAGAGGTCTCACAAGGGTTAAATCATTTTACAACAATCAGAGTCAGAATAACATGGCTGTCCCCCTAAACTGACAGGCAAGGAGAGCATTCATCAGAGAAGCAGCCAAGAGGCCGATGGTAATTCTGGAGGAGTTACAGAGATCCACAGCTCAGGTGGAAGAATCTGTCCACAGGACAATTATTAGTCGTGCACTCCACAAACCTGGCCTTCATGGAAGAGTGGCAAAAAGAAAGCCATTGTTGAAAGAAAGCCAATAGAAGTCCCGTTTGCAGTTTCCAAGAAGCCATGTGGGAGACACAGCAAATATGTGCAGGGTGCTCTGGTCAGGTGTGACCAAAATTGAGGATCTTTTTGGCGCAAGAGCAAAACCCTATGGGTTGTGGAACACCAACACTGCACACATCTCCCTCAACACACCATCCTCATCGTGAGACATGGTGGTGGCAGCATCATGTTGTGGGGATGCTTTTCTTCGACAGGAAAGCTGGTCAGAGTTGATGGGAAGATGGATGGAGCCAAATACAGGGCAATCTTAAAAGAAAACCTGTTAGAGTCTGCAAAAGAGTTGAGACTGGAGGTTCACCTTCCAGCAGGACAACAACCCTAAACATAAAGCCAGAGCTACAGTGGAATGGTTTAGATCAGTGGTCATCAACCCTGTCCTCAGGGCCCACTAACAAGGTTTATGTATTACCTTGGGGAGATGCGGACTAGAATACTGTAATCACTAAGCAGCAAATTATATCACCTGTGATATAGTTTAGTTATCTTGCAAACCTGGCCTGTTAGTGGGCCCTGAGGACAGGGTTGATGACAACTGGTTTGGATCAAAGCATATTCATATGTTAGAATGACCCAGTACAGACCTAAATCCAATTGAGAATCTGTGGAAAGACTTGAAAATTGCTGTTCAAAGGCTCTCTATCCAATCCGACAGAGCTTGAGCTATTTTGCAAAAAAGAATGGGCAGACATTTCACTCTCTAGATGTGCAAAGCTGGTAGAGACATTGCTAAAAATACTTGCAGCTGTAAAAGCATCTAAAGGTGGTTCTACAAAGTATTGACTCAGGGGAGCTGAATACAAATGCACGCCACACTTTTCATGTATTTATTTGTAAAAAAAAGAAAAAAAAACATTTACAATTATGTGAATTAAGATTGTAGACCTAAAAAAGGCTGTAATGGGCTACAAGACCATCTGCAAGAAGATTGATGTGAAGGAGACAACCGTTGGAGCAATTATTCACAAATGTAAGAAATACAATATAACCATCAAATCACCCTCGATCTGGAGCTCCATGCAAGATTTTGCCTCTTGAGGTAAGGATGATCATAAGAAAAGTGAGGGATCAGCCCAGAACTACATGGGAGGGGCTTGTGAATGATCTCAAGGCAGTTGGGCCCACAGTCACCAAACAAACCATTGGTAACACAATAAGCTGCCATGGATTGAAATCCTGCAGCACCCGCAAGGTCCCCCTCCTTTAACCACCTCAATACCGGGCCTATTCTGGCACTTCTCTCCATATAAAAATCATGATTTTTTTGCTAGAAAATTACTACCAAAACACCCAAACGTTTATTTATATTTTAGCAAACACCTTAGGGAATAAAGTGGCAGTCATTGCAACTTTTTACCTTGCACGATATTTGCGCAATCATTTTTCAAACGCCTTTTTTGGGAAATTATTCATTTCATGAATTAAAAAATTAAAAAACAGTAAAGTTAGCTCAATTTTTCTGTATAATGTGAAAGGTGATGTTATATTGAGTAAATAGATACCCAACTTGTCACATTTTAAAATTGCGCACACTCGTGGAATGGCGCCAAACTTCGGTACTTAAAAATCTCCAAAGGCAACACTTTAATTTTTTTTACAGGTTACCAGTTTAGAGTTAGAGGAGGTCCAGTGCTAGAATTGTTACGCACGTGGCGATATCTCACATGTGTGGTTTGAACAGCGTTTACATATGTGAGCGGGACTTTTGAGCGCAAGCTACTGGGGACAGGGGCATTTTATATATTTTTTTTTTTAGTATTATTTATTTTACTTAATTTTATTTTATTTTTACCCTATTTTTTTAAATTTTTTCACTTTTATTCCTATTACAAGGAATGTAAACATCCCTTATAATAGAAATCTATTGTGACAGATCCTCTTTATGGAGAGATGTGGGTTCAATAAGACCCCACATCTCTCCTCCAGGCTGGAAATCATGAGATCGGAAAAAATCCACCGATCTCATGCTGACAGCCGCGATCACAGCTTTGTTTACTTCCGGGTACCTGGGCTTGACGTCATAACTGTTGACCATCTGGTCACCAGAAATCTCTATGCTCGTCATCCAGCACGGGCCGATTCATTCTCCAGTGCCCCCAATGGTATGGGAGAGCCTGGAGAAGCACCGGATGGCAGCAGGAGGGGGGGGGGGGGGGGAGTCCCCTCCCGTCGCCCATAAGAATGATCAAGCGGCGGAACTGCCACTATGATCATTCTTATGGTGTGCAGAATCGCTGAAATCGCTGAAAAGAAGGATATCTGAATAATGCCTGTAGCTGCAGGCATCATTCAGATATCCCCCCTAAAGTCCAGGATGTCATATGATGTCCAGCGGTATTGAGGTTTTAAGAAGGCACGTGTACAGGCCTCTCTGAAGTTTGACAATGAACATCTAAATGATTCAGAGAAGGATTTGGAGAAAGTGCTGTGGTCAGAGGAGACCAAAATTGGCCAGCTTTACATGGCACGCAGCACCCGGCGGCTCCATATAAAAAAAAAAGTTGATTCACAGTGTATGGGCTTCAGCAACTATGTAAATGAGGCCTTAAAGTGATTCTAAACCTTAATTATTTTTTTAAATAAACATGTTATAGTCACCTGCTCCGAGCAAGGGTTTTTCAGTCAATAACTCTGATCCTTCTCTTTCTGGGGTGCCTTGTCTGGTCTCTTGGCTTCTCCTCTTCAGCATGCTGTGAAGTCATCTGAGACCAGGTGACAGATGCACACCGTTGGAGTCAGGAGTGCACCGCTAAGGTAGTGGACCCTATGGCTGACTGCTGCAGATGGAGCTTTGGGTGGTTCAGGGAGCAGGTTCACTGGAGCACCAACACGGATCACACTGTTTTTTTGCCACAGCCTCTAGTGGTAAGGATGGGTTTGGCTGCAGCTGACTCCAGTTCACAACCCACGAGGTCACTCAGCTCAGTCTCATGAACCGCCTCGGGAGGACAGAGCGGAAGTAGCAGATCAGGACAACAAGGGATAGTCAGAAGATAAGCCAAAGATCAGACAACGAGCAGGAAGGGAAATACAGGAAAACACGCCAAGGGTCGGGGTATCAGGCAGACAGAGATAGTCAAAAAACAAGCCAAGGTCGGTAAGACAGAATCAGACATAGAGCACATGGCAAGAAGCACACAGGAAGCCAAACACACAATATTGATCAGCAAGGCTTGGCTTGCAGTGCACAGGTTAACATAGTCTTTCCTGTTAGAGGCTGAGGCGGAGCCATGCTTGAGGGAAGATTACGTAAGCACACAGGTCTCTAAGCTGAACACAACAGAGAGGTAAACCGACAGACAGACCTGAACATTGCTGCAGATTCATGACACAAGTGCCACTGCCCACCATAGGAATGGAGGCACTCATGCGGGTTGGATCCTGAGCCCTGCTGTCTGCATCTATAGACACAGACAGTAGCCCCCGCCCTGCTCTCTGTTCCCTCATCATATGTTTTGATTGACAGCACCAGAAGCCATTCTGCTATCAATCTGCCCTAAAAGGACAGAGAGAGCTGCTGTTCTTGGGTACAGTGCAGGATCAAGATAGGGCTCAAGTAAAGATAAGGGGAAGGGGGGTTGCCTTAATGCATAGAATTCATTAGGGTAAAAAATATATAAAGTGTGTCTTTACTGGTATCCACTCTGAATTATGCAGTTAGTAACTATAGTGTGTGTGTTTTTTTAAATGAAAATGTTAAATACCTTATCTCACACTGCAGTCAAATGATCCCCCTTCAAACTTCTTCCTCGATCTATACATAGCAGCAGGAGGTGGGAAAAGGTATTTAGCCTTTTCATAAAAAAATTAAAAAACACACACTATAGTTAGTTACTACACATTCCGGAGGGGATACAAATATTTTTGCTACATATGGCAGTTGAATAGCAGCAGGAGGAGTGGGGAGTAGAGCCACACTAACGCTGACAGGCAGAGAGGGAGAAGGAAAGGGGAGAGATTTACAGCAGAGAGCGAGAACACAGAGGCACATAAACTGACCACAGTATCGTGGCTCATCAGCTAGGATTATCGTGGTCAGTACAGACTGGGAGATACAACAGGCGGGATCAACCAGGTATATTACAACATAGGAAGAGACATGGCACAAGCACTGTGCTATAGATCATGCCCTAAAGGAACATGATCTTTATAAGGGTTTAGAACCAGTTTAAGAATAAATAAAATATTTGTCACGTGTATGTAGGAGATAAAAGAGGAATAGGCCTGTAGAACGTTTATGACAGAAAATGGGACAGGCACACAGTTTACACATGTACTAAAAAAAATGTGATCATTTTATTAAGAATGAAAATCCCTTCCCTCGGTGGGATGGTTCCTTGCAACATTATAGAGCGATCCTCGTCTCCCATAATCCTTTTGTGAACAGTGTTTGCAGTACTCGGTGAAATGAAGTCCAACTATAAAACTACAACAAAAGGATCCTTTTATTTTATAGTGGTGACACAAATTCAGTGCCAGATTTTAGAAGCTGCTTGTGCTGCACGAGAAATCTGGAAATGATAACACAGAGCTCACATAAAGCCCAGGAGCTCTGTAAGCAGAGGATTATTCAGCAATATTACACAGAAGAGTTAGAAAAAAGAAATAAAAAAAAAAACAGATTTTATTAAAGAGGTTGTAAAGACATCCCTATCTCATAGAACGAGAAAAAAAAAAAAGAGGCAGCACAGTTGTAAAAAAGAATGAGTGAATGAGTGAATATAAGCTTTCCTTTGGAATGAATGACATCCACGGTGCACATGTTCAGAAGGTGAAAATGGCTGAATAGAAGAAATTTGTCTAAGAGGCCATTTAGCGCTGGCCAAGCCTAACAGTAAAAATCTTTGTGAAGTGAAGTTACGAATAATTATGTACAATTGTAATCAACGCTTTCGTTGCCGCATTTCGTTCCGCGCTGAAACGCATGCGGCGACCACGCACTAACGTCATCGCCCGGCGCTGTGTGCGTTCCAGCGTGAACGTGGAAGTGCAGAGCGTAATTACCTCTCCATTCGGCACACATGCCTGGGTCCTATAAACAGCACATGCGATACATTTGTGTTGAGGAGATCTCAGAATGGAGCTTGCCAAATCAGAACACAGTTCTGTGTGACTAAAAAATAATAAATAAAATGAACCAAGGATCTTGGTGACACAGTCACGTGGGTACCGACATCAGCGCTCCATAGCCAATCCCTGATGTCCATGGTCCAAAGACGCTGGCGCAGTGATGTCTGCGCCCTATGCGTCCGATACACGTGACCGCGGAAAGGCATGCATGTTAAGTATAGAGTGTACTGCCCCCTTTTTTGATTTTTAACATTGGTTGTCCATTGACTCCTTTTATATGTTTGTACAGTGACATTCATTCCTGCGGGTGCTGGCTGATGGATTTATGTCATTTTATTTAAAATATACATTAGTACCATTATTTTTTGATGATTTTTTTGCTTCCCAAGTCTGTCAGTACCCACCTTTCATCGTGCTAGTGCTCATATCTGGTAGTCACGAGTGTACATAATACAGAGCTGACTCCTATGGAAGGCTAAGTCCTGGAGACAAATTGGACTTCAAGTCTCATAAGGCACCAGGATATATGTAGCTGGTATATGCGCCTAGCGCACGCGACGTGGTTGATGCCACGTCACAATGCCTGAATGGTAGAGGCCATGTCTATACATATTAAGGAATGCTGAAACATATGCACTCCTAACTACAAGCCCCACACTGCACCGCACGCCTTTCCGCGGTCATGTGTATCGGATGCATAGGGCGCAGACATCACTGTGCCAGCGTCTATGGACCATGGACTTCAGGGATTGGCTATGGAGCGCTGATGTCGGTACCCACGTGACGTGGGTCAATCATGGCGTCGACCCCAGAAGTGCGATGGACACACAGCGGGTAAGGGTTCCCTATATAATGCGTGGTGGAAGCTGGCTGGTGTACACCCCAGTGGATGCCTTTTTAGACGAAACACGTCGGGTTTGTATGCCAACACCAGCTGCTCTACCATGCCCGCCTCTCTGCTCTTTCTTTCATTTTTGGGGATTTTTTTAACTTTAACATTTTTGGACTTTGCACCAGTTTTTAATACCATTTTCATCACGTTTGGAGATTTGTTATGCATTTTGGTTATTTGGCAATGTTTTGAGTTCCTTTCATATTTACACTATGTGGAGGCTTTTTTGTTCTCTTTATATACCCCATTAAGTCCAGTTCTACTTGTGCCTGATTTATGGACACACATTGGATTTCCATGCTGCAAGAGAGATTCTAATATATCAACTTGCTCACAAAGGAGAAGGAGGTGTCCCATGGTTCCAGTGTTGATCGTTTTTGGTGTGACTAAGTGTTGATCCACCGCCATACAGTGAGCTGGGTCCACCTAAGAGGGTAAAAGTATTTATTTCTCCCCCCGCCCATCGGTGAAGGCACTCCCGGGTGACATCTTTAATATCATGCCATCTTCATTAAGATCATATACCAGTCTGGGTACACTGTGGACTAAGACCCCCCCCCCCCTCCCCCCGTTTTGGTTATTTACTCAGTTAGCGGCCTGTCATCTATTTCTGGATTGCTGCATATACAAGGACTGATTAATTCATTGGCTCTTTAGTATTTTGGAGCCTTTACACAAGTATCACATTTGTATTTTGTGCCATTTATTGATTTCTAGTGTCTACAGTAGGGTTGAGCGAACCCGAACTGTAAAGTTCGGGTTCGTACCGAACTTTTGTTTTTTTTGGACCCGAACCCGAAGTTCATTTTCTGGTTTGCAGTTTGGCAATGTAATGGCGCGCTGCACGGCAGCCAATCGCCATTTGTTTTATTCGTGTGACCTAGAAGCCATCACAGCCATGCCTACTAATGGCATGGCTGTGATTGGCCAGTGCAGCATGTGACCTAGCCTCTATATAAGCTAGAGGCACACAGCACAGCTCATTACTCTGCTTTAGCTAGGGTAGGGAAAGTCTGCTGCTGCTCTCAGGGAGAGATTTAGATAGAAGTCAGACTGTCCTGCTTCAGAATAACCAGCACGGCATATGTTACTCTGAGATACTCTGCAAGATAGGTTAGGGAAGGTTCCCGGTTGAATTTGTAGGGAGAGATTTAGATAGGAGTCAGACTGTCTGGGAGGAATAGCGCTTCATATCTGTAGGCGGAATTCCCAAGGGCCGGATAAAGGCATGCAAAGGTTCGCATCCGGCCCTGGGGGCCGCAGTTTGGAGACCACTGCTTTAGGGGAAGGTTCCTGCTTGTCCAGATTTTTATTTATGTTATTTTAAGTTATTTCCCTATCCACATTTATTTTCAGAGTACTTGCCATGCTCTTACTGACATGTTGCTGCCATTTGCAGGCCTCTAGCCCCTCCTCTTAGTCTTTTAGAGACATTTTAGTAGTGAAAAGTCGGGGTCCCCATTGACTTCAATGGGGTTCAGGGTCAAGTTCGGGTCAAGTTCGGGTCCCGAACCCGGACTTTTTTCCGAAGTTCGGCCGAACCCGCCGAACCCAAACGTCCGGGTGTCCGCTCAACTTTAGTCTGCAGTACAGAAAATGAAGGGAAATCTCCCCAATGGGACAAACATATAAGAAAAAGGTTTGACTTTAGATATACTTCAACTGCACTTATTTATAACTGCACTGCCAATAATTATTATGCAATTGCACTTGTCCTTTTTGGACCCTGTAAATATGACATCATAATGTGTTACTTTTACTGATGCGAACATTGCTTCCACCAAAGCAGCCTACAGTCTTCTGTTCCAAGTTACTTCCAATGAAAAGTCTGCTCCTGTGAGATGGATTGCACATGGGATGGTACACCCCATCAACACCCATCATACCATAAGAACATACCTAAAATATAAAATAAAAAACACAACAAGGATTGTGGAGAAGTTTAGGGCGCGGCCCCTTTGATAGGTTTAAAACAATTTTACTTATGAAATTAACTTTAACCTTTAATACCAAACAGAATCGCTGTTAACCATTAACAGACCAACATGCTTAGTCACTAAGCCTCAAGCAGCAATATCTTATACCAACCAAATACCAGTTTACCAACCACTGTTCACCCACAAAGTGGGCGACATTACCCAAAAAGATAGACCTTCAATATCAAACAGAACTGTTGGTAACCAATAACAGACCAACTTGCTTAGTCACCAAGACTCAAGCAGTAATATTTTATATAAAACATGTAACAGCTTACCAAACACTGTCCACCCACAAAGTGAGCGACATTACCCACATAAAGGGGGACCGGGACAAGGGGAATTATAGGGGAGGGAGGGTGGTAGAGCAGGTCAAAAGATCCAGAAGGAAAGCCGAGGAGAATCCAGAGGTGAGTCCAGCTGACAGACCTGAGGTAAATGCCGACTCCTCCCAGTGACAGGAGAGGAAATAAGTAAAAGGTTACACTCATTGGCTAGATATTTCCCGCCAAATGATTTGTCGCCAATCAAGTGCTCTGCAGCTAAGATAAAATCTTCCTAACAGCAGCAGACAGCTTGTCACCTGAAACCCAAACAGAAAGAACCAGCAAAGCAGCCTAGGGAGACATGTACTTATAAATTATCATAGCCCTCTATTAAGAGTAAAATGTATTTATTAAACAAATGGGTGTTAGGGGTGACAATCCCATGGGGCCACTTCTCTATTTTAATATTTCGTGGCCCTGACATTCCATTAAAGGTAAAGCAGCTCTCCTATCGGCAAACGGTACCGCTAGAGGTAGCCAGAGAACAGCTTGATTACTGTAAAGATGAATGCAAAAAACATGGCCATGTTACTAAAACAGGGATTATTTCCAGCAAATGGAAATCATCATATTTGCATTTTTTCATAACCCTCAGGGAGATCTACCAATGAAAGAACAGTTATGCTTTAAATTGCTCACCTATATGGGATATTAGAAAGTAAGCTGTGGGCACTAGAGAAATTAATGAAAAAGGTAAATATGCAGATGGGAGCATAAAATTATGGTAAAATAGACGGTAAAAAACAAATATAACCTTACTTTTGAATAAATGAATTGACAGCAGACAACCATTGGATATTAAAGGCCGCGGATGTTTATTATTGGTTTCAAATAATAAATAAATAATTTAAGTAAAGAATAAATAAATAAATAACTATTGGGTAAACAATAAAATAAGATAGCAGTAAAAATATAAAAACTTTAGCAAGCCTAACCACCACGGCTCAGGCTGCAAAAAATTACCCAACCAACTTACACAAAGTATTCAACAGAAATACCAGCATTTTTTTTTTATTATCACCACATCTTGAATTTGATTAAAACTTAAATCTTAAAGCTTGTCCCCCTTTGCAAGACGCAAAGGTGACCCAACCACATAATAACATCTCGCGGCATAATACAAGAAATGGGGGGGGGGGGGAACACCACAGTTCTTCTGTCCTCTGAAGCGGCTGAGGTCTGTCCTAACGGAACCTGCTTTATATAGCCCTAAATCCCGCCTAAATTAGCTGGTTTGAACCTGTTTTTGCGCGGGCTTTCCCCTGGGCCAGCAGCTGACCTGAATCTGAGCTTCTTTTGGGTGGGCTTTTACAGGACACAGAGAGGTCACTAACCCCTCAGACCTATGAGCCCGCCAAAAATACCTGAGCAGCAGTTTCAAATAAAGGAATTTAAAAGCCCTTCTCTTGCCATTTTCCCATGAGGAAAAGGGGGGCTAGGGGGCTGCCAATCCCCTCTTCCTTTCATTCTATATTCATTTTGTAAACTTTTTAAAACCATTTGCTGTTAAAGGGTTGGTTCACCTTTATTGAATGTTCCCAAAAATCTTCCTATGCACTAGTGCAGGGGTGTCAAACAGGCGGCCCTCCAGATGTTGCAAAACTACAAGTCCCATGAGGCATTGCAAGGCTAACAGTTACAAGCATGACTCCCACAGGCAGAGGCATGATGGGACTTGTAGTTTCGGAACAGCTGGAGGGCCGCCAGTTTGACACCCCTGCACTAGTGTCCTCTGTACACATGCAGTGCTCTGTTTTTTTTAAAAGAATGCTTTTTTTTAGCTGATTATTTCTTTGCCCTTCCCTCTCTGTCCTGCAGATGGCAGGGCATACCGAGTGTTGGCATGCGCAGCCCTGGAAACTCAAGCTGGCAAAGAGCAGACAGAACATGCATGGGTTGGAAATGATTCTGAGGGCTCGTTGATGAGTTTCCAGGCCTGCACATCCAACATTCTGTATGTCATGTCATTTGCAATTTGGAGAGAAGCTTAAAAAGTAAACATTCTTTGAAAAAAAAATGGAGCACTGCATAGTAATGTATTGAGGACGCTGTATGTAATTCTTAGGGATGTTTTTTGGGGAAAAGTACATAAAGGTGAACTAACCCTTTAAATAAAAAAGATGCAACACCCCAAAACTGAAGAGTTGTTATGAAAAGCCTTTTGCCTTCTAAAGTGTTACCATGACAATACGTACATTTTAACATCCTACTTTAATTCTTGTGTAGTCAAGTATATTTAGCTGGCAGCATGGTACAATATAAAGCTTACACAGAGCTAAAATACTTTGCAAAACGATGACAGTACATCAATCCTTAAGAGTGAAATTTTGGTTTTTCTGCCTGGTGGAATACATGATAAATGATTGGATTTAGCTGCGCGAAAGCTTAGAAAAACAGCATATCTCTGGGTATGGCTTTGAACTCAGCAGGGGACCCCGTTCAGTGTTTTGAATGAAAACACATATTTATCTAACACACATTAGTATAAGTATACGACTGGTGAAATATTTTGTCAGTCCACTTTGATATTTGTGAATGCTGTTTATACCTGTTTAGGCTGAACCTGCTGTTCTTTGCCCGCTGAATATGCATAATCTTTTAATTTTGTTACCAAAATTTCAATGCGGGCTAAACTTACTTTGTGTCTCTGATGGTGCGTCCCCCATGAAATTGCTGTTTGCTAGTTTGAAGCTGAAGCAAGGAAATTCCAGTAGCATAATTTGCCAAGTACAGAAATCAATAGCCTCATATCTTGAAGCATTTCTACAATCAATATCAATACCCTAAGCCACAGCTGGAAATAATCTCTGTAGCAGTTTTCACTAGTGCAACTCATACAGCAGAAACAATGCAGTAATGAATATCTTATCAGTCCGGTCTGTCACCTATTTGTTTTCTGCATGCTTTCAGTCATCGACTTCGTCTACATGAAGGTTTGAAATATTAACACAAAAGGAATTCAGATTTTGAGAAATTTTGCAGCTGGGCTTTGTGGTTTTTAGTTAGTTTTACTATAGAAAGCCCAATTCAGAAAGTTAACTGTTGTGTCATAGTGCTTAAATGTTTTGTCAGCAATTACAAAAGGTTTCTTCCTCTTACAAGATTTAAAGTATTATTAACCACTTGACCACTAGGCACTTAAACCCCCTTCCTAACCAGACCAATTTTCAGCTTTCGGTGCTCTCACAATTTGAATGACAATTACTCAGTCATACAACATTGTACCCATTTGAAATTTTTGTCCTTTTTTTCACACAAATAGAGCTTTCTTTTGGTGGTATTTGATCACCTCTGGGTTTTTTATTTTTTGCGCTATAAAAGAAAAACGACTGAAAATTGTGTAAAAAAAAAAAAAACTTGTTTCTGTCATATTAGCAGGTTATTTCTCACACACAGCATATGCATACCACAAATTACACCCCAAAACACATTCTGCTATTCCTCCCGAGTATTGCGATAGCCCATGTGTGGGACTTTTACACAGCGTGGCCACATACAGAGGCCCAACATGCAGGGAGCGCCATCAGGCGTTCTGGAACACCCAGACCAATTCTGACATTCCTCTCCTACATGGAAAAATCATCATTTATTTGCTAGAAAATTACATAGAAACCCAAAACATTATATATATGCTTTTTTAGCAAAGACCCTAGAGAATACAATGGCGGCCGTTACAACTTTTTATCTCGCATGGTATTTTCGCAGAAATTTATTGAACGCGTGTTTTTTTAAAAAAAACTGTTTTGTGCTTAAAACAAAACAGTAAAGTTAGCCCAATTTTTTTTCATAATGTGAAAGATGAAGTTATGCCGAGTAAATAGATACCCAACATGTCACACTTCAAAATTGCGCACACTCGTGAAATGGCGCCAAACTTCGCTACTTAAAAATCCCCATAGGCGGTATTGCAGAGTATCGCGCAGGGTATTGCAGAGTATTGGGGTATTGCCGAGTACTGGGGTATTGCCGAGTACTGGGGTATTGTTGGGTACTGGGGGATTGTTGGGTACTGGGGGATTGCTGGGTACTGGGGATTGTTGGGTACTAGGGATTGCTGGGTACTGGGGATTGCTGGGTACTGGGGGGATTGCAGAGCTGGGATGGATTGAGGGATGGCTGGATCTGTGACTGCATTTGTCACAGATCCAGCCACAGCTCAGCTGCTGACACCCCGCTCCCCCCCTCTCCTCGCACACTGTAACGAACGGTACAGAGAGGAGAGGGAGGAGAGGGAGGAGCCGGCGTCATCAAATGACGCCGGTTTGTTTACAAGTGATCGCGCCGTCATTCGACAGCGCGATCACGTGGTAAACGGCCGCGATCAGCGGCAATTTACCGTGATCCGGCGAGCACGGACACTTTCGCGAGCGCGTCCCAAGATAACCCCGCCGCGCCGTAGCAGTAAAATGCTTATGGCGCGGTGGGAAAGTGGTTAAAGGCAAAACTTTTGTTTTTAGTTTTATACAGTGTTGAGTGAGATTAGAACATATGTCAGGTTTTTATTGCCGTCTGTGCCCACATGTGTTGTGTTTGATATAAATATGTCAAGATATTAACTCTGCAGGGTGCCCAAACTTTTGCAGACACCATTTTTTTGTTTTCTGTAATTTTGAAAGTGTAAATGATGGAAATAAAATCAAATTTTTTGACATATTATAAGAATGTCCAATCTGTAATTTGATGCCTTTTTGGAGATTTTTCCATCTTTCCTTGGCTTCGTTATTAGTGTTGCTCACGAATATTCGCATTGCGAATATTCGCTACGAATATTGCATATTCGAGTATTCGCGAATAACGCGAATATCGCGGCGAATATTCGCTATTTCGAATATTCGAATGTTTTAAATTTTTTTTTAGAACAGATCACATCCTAGAGATCCCCATCGACGTCTAAAAGCATTGCTGGTATGATTAGAGACCTTGGGCCGAGTAGCTGCAGCGCTCATTTTATATTGCCGAAAAATCGCAATGCGATTATTCGGCAAATAGCGATATCGCGCGATTATTTTATATTGTAAAATATCACGAATATTCTGAGCCAATCAGAGTACTCCATTCCGCATTTCTCGAAATTTCGAAATTATTTTGTATTGTAATATATCACGAATATTCTGAGCCAATCAGAGTGCTCCATTCCGCATTTCTCGAATATTCGCAATTATTGTGTATTGTAATATATCACGAATATTCTGAGCCAATCAGAGTGCTCCTTCCGCATTTCTCGAATATTCGCAATTATTGTGTATTGTAATATATCACGAATATTCTGAGCCAATCAGAGTGCTCCTTCCGCATTTGCCGAATATTCGCAATTATTGTGTATTGTAATATATCACGAATATTCTGAGCCAATCAGAGTGCTCCTTCCGCATTTCTCGAATATTCGCAATTATTGTGTATTGTAATATATCACGAATATTCTGAGCCAATCAGAGTGCTCCTTCCGCATTTGCCGAATATTCGCAATTATTTTATATTGTAATATATCATGAATATTCTGTGCCAATCAGAGTGCTCCATTCCGCATTTCTCGAATATTCGCATTCGCAATCGCATTCGCATTCGCGATAGCGAAAATTCGCAATCATTTCATTTCGAAAATATATCACGAATATTCGTATTTAGCGAATATCTGTCGAATATTCGACTATATATTCGAGATATATCGCGAATTCGAATATGGCATATTCTGCTCAACACTATTCGTTATGCACATTAATACAATTTTTTTACCCAAACATTCGATCCCCACTGTAGATGCAATATTTATATACTATAGGTTACAATAGAGTGTATTTTATTGCATTGCGTTTAACACTATACAGGAAAGATTCTGTTTAGTAGTTGGTTTTAAAAACAACAGGCCAGATTCACAGAGCGATTACGCCGGCGTAACAGGAGATGCGCGGCATAAGTCTAAATTTGCGCATGCGTTTCGATACTCCGCATCGCCAAAACGAGATACGCAAGAAATCTACTTTTTTTGTCCAGCATAATTTCGTTAGACAGACGCACCCGTCGGCGCAAAACTGCGCTAGACACACCAATGATTTGCTATTCAAATATGCTAATGAGGGAGTTACTGGGATCCACAAAAGAACGTTGTTGCAGCGCAGGCTATGCGCTGTGCGCAACAGCTGCACGGCCTGTCTAAAATTAGACCATATAAAAGGTGGTCTAAAATTAGACAATTCATCTACATGTCAGAGAAAGTGAGGAGCAGAGCAGTCACACGTGTTGCCCAACAATCTGTATGCCAACATGCCAGGGACATCCTCGCTCATAGCTATACTACTGAGGAGCAAAGAAGGAGGAGGGCACAGAGGAGGGCACGGGAGAGGATATACCGCACCCGCATAGACCTCTTTGGCATAAGTGATTCTGAGGTGTATCGCATCTTCAGATTCACCCCTCATGCCATCCTGGAATTAACCATAACCCTGCAGGATGACATCACCAGCCCAACACACCGCTCACATGCAGTGCAGCCACTGGTCAAGGTCATGGCAACACTCCATTTCCTTGCCAGTGGAACAAGTGGAGTGGTGGCTGGGATGTCACAATCCTCCATGAGCAGATGTGTGCACCAGGTTGTCCCTGCAATCCTCAGACGCATGGCAATCCAAATCATCAAACCCACCACTGAGGACCTGCGGCTGAAGGCAATGACAGATTTCTACAGAATTGCCAGATTCCCACGCAGCATGGGGGCCATTGATTGCACACATGTGGCATTCCAGCCCCCCCATGAGACAGAGCACATATACCGCAATCGGAAGCATTGGCATTCCATCAACGTACAGGTGATAGTTGATGCCCAAGGCCTCATATGGCACGTCCGTGCCAAACACCCCGGATCCAGCCATGACAGCTACATATACAATCAGAGCCCCATCCCAATGGAATTCGAACAAAACGTGTATGGGGACAGCTGGCTGGTTGGTGAATGACATGGGTGGCAGGCATGACTGTCCCCCCCATGATGCACACATCACAAGGGGCACATGCATGACTAACACCCTCCTGTGTTTTTCCTTACAGGTGACTCTGCATATGCACTGGGACCCCATCTCATGATTTCTATCCGGAACCCCCAAACCCCAGGAGAGGAAAGATACAATGAAGCCCACGCCCAAACACGTGCAGTGGTGGAGCGCACCTTTGGCCTCCTGAAGTCACGTTTCTGCCTGAAGTCCTCATCAGGCTGGGAGGGTGCGGTCAGCCCAGATGGCCCAGCACCCTCCTGCTCATCTGTGGATGACACAAAACATTCACAGGTTGGAGGATCCACACACTTGCCACATATACCCTTTCACCCCCTCCCCCACACATGCTACACACCTGATAGGGAAAAAAAAACCTTACCTGGCATCACGCCTTCATGACTTAGGCCCTCCACCTGTTGTCTATGAAAGGTCTGGGCCACCGCACGCTCCTCCGCTGTCAGCCTAACAGGGCATGGTGGGCCCCCTCCTGTGGCCCTGGCATGGGCTACCATTTTGGCCAGCTTCTTTCTGACCAGATGCATTTTTTAAAGGATGAAACAAATAAATTATTTTCCGGAATGATGGGAAGAAAAAAAAAAAGAGTAGAGAAAGCTTGGAACAGTTCATGATCCAAAAGCACAAAAAGTCATCTGTAAAACATTGTGGAGGCGGTGTGATGGCATGGGCATGCATGGCTTCCAGTGGCACTGGGTTATTGGCGTTTATTGATGATGTGACAGAAGCAGCTGGATCAATTCTGCAATGTTTAGAAATACACTGTCAGCCCAGATCCAGCCAAATGCAGCAAAGTTGATTGGACGGCACTTCACAGTACAGATGGACAATGAAACAAAACACACTAAAAGCAACCCAGGAGCTTTTAAAGGAAAAGAGAAGTGGAATATTCTGCAATGGCGGAGTCAATCACCTGATCTCATGTTCAACCCAATTGAGCATGCATTTTACTTGTTGCAGGCAAAACTAAAGGCAGAAAAACGCACAGACAAAGAACATCTAAAGATAGCTGCAGTTAAAGCCTGGCAAAAAAAAAAAAAAAAGAAAGGAGGAAACCCAGTCTATTGTAATGTCCATGGGTTCCAGACTTCAGGCAGACATTGCCAGTAAAGGATTCTAACAAGATAATAAAAATTAACATTTTATTTATTATTATATTCATATATCCAATTACATTGAAAATAAGGGGGCTGTATATACAAATGGTTTCAGTTCATTTTTGTACTTGATATTTATGTTCAACCCCTTGAATTAAAGCTGAAAGTCTGCACTTCAAATTAATTTGTATTGTTTTGTTATAATTTCATTCTGGTGGCATACAAAGCCAAACATATTAAAGTTGTGTCTGTGTCCAAATATATATGGACCTGACTTTATAATCGGTGGTGGGGGGGGGGTTGGCAAGTTGGCAAACCATTGTTGGCGATATTCCATAGAACTTATTCTTATTCCACTGCTGTAGCGACATTGAAACTGCTGAACTGCTGTGTGATGGGGGGTTCTGGGTGATGTAAAGAGGCATAGCACATTGCTGGGGGGCAGAGGGCACTACTGTGGGGGAAGGGGTGATGATAAAGGTACAACATCCACTGTCACCTGCCCTACTGACACTGCCCTGACAGCAGCCACTGCCTTACTGCCACTGTCACCTACCCTACTGCCACTGTCACCTGCCCTCCTGCCACCCACCACTACCCTACTACCACCTGCCCTGCTGACATCAGCCACTGCCCTACTGTTACTGTCACCTGCCCTACTGACACCAGCTACTGTTCTACTGACACCATCCACTGCCTTACTGACACCAGCCACTTCCCTACTGCCACCAGTCACTGCCCTACTACCACCTGCCCTGCTGACACCAGCCACTGCCCTACTGACACTAGCCACTGTTCTAGTGCCACCAGCCACTGCCCTACTACCACCTGCCCTGCTAACACAAGCCACTGCCCCACTGACACCAGCCACTGTTCTACTGCCACCAGTCACTGCCCTACTACCACCTGGCCTGCTGACACCAGCCACTACCCTACGGTAACTGTCACCTGCCCTACTGACACCAGCCACTGTTCTACTGACACGACCCACTGCCCTACTGACACCAGCCACTGTTAAGGTAGGGTAAGTTTATATTTTTACTGTGACATTTGTTTTATTATATCTTTTGTAGTTATAGTTTTCCATACAATTTAGTTAGGCCTTGCTAGTTAATGTGTTTAAAAAAAAAAAGAAGGGTGCCGAACACTGGTAAACTTTGCACCCTTTATGTTGTTCAGGTAGATCTCCACCTCTCAATGGTTACCTACCCCTGGTATAATCTATGGCATGTGTGATACCAGAGTGCCATCTTCAGGTAGAATTTGTTCACTAACTGCTACTGAGTATAAGGGAGTAGACATGTGAGGTTTGTTTAGTTCCGAATTAAAATATGGACGGATTTTCTTTTTTTTTTTTTTTTTTACAACAGTACTGAATTTAAACGAATCTGAAATAACGAATACAAAATTCGTACAAAATTTGAATTTAAATAGAAAATAAAGGAATAGAATAGAAAACAAATAGTAGACTAGAAAAGAATATAACAGAAAATAAAAGAATATAATAGAGTAAACCAAAACAAAACAGAATAGAAAATAAAAGAACAGAATAGACTAGAATATAATAAACACTCAATTTAAATTTTAATAGAATAGAAAAGAATAGATTCGATAAGAATAGAAAATAACTGAATACATTTTAATAGAAAATAATAGAATAGAAAATAGAACAGATAAAACAAATAATAAAAAAAAGAGTGCAATTAAAAAAACAATAGAATAGAATATATTAGAATTTAACGAATATAACCATTTCCCAAAATAAAAAATAAAAAATCTTATTTGAATTTGAATAGAAAATAATAGATTAGAATATGAAGATGTTTCATAGAGTGATTTAACTTTCTAGCAAACATGGTAGAATAAGAATTGCTGTTGAGGAGGAATCTGGCCTTTGACCATCTGAGAGCTTTTTCAGTGTCATTTGTTAATAAAGCGTCTAAGGAAGCACGTTTCTCTTGGATCTGTTTAAGGCGATTATTGGAAGGATTTTGGTAGTGTCTGTGATATAAGTGGTCTAACTCTTTTGTGAGGAAGCTAATATCTGCAAGCTTGGCCTTATTTTTGATAGAGGCAATTTTTATCAAGTGACCTCTCATCACCGCTTTATGTGCCATCCATATAGTTGCAGGAGACATGTCGGGTGATACATTGTGCGTAAAATATTGCTCAAGGTGAGTTAGTATTTGTTGATTGCTAGATGGGTCTGTGAGTAGAGAATCATTTATTCTCCAAGAGTGTGTTGTATTGGCTAGGCCTATGTGAGAAGTATCAAAGGAGACTATATTATGATCAGACCATGGACATGTATGGATATCTGCATTAGAAGAGTTGGCTAGCAGGATTGGGGTGCAGAAGATGTAGTCAAGACGGGCAAAGCTATCATGAGGATGAGAGTAGAATGTGTATGACTTTACACATTCTACTCTCAACAATCAACAAATTCTAACTCACCTTGAGCAATATTTTACGCACAATGTATCACCCGACATGTCTCCTGCAACTATATGGATGGCACATAAAGCGGTGATGAGAGGTCACTTGATAAAAATTGCCTCTATCAAAAATAAGGCCAAGCTTGCAGATATTAGATCCCTCACGAAAGAGTTAGACCACTTCTATCACAGACACTACACTTGGCATAAGGCCAGCACTGTGATTGACAACATTGCTGGCCGTAGTATCCCTCTTACACCCCTAATATGCCTCTTATTCGGCCCCATCCAGGATATTCCAACATCAAGTGCAAGACTGATCCACACATTCCTCTCCTCCATTCATTGGGCCATAGCCTTTAATTGGCGCTCCACTTTGGTACCCTGGCCCCAGATTCTCAACCGTATGACAAACATCAAACTCTCAGAGAGAATTCACCATACGCTATATGATTCTATGCCCCAGTATAAAAAAAAATTGTTTCTCTGGGACGCCACACTTCTTGTTTAAGTTTAATTAGCACTAACCACAACCATTTCTTTCTGTACGATATTAAATACCAGCGATACCTGTATACATTTCTGTACTATTATTGTTATCCTTTGTTTTGTGAACCTTGACTCTTTCATCAATAAAATCGTTTGTAAAAAAATAAAAAATAAAAGAATATGAAGATGTTATATGCATTCTATTCTATTTGTTTTCTATACTATTGTGTTTAATTTCTATTCAAATTAATTCTATTTGAATTTTGCAAAATGGTTATATTATTTCTATTCTTTTTTTATTTTTTTAAATAAGATTGTTATAATCTATTTTAGTCTATTCTTTTTTTATTATTTTTCTAAATGTCTTTTTTATTACTCTTTTTCAACATTACAATACATACATTACAAAAATACTTAAAACACATAAGAACACACATATACGGTCTTAATATATCCCCTTCATATAAATAAGGTAATATTATTAATAGTTATACTGGAACGTCTACTTATCCTATGTAGGATATACCCAACCATATGGCCTCCATATTCTAAGCCCACGAATTTGAGGAATCCACAAAAGTAGGAAAAGGGAGGGGAGAGATTGGAGGGAGAGGGACAAAATAGGGACAGAAAGAGAGAAGAAAGATAAGGGAGAGAGAGAAAAGGAAAAAAGAAAGGGGGAGAGGGGAAAAAAAGAGAAAAAAAAGGGGGGTAAGGAAACAGGGGAAAAGGAAAGGGGAAGGGGAAATTTGAAATTACTAGTGTAGGAGATTAGAGAAACAGAGATAATCTAGTGATAGAAAATACAGTATATATATATATATACACACACACACACACACACACACACACACACACACACACACACACATACATATACATACACATATATATATATATATATATATATATATATATATATATATATACATATACATATACATATACACACACACACATATCTATACACACACACACACACACATACATATATACACACATACATACATACACACGCACTGTATTTATTGGCTTATAAAACTCACTTTTTAACCCTCAAAATAGAGGGTAAACTGTGCCTGCATGTTATACACAGCGGGCTGTGAATTTTTTTTTTCCTGAAAACCCTCTTAGGCGGCGTACACACGACCGAGGTTCTCGCTGGAAACCAGCGAGAACCTCACTGGAAGCTGCATTCCAGCGAGGACCTCGGCTGTGTGTACGCGCTCTCGGCGAGCTTCCCGTCGGGAAGCCCGTTGAGCAGAAATAGAGAGCACGCTCTCTATTTGCTCGACGGCCCACCTGGATGAATGGCTGGTTGCCATTCCCGACGGGCGGGTCGCCGATTTCGACGGCCGGCAGAGAACCTCGACGGGCGGAACGATGTGTTCTGCCCGTCGAGGTTCTCTGCCGTGTGTACACGGCCTTAAAGTTAGAGTGCGTATAATACACCTGTGCATGTTATACGCCGATAAATACGATTTTATATATATTTATATTTTCCATATTGCTGGATACAAGTGCAAGCATCAAAACAGCATAAACAAAACATAAAATAAACCCTTGCCACTTGGGGCGTCTACCATACAACCCAGGAACCTACCTATGGAGTCTGGCACAGCCTACTGGTCATACAGCAGAAAACAAAAAGTCTCTTTGATATTTATCACATGGAAATATCCACAAGCACCTCACCTCTTCAGAAGTCACTGCTCTCCTTCACTCAAAAAGCCTCAGGATGCAGCAATCAGTAGTCATCCTTTTGGATGATTTATAGAGGCTTTAATTACCTCATTCTGAACAGCTGAAGTTTTCCAACGCCCTAAATCTTTCTGGCTATTTCTGCAGCCGACCCTAATAGTAATTGGTGTATTGTCTAAACAATTATATATATATATATATATATATATATATATATATATATATATATATATATATACATATATATACATATATACACACATATACACACACACACACCGCTCAAAAAAAATAAAAAACATTTTGAATCAGAACTCCTGTGATATTGATCTGGTCAGTTAAGTAGCAGAGGGGGAGGGGTGTATACAGAGGGGGTTGTTAATTTCAATTAACAGCAAAGCAGCTGAAACTGATTAACAACAGGTGCACTAGATGGGCAACAATGAGACAACCTCCAAAACAGGAATGTTTTTTCAGGTGGAGGTGTCTGACATTTTGTTCCCTACTCATCTTTTCTGACTGTTTTGCATTTGGCTAGGGTCAGTGTCACTATCGATAGCACGAGGCAATACTTGGACCCTATAAAGGTTGCACAGGCAGTCCAACTTCTCCAGGATGTCACATCAATACACGTCATTACCAGAAGGTTTCCCGTGTCTCCCTGCACATTCTCAAGAGCATGGATGAAATTCCAGGAGACAGGCAGTTACTCTAGAAGAGCTGGACAAAGCCGTAGAAGGTCCTTAACCCATCAGTAGGACAGGTATCTGCTTCTTAGTGCAAGGAGGAACAGGAAGAGCACTGCCAGAGCCCTACAAAAATGACCTCCAGCAGGCCACTAGTGTGAACGTCTCTGACCAAACAATCAGAAACAGACTTCATGGGGGTGGCCTGAGGGCCCAACATCCTCTAGTGTGCTCTGTGCTCACTGCCGGACACTGTGGAGCGCGATTGTCATTTTCCATTGAACACCAGAATTGGCAGGTCCGCCACTGGTGCCCCATGCTTTTCACAGATGAGCAGATTTTTCACTTTGATTTTCGGTGTGTTTGAATTCAGCCCTCTGTAGGTGGATAATTTTCATTTCCATCAAAGGATGTGCCATCCTTTCATTCATTCCTAACACATTACCCAGTCCATATCAGTAAGTAGAAATATATATATATATATATATATTATATAATTTTTTTCTCTCTTGTAGAATATTTATTTAACAGCTGTTCTGCGTATGCATTCCAGATCCTGCACCTTGTTGGTGCTGGCAGCTCCCATATGTCTGCAATCACAAGCTTCCTCTAAAATGTTTAGCTCATCATAAATTATTTGTATAAAACCAGGGGTCTTTTTTTTAGTTTGACTTTTTTGACACTCAGCAACTTGTCCCAAATTTGAGTTATGTGATTCCTTAGTGCAGACAGGCCTGATGCCAACCCACATATCACAACGTACGTCACCTGTTGCTTTGGTGCTGGCAGCCAGCCCAACAGCACCATGGAAAAGCATGACACTGTTCGAAGACCACCCCGGCATTCAGTTGAGGACCTATTCTGTGCCTCACCCTCTGTCCAGACCTGCCACCCTGTGTGCCGCATGCTGTGGTGAAGATTGTAAGGTAGGACAGAGGGACTGGGCCCTCTCTTTTGAAGGGGGAACTCTGATGTGAATTTATTTCCTCGAGCAAGTTTATTAAATGTATTTAAATTGTATTCATACGTTGAAGACCCCTGGTCTAAACCTTAAACCATATTAGTTTACAGGGACTCTTAAGGTACTACATTACACTCTACTGAATAAAGTATTAGTATCTGAAACACTGTGGGCCGCCAGTTAGCCATTTGATTGCTTGAAACAGTGCTTAGAACTAACTAAAATTGGTTTTGAGGAAAGGAGGAGGATCTGTTTGATGTTTGATGGATGTTAACTGCAGATTATATCCAGGCAGGCAAAACAAATGACCAAGGACACTTCAGAAGACAAGGTTTCCACATGAGAGCAGTTCATGCATCTTTGCCTCATGACAGCAATAAATACATAGATTACAAATTGGGCTGCAAAACACTATTTTTTTCTAAAGAATTGCGAAGTTTCTACAGGAAGTCAATTTACTGACATGGTAAATTTCAATACAGGATGCTAATGGAATATCTGTAGCAGTATACAAAATACCAGATTACTATGGAGATGAGCGAGTTTACAGCTTGAGGTTCTAAGCTATAAGGCGACCAAGAACTGACAGGCCAATAGATGAATGTACAAGCAAGTCTATACGCGTGTTCCTGCAAAAAAATGAATCATCTCATGGGTGAGGGTTATAATAAGTGAGCACTCATCCAAGTAAATGGAATAAGACTGGTATGTGGTGCTTTGCATTGGTTGTTACTTTTGAAATGTCAGTCAGTTTCAACATTACGTATTACTCTTTTCTGTTTCGATAATTTTTATTAAGGTTTTTTGAGTACAAATAAAGATAATTTAACACGTTTAAGTCATTTTAAAAAGAAAAACAAACACACGCATTACACCCAGTAGTCATGTAGGTCAAATATAGTCATAGAGTTGCGGCTAATTCTGCACATCTCCACAGTGCCTTGAAAAAGTATTAATACCCACTGAAACTTTACAGATTTTGTCATGTTACAACCAAAAACATAAAATGTATTTTTTTATTTTATTTGATAGACCAACACCAAGTGGCACATAATTTTGAAGTGAAAGGAAAACGATAAATGTTTTTTCAAATGTTTTACAAATACACATCTTAAAAGTGTGGCGTGCATTTGTATACAGACCTCTTTACTCTCATACCTCTAACTAAAATCTAGTGGAACCAATTGACTTCAAAAGTCACCTAATTAGTAAATAGAGTCCACCTATGTGAAAGTTAATTTCAATATAAATACAGTTGTTCTGTGAAGACCTCATAGGTTTGTTAGAGAACAGGGATACATTTGTGGAGACAGTTTGAGCAGGGTTAGGTTATAGAAAAATATCCCTAGCTTTGAACATCTCACTGTTCAATCTATCATCCGAAAATAGAAGTGTATGGCACATCTGCAAACCTACCAAAACATGGCAGCCTACCTAAACTGATAGGCCAGAAAGAATGTTGTGGTCCGAGGCACCATAGGTAAAATGGCCTCCATCCCAAATTGGAACAGAAAAAAGAAAGTTTGGTCAGCGGGACTTTAAACGAGGCCAATCACATTGCGGAGTGAGCATGTAAGGTATATAGTATTGCTTAATTGGGTTCCAACACAAAAGGGGGAGTTGGTTGAGGACTTGCAATGAGAGGTGTATGACAAAGAGCAGTCTTAGCAAGGAGCATTTTATTATGCCTTGTGATATAATATCAAGCATACTAAATGAAAAAATTGCATCCACAAAATCGCATGAACATATTACAAATTACATATGCATAACATGATACTTGGCATATCGTGAAGTTAAATCAAGTCCTGCACAACATGAACCACTGGAGGTACTTGATAGTATAATGAGAATCTAGGAGTAAAACAGTATACAAAACAAAATCATCTGTATCAACATCATGCATCTTATGTATGCCCGACGCATTTCGTTGGGATATACCAACTCTTCAGGGGCGAATGCAATGGTGATCTATAAAAAGACATAACCATATGGTATCATTTTGTAGTAGAATAATATGAATATACAGAACAAGATAAATAATCGTATAAATACTCACGTCAACTGTATAGATGTGAGTACAGGACCAGGGCCGTTAAAACTGTCCGGCATGGGAGCTGAGGTAGGGACACATGGACAGACAGGGAGCACTGTAGATTCCCCTTCCTTTTTTTTTTTCTCATCCACCTTCATACTTGGTGTTTGCTCAGTCCTTTCATTTGACTTGGTGCATGGGCTTTTTCACACTTCATAATAATATTATACATTTATTATATACCATTGATCTCAATCCACAGAAGTGTTGGCCCATTGTCTTCCGCATTCACACATTGGGGAATCCACAGTGCTCCCTGTCTGTCCATGTGTCCCTACCTCAGCCCCTGAAGAGTTGGTATATCCCAATGAAACACATCGGGCGTACATAAGATGCATGATGTTGATACAGATGATTTTATGTTTTGTATACTGTTTTACTCCTAGATTCTCATTATACTATCAAGTACCTCCAGTGGTTCATGTTGTGCAGGACTTGTTTTTATGCCAAGTATCATGTTGTTATGCATATGTAATTTGTAATATGTTCATGCGATTTTGTGGATGCAATTTTTTCATTCAGTATGCTTGATATTATATCACAAGGCATAATAAAATGCTCCTTGCTAAGACTGCTCTGTCATACACCTCTCATTGCAAGTCCTCAACCAACTCCCCCTTTTGTGTTGGAACCCAATTAAGGAATACTATATACCTTACATGCTCACTCCACAATGTGATTGGCCTCATTTAAAGTCCCGCTGACCAAACTTTATTTTTTCTAAACGGATAGGCCAGGCAAGGAGAACATTAATCAGAGAAGCAGTCAAGAGCCCCTTGGTAACATTGAAGGAGCTGCAGAGAATCACAGCTCAGGTGGAAGAATCTGCACTCCACAAATCTGGCCTTTATGAAAGAGTGTCAAGAAGAAAAGCCATTGTTGAAAGAAAGCCATAAGAAGTCCTGTTTGAAGTTTGTGAGAAGCCATGTGAGGGTCACAGAAAACATGTGGAAGAAGGTACTCTGGTCAGATGAGACCAACATTTAACTTTTTGGCCTAAAAAGCAAAACGCTATGTGTGACGGAAGACTAAAGCCCTGTACACATGATCGGTTTGTCCGATGAAAACAGACCGATGGACTGTTTTCATCAGACAAACCGATCGTGTGTGGGCCCCACCACGTATTAAATGTTTCCTATGGATAAAAAAAAAAACAATCATCTGTGTGGAAGTCCATGGGTCAAAAATCCACACATGCTCAGAATCAAGTTGACGCATGCTCGGAAGCATTGAACTTCATTTTTCTCAGCACGTCGTATTGTTTTACGTCAGCGCGGTTCACTCATGGTTTGTAGACAAGACTGATGAAAGTTAGCTTCATCGGATATCTGACAAAAAAATCCATTGCATTAGATTCCATCAAATATCCAATTGTGTGTACAAGGCTTCACACTACACATACCCTGAACACACAATCCCCACCATGACACATGGTGGTGGTGGCAGCATCATGCTGTGGGGATGCTTTTCTTCAGCAGGGACAGGAAAGCTGTTCAGAGTTGATGGGAAGATAAATGGAGCCAAATACAGGGCAATCTTGGAAGAAAACCTGTTGGAGTTTGTAAAAGACTTGAGACTGGAGCTTAGGTTCACCTTTCAGCAGGACAACGACCCTAAACATACAGCCAGAGCTACAATGGAATGGTTTAGAACAAAACATATTCTTGTGTTAGAATGGCCCAGTCAAAGTCCAGACCTAAATCCAATTGAGAATATGTGGTAAGACTTGAAAATTGCCGTTTACAGATCCTCTCTATGCAATCTGACAGGGGTTGAGCTATTTTGCCAAGAAAAATGGGCAAAGACATACCCTAAAAAACTTGCAGCTGTAATTGCAGCAAAAGGTGGTTCTACAAAGTATTGACACAGGACAGCTGAATACAAATGCACACCACACTTTTCACATATTTGTAAATACAATTTGAAAATCATTTATCATTTTCCTTCCACTTCACAAGTATGTGCCTCTTTGTGTTGGTCTATTACATAAATTCAACAAGAGGACATCTGATCCTGCTAAAAGGCAAGTATTTCAGTGGGTGTTATTTTTGTACTGGAAGCAATTAAAAGCAGGGTTAAGGTCCACTTTTAATTTTTTAGCAGGGATGTCGTAGCTTTGTGAGGTTGTTCCATGCCTCGTGCACATGGACAGTTCAAGGTGCAAATCCTATTCTAGCATAAAATATAAGTATTAACCCCTTCAAACAAGTTATTGCTCTGTCTGTTTACAACATGCAAAGTGTTTCATGCAGTATCTTTCAATGGTTTTTGATAGGCAATTTTGACCTCAACACATTTCCCGGCCTAAAATAATCTACTTCCTCAGGAGTAAATAGGGTTAATACTTATATCTCACTAGGTGAATGCAAAAAGCTGAGGACATGGCATGGACAAGAGCTATGGAGGAAGGCTAGACTGAAATATCCCCAAGTTCACAACACATAAGCAGAGGAAGTAAATGGCAACACAAAAGAGAAAAATAAACCTTCAAATTGCCACAATCTAAAAGGGTTTTATCCTGGAGAAATCTCAGGTGGTCAAGGTACTTATGGGTTGACAGGCAGGTGACAATATGTCACTATAAGCAGGAAATTCATTAGAGACCGATTGTAGCCCACCCCAGCTGTTTCCGTGAATAATAGGGAATGAATGGATGTACATGGCCGTACCCAAGTATATGCCAATGCTTTTGTGTATCTGTGTGAAATGCACATGCATGTATGAGGGGATAGTAGCTGAAGCTAAACCCAAAACTACCCACTCAATTGGGTTGGTGGGGACTATTTTGGTACAAATAAAATGTGGTTAACAAAATATTATAAAACATAATTTTATTATTGTAAAAACATTTTGTCCATAAAATTGCAAAACAAACAATTAATTGTACACATCAATGATTGGTCACGGTCGACAGGTTTCGCGGGAATTGAAATACCGCTTCATCAGGACAGCCAATCTATAGAATGATGCAAAGAACATTATACAATAAACATAGATGAATAAATAAAAGAAAACAGGACTACAATATAAATTCCGAAGGAAACTATAACAGTGGTAATATAAGCTTACCCTATGAGTCAATTAAAAGTGTGCGGGGGCCGGACAGCTACGAGGCTTTCCCCCACGGCGGACAAGGGGATAATTGGCGTGGAGATCTGGGTAGGAACAGAAAGCGAGGCGATTCAGTTCGCATGTGATGCGCTATATAAGTTTTCATGCATTCATTCAGAAAACATATATGTATGTATGCATATATACATACAGGGGTGGTAAAGCCTCCAATGGTATATGACCTGGCGGGGAAGGGGAAAGTGGTGGGGGGGAAGAGAAGGGGGGGAAGAGGGGAAGGGGGGATGGGGGAGGATAGGGAAGGACAAGTAGGGGAGGGGGAGAGAGGCAGGGAGAGAAAGCTCGTAGCTGTCCGGCCCATGCACACTTTTAATTGACTCATAGGGTAAGCTTATATTACCACTGTTATAGTTTCCTTCGGAATTTATATTGTAGTGCTGTTTTCTTTTATTTATTCATCTATGTTTATTGTATAATGTTCTTTGCATCATTCTATAGATTGGCTGTCCTGATGAAGCGGTATTTCAATTCCAGCGAAACTAGTCGACCGTGACCAATCATTGATGTGTACAATTAATTGTTTGTTTTGCAATTTTATGGACAAAATGTTTTTACAATAATAAAATTATTGGGTTGGTGGGAACTATTTCGGTACAAATAAAATGTGGTTAACAAAATATTATAAAACATATTTTTATTATTGTAAAAACATTTTGTCCATAAAATTGCAAAACAAACAATTAATTGTACACATCAATGATTGGTCACGGTCGACTAGTTTCGCTGGAATTGAAATACCGCTTCATCAGGACAGCCAATCTATAGAATGATGCAAAGAACATTATACAATAAACATAGATGAATAAATAAAAGAAAACAGCACTACAATATAAATTCCGAAGGAAACTATAACAGTGGTAATATAAGCTTACCCTATGAGTCAATTAAAAGTGTGCGTGGGCCGGACAGCTACGAGCTTTCTCTCCCTGCCTCTCTCCCCCTCCCCTACTTGTCCTTCCCTATCCTCCCCCATCCCCCCTTCCCCTCTTCCCCCCCACCACTTTCCCCTTCCCCGCCAGGTCATATACCATTGGAGGCTTTACCACCCCTGTATGTATATATGCATACATACATATATGTTTTCTGAATGAATGCATGAAAACTTATATAGCGCATCACATGCGAACTGAATCGCCTCGCTTTCTGTTCCTACCCAGATCTCCACACCAATTATCCCCTTGTCCGCCGTGGGGGAAAGCCTCGTAGCTGTCCGGCCCCCGCACACTTTTAATTGACTCATAGGGTAAGCTTATATTACCACTGTTATAGTTTCCTTCGGAATTTATATTGTAGTCCTGTTTTCTTTTATTTATTCATCTATGTTTATTGTATAATGTTCTTTGCATCATTCTATAGATTGGCTGTCCTGATGAAGCGGTATTTCAATTCCCGCGAAACTAGTCGACCGTGACCAATCATTGATGTGTACAATTAATTGTTTGTTTTGCAATTTTATGGACAAAATGTTTTTACAATAATAAAATTATGTTTTATAATATTTTGTTAACCACATTTTATTTGTACCGAAATAGTTCCCACCAACCCAATTGAGTGGGTAGTTTTGGGTTTAGCTTCAGCTACTATCCCCTCACCCCCACTCTCCCCTTTTCTAACATAACTGGGATGATGGTACAATTTTATCTCTTGTTATTTATTTCTACATGAGGCTATACTCTCCCTTTTGCACATGCATGTATGACATTTTCCCTGGACACAAAAAACTGGTATGATTGTTTTTTTTTTTTGGGGGGGGGGGGAGGGAGTCTCGACGTCTTTTTTTTTTACATGGGGTGCCCCTAAATTTCATAACTGATCATAATCAATGATAAGGGTACTAGCATGAGTTTTTTGGGATCTTTGCTTTTTCTGTCAGTCTTGCTGTAGGGCATATTACACAAAAAATTACTGAAGTAAGAAAGGTTCCTGGTAATTGAAATCTTCATGCGGTGTAAAGTGACTGGCCTCGGGTAATACACAGAGATGAAAAAAATCTGTTTACCTTCAATCTCCTCTACATCGTTTCGAAGTGCAGAATGTATACAGAGTGAGTGAGCTTCTAGAAAAAGGGGATTAGGGAAATGGAGTTACACTCTGCAGAGCTCAGTGAGAGCTGACTGGAAGGAAAGGACACAGCACAATGGAACAAAGCTGAGGCTGTAAATCACAGCTGGAGATGTCTTTCTGGTCACCTTTTTGTTCTTGGTTTTAGGAAAACTTGTCAGAAGTGACTTGTGGAGATAAGAAGAATGAGGAAGAAGACAGAAATGACACTCAGTGCTCTGGATTCAAATCAGTACACACTATAGGAGGGATATATTTCACGTCTGAGGTTTACAACCACATTAGACAGCATAGAGACCCCCCCTCCACATGGCAAAATAGGTGAAGGCAGGATTGGGAAAAAATAAAAATATTAAAGTGATATTACTTGATGGCCTTTAATACCACAGTAGGTCTCGCTTTGCTATTCTACACAAAATAACCACACAATGGAAAGGACTTACACTGTCTCGCAACAACAGTGCTTACTTTATCAAGTCTTTTGCTTTACATGCCAAGTTTTGGTTTGTATTATTTTTGTTTAATTTCCTCAAACAAAATGCTATTGTCAATTCTTCATGTACTTTCAGGTCAATTGAATTACTGATGTGAAATGGAAAAAGCTCAGAGCAAAACACTTACATTAAAATATAAATGTGATAAAGTGAGGAGAGTTGTCAAAATATTAAAATGTACATACAACGCCTGCAGGATATTATGTGCCGACAAGCAAAGCTTCAGAATCTGTGAACCGCACTCCAAAACTTCGAGAATTTCAAAAACGTACTCATGAACACTATTTGGTCTTTTCATATTAAACTAATCAAACCTAAATAGATAACGTTTTTAGAGGGTTCAATCAGTTTAGGAAGCACAATAATGCCCCCCTTGGTCCTCCTGCCAAAAATCTATAATATTCTGAAGGTCAATAAGTGCTTTTGATCTTTTGTATTCTGACCCAACAGTTACTTCTTTGGAATGGCCCAGACTTTTCATTGAATCGGGAGCATGTCATCTAATGGGCACCTTTTGGAAGATGGCACATACTGTAGATGACTTTTCCGCTAGAGACCTTCCCTATAATATTTTGTTAAAGTCAGCAGTAGCAGGATCACTAAAAGACTGCCTGTTTGTCCCAAAGCAAACAATCCCTTTGTATGTAAGGTAACAAGATATCACCCCCATCGTTGGCTATAGAGATTTTGCAGCATTCGGGCAAGCAATAGAGCTACATCTCGCCGAGCAGGGCTATAGAAGGAGACAATCTAAAGGGACCTACAGATAGCCTCTTTAGTGAACCTGCTACTGCGGATTTGTCTCTAGTGGGAGAATTGCTTGTGTATTATGAGCCTTATGGCAGGAATACACAATAAGAAAAATCGGGCGAAAGTTTCCATTCTGCGAATGATCAGCCAATTTTCTACTCATTGATGCCCAGCAAGTAATGCCCGATATAGATATTGTGAACGAAAAAGACAAAATTGTGTTGTATCGTTTGCGAATGAACAATATTCTATTCTTTAGTGTGAAGGTCATCTATAAAACATCTCTTGAACATTATCACGCATGAGCGGAACTAGTAGAGGACCCCACACATGAGACATCAACACTACATTTGAAATCTATTGCTCTTTCACAGATTTTTATTGATTGGTTAATGTTGGTGACAATTTGACGAATGCCGTTTCGTTGGTTAAAGTGTAAACATGTAAAGGAGAAGTACGGCCAAAGCTTGTTTGGGTGTACTTCTCCTGTGGATCACAGAAGTGCAGTTCTTTCTGTGACCCATTTTCAGTGGACAGTGGGCTGAATTCCGTTCTCTGCTGACATCACAAAGCTGTTCTAGGCTTGGTAAAAAAGATTGCGACTCAGCCTCTAAGCAAGCCACTGAGAGCCTGAGCTGGCCGCTCCCACCCCCTCCACTGCCCAGCATTCCAGTGGGTGCGGGGGAGACAGAACAGAGAGCCGGTGACTGAGAACTGAACAATCAGCTGTGTTTGATCACTCAGTTCTTGAACCGATGCTGCATCCAAATAGGCAAGTATGATTTTAAAAAAAAATACCATACTTCGCTTTTAATTTTTGATAGAGTAGTGAAAGTTTTATTACCCAACTAGTTACTTTCTGCTACGTATGCTCTATCCTGTAGAGGCAATGGCTAATGGGAGGAAATCTCTCAGGTATAAATACCAAAATCCCATTTGGAACAGATGTCCTTATTGGAGCTTTTCCCCCTTATCCCTGGTACTGGTGACAACTGTAAAATTTGGGATTTTTCCCTCACATGTGAATGTGGTCATCAGGACAAATAGAGGGGAACCTCTCTCCAGTGGGGTCAAAGACAACAATACAATCTTTACGAATGCTTCACCCTCCCCTCCAAAATTAAATTAAAAATGGCCTTTACATTCATTTTTAGAAAATACAGTATATAGCAGGAAGAACTTTAAGAAAATCAGTGACTAGCTGTACACAGAAGGGAAATACAGAATAAGGAAAAGAAAATGACCCTTGTAATTTTCTTAAATTGTTTCTTTTTAGCTTTTAACAATCAGTGATCACCGAGGAACCCAGTGCAAAAGTGTCACCTGTACAATTTCAAGGGACCAATGTAGAACAGTTGACGGATATTCCAGTTTAAAGGCCACACACTGCGAGTTTATTGAATAAATTGTCATTTTTAATAATGTTAGCTATCAAAATGTCTGTTTCTAATATGTAGGTAACACTTAGGGTCTAATAACTCGTATTGTATCCATTCAGGAAGTCAGTTTTACATACTATTTCATTGTTAATTGCCAAAAGATATGACCTCTTTCATATTGTACATCAAAATCTGACATCCAATCTTGGTGAGACTTCTGTGAGTAACTATTCTAGTATAGAATGACACAGAAACCTTTTGTTGGATCTTAAAGGTTTGAATTACAATCAGTAGATCATATTTGAAAAATAAATGAAATGGGTAAAATACTGTACTCTTCAGAAACTGAAAATTAAAATGATTGCAATAGAGAAATCAAAGGCTACCTTAAAGGCACTGTATATATGATCCCAGTGGCTGTTGGTGCTCAAACTTTTTGGGGCGTGCAAACAAACTGGAAAAAAAAAACATCAATTGCAGCTACTGTGCCATCAAACGCAGCCACTGCGCCCATCGATTGCCGCCACTGCGCCCATCGATTGCCGCCAATCTATATCCCCCACCTGCCCGGCCCTTACCCTGTCTCAGTGGGGCAGCGAGTCACGGCGATGGTGTCCTCCACTCTCCTAAATGTCTTCTCCCATCCTCTCTTCCCATCAGGTGACAAGTAACAGACCCAAGCACCTGATTGGCTGAGAGGCGGTTCAGTGTTAGGAAAGCAAATATTAATTTTCCATCTTTTGACTATAGCCCAAAAAATAAAAACCACAGAATCGATTAAATACCACCAAAAGAAAGCTCTATTTGTGTGTGGGGGGGGGGGGGGCACACATTTTGTTCAAATCTTCCGGGGGTTAAAATCATAACAAAAAGAGGGGCTAATTTTGCTGGATTACCAATTTGGAAGATCAGCTTGCATAAGTCTTACCACTTTCATATTAAAAGTTGACCAGAAGTCCCCGCTTGATGCTGTGAGAAGGATTGTTTTGTGCTTCTATTGATTTACTTTTCCAGCTAGAAATGACACAAATAACAACAGTTCCTTTCAGCTGAAATTGATCAAGATGATGGCAGGACAAATGATCTCTTAAAAGACTGCTTACAAAAACGATTGGAATTTTCCAAACCACCTAAACATGTTTATCTTTAATGTGATGATGTGAAGTTGGACAAAACAGATAGAAACAATAGTAAATAATAACTTATATGACCAATATTCAATAAAAAATAAACAAATGATTGCTTCATTGCAAGATCTGATTAATACATGAATGGCCAATGCTAATCTAAGGGCAGTCAGAAGCAATTCAAGCATGCTCAGGATTTTAATACAGCAACCTTTCCATAAACATGCCTATTGGGCCAAGACAAGCGCTCATGTTTATTTCTATGCAGAGGAGATACAAGTAGACATTGCAGGCTCTTCCTAATTTGGGCACAACAGATTTTGGGCTAGATTCTTGTACAGACGCGTATCTTTGTGCGGGCGTATCGTATCTCATTTACACTACGCCGCCATAACTTTGAGAGGCAGGTGCCGTATTCACAAAGAAGTTGCGCCCAAAGTTACGGTGGCGTAGCGTAAATGGGCCGGCGTAACCGTGCCCAATTCAAAATAGGCATCTAGGGGGTGTGATCCATGTAAATAGATCGTGACCCCGCGTAATTGACGCTCTTTCCGAACGTTGCATGCGCCGTCCGTGGATGTATTCCAGTGCGCATGCTCAAAATTACGCCACAAATACTCATTGGTTTCGATGTGAACGTAACTTGCGCAAAGCCCTATTCGCGAACATTTTACGCAAACGTAAATTCTGCGCTGTCCTGATGTCCATACTTAACATTACGTATGCCTCATATAGCAGGGGTAACTTTACGCCGGACATAAGCTTACGCAAATGACGTAAAAAAATGCGCCGGGCGCAAGTACGTTTGTGAATCAGCGTATCTAGCTGATTTGCATATTCGACGCGTAAAACGACGGAAGCGCCACCTAGCGGCCAGCGTAAATATGCAACTAAGATACGACGGCGTAAGAGACTTACGCGCTCGTATCTTAGCAAAATTCCGGCGTATCTTACTTTCTGAATACAGAAAAGAGATACGCAGGCGCATCATAGAAGTTACGCGGCATATCTCGAGATACGCCGACGTAACTTCTTTGAGAATCTGGCCCTTTGTGTCCTGTCTGATAGATCACATACACCAAGAGCAGTCAGCCATCATGTCTGCTGGATGTAGAGGATTGGTATCATTAAAAATGTTATGGTCATCACGTGTTTATGAATTATCTTACAATCCCCTCTTGCTCCATTGTTGAATTGTAATGAAATATAGTTTCTTTGTTTTTATCTTTTAACCTTGAAAACCAGCAGAGGCGGCTCTAGACTTTGTGAGGCCTTAGGCAAAAACTTAGACATGAGGCCCCACTCATGTCCATAATGAGAAAAATAATTCAAGCAATACAAAATAACTATGTTCCCCCACAGTGCTGCCGGCTTCCCTTTTCTTCTCTTCTGCTGACTGCTGTGGGAGATCTTCAGGCAAAGAGATGGGTAAATATGTAATTTACCAGTCCCTTCCTTTTCTAAATTAACACAGTGAGTGTGTGACTGTTTAGTCTGCTTCGGTTTATTCATCAAAATAAACCGAAACTCCTGTTCATTCATCCGCAGTGCAGCTGAGGCTGCAAAGAAAGGGGTTTGGGAATGTGTTTCCTCAGTCCCTTTCTCGGTCTAAATAGTGAGACTTCGGGGGTCTGTTTAAACCCCTGATATCTCACCAAAGAAGCCAAAAAAACTCACCAAAAAAAGTTATATATTTTTTTAAATGTAAAAAAAAATAAAACCATTGTATAGGCCCCAGTGCATTTCTTTGCCCATGGTGCTATTATTATGGCAATGTACAATGATGTGTAGGAGAGAATGACCGTGTAATTATGAACATTAGAGGGGTGCAGAGTGTATGTGTAGGTAGTATGTACAATAGATTTGCAAAGTGTATGTGTGGGTGGTATGTACATTAAAGGGGGTGCAGAGTGTATGGTGGCGGGTAGTATGTACATGAGAGGGGTGCGGAGTGTATGGGGGTGGGTAGTATGACATGAGAGGGTTGAGGAGTGTATGGGGGTGGGTAGTATGACATGAGAGGGGTGCGGAGTGTATGGTGGGGGGTAGTATGCTTATGAGAAGGGTGTGGAGTGTATGGTGGTGGGTAGTATGACATTAAAGGGGTGTGGAGTGTATGGTATGCATAGGAGAGGGGTGCACATGGTAGAAAAGCAATATATGGTGTGAATGAGCCCCGATTTATTGCTACATCACTGCAGAGGCTACCTTGCAGTGGCATGGATAGAGCAACTGAAGTTGCACAGCACCAGAAGGTGGCTGGGTTCAGAAGCGGCCGGCAACTCCGCCTCCACCTCTGTAATCTGTCTGCATGTGGTGCTGACTGGAGCACACAGAGGGGGCGCTGGAGAGTCAAGAGTGGCAGAGAGAAGAAGCTTCTGCTCGGCATGGCGCTGATGATGTAGCTGTATACTAGGAACGACCCTCGCTCATCACATTCCCTCCCACTCATACACACACATCAGGCAAATTAGGTGGCCATGTAGCCCCTGGGAGTATGAGGCCCAAGGTGACCACCTTATTTGCCTAGAGAGCCGCTTCTGATGACCAGTGACTACTAAGAAGTCAAGAACAAAATTAGGAAAATCGGTACTTAGATTTACAGGATATAAAATAGAATCGACAATTGTCCTTAGAACTTCCTATTTTTTTCCCAGGTTAAACCAAGGGCAAAAAATTGATATATTGCAGCGTACAAGTCTTGAGATGTTGAGGCTGAATTTGTTTTCTTTTATTAGCCTATCTGTAGCACACTTCATGTCTTAGGGTGACAATGCTGACTATACCAACATGGAGGAGAAGCATTATCATCCTGGAGCAGGGAATGAATTAGGAATAGATAACACCTTCCCCTCTCCTTAGATCAAAAACATGAAAATGTAGTTTACTGAACAGAGAGAACACAACACGTTCAATGGTATATTTACCAGACCAAAATAAAGTAAACCAACAACCTGTTTAGTAAAGTTTACATACACTTTAACTTAGCAACTACCAAGGAATCAAGCACCAAATGTTACCTATATATTTACAGGGAATCCATGCAACATTGTTGAAGCATGAAACAGTGGAAGGGCCACACATCTCACTGAGCAAGTTTGATGACCGGATTCGGATTTAACATAGTATAAACTACTAAAAGGACTCCTCTTATTGTATATTTAACACATTCAGTCAAACATGATGAAACCCTCTGTTCTTCATCAGGTCCGAGAACTGAACATATACAATGACATCATGCCCAACAGCCCTGAGGGCTTTCACACTAGAGCGGTACGCTAGCAGGATGGTAAAAAAAAGTCCTGCTAGCAGCATCTTTGAAGCAGTGAAGGAGCGGTGTGTATACCGCTCCTCTACCACTCCTGTTCATTGAAATCAATGGGCACTGTGGCTATACTGCAGACAAATCACCTCTGCAGAGGCTCTTTGCGATGGTTTTAACCATTTCTTGGCCGCTAGCGGGGGTGTAAAAGCTCCCTGCTAGCAGCCAAATATCTATGCGAATTTCACGGTAAAGCGCCGATAAAAATAGTGACACTTCACCGCCGATCCCGCCGCCACCCCAGTGTGAAAGGGGCCTTAGGCTTGTCACTTCAGTGGGTATATGTAAGGATTTAAAGCATTGTATTCCAACCCCCCCCCATCTTAACTGTGCCCCTTCATTTAACTGCCAAATGCAAGAGTTTCGGGAGGGGTGGAGCCTAATTGCAGGTTGGGTAAAATGTAATCCCCATATAGTCTAAATTGAAGACCAAGATAGGAACTTGCAGGCACAATTTGTCCATACTTCAGCACTGATGGTACCATAGATATGTTTTAGACTAGCCAATTCTCATTTTAAAGTACTATGCTAGAATCCCTAGTAAAATAGTCAACAACATTTATACCTTTCTCTACACATTTGACTTCCTGTTAGTGCCAACATAGTCTCCCAAAATACTCAGACTTTAAGAGTAAAAATATTTTACTCATGTAGGGTTTGGCTGAAGCCATTTATTATCAATACCCTTTGACAACGTGTTTGTACACGAAACGCGTCAGGGAAGATTCTACTGTCGCCACATTATGACTGCAAGCGCGCTTTTTTTATCCTGATCCATGTAAGTTCATTACTTATTAAATCTTTTAATACCGTGACGGTATCACACTATTGCTCCTTCTTTTCTCTTGCACACCATTCTCAACGTATACCTACTGAGCATCAAGCCCTGGATAACTGAAGTCCCCCTCCCGGATTACCATACTGACGTACATCCCTGTCACCGGCAGTTCTATGAGGCTTCGATCCACGCTGGATGATCCAAAGCTTATGTGACTCTCCAGTCTGTATAGCTGGCAGAGTCCACTTGATCTGGTAAGCCTCCATGCTTTATTGGGTGAAGGTCTTCTTCCTTTTTTATATCACCACACAAAAGTGCGCATAGAGGACATCACTTGTTTATATTGAACACTTATAGCTTTTGGATTTGGACATCGATTGCAATTTTTTTGTTCAGGACATTCCATTTCTTATACTAGTGACTATTTAATTTTGTTCACTGGTTACTGGTCATTTTTTCTTTTTTATTGTGTATAGTTGGTTATTTTTTCACAAAATATTCTTTCTATGATCATATTTTCTAATCACCTACAATTTTTTAGCACATAGATATATTTATTTATATTCTATTTACTTAGCGCTACACATTTTTTTATCCACATTACTTTTTGCTTATTGTTTTCTATTAGCTGTGTTTAGCGGCTCACATTATTTACCTAAAGCAGCGCGATATTTCCCCAATCTATCTACAATTTATTATCAATCAACTATGTTTACTCTTTTTAACTCATAATGGCAACAGAAACTACCCAAGTGACCCTGATCAAAAGTTTACATACCCTGGTGATTTTTGCCTGAATGGCTATTAAAAGGTAACCATCCTCACTTGTGATCAGTTTGCTTGTAATTAGTGTGTGTGTGTTAAAGGTCAATGCGTTTCTGGACTCCTGACAGAACCTTGCAACCTTTATCCAGTGCTGCACTGACGTTTCTGGATTTTGAGTCATGGGGAATAAAAAAAAATTGTCGAAGGATCTGCGAGAAAAGGTAGTTGAACTGTATATACACAGGAAAGGGATATAAAAAGATATCCAAGGAATTGAGAATGGCAAAACTCTGTTTAAACTCTAATCAAAAAGTGGGAAATTAGGGGTTCTGTTTTAACCAAACCACGGTCTGGTAGACCAACTAAAATTTCAGCCACAAATACCAGGAACAATGTTCGGGATGCAAAGACAAGCTCACAAATAACTACAGGTGAAATACAGGACTCTTTGAAAACATGTGGTGTGGCGGTTTCAAGATGCAGAATAAGGAGGTACTTGAAGAAAGATGGGCTGCATGGTCAAGTCGCCAGATGAAAGCCATTACTACGCAAATGCCACAAAGTAACCTGCTTACAATACACCAAATAGCACAGAGACAAGCTTCAAACCTTCTGGTACAAAGTCATTTGGAGTGATGAGACCAGAATTTAGCTTTTCGGCCACAACCATAAAATGCTACATTTGGAGAGGAGTCAACGAGGCCTATGATGAAAGGTACACCATTCCTACTGTAAAAACATGGGAGGTGGATTGCTGATGTTTTGGGGATTTGTGAGCTACAAAAAGGCACAGGAAATTTGGTCAAAATTGTTGGCAAGATGAATGCAGTATGTTATCAAAAAATATTGGAGGAACATTTGCATTCATAGGCCAGGAAGCTGCGCATGGGACGTACTTGGACATCCAACATGACAATGATCCAAAACACAAGGCCAAGTTGACCTGTCATTGGCTACAGCAGAATAAAATGAAGGTTCTGGAGTGGCCATCTCAGTCTCCTGACCTCAATATCATCGAGCCAATCTGGGGAGATCTCAAACACGCAGTTCATGCAAGACAGCCAAAATAATTTACAGGAACTGGAGGCTTTTTGCCAAGAGGAATGGGCAGCTTTACCATCTGAGAAGATGAAGCGCCTCATCCACAAATGACTTCAAGCTGTCATTGATGTTAACCACTTGTGACCGGCCCCACGTCCAAAGACGTCACGTTTTTGAAGATGGATATCTCGGTAACGGCAGCAGCTGCTGCCACAACCGAGATATCCATCTCTTCGTGGGGCGGTCCTGTTAACGATAACGGCGGTCATCGCGGCGGATTCGCCGCGAGATCGCCGTTACCGGCGGCGGGAGAGGGTGCCCCCCCCTCCCGCCGCTCTCCCGCGCCCTCCGCCGCTTACCGTAGCCGTCGGTAGCGGCGGAGGCGATCGGGTCCGCTCGTTGTCTGTCCGGGGATGTGACTGAGGGAAAAAATGTCCCTCAGCCGTCCCCCTCTCTCTGCTGGGCGGAAGTGACGTCAAAACGTCATTTCCGCCCAGCGTCTTAAAGAGACATTTAATATGTTTACATTTTGACTTATTTTTTTTTTTTATTTTTTTTTGCATTTAAGCCTGAATATGAGATCTGAGGTCTTTTTGACCCCAGATCTCATATATAAGGGGACCTGTCATGCTTTTTTCTATTACAAGGGATGTTTACATTCCTTGTAATAGGAATAAAAGTGATAATTTTTTTTTTTTTTTTTTTTTCAGTGTTAAAAATTATAAAAGAAATAAAAATAAAAACCAAAACCCAAAAAAAATTTTTTTAAAGTGCCCCGTCCCGACGAGCTCGCGCGCAGAAGCAAACGCATACGCGAGTAGCGCCCGCATATGAAAACGGTGTTCAAACCACACAAGTGAGGTATCGCCGCGATCGTTAGAGCGAGAGCAATAATTCTAGCCCTAGACCTCCTCGTCATCTCAAAAAATGCAAACTGTAGAATTTTTTAAACGTCGCATATCGAGATTTTTAAGGGTAAAAGTTTGACGCCATGCCACGAGCGGGCGCAATTTTTATGCGTGACATGTTGGGTATCATTTTACTCGGCGTAACATTATCTTTCACAATATATAAAAAAATTGGGCCAAATTTATTGTTGTCTTATTTTTTAATTCAAGAAAGTGAATTTTTTCCAAAAAAAGTGCGCTTGTAAGACCGCTGCGCAAATACGGTGTGAGAAAAAGTATTGCAATGACCGCCATTTTATTCTCTAGGGTGTTAGAAAAAAAAATATATATAATGTTTGGGGGTTTTAAATAATTTTCTAGCAAAAAAAACTGTTTTAGTCTCGTAAGCACCGAATCTGAAAAACAGGCTCGGTAATGAAGTGGTTAAAGGAGGCAATACACGGTATTAAAAACTGGGGTATGTAAACTTTTGATCAGGGTCATTTGGGAATTTCTGCTGCCATTATGATTTAAAAAGAGTAAAAACAGAACTATGCTTATCAATATGTGTTCATCTAGAATTGTGAAAACATCACACTTCCTGCCCTGCTTTGATGATTTTTGCTTTTAGTATTTTATGGCCTTCTTAACTTAAACGAACAGCATTTTTTGAAAAAAAATAAATAACTACATTTGACCAGGAGAACATTTTTTTTTTAGCTCTAAAAAGGATATTCCCCTCTAATTGCAAACATGTCTTTTGGTTGGAAGTAATGAATTTTTCATGGCAATTGTTTAAATAGAAAGGAGAACGGTTTTCTTAACTAGTGTGAAATCTCGCAATTACAGAACACCGGTTGATGGAAATGCTACTGAACTTCACATCAAGAGCCACTAGTATCTCTTAAGGTCAGCGTGAGACTAGGTTATCCTTCTGCTGTGGCAGCACTCCTAGTTAGTGATCTCTGTGTTCTGTCCTATCTAAACTGTTTTCTGAATCATTTTAATGCTGCCATAGTGCCTGCTACATCTCACCGCAGCCTATTTCACAATCCAATTACCTTCTGTCTAAAGTAATACTTTATCTGACCCAACCAAGCTGAAGAGAACTTGCTACTCTTCAGCACACATTTCTAGCACTGAGCAGTGAAATTAAATTCTGAGGTCCAGCTCTTTGATACATCTTGCCCCTTATAAAAGTGACTGTGTTTTATTGGCATGGAGAGTTTTGGGCGTGACTTATCTTAGTTGAACAGATCTGCAATGAATTTGTACAAGAAAAAAGAGACAAGTAATGAAAACCAAACAAACTGTATTTTCATTGCAGTGTGCAGCAACAGTCTACAGCTTTGTAACCATGTTCCTACTAATATAAAATATAATGATATTTAATTGTGGCCATTATTTTTAAAAGCTTTATTTTCTTTTAAATTGGCAGTGATAATCGCTTCCCATCCACCATACATTTTTAACCACTTCAATACTGGGCACGTTGACCCCCTTCCTGCCCAGACCAATTGTCAGCTTTCAGCGCTGTTGCACGTTGAACGATTGAGTGGTCATGTACCCATATGAAACTTTTATCATTTTTTTCCCCTTCACAAATAGATTTTTCTTTTAATGGTATTTTATCACCATTGTTTTTTTTGTTAAACGCATTTTTCTGTTAAAAATGTTGATAATAACTGAATTTTCTCCTTCACTGACGGGCACTGATGAGGCTGCACTGATGAGGCACTAATCTACAGCCTTGATAGGCAACACTGAAGAGGAGGCCACTGACAGGCATGACTGATGAGGCCACTGACAGGCATTACTAATATGCATGGATTGGCATCCTGGATTGGCACTTTAGGTGGGCATCCTTAATGGGTCTTCACAGTGCAAACCCCCCCTTCCCTCTGGCAAGAGAGCTGCTGATTGGCTCTCCTCTACCTGTGCCTTTGCAGCGCGGATAGAGGAAAAGCCCAATAACGGCACTTCCTGGTTACTGATTGAACACAGCTGATCACTTGGTAAAGAGCCTACGTCATAGGCACTTTACCGAGATTGGAGATACCGATCACCGCGCTGCATGATCTTGAGGGTGCACACAAGCAGCTTATCCTGTTGGACACCATATGACGCCCAGTCATGATAACTGATCCCCCACCAGGCCGTCATTCTGGGCTGGATGTGGTTAAATGTCCTCAGAGCACAACCGTAATGCAGTTCAGGTGCAGCAATGATCATTTTTATAATTTTTTAGAATGATTCCCTACAAAGTAAAAGTAATCCCAGCGGCCAACGAGCTGCTGGATCACTTTTCCCACCCCCTCTCCTACCTTTACCGGTCTTTCCCGTGTAATCAGGGAGCCCGGTAAAGATGCGATCTGCGGTATTCGGCTCTGAGCACAGTGTGAGAGGAACATATGTTGTTTCTCCCACTGTCAGAAACTGGAAGCAACAAGGATTTTGGTACTTCCAGTTTTATTTACCTTCCCGTTAATGGCTAGTAAAGCAGCCGAACAGACCAATCTGTGTCTGATTGGAGGCCAGTGGAGAAATCGGAGATCTAATAGATCCAAGATCTCTCCACAAAGAGGACCTGTCATGGTCCATGTTATTACAAGGGTGGTTCATCCCTTGAAATGGCAATAAGGTTGATAAAAAAAAAAATGAAAAAGGGACAGTGTTAAAATAATGTTTAAATAAATAAAATACAAAACAATATTTTTTTAAGGCACACCTATGCCACCTATGCCTCTCTGCTCTGCAAATGTGAATGCACACGTCCCCACAAGCATATGTAAACGGCGATCGCACCACATGTGAGGTAACATGATGAACGTTAGAGAGAGAAATACATTTTGATGCCAAACCCCCTCTAATGCTAAACTGGTAACCTGGTAACCATAGGGTTGCCTATGGAGATTTGTAGGTACCACAATGTGGCGCCATTCCAAGGGCAGCCCCAATTTTAAAGCATGACAAGTTTGGTATTTATTTACTCAGCCCAAGATCATCTTTTAAGTGTATGTTTTCCAAAAAAATTGCGTTTGAAAGATCACTGCGCAAATATCGTGAGATCTAAAAATATGCACGGCCCACCATTTTATTCTGTAGGGCCTCTGCTTAAAAACACATATAATGTTTGGGGCTCCAAGTAGTTTTCTAGCAAAAAAAGGATGTTTTTTACATGTAGGAGAAGAATATCAGAATTGGCCTGGACTGGAAGTGGTTAAATGGTACATGTTCATATTTATAGTATTTGATATTGGAATGCTAGCCGATATTGATTCATGGTACATGCTCATATTTATAGAGTGATGATGGAATCTTTTTTTTGTAACACGCAGTGCAATTACTTTGTATTTAATCATACGCCACCCTTGGTCGGGCATAACAGCTTATCAACAGTTGAATAGATATGAAACGTACACTTAAAATATATGTGTAATACACAGTCTAAAATTCAATGAACAATCAAACTTGCCTTAACACCATTTATATAGACTTTATGTTGTAGAAAAGAAAATCATCAAGTATTTACATCAATGGTGTCTACAAGAATTTACCATACCAAATACATGAAACCACTTCTGAGAATGTCTAGAATACCTGTTTCATTATAATCTTTAGTGATAAAAAAAAATAGATATAAACTGTAACTTAAAAATAAGATCTATTTATTAAAAGAGAATTCTACTCCAAATTTCTAAGCAGAGTGGTTGTGTTTACACCATAGCATTTCAGTCCTTAATAAAGTCCATTTATAAAAGCTTAAAGTGGTTGTAAAGGTAGAAGGTTTTTAATTTTAATGCGCTCTATGCATCAAGATAAAAAAACCTGTGTGTAGCAGCCACCCTCAGCCCCTCTAATACTTACCTGAGCCCCATCTTTGTCATCTCATGTACACGAGTGCCTCAGCTGTCCCTCCTGATTGGCTGATACACAGCAGCAGCACCATCGGCTCCCACAGCTGTCAAAGTCAGTTAGCCAATCAGGCTCTGTGTTTAAATGGACACAGGGAGCTGCGGCTCGGGTGCCCCCCCCCCCCCCCCAGCAAGCTGCTTGCTGTGGGGGCACTTGACAGAAGGGAGGGGCCAAAAGAACAGAAGAGGGACCCGAGAAGAGGAGGATCCAGGCTGCCCTGTGTAAATCCACTACAACAGAACAGGTAAATATAACAGGTTTATTATTCTTAAATAGTGTTGCTTACGAATATTCGCATTGCGAATATTCGTCACGAATATTGCATATTCGAGTATTCGCGAATAAATCGAATATTGCGGTGAATATTCGCCATTGCGAATATTCATATTTTTTCAAATTTATTTTTAAAACAGATCACATCCTAGTGATCTCCATCGACGTCTAAAAGCATTGCTGGTATGATTAGAGACCCTGGGCCGAGTAGCTGAGGCGATCCTTTTATGTTGCCGAATATTCGCAATGCGAATATTCGTATTACGAATATTCGCGAATACTTTCTCTGCCCTTCTGTGTTTTGTGTATAAAAAACAAAAAAAAAATAGCTTTAGTTTAGTCATATAAGTTTGTGTAAGTAGAGTTAGTGTTTAGTGCATATTAGTTTAGTAATCCAGGAAATGATCTCCGTTTTTGCGTGTTGACAAGAATTTTGGAATCAATTTCGCATTCGCATTAGTGAAATTTCGCATTCGCATTAGCGAAATTTCGCCAAATTGTTTTTTTTATAAAATATCACGAATATTCGATATTAACGAATATTTTGTGAATATTCTTCTATATATTCGTGAAATATCGCGAAATCGAATATGGCGTATTCCGCTCATCACTATTCTTAAAGAAGAAAAAAAAAAGAAGACTTTAGAATCACTTTAAAGTGGTATTAAACCCCTTGTTTTTTTTAGCTTAACAAAATTCAACATTCTTACCCCAGCAGATGCATTTTAACAGTGGAAAGTACAGTGGAAAGTACAGTCTCCATTCAGTATATTAGCTTGAAGGGAGGGGGAGGAGAAAGGAGGTTCAGGGGAGGGCTGTGCGTTTGTATTGATATACAGTGCAGAATGGCATAACATTACTCCTGTATGCAAGGGTGGCTCTGTAGAACACGGCAAGAGAAAGAAGCCACCCTGAAACATAAAACCTGAGGCAGGAGTCATTGCACTAACTTAAACAGGCACATAGGCAAGGAATAAAAAGTTGCATCAAAATACTTCAAAAATAGTCCATATTTAAAATAGATTTAATGTTTACAACAGTGTATGGCACATAAGTTATATCCAACATTCATCTCATACCTTATGCCGCGTACACGGTCGTTTTTTGCTATGAAAAAAAAAAACTTTGTTTTTTTAAAACGTCATTTAAATTGATTGTGTGTGGGCAAAACGTCGTTTAAAACGACGTTTTTCAACCCGCGCAGGCCCAGAAGCTAGTTATGAAGCGAGCTTCAATGGAAAAGAGTGGTGAACGTAACCTTGCTTTTTGTGAAAAAAACAATGGTGTGTATGCAACATCGTCTTTGAAAAGTGACGTTTCAAAAACGTCGTTTTTTACTTCACAGAAAACGTAGTTTTTTTTCAGCACAAAAAATGATCGTGTGTACGCGGCATTAATGAAGGGAACTGGCTCCAGACAAAATGTTTTGTAAACTTTTGTAGAATATGTAGAAAAGTTCATGTTTTTTTACCAGGGTGAAAAAACATTTGGCGATTGCAGGCCCCCCAGCCCCCCAGTTTACTTACCTGAGCCCTCGAAAGTCCCGCGTCAAGAACGCGCTTGATCTTGGCTCTTCATTGGATAGATTGATAGCAGCGCAGCCATTGGTGCGAGGGACGGGCCGAGTCCTGTAGTAGGCGGCTATGAACGCTGGATACAGGACTCGGAAGTGCACCTGCAAGGTAACCCCCTTGGGAAAATGCTTCCCAGGGGGGTTAGCTAATGCAGGGAGGAGCCGAGACAGCCTCCAAGGGACCCCAGAAGACGTGGATCGGGGGCCATGAGCTGCACAGTGGAGGTAAGTAAAAAAAAAAAAAAAAAAGTAAAGCTTTACAATCACTTTAAGGGTCCTTTACAAGCACAAGCTGGGCAACCCTTGGTATAATCCAGGGCTTGACAAATGGCAGGTGCCAGGTCGTTACGGCTACAAAAAAATTGCCTGGCGCCTGGGCTGCCACCCAAATGCTTCCACACTCCCCGTCACCAAAAACACACAGTGGACATTTTGTTCCCAATATGATGAAAAAAAAAAAAAAGTTAAGTAAAAAGTTAATTGTAAAAAATTTAAGTTACACCACCAAAAAAATTGAGGCCCCCACATACAGACGTAAATGCACACCTCAGGGAACCTATGCCAGAAGGCTTTGATTGCGATACATATGTTACATAATCACCACACATGCCGTAACTTATGACCTATAGGGGCTTTTTTAAACGTTCCCCATGGAAAATATAGGGTTCTGAAGTTTCCTCCCAATTTATGGGTGCACGCATATTTTAAAGCGGAGCTCCACCCAAAAGGGAAAGGTTCCGTTTTAAGGCCTCCTCCCCAACTCCTGCTTGTGAAACAGAAATTTTGGGGAGGAGAGGCAGGGTCCACAATTTTGACAAGTACCCGCTCCCATTTCCGTCCTGGTCATCTTAGGTGATCAGAAGTGGAAGTTCTCCTTCCCTCCTCCTTCCTGGGACACAAGCTGCTGACTTTTAATACCTTGTATTATCACAAGGTAATACAGTTGAACCACGGACTGCGAGCATAATCCGTTCCAGGAGTATGCTCGTAATCCAAAGAACTTGCATATCAAAGCGAGTTTTCCCATTGAAGTCAATGGAAACTAAAATCATTTGCTCCGCATTCAGAGGTGGTGGTGGGGGGGGGGGGGGGGTGCCAGAGCGTCTGAAAAGACCCAAGGACACTTCAGCTTGTTTCCTGCGCCCCCATACCTCAGGTTATATGAGGTACTGCAGGCCAATTTAGAAGTAAGAGGAAAGGAGTGTGGGATAATTTACAGTGCAAATGGGGTTATGATGGTACTGATTAGAAAGAACGGCAAGTTTCTTTACAAAAATACAAAATATTTTTATTAAATACATATAGACACAAATAGTTTTAAAAGAGACTTTGTGAAAATAGTGGTTACAATAACATTATAAGATACAGGCATGGAGGTCGCATATTCCCTACATGTTTCGTGATATGTCGCTTCTTCAGGGGAAAATCAAATCGGCGCCTAAACGAACATCATAGCATATGCTTACCAACCACAGAGATGGAAACGGGTCGGTTCTCCACCACACAGAGGATGGCCAAAAATAGACCCAAAGGGGTCAGCACCAGGTTCCGTGAATAGTCACAATTAGGTGCTAATAATGGTGGAGAGCCGACCCGTTTCCATCTCTGTGTTTGGTGGTTGGTAAGCATATGCTATGATGTTCGTTTCTCTGGAATTTTGTTGCCTTTCAGTCATCCTTCTGACTTATATACTAATTTATGTATTATACTACATGTGGCTTTTGCTTCATATAGCCAATTGCATGTATATATTTTCTTTGATTTAGTTACTAACATTTAGGCGCGGATTTGATTTTCCCCCGAAGAAGCGGCATATCGCGAAACATGTAGGGAATATGCGACCTCCATGCCTGTATCTTATAATGTTATTGTAACCACTATTTTCACAAAGTCTCTTTTAAAACTATTTATGTCTATATGTATTTAATAAAAATATTTTGTATTTTTGTAAAGAAACTTGCCGTTCTTTCTCATCAGTACCATCATAACCCCATATCAATTTATGTGCAAAAAGTAAAACAAATGTTAAACTATGGTTATAAACTCATTGTAAAAAAAAAAATTCTGTGAACTAAATATTTTTTATGGGAAAATCAAGAACTTCCTAAATCCCCAAAAATATTTTTTGCTCTCCAGTGTCAATAAAATGCACATCTAAACATGAGCATAATGTTCCTTTTTCTTTTCTTAAAGCTGACCTCTGGGGAAAAGAAAAATGCTCCCTTGCAGTGGGGCTGCTCCAGCACTGCAAGGGTTAAATGCTTGTAAAGCTCTACTGAACTACAAAAAGCAGTTTTTACTTATCTGAACCTCGGCTCCCCTGGGTTGTAAAACCAGTCCCCCCAACCTCTTATTCCCTATATACCAGCAGTTCTATGTCCTTGGATATCAAGACCCATGCAGAAACCAATAGCCTTGAAATAAACAGAAGGATGCCAAGGGACAGTCCATTGCCAGGGCGTAGTGGAGAGCACCAGCTGAGAGGGGGGGGGGGGGCAGAGCATCTAGTAAGTAAAAATGCTTTTTTTACAGCCCCCTAGATATAAACAAGCATATGACCCTTGCAGGGAGGGTAACCCAAATGCAATGGAAAACCTTTTGCAGGGAGATCTACCACACTACTGGTGCCAATGTAAGAGTTAAAGCTCTGCTAAGAGCTTCCCGATCTCCCCCAGAATGCATTTTCCCAAGCCACATCCAGTAACATCGTAATGCTTCCAAAGCAATTCTTTGAACAGGGAAAACACTTTAAACAACTTAAACTGAAAGCAACATAAAGTGCTTGGAATAAATGGCACATTGGTGGGCATCAAGAGGTACAGTAACTTTATCAAGAACATTTTAGTGCAGTGATTTCCAAACTGTGGCCCGGGGCAAGATGCGGCTGTTTGCTTGCTTTTATACAGCCCCCACACACCAATGAAGGGGCACAATTCCTCCCGCTAATACCAACAATGGGGGCAATTTCTCCCAATGACATCAACAATGGGGCACAATTCTTCCCAGGGACACCAACAATGGTGCCCAATGGCACCGATGATGGAGCACAATTCTTCCCAGTGACACCAACAATGGGGGACAATTCCTCCCACTGACACCTGACACCTATGATGAGGCACAACCAACCACCACCACCACCACCAAAACAACCCGATGGGTTCCCACTGATGTCGGGACATTTTCTACTTTCAATGGCCACAGTCCGGCCCTCCTAAAGTCTGAAGGACCTTAAACTGGCTCTTTGTTTATAAAGTTTGGAGACTCTTGTTTTCTCTAATGTGACAGTGTGCTTTAAGTACAATACCCTCAAGTAGAGAAAAAAACCTAAAGCACGACAGAAAAGAGATCCAGTACCCATTAATTATTAGACATTTAAATAGCAGGTACATTAAAAAAAGTATATACGGTAAACAAATTTAGGATAACAAAAAAAAAGTAAACATTTGCTAAGAAAATGTTCTGTCATCGCAATGCCCTTTAAAAACGAACACAAATTTAAAACTTTAAAAACTTTTGAGTTTGTTAACTATATTAAATGAACAAGAGAAGAGAAAGCGGATCCAATAGCCAACCCTAACCCAAGGAAAAAAGACATCACTATTGCAGTGCCCTCAGAGAGCTCCTTGGGGACAACCTTAGGGCCATAAACCATGGAAAGTGTCCCTAAATAACCATTACTCAATCCCAGTAATGTGATAAAGATGATCGGATAGACGTCACTCTGGAAAAATACTTCATATATGTGTTTCCGAGGTTGGTAATTACAAAACATAAACAAGGGGATGAAAAACGTTCGGAGGATAACCAACGCTGGCAGCATTCTGCTGTTGGGTCCCGGGACTTGGATCCATGTTGTGATCTGCCGCCCACTCCAGTCAGCAAAGTTATAAATCAGAAAACAGGTCAAAGGTGTGAAATATTTGTTGGTCCAAACGCTACCAGTGTATTTCTCAACAGACTCAATACCAGCAGAGATGGTGGGGAAGATGATGATGCTGACGAAGAAGGTATAAAATAGGCAAGCGACCAGCACTTTGACTTTCTTCAGGATGGGGATTATCGGTGGAGAGTTTTTCTTTGATGAAGATATGTCAACGATCTCAGCAGGATCTTCAGATGTGGAACTGTCTGTAGGCTCATTAGATAAATTCATGTAATAGCTAAAAAAAATTAAAAAAATAAACACGTTATTCCTTTTAACAAAAGCATCGAAACCTTCAAATTGGGGAAGAACCCCAGATAGCATTATTAGTGTCTGAGGCAGTCAAATTGCATAAATAAGATGCAAAATGTACATAAACATTGTAAACCACATATTCCAATCATCAGTAGATCTAGTGATGAAGACAACAGAATTTCACCACTTCATCTCTGGAAGGTTTTACCCCCTTTGTGACCAGGCCATTTTTTACTATTCAGCACTGTGCTACTTGAACTGGCAAATGGGGGGGGGGGGCTCACAAAACTGTACCCAATGTAAAATTGTATTATTTGTTCACACAAATAGAGCCTTCTTTTTTTTGCAATATAAATGAAAAAAGACAGAATTAAAAAAAAAACAAAAAAAAAAAAAACAATATTTTCTACTTTGTTAAAAACATATCCAATAAAAAATCAAAATTTTCTGCTGCATATCTTTGGTAAAAAAAAATCCCAATAAGTCTATATTAATTGGTTTGTGCGAAAGGTATAGCATCTACAGATTTTGGAATCTTTACAGTGATGACACTATACTTGTAATGGAGGTGATCAGCGACTTAAAGTGGGACTGTGATAGTGTGAAGGGCAATCTGGCGCTAGCTAATGCTGGCTGGGAGGTACACAGTCTAACTGACATCACTAGTGACACTAATACAGTGATATCATCATTCTAACTGTACCAATGAATCTGCTTGGGAAGGGGTTAGCATCTAGGAAAAAAAAAAAAATCAAAGGGTTAACTGTGTGCCTACCAATGTTTAAAGTGTGTAATGTGTGCTGTTTTTACTTCACTACCTGGCTGCTTTCTTCAATACTTTGCAGGGAGAAGAAACAGCTAGATTGATGTTCCTTGTACACAGAGTTCTGTGTTTTTGTAAACACAGAACTCTGTGTATGACTGGACACAGCCGAATAGCTGACTTCAGACAAAACCCTTGGCTAAAATCAGCTGCCATATGTGTGCAATCACAGCATGGATCAGCAGGGGGTGTTTTAAAATGCCATTGTGCTTTAAAGCTGGCTTATAAAGATTTAGCTGAACCTGGCCCATAGGAAGTCTTCGGCTGGGTTCACACTGATGCAGCTCTGTGAGCCGTGCTTTGCCTCCTGAATTTGCAAGGAAAGGGTCCCTGCTCCATTTTTGAAATCGCAGCCTGCACAGAAACTGCAAGGGTAGTGTGGTTCCCAGAGCGGGAGCGATTTCCAGTACATGTGGCGTGCTATTAGAATTAATGGCATCCGCATAGTTCTACTGCGTATTTCTGTGCAGATGGTTACGGCTGCAAGAACATATGTGTACCCGCAGTGGGAACCACCCGCACAGGTGCGAACCTGGCCCTATAAATAATACATGTTTGGCAGTAGGGATTATGTAGCACTGGGAGTGGCATTCTCGATGGCCTGTGGCGGGCCCTTAGGGTTCATGAGGATGGGAGTTCTAGTCAAACACTGCATTTACCATTAGAAGGCAAACACATGTGTTAAAACAGTGTTTGATCTCATTTGCCTGCAGTTCAAATGTACCTTAAAATTATGGGTTAAAACTATTGCCGCTATGTGTTCACATGGGCATGGCAACCCAATCATTTGAATGGGCTGATGTGCATGCATTTTGTGCAGAGAAAAGCTTCCCGCAACACTTAAAAAAAAAAAAAAAAAAAAAAGCAGAGGCCAGAAAAAATGTCCCCTTAGTCCCCACACCAGAAAACACTATCCACTATCCATGGATGGCAGCCTCACTAGTTTTTAAAGAGCAGCACATTTTGGTTGTGGGTGCAGGAACAGGTGTGATTCCCACACCTGCAACAACCTGCAATAGTGTGAACCTAGCCGAATGGGCCATGTGGGCTCAAGAAGAGAAAAGCAGCATAATGAAAAGCAGGTCAAATGCTGCCTCTTAACCACTTAAGACCCGGACCAATACGCTGGTAAATGACCCAAGGTGTTTTTGCGATTCGGCACTGCGTCGCTTTAACAGACAATTGCGCGGTCGTGCGACGTGGCTCCCAAACAAAATTTGCGTCCTTTTCTTCCCACAAATAGAGCTTTCTTTTGGTGGTATTTGATCACCTCTGCGATTTTTATTTTTTGCGCTATATACAAAAATAGAGCGACATTTTTGAAAAAAAAAAAACACCATTTTTTACTTTTTGTTAAAAAAAAATCAAATAAACTAAATTTTAGTCAAACATTTAGGCCAAAATTTATTTAGCCACATGTCTTTAGTAAAAAAAAAAAAAAAAAAAAAATCGCAATAAAAAAAAAAATAGCTACCTAGCGGGAACAGCGACACTAATACAGCGATCAGAAAAATGATCGCTTAGTGACGCTGGCAATAGGGAGTGAAAGGGTTAATTAGGGCAGTGATCAGGGGGTTAAAACTTTATTAGGGGGGGTGGGGGGGCTATCCTGAACCTAACACTAACTGATTTTACACTGCCTGTCACACTGACACTAAATGCAGTGATTAGATCACTGCATTCAGTGACACTGTGACAGGGGGGGGTGGGGGGGCAGATCGCAAGGGGTTAAGTATGCCTATGTGTGTGTGTGTCAGTGTAATGTTGGTGCACACTTACTGTGAGGTGTTCCTCTCATCGCATCGGTTGGAAATTCCGCTGCGATGAGAGATTACATCACTTCCCCCTTCCTGTGTAAACACAGGAGGAGGAAGTGACAGGGCGGGAGAGCGCAGCGATGGGCTGGGAGCGATCGCGGGGGGGCGGGTAAACACGGACATCCGCCCGCTCGTCCCGGATCGCTCCCGGAGACACGGGGACCTCCGCACGCTGCGGAGGGGGTCCCGATCGGACCCCCGACCCGCTACTGGGCGAGGACGTAAATTTACGCCCTTGTGCCCATCCGTGCCATTCTGTGGCCGTAAATGTGCGTGCGGAGGTCCTTAAGTGGTTAACTGCCATGTGTACTGCTCAATTAAAGGGATGTAGCCGACCCGTGTTTGACATGCGTTTTAATCACGCATCAGATGCAGGAAAACAATGCCATGAGTTCACAGAGCTTTTTTTGCTGTGTTAGGCTGGGTTCACACTGGTACGACAACAGCTCCAATTGGGAGCACAAGTCGCATGGCGTGTATAAATGAATGGTTCCCGTCTTAACTGGTCCGACTTTGAAAAAAGTTCCTGCACTACTTTGGTCCAACATTGATCCTACTTCAGCCCACTGAATCTCATTGAAGAAGAAAGTAACCGCCCAGTAGTAATCAAAGAGCCTCCTCACCGAAACCTAACCACGGGTGCTGGCAATGCAATAGCAATGCAAAAATACGAAAGAAGCTTGGACAGCCACACTCTAAAAATGTTCCTTTAATTAAAATTGATCACAAAATAAACACGCCACAGCAAAAATTGGGACAAAAGCTAACGTTTCGCACTGTAGCTTCAGTGCGAAACGTTGTCTTTTGTCCCAATTTTTGCTGTGGTGTGTTTATTTTGTGATTGATTTTAATTAAAGGAACATTTTTGGAGTGTGTGTCTGTCTAATCAAAGTCAGATCATTGTCTTAACCGATTCAACTTTGGCATGCAAATGCTCCGATGATCTTTAAGGAGAACTGCACACCAAAAAGAAAAACGGCATAGAGTCCCCCTCCGAGACCATACCAGACCGATGGTATGGATTTTAAGGGGAACCCCCATGTAAAAAAAAAAAAAAAAAAAAGGCGTGGGGTCCCCCCCATAATCCACACCAAACCCTTCTCAAAGCACGTAGCCTGGCAGGTCAGAAATGGGGGTGGGGACGAGCAAGTGCTCAACCCCCCAATGCTCCATGTTGATGGGGACAAAAGCCTCTTCCCGACAACCCAGACAGGTGGTTGTCTGGGTTTACGTGGGGGGGAGGGCTTATCGAAATCTGGAATCCCCTTTAACAAGCGAGTCTCCAGATCCTTTATTAAAGCAACTCTGGCGTCTCTGCATGATGTTACTGGGTGATCAACTCCCATTGTTATATAAGTAATGGCACACAGCGACTCTAGCATTACAGCGGGAGCGAGTGTTGGGAGAAGATCGAAGGAAGAACAGAGGAAGAAGACAGCGGAGTGAGGAAAACTGGCAGAGGGAGAAGATAGCGGAGGGAGGAGAACTGGCAAAGGGAGAAGACAGCGGAGGGAGACGAACCAGAGGATGAAGACATTGCCGGAGGGAGAAGAAAATCATAGGGAGAAGAGACGCCGGAGCTGCATTAATAAATGACTTTGTCAAAAAACTGTTTTATTTTAGGTGAATGGGTAGGAGTAAAAAAAAAAGAAGGGGGGGAGGTTTCCAGATTCCGATAAGCCCCCTGACCGAAGAACCCGATAACCAAAATCCAGGGTTGTCAGGAAGAGGCCCTTCTCTCCATCAACATGGGGACAAGGTGCATTGGGGTGGGCGCAGGCCCCACCCACCCCAAAGCACCCTGCATGTTGAGGGCAAGTGGCCTGGTATGGTTTACTCGTTCCCACCCTATTTCCTGACCTGCCAGGCTGCATGCTGGGTTAGGGGTCTGGTATGGATTTTGGGGGGGACTTTTTTTGGCGTGGGGCTCCGTTTAAAATCCATACCAGACTGGAGGTTTTTTTTTATTTAGCGTGGAGTTTAGCAAAAAGATTCATACCAGACACAAAGGGCCTGGTATTGTCGGGATCAAAGTCGAACTTTAACTCGCAGGGCAAAGTCGGATCCACAGTCGTACGACTGTCGTGTCACACCAGTCTGAACCCAGGCTTATATGCAAATGATGTGGACTGTATTATTTTATTTTTTAAACAAATACACCATATTACACTATTGGATTTTTTCTACTGGCTCCATTTTAAATTCTACACTGGGGAAACATTTAAGGATAGAGCAGTGAAATCAAATTTACAGCCGCTGATTTCCTCTACGAGCAGTGTACGGATTGGATCTATTTAGCAGGCTTTAGTTACAGAAGGCAAGTCCCTTTCCAGCTGTCTGTAATGGCAAAGGTCACAAAGTCTGGATATTCACTTTTTTACTACATACATTATTCACTTTGGGACATCAGATATATCGTGGACTTTTATTTTACACTTTTAACATTGCTTGTCTGCTGTGTTTAAACACAGAGCTAAATCCTTTTTATTATTATACAGTATTTTAGGCCTGTTATAATACTGAATATTTGGTGTATTTTTAATAATTTATTGCAGAAGTTTTTTATTGATGTTTAGGGAGTATCTGCAAGAATAGATCTAGTATTTAAAAGTGCATTTTTAAAAACGTATATACGACTTTTGTTTTGTGGTTTTAAACTTTACCCAAAATGCTTAAAGTGGAGCTTCACCCAGGAAGCTTTGCTTGTTTTCCTCCTCCCCCTCTGCTGCCACACTTGGCACCTTTTGGCGGGGGAAAGGGTATTTGTAGCTGCTGACTTTCAATTATTTGGTTAAAAAGGGGGGGGGGGGGCGACGACGACGACTCTTGTTTTAAAGTAGATGTAACCCCTAAGGCTTTAATCACTTAGCGTAGCTGGAACAAGCATTCCCCATAACAATTTTGAATGTGGCACATAAGGGAGCTCATTCATTTTGTGCGTTTTTGCATCTCAAAAAAAGGCCCCTTTTTTGGCGATAACCGTAACGTGTGTTAAAACTTGCATTGTGTCTTAATCGTGCAGATTTGTATCATGTTTGGGGGGCCATTATACAATAATTCACCCAAACCTGCGTTGTGCAGCGATTTGTGATCGCAGCCAGAACTGCAGTGATTCAGCCTTAATCCCAAATTGCGAGATGTGAACCGGCCCTAAATGAATGGCATTTTTTTTTTTTTTACTAAAGCATGGGTGGGCTTTCTGAAACCCTAAGGCCCCTTTCAGCCAGAGCGGAATCTGTTCAAGCAAATCCGCCTGCTCAGTGGGGGATCTCTCAGCTGATCCGCGCTGAGCATAGGCATGACAGGACCGCGTTTGCTCCGCTATGCAGAGCGGACACAGACAGTCTGCTCTTCTCTATGGGGTAGTCAGACGGAAAGGGACCGCATGTGCCTTTTCATCCGACCTGCCGGATAAATGGCAAATGTACCCCCATTCGTCTATTTTTAGATAAATGGATCGGATGCTGGCGGGTGACAGTGGACACATGCTTGCTGACATCCGCTACCCCATAGAAAATGGGTGGTCCGATCGGGTCCACCTGAAAAATAGACAGACCTACCCCATCTGTATGCTGGTGTGAAAGGGGGCCCAACAACAACACTATTAGTGGGCAGCACAGTGGTTAAGTGGTTAGCACTTCTGCCTAGCAGCATTAGGGTCACTGGTTTAAATCCGAACCATGACACTATCTGCCTGGAGTGTGCAGGTTCTCCCTGTGCAGGTATCCTCTGGGTACTCTGGTTTCCTCCCACACTCCACAGACATGAATGAACGAATGAATGAGAAACTTATATAGCGCGGCACATGCGAACCAACTCGCCTCTGGGCGCTTGTCATGCTGGTAGGTTAACTGGCTCCTGTCTAAATTGTCCCTAGTATGTGTACATATGAATTGGAGTTAGGATCCTTAGATTGCAAGCTCCTTGAGGGCAGGGACTGATGTGAATATACAATATAAATATAAAGCACTGTGTAAATTGACAGCACTATATAGAGCAAGTACCTGTAATATATAAAATAGTTCCTAGCTAAATAACAAATCAATAATTAAAAGCAAAGTGCTCCTGAATACACAATCCCACTTCATAATATAAAGTGATAAAACCAATATGATATTATCAATAGTGACCACACATATACATAGAGTAAATAATGCCAGAACACCCATGTGCAATATATCACCAATAGTGCATAATAAAGTGCAATCAATGTGACTTATAACATGTATATTAATCGATCTGTCTAATATATCTTCATATATATTTCCAGTGAAATCATCCCACACCTGCATGTGTGCCACACAGTGAAACCCTTCCACCAATCATGCCTATTGGGTGTGCGCTCACCTGGAATATAGGACCTCTTCAATTACAGGAGGTCACATAAGCCATATGAGGTTAGTCCTCTCTCCTTAAGGACTTCTCCAGGGACAGAGTTACTCCTCCTCCTCCACAGGCTGAGCAATAGTCTCAGCACAGCTCCATAAAACAGACACATCATTGTGCTTTCCGTAAAAAAATTATTTATTGTAATAAATTAACACTTACATTCACATAGGCAGGTGGTTCGCTTATCAAATTCCTATATACCTCCCTCTCTGTGGCCAATACAGATAGATCCTACTGCCTCAAACTCCTGAGAATGCACCCAGAGTGATTACCTCAATCTATTGTTGCAGTTCCGTGCCGCTGGTCTCTTGCACCTGTCTGTAGGTGACATCACTTCCTGTACCACCATGCAGGAAGTGATGTCACCTACAGACAGGTGGGGTGGTTTCTAGATAGAAAAAGTTTGCAGGAAGAAGAGAAGGATAGCCTTGCAATCGGCTGCAGAGAAGAAGCCCATTGGAATTTGACTATATGTGTATTGACCTGTATGGTAGTGAAAGGTGGTTTGGAAAGAGGAGGAAGATCTGTCTTGGATTAAAGGCACAATACGCTTATCCTTGTGATACTCGGTGAAGACTTGGAGGATAGGCGAACAGGGGTATACCATATACCGGAGGTGCCCATGAGTTTTATGAAATGCGAGTATCCATTTCTTTTTTTTTTCCAGGTGGCTTTCTTTTCTTTCTTTTTTTTGTTGTTTTAAAACCATGTTACAATCCAACAAGCAAGTGTACAAACATTTTGCATACAGTATGTAAAAAAGAGAAACAAAGTGATTCGAAGCTAATTTAGGGTTTCATATAACCGATTAAAGGCCACTAAATCTTGTTGGATATGTAGTGGCTATGTATATTACCCCCCCCCTCTCCCTCCCACCCTTCCCCCTGCCGTTCGAGAGCATGCAACCTCAATGTTAGCTAGCGCAATAAGTCGCAAGTCATGCCATTTCTTGTCGGGAAAGCAGTCAGGGCCGGCCGAGGGGCACCAGCCAGCGACAAAAGCCCCCGCCAAGGTCACAGCTGGAGTTGTCCTTGGTGATCGGAGTCTTAGAGGGCCTGGCGAGTATAGCTTTGTGTAGTGCTAGGTAGAATGCTCAATGCTCTACTGCCAAGGGCCCCATAGTTTGACAAATTTGGACAGTTTCCCCTGTTTAGTGAAGTGGACTCTTTCATTTGATATTGTTTGTTTCATAGCCGCTGTCCAATGTTCTAAGGTCGGGGGAGCCTGTGTCTGCCATTTTTGGGCGATTACCTTGCGAGCCTGAAATAGGCTCCTTAGTATAGCCTCGAGTGTTCCCTGCAATACCCAGCTGTTGTCTATGCATCCCAAAAGGCATACCCTGGCTGTTGGATCAAGTAGAGATCCATATGTCTCATTGATCCGTTTTATAACTCCCACCCAGTAGCCATATAATTTTGGACACTTCCAGACCATATGTAATAAATCCCCTTTGTTATTGCATCGGGGACAGTGGTTGTCTTGTCTCCAACCTAGCTTGAACATTTTATGGGGGGTATGGTAGACCCTATAAAGAAGAAATAGGTGGGACAGTCTTTGGCCCGGGGCAATGGACACCGAGGTGCCCTGTTGGAGAATCCTGTCCCACTGTTGTGGAGATATTGGTCCCAGGTCATTCTCCCATGCCTCTTTACTCTTACACGGACCTGCTTTACTTAATGCCCTGGCGCCCAGGCTACTATACATCCCCGATATTAAGCCCTTAGCTGCTGTTGCCCCAGTTACAGCAAGCAAAGCAGGAATCTTAGCCCACTCGACCGTCTGGGGGCCGAATTGTGTCTGTATAGCGTGGCGAAACTGTAGGAGTTTAAAAAAAGTTTTATTGGAGATTCTGAATTCTTTTACTAGAGCTTGAAATAATTTCATAGTGTTCCCTTCAAACAAATGTTTAAGGCGACTTATGCCTTTACTCGTCCATTCGGGCGATACCTCAATGCTTAGTGTCTCTTGTAGGTTATTGTTGTTCCAAGGAGGGGAGAATTTTGTCGGACCAGCGTATCCCAATACTTTTTTTGCTGTGTGCCATGTTTTAATAACTAGTTTTGTAATCGAGTGGTTATGGCAAAAAAAGTTTGCCTCTAAGGCTTCCACTAGTTGTTTATGGGGGTTATCTGTCAACAAAAGTCGGGTGTTAGAGCCGTCTCCTTCGACGGTTCCACATCCTGCCAGCTGTTGTAGTTGTGCTGCTAAAAAATAGGCTTATTCTGGCTTGGCCACCCCTCCATATAAGTCCTCTAAATAGAGAGTCTATCTTTTTATACCACTTGTATCCTATCCATACCGGGGAGTTATGTAGTATGTATAGTAGCTGCGGCTGCCAGATCATTTTAATTAAATTGCAGCGGCCTGCAACAGACAAAGGCAGTCTTTTCCAAATTTCACTTTTGTTTTTCCACTTCGCTAATAATGGAGCCAGGTTTAGATTAATGTATTGGGTAGGATCCTTTGAGATCCAGATCCCTAAATACTTAAGTTCAGTACTTACAATTATTTGCGAAGCACCTGCCGACCGTTGTAGGTCTACCTGGTCTAGCAGCAGCAAAGCTGACTTTGTCCAGTTGATGGTAAGGCCTGAAAACCGGCCAAAATCCTCCACCAGTTGGATCGCTTTGTCGAGTGTGCTTTCAACGTCCCCCAGGAAGAACAGAACATCATCTGCGAAGAGAGCTATCTTGTCTTCTCCATGGTGTCTTCTAAACCCCGTTATGTCCGACCTCGCCCTGGCCATGATTGCCAGGGGTTCCATAGCGAGGGCGAACAGAAGGGGGGATAGAGGACACCCTTGTCTCGTGCCTCTCTCCAGCTGAAAAATCTCGGAGGTCTCATTGTTAATTCTGACCTTGGCTCTTGGTTCTTCATATAACAGTTTGATCCAATTGACATAGAGAGGGCCAAAACCATCGAGTATCCATTTCAGTGAGGTGAGAGGCTTGTGAGGCTGTTCTCCACGGATTGGCACTTGCACAATATATGGTGAGACTGGATGAATCACGTCTTTTGATGTGTACTACAGCTCACTGATTACACGTGTGGGATCACATATGGACTCTTATTTATATTTATGTCTATATTGATTTATATTTATTGATTTATTTAAGTCACTGGTTGTTTTGTGTTGGGTAGCGCTAGATCACCAACACTTTTCATTTTATCACCTGTGTATTGTAAACACTTTAGATTTTGCTGCTTCCCTCCATATATATATTTACACTGTGGGATTTGATTTGATTTCACTAGCTCACTTATAGCGCAAAGGCTTTCTTTTATACATCATCTCATACTTACCTCCTCTGTGCAGTGATTTTGCACAGAGCAGCCTGGATCCTCCTTTTCTCAGATGCTACGTTGGCACTCCTGGCCCCTCCATCCTGCTGAGTGCCCCCACGCAAGCAGCTTGCTATGGGGGCACCTGAACTGAGTCGCAGCTCTGTAGGTCCATTCCGACCCAAACCTGTGGCTCAGTCCCCCTCTATCTCCTGAGACCAAGGAAAAGTGTATGGGCCGCTCAGGCTCGATAGGGGCACTCTGCATATGCACTCCCTCAAGGCTCTGTTCTATCAGAAGATAGATTGGGGGACAGTGGAAGAAGAAGAGGATCAGAGAAGACAGGGTTAAACAGCCTTTTTACACAATGCAGAGGATTAACCCCTTAGGTTCCACAGTGAGTATAACAAGCATGCTTTACTGCATATACAGACGGATTTTACTGCTGTTGGTTTAGTAACACTTTAATGGCAGGACCACCAAGTATGTTTTTTAGAAAGATTTAAAAGACGGAGGTGACTTTTAAATTTACATTAGCATGTTAAAGCTTACAAGGGATTTTAATAAATCGGGTTCACGCATATTGTAACATGGATGTAAAACAAGAATGTGAGCTGCATTGCTAAAATATACTGTATGTACAGATTAAAAAATGGGCACAATAAAAAAGCACAAAGCAGTATATAGGGCAATGATAATGTGAAGTATTCCAGAGGAACTTGGAACCAGATTTTAAACGTAATCTAAGTGAAGAACAGAAGTATCCTCTTCACATCCACACAGCAGTTGTGTTGTTGCCCTAGGTCAGCATTTCTCCCCCAGAATTGTCAATCTCCTGGTCCCCTGCTGCAGTCAGTGGTTCCTCCCACCCACCCACCCACCCACCCACACATCCCTAGCTTAATTAATAAATCCAATAGGAATATTAAGGAATGTATCCTCCAGCACCTCTATATAGTGCAGCCATCACTGCTGCCTCCATAACATGGGTTTTTCCTGGATCAATCCCCACCCCCATTCTACCTGCTTGGAGTTTGTAGGTTCCCCCTGTGTATGGATATAAATGGGTTTCTTCCAAATTCTCCAGTGTCCTAAAAGACTCTCTCCAAACTGACCCTAGGTATTGTATTGTTAAGACTGTAATGCCGCATACACACAGTCGAAATTTCCGACAACAAATGTTCGATGCGAGCTTTTGGTCGGATATTCTGACCGTGTGTATGCTCCATCGGACATTTGCTGTTGGAATTTCCAACAAATGTTTGAGAGCTGGTTCCGATCGTCTGTATGCAATTCCGACGCACAAAAATCCTACGCATGCTCGCAATCAATTTGACGCATGCTCGGAATCATTGAACTTAATTTTTCTCGGCTTGACGTAGTGTTGTATGTGACCGAGTTCTTGACATTTGGAATTTCGACAACATTTGTGTGACCGTGTGTATGCAAGACAAGTTTGAGTGAAAAATCAGTCGGAAAAAAAATCCATGGTTTTGTTGTCGGAATGTCCGATTGTCTGTACGCGACATAACAGTCATTTAAATCATACCAAAGTATGCAGATTATTTCAGATTGGATACTACAGGTCACTCATACCATTATTCTCATGCATATTATTTGCTATGCATGTACATCATAGTACGTTTCTATTGTTAGGGCTGTTTGCATAAACAAAGTTTATCTTGCGCAAAAGCCCAAGGCAGAAAAAATCCCAATCTTTGCAACTGAATTGTTCTAACTCAGCAGTGCACTGCCACCTGCTGTCAACAAATGATTTTGCAGGTGATCTGCTATATAATTTATTTCGGGCCATTTTTCATACGCAAGAAATACCAAAATAATAAGGAATAAAACTGTTTTTTAGTTGCTGATAAAAAACAACAAGACTCGTGCAGTGGTCCACTATTGATAAACCCTATTGTAGCCTGATAATTATATATGGCGAATTCATTCAATAATAGTATATTTTATAATTTCCTTTTTATATTCTCCATAGTTATATGCAGATCAAGCTGTCCGAGAGACAATAAGAAGGGCTGGGACAAGCTATAGCACTCAGGGGTGCAAGAGCAGCTTCAGCAAGAGCTTTATTTTTCTGGGTTTAAAGCAGCGGCGCAACCTTTTTGGCACCAGGGACCAGTTTCATGGCAGCCAATGGACCGGGGGGGAGATGCACAGAGTCTGTCCTAAACCCACCCCCCCCCCCCCACTTTACAGCACAGCCCCTCCTTTATATCAGTGTCCACAGTTCCCGCTTCACATTGCAGCCCCCCATTAATGCGATGGGGACCATTCTGTAAAGAGGGCACTGTAATGTATATTCCCTTACACTCCTTTACTCCTCACTGCATACCCTACTCTTTTATCCTTTCAGGAATGCCTTGACTAACATTTTATAGACATTGCCCTTCACACCCTATATACCTATAATTTAGTCACCCTTCTGTTAGGGTTGTCTATACTTATATTTACTCATTTAATACTTACCTGGCTACCATGGGTGTCCTTTGCAGGTGGCGGCTCTCTTCCCCCCCCCCTCGCCGGTGGGGCGTCATGTGTGAGGCCTCTTGAAGACCCCTTTGGGTGGACCGCTCACCCTCTGATGTGCGGGGGTTCCCTCCAGTCCTTTCTGGGTGCCCAGTGGCTTTTTTATACCTTTCATCCCATGTTTCACGGTAAATATATTTGTTATCAACATCTACTCGACACACTTTGATATATTCTCTGATTGATTTATACCTTTGTGATATATTCTGCACAGATAATTATCCCCCTGATGAGACCCTCAATGGTCGAAACGCGTCGGGGATCAACATTGTACTACAATATGGAATATTTGATGTATATTTATTATCTATTATATGTAATGATTTTACCGTATGTACCATGGTATGTGATAATTTGCCAATCCATTTGCTTTTACATTGTGATTCATATATATTGCTATACCCAAGCCCTCTTATGAGCCAATAAATGTATTGTTTTTTACTCAGCTACCAGTATTTTACTGCTTTGACATTGCTGCCTAAAAGTCCCACCTTATGGGGAAACCTTCCATTTTTTCTGTAATGTAAAGGGGGGCTGTTTGCACTGTAAAAGATCACTGTAGTGATTGCAGTGCAGTCCCCTTTTTTATATCCTGTGCACCCTTTACATCATAGCCCCCTTTACATTACAGTGCCCCCTTTACAGAGCAGTCCCCTAGCAATCACAGCCTCCATCACAGTGCCCCAGCATTCCACCCCCCCCCCCTTTTCCCCATTGTAATCTCTGCTTTCCTTGCTTATGACTAGTACCTTTTGGCAGGGTAGTCTGCGTCTCCTCTCCCAGGTCCTCTGACCGCCCGACAATGTCATCCTATCAGCAAGGCAGGGGGTGGGAGGAGCTCTCCATTCCGATCCTTCCGCCCCCTGCCATGCTCAGAGGAGGAAATCATCAGGCGGGCAGAGTAGCCAGGAGATGACACACATGCATGGCCGCACAGCTGGTGTGATAACCCTGTGCGGGCCGCGGTTGTGGCCTCCCGCCCCACCGCCCACTGTGCAGCCTAGTCATCAACAGGCTGCGGACCGACATTGGTCCACGGCCTGGGCATTGGGGAACTCTGGTTTAAAGAATATGTCGATCCAAAGCTTTCGTTTTGGATGGAGTAAGCCAAAGAAAACACAATATATGTGTCATAACCTTAATTCTATTGGTTCGATATATAGTGCTGAACAGTTGATCAAATGTTGTTTAAGAGAATTAGTGACTATAAATCAGGGGTCTCCAAACCTTCTAAACAAAAGGGCCAGTTTATTGTCCTTGAGACTTTAAGGGGGCTGGACTGTGGCCAGCAGAAGGGGACATTTTTTTGGCATCAGTGGGAGCAAACATCGCCCAATATGGTATCAGAGGGAGGAATAGTACCCTATGGTTAAAATAAAGAGAATATTCCCGTGCTACCTGGATAATAATAAATAATTGAACACTAGTTCCTGTAGACAGTATGGTTGCCCTATGGTTGGTATTATTGGGAGCAAAAAGTGCCCCATTGTTAATGTCAGTGGGAGAAATGGTGCCCCATTGTTGATGTCAATTGGCAGAATTGTGTCTTGTATCAGTGGGAGGAATAGTGCTCCAAGGGCTGGGTATAGGCAAGCAAAGGGCCGCATCTGGCCCCCAGGCCAGCAGTTTGGAGACCACTGCTATAAATCAAGCTAACCTGTAAACTAAACGTCAAATAACAAAACAGATGTTTTTCAGTTTTGGACAGAGTGATGAACTCCTATCATTTGACTGCTGTCTGTATTCCCACTATGGAGAATTAAGCCTGGTACACACGATCGGATTTTCAGCGGACAAATAGTAGGACTTTTGTTCGAAGAGCATTGGCCAGAAACTTGTCTTGCATACAAAAAACGGCAAAGAATTGTCGGCCAACAAACGCAAAACTACGTGTTTTTTCAGCTCTTTAACGTCACCTTGTGGGCAACTTCTGCTAAGGTTGTGGTGCTTCGGAGCATGCGTGTTTTTACTTTGGAGTTTTATCCAACGTACTTGTGTACACGTGCTTGGAAAAACCGACAACACACAATTGTTGGGGAAAATTTTAAAGCATGCTCGGTCGGTGGCGGCGGAGGTGAGCGGGTCCTCTTTCTAGCTGGGTATGGAGACGAGTGAGGGGGAAGATGGCCCCCACCCATCTTCAAACCATAGCAGGGTGGATGCAACATCAAAACATCACTTCTGCCCATATACGTCTTAAAGGCAAATGTTTTGGTTGTCATTTTTTCACATTTATATTATTGCATTTTAGTCTAAATATGAGATCTGAAGTCTCTTTGACCCCATATCTCATATTTAAGAGGACCTGTCATGTTTTGTATTACAAGAGAGGTTTACATTCCTTGTAATAGGAATAAAAGTGACACATAAAAAGGAATAAAAGTGACACATAAAAAAAAAACAGTGTAAAAAAATAAATAAAATCAAGTAAAATAAATAAGAAAACGATTTATTTATTTAAATTGCCCCGTCCCAACAAGCTCATGCGCAGAAGCGGACGCATACGTGAGTTGCGCCTGCATATGAAAACGGTGTTTAAACTACACAAGTGAGTTATCACATAAATCGTTACAGCGAGAGATATAATTCTAGCCCTAGACCTCCTCTGTAACTCAAGAAGATGCAACCTATAGAATTTTTTCAACGTAGTCTATGGAGATTTTTAAAGGGTAAAAGTTTGACGCCATTCCACGAGCGGGCGTAATTTTGAAGTGTGACATGTTGGGTATCAATTTACTCAGCGTAACATTATCTTTCACAATATAAAACATTTTTGGCTAACTTTACTGTTGTCTTGTTTTTTTTTTTTTTTATTAAAAAAAGTGATTTTTTCTCCCAAAAAAAGTGCACTTGTAAGACCGCTGCGCAAATACGATGTGCCAAAATGTATTGCAATGACCGTCATTTTATTCTCTTGGATGTTAAAAAAAAAAAAAAAAAAAAAAAAAAAAACACAATTAATAATGTTTGGGGGTTCCAGAAAAAAAAAAAATGTTTTAAACTTGTAAACACCAAATTTCAAAACGAGGCTCGGTCCTTAAGTGGTTAATAAGTGCAAACCATGCAGACTGAAAGACCAGCACTGAACACAGTGTCTGCTGGGAAACTGAGTCCGAGGATGAGATGAAGTTCTGAAAAATGAACGCCCGCGACTCGACAGGTACACTGACTATTACGTAAGGAACAGGCACAGTGAGAATGGGAAAAGTAAGGCTGCAATGGGCACAGTAAGGCTACAGTGAACAGACAGAATGGGCACAGCAAGGCTACACTGGGCACAGCAAGGCTACACTGGGCACAGCAAGGCTACACTGGGCACAGCAAGGCTACACTGGGCACAGTAAAGCTACACTGGGCACAGTAAAGCTACACTGGGCACAGTAAAGCTACACTGGGCACAGTAAAGCTACACTGGGCACAGTAAAGCTACACTGGGCACAGTAAAGCTACACTGGGCACAGTAAAGCTACACTGGGCACAGTAAAGCTACACTGGGCACAGTCAGAATGGGCACAGTAAGGCTTCAACGGGCACAGTAAGAATGGGCACAGTAAGGCTGCAACGGGCACAGCAAGGCTGCAACGGGCACAGTAAGAATGGGCACAGTAAGGCGTGCAAATGGGCACAGTAAAGCTGCAAATGGGCATTGTTGACTCTCTTTTCCACTTACAGTAGCTGCTGTATTCTCACCCTAGGCTTATACTTATACAAAAATGTGTCGACATTTATAACAGATTCACAGGCCTATACAGTGGCGAAAGCATTCTGTACTGATAGAAGTGATTGTTGTATGGAAATACTTTATCTTTGTTACTATTTACTGCTGACCCAGTTACACAATTTACTTATCACTGAGACAGCATTCTAGAACATTCATCAGCCACAGGAAGCTTTTGCTAGACATGGGAGGTCTGAGATTGTGAAGGGCACAGGGATGAAATATTGTGCAACGCTTGCATGTAGCTTTGTGGAGTCAGATGCAATTTCTCATTGTTTTAGAATAGTAGTTCTCTTTTGCCGTGGGATGAAACAGACACGTGGTATAGGTAATCTGAGGCCGAAACAACCAAGTTTCTGTCTGTGGTTTTTTTGGGCTTTTTTTTTTTCCTCTCTCTTCAAAGAACATATGTAAGTGCAAATAATAGGAACAAGTCATTTTTGGAACAGCTACCCAAATAAAATTGATGTCCATATTTCTCCACAAATAGAGCTTTCTATTGATGGTATTAGATCACCTCTGCAGTTTTTATTTTTGTGCTAGATACAAAAATAGACAGACAATTGAAAAAAATATATATATTTTTTACTTTATACTATAAAAACGTAAAAAAAACTTCATAAATTTAGGCCAATATGTATTCTGCTTGGTAAAAAAATCCCAGTAAGCATATATTGATGATTGGAAGTTATAGCAACTACAAACTATGAAATATATTTATAGAATTTTTTTTTTTTTTTACTAGTAATGGTGATGATCAGCGATTTTTAGCAGGACATTACGACGGACAAATCTGACACTTTTTGGGAAACAGCGACGCTAATACAATGATCAGTGCTATAAAAAAAATGCACTGTCACTGTACTTACTAATGACACTGGCAGGAAAGGAGTTATACATAAGGGGCAATCAAAGGGTTTAATGTGCTTCTAGAGAGAGTGCTTTCTAACTTTGTGGGGGCTGCTGGGGGAAGACAGAGATCCTTGTTCCTGCTTAGCAGGAACACAAGATCTCCATCTTCTCCTCTCACAGAACAGCGGTCTGCCTTGTTTACATAGGCAGACAGCCATTCTGCTTCTCCTGAGAGTGATCGCCACATGGCGGCGAAAAGCAATGTCCAATCACAGTGGAAACAGATCGACGGTGAAGCGCAAATGCACTCCAGACCCAGTGCACAAAATCACATGCAGGTACATGATTTCCCACAGTATGGTCGCCCTGCCACAGTAAATGTGCATTAAGGCGGACCATAACAGGTTAAGTTGTTTTGCCTGCATCATCAGATTTGACTGTAAGATGGAGCCGGTAGTAAATTTACTGTTTTTGCAGAATCTAGAAACTGTTCACCTTTAATAAAAATTCCCATCATTCTTCAGTCTATGGAAAGAAACAGGTGCATCATGGGAGTTCAGATTCCATCTTAGAGACTGAAAGAAGGAACCAGCTATCAGATCACATGTTGGACTAAAGCTTGCATCTCCTACACCCAGCATCGCTAGTGAGATTTACTAATCACCATCTACAGCCTAGCTCATTCATTGTGTTTCTGTATATTTCATATACCGGTACTGATTACATGTACCTGCATTTGTTTTTTCTAAAAAGTTTCACAATGACACTCAGTCTGTTGTATTGCAGAATAGGAAGGTTTAGCTGCATGTGGAGATACACACAGGGAAATGTGTAGCAGGGACAGAACATGCATACTTGCCTAGATCTGTCATATCTGCAGCCCCCAGAGATTGCTTACATCCCAAGGCCTCTGTCTCCTGCATGCGTCTGTGCAGTAGACGTCTCGGGCTGCAAGTTCCTGTGACTGCACACTATAGCTCCATATAAAATTCTATGGAGTCTGTCCATAGAGCTTTAGGGCTCCTCTACCTCGGTCTCTTGGTCGGAGACTCAGGGGGGACAGACTCCATAGAATTATATGGAGCTATACTGTGCAGTCACAGGAACTTGCGGCCCGAGATGTAAAAAAAATCCCTAGATCCACGGGCAACAGATCTTGGCAAGTATGCACATAAGGGGGGGGGGGGGGGGAGAGAGAAGACCAAAACGCTGAGAACACAGGGTCTAAGATGAGAACTGCACTTTGTTTTAAAAAAAAACACACACATATTCTTTAAAGGAGAAGGACCCCTTCCGGAACAGGTTACATTAAGGGTGAAGCATGTAACATATTCCAGCTCCTGCAGCCTCCCCCTCCGATCCCTGCTTTAGTATGACAGCGGGTGGGGGATCTTCTCCCCATACACACTGTCAAAATTCAAAAACAGCGCAGCTATAGTGGACTTCAGAGTTTCCTATGAATGAAGAGAATACAACTACCTTCAGCTGACGGCTGGTAGTTCTGAATGAGGCGCAGATGAGCAGATGAGTTCATTCACAAGCCTTGATGCTTCGTGATTTTTGTTTGATTCGTGATCAAAAGCGCGTGTGCAGGGTTTTGTCTAGCATACGGACTATCTGAAAATTGTTGTTCGACAAAATCGAATGCAGTGACGTAATATGAGAGTATAAGGAGGAAGTTAATTTCTCAAGCGCCACCCTTTGGGCCCCTTCTGCTAATTTTGTGTTCGTAGAATTTTGGTGAGCGTTGATTCACACTTTGTGTAGAATACTACTTGTGTGCTTTTCTTCAAATTACAGTTTGGGAGAAGGCAGTTACATTGAAATCACCACAATGAATGAACAAGGGACACCAACATAATTGTATCTTTGGTCTTAAAACTCAGGGATAATGTTGTTGTGTTATCTTCCCCCAAAAAAATTATGAAACAACAACCATATTAATTTTACTTCCTTTTTGTTCCCTGCAGAGTAAAAGCATAATGGGTTAGTATGCATCGCATAGTAGCCTATTACGTGCCACTTACCTGCAGAAGAAGCCTGCGATATCAGCGATGTCCCCTCTCTCTCATGGCGTCCATCTTCCACTCTGCTATTTGCCGAAGTCGCATGATGTAATACGCACGGGAGTCACGGCACGGGCACCATAGAATTGGAACGGATCGTGCCCTTTCTTTAGTGTGCATGCGTCGATTATGTCGGTGCCGGCTTCTATGGCGAGTATCTGCTGTTTAGGAGATATTTCTAGTACCTACAGGTAAGGCTTACCTACAGGTAAGGCTTATTATAGGCTTACTTGTAAGGAAAAGAGGTTGTGCAGGGTGTACAACCACTTTAAAATATGTTTGGCATAACTACATCAGCATCACCAGCAAAGCAGCTTCATTATTATCCCATTAAAGAAAATGAGAATGTGCGCTGCATTTCAACAATTGCCGCGTCACGAACGTTAATTCTAGATTACTAACAGTAGTTTACAAGACCGAACTCTTCCCGGTCGTTCCTTGATTCCGAGCATGCGTGTTTGTATCGACTTTTGTGTAACGATTTCTGTACTGACCATCTGAAAATCGAATGTTGAGTTCACATCCACCAAAAATGTTATAGCCTGCACATCCAGCTTTTGTCTGATAAAAAAGTGAAATAGTTTGTCGAAAAGCCCTGTACCAACGATTCAAAAATACGTTTTTTTTCATCAGATTTTTGCATTAATGCATTACCGCTTGCCGACCGCCGCACGCAGATGTACGTCGACAGAATGGCACGGGCAGGCAGATTGTCGTACAGGTACGCCCCTTAAAATCTGCCGCCCAGCGCATGCCGCGTGCCTCGTGAGCGTATTTGCAGGTCCCGGGAACTCTATGTTCCCGGGCACGCCCGCGATTGAGGTAGCCAAAGGCAGAACAGGGGGATGCCTTTGTAAACAAGGCATTCCCCAATACTGCCTAGTGACACTCTCACTGATGGCTGTTCCCCATGATCAGAAACAGTCATCAGTGACATGTCACGAGTAGCCACACCCCCTAACAGTAAAAATCACTCCCTAGGGAACACTTAGCCCCTACCACACCACCTAGTGGTTAACCCCTTCACTGTCAGTGTCATTTTCACAGTAATCAGTGCATTTTTATAGCACCAATCGCTGTAAAAATTACAATGGTCCCAAAAGTGTGTCAAAAGTGTCAGATGTGTCCGCCATAATGTCGCAGTCATGATAAAAATCACTGATCGCCGTCATTATTAGTAAAAAAATAATAATAAAAATGCCATAAAACTATCCCCTATTTAGTAGATGCTATAACTTTTGCACAAAGCAATCAAACGCTTATTGCGATTTTATTTCCCAAAAATATGTAGAAGAATACGTATCAGCCTAAACTGAGTGAAAAAAAATAAAATAAATTTAATATATTTTTGGGGGATATTTATTATAGCAGAAAGTCTTTTTTTCAAAATTGTCGCTCTATTTTTGTTTAACAACGCAAAAAATAAAAACCGCAGAGGTGATCAAATACCACCAAAAGAAAGCTCTATTTGTGGGAAAAAAATGACGTCAACTTTGTTAAGGAGCCACGTTGCGCGACCGCGCAATGGTCAGTTAAATCGACGCAGTGCCGAATCGCAAAAAGTGGCCTGGTCTTTGACCAGTGTAATGGTCCGGGGCTTAAGTGGTTAAGGTAGAAAATGTTTAGGTTTTACAACCACTTTAAATATTCAATCATGTACAAGGCAAATTAAAATAGCAAATCATTTTTGAACAGCTTAGTGATTTTATTCATATCAAGCATCAACATTAAGTGATTGCCAGATGAGAGCGTTCTAAAGACCACCACTAAATTATTACTTGAGAAGGCTGCCTTAAAGTAGATCAGGTAGGTGTATTTACATTATTAATTAAATATATTAGATGGTAAAAACATATCTGTATTTTTCTTATTGAGGGCAAAGTAGCCGGTTTCATGGACAGCAGGCACCCTTTAGTTCTTGTGCTTACTGTTGTGGAAAATTCTATAAATGTATGTTGTCAGATGTCCCCCCAGTGTCAGTTTTGCTGTAATGCGCTCAGGTGAGCGTATTCACGCATACAGACGTTGGTGGAAGGCCATTGGCGCAACACCTTTTCATGGACAACAATTTGCGAGCTCCTTTTCGGGATGTTCATTTATGCCTCAGCAAGGAACTGGCCACTTCTTGTCGACTGCATTAAATGACTCCGAGTGGACAGATCTGCGTACATGAAAACTGTAGCATAACTATACAGATTTTATGGGTATCTGATCCATGATTTTAGTATGGTTGGCAACAATGGCGTCAGTTTGGCTTTTGTGTTGAGCCATGCTTTCTGATTGCTTTGTTTAACAGAGAGCATGGCTCGGCACCCAGCTGTTTTTGCACACCTCACTGCTAGCAGTATTTGAATTACATGTCTGTGATTGGTTTCTTTTGAAAGTATACAAACATGTCTGATTGGCTGTTTTGTAAAGCCACCACCTTCTTTTGTTAGTCTTGTTGACACTATAAATAAATGGAGCTAGCTGCTGCTAAGGGCAGTGATGTCTGGGAGCTATGGATGAGAGGAAGCTGTTGTAATGTCTCTTGACTTGTATGGATGGGTAGAGAATGATGGTGAGTGAACTTATTTTAGCTTAAACATGGCATCATTTAATTTAAGATGGCGAATGTGCTCTAGAAGCACATGGCAAGATGGAGGTGTGCTTTGCACACCCCATATTGCCACGACAGAAATGGCGACTCACGGATGGGACTATTCATGTTTTTCCCTATGGCATCAGATGGGGGAGTTGGGGTACATTCTGATGCATCGGGAAAAACATGCTTTAAAAGAAACAAAGTTTACATCTTTTTTTGAAATAATGCTTGAGTTTGATTGTGTGTGTGCACATGTGAAATCCTGATTGTATGTCTGAATTTGATAGATGTATGATTGTGTGTATGATTCTGATTGTATGACTGTTGTGTGATAGAGTTTTGTGTGTGTGTGTGTGATTGCGTGCATTTGTGAAAGCAATTGGATGCATGTGTGTGATTGCGTGAATTTGTGAAAGCGATTGGATGCATGTGTGTGATTGCGTGCATTTGTGAAATCGAGTGGATTTTGATCGTATATGTAGGTTTGATTTTGATCGTGTGTATGTTTGAATGCTGTTTGACTGAACAGATTGAAGTTATATGCCCATGGTTTATAGTGAACCTGTTTGTAAAAAGCTATTGTGTAACATGGCTCCTCTAGCCATGCGGCTTGGGGGGGAAGGGCGATTTGTTTGTTTGTAACTTGATTGTTTGACCAGATTGAATCTGTTGGAGAAGGCAAGCTTTTGTGTAACATCGCTCCTCTAGCCATGCGGCTTGGGGGGGAAGGGCGAACAGTGTTTTGATTTCTGTGTCAACTGACTTTGCAACTTTCAGAACATAGTTAGATATAACATTTTTATGATGTATATGGAAACTGTATATTGTAGATGTTTCCCCAGTATAGGTGGGGTTATTCAGCCTGTGATGTGTGGCTGAGGCTTTTTGAATTTTGTGCATTAATGTGGTAGAGCTGATTGAATTGTTTGGCTGATGAACATGTGCTTTGGTGGGTAGGGGCAACTAGTGTTGGATCTGTGTGTTTCTTGAGTGTACAATTTTTTGAGCAAAGTCATGTGTAAAATGTTCATGATCTTTATGAGGAATAGAAATTGATAAATTATGCATTTAAGTGGCCAGACAATAGCAGACAATAGCAGCTGCTTGTTAATCAGCCTTTCCTTTTGGCTGTTAGCATGAAAAAAAGTTTTTTATTTCGGAAGGTTTTAAATGTAAGCTCACTGTATGTATATATTTTTTTAATGGCTTGTTTACATGAGCTTTGAGAAAAGAGTTTTTTGTTTTATGTTTCATATAACCAACATTTTATTTGAATGTGCTGTTTTTGGCAAAAGGTCAGCTTTGAAGCAGCCTAAAATGCGCTCATTATGAGGGGTTCCCACCATCCCTGTGCTGTGCTCATTATGAGGGGTTCACATCATAGAAAGGTCAGATTTGAAGGAACCTAAAGTGTGTGCCTTTTAGGTTGGTTGTTTTTAGAAAATGTTTTTTGTTTGATTTTGATGATCAATGTTTTGTCTTTGTGGAAGAAAGGTTCTAGGCAAGTTTTAAAAAAAAAACTGCATATGGCGGCCATTTTGGTCATCAGTGGCCATTTTGGGGGCGTTGTCTGTTTGCACTGTGGGTCACCCCAGGGGGGAGGTGCAGCCACCTCTCCTTTTTGTGTGGTATTTCTCTGGCTATTTTGCTGGTGGATTTTAGCAGCCTTTGGGGCAGATTTCGATGTTTAGTGCGAATTGATTAGCGCGCTCTTTTCTGTGTTAGGATCGGGTGGAGAACATTTTTGTTTTCCTTTGTGTGTGTGTAGTATGGTATGTCCTGTGATAAACAGGTGATTTGGAAGCAGAGTTAAATTGTTTTACTACAAGCGTAAATGGCGCCATTGTTGCTTGGTTTGTTGTCGGCCATTTTGTGACTCAGTGTAAAGCGCTATCTTTTGAGTAGCGTTTGCGGACGCTAGGGCCAATATATACAGGATCTGACTAACCTGTTGGCTGACTTTGCAGTGTAAAAGTGGAGACTTTTTGTGTAACATTTCGTTTTTGAATGTTACTGGCGCTGACTGCATTTTTGTGCACAGCGATGTGCGTTGTTGTTTAAATGTTTGGGAGTTGTTCATTGTTTTTGAATAATGATTGGGTCAGGGGGGATCAACTCCCATTCTGCAGATGGGAGGAGATGGTTTTATTTTCCCTGAACCCAAGGTGTTTTGTTTTTAAGAGGAAAAAACGCAGGAGATTTGAGTTTTGGCTTTGTTTACTACTTTATAATACTTCCAGGGGATATATGTGGTCCATGGAGTTTTTTTGATGTGTTGAGACGAGGCAGTGAAGACAGACTTCCCCTCTCTCTCCATCTTTCTGTCATTATGTAAATAAATCAGATTTGGGTTTTAAAGAGCTGAGCATACAACAGGAAGTCCTTTCTCAGCATTTATATATAAGCAGGAAGTCAGTGGGAGGAGTTTTGAAGTCTTCTGAAAGATGAGCAATGAGATTTGTGTCCTGAAAGCACAACAGAAATATTTGAAAGAGTGTTTTAAAGTTTAATTTCAGTTGTTTTTGTGAAGTTTTATACTGTAAATACAGTTTGGGGTATGTGAGAGGAAACAGAGGGGCGTCACCATTATTGTTGTATCATGTAGACGCAGGTAGAAAGAAGCCATAATATTGTTTTGAAAAGTGGAGGATTTCATGGTGCTTTGTATGTTGTCTGACGAACACATTTTAGGAGGCTTTATATCGTGATACAGGTCAGGCTGTGTATAATATTCGGAAATCTTGTGAGCGATTATATTAGCATAAATGTGTAGGAGTAGTACGCTAGTGTCCTGCTCAGGCTGTGTAGAATAATCAGAATGCAGGCATCGGTTTTGATGATAAAGGCGCAAGTCAGAACCGCTCCGAAAACAAAGCGCGGTGTGTTCTGGACGCAGAGCTCACTAAAAAAAAGCGATTCGAATCGTCATGGGATGTGCCGCCCATGCAGTGCACCAGTCAGACAGCTGCACCGCACATGAGATCTGGATTAGGGGCTCCGGACATGAGAACCCTAAAGAATGTCGTAGGTGGTCAGAGGGTACAGTAAGGTGTACTCCTTTGGAAGGTACTCTGGATGGAGGTATGAGACCTCAGAATAAAAGATACCTTGGATGTAGATCTGATGTGGTTTCAGAAATCTGTAATGATGTGTGGATGGAGGTGTGGTACGCGCCTCAGGAGAACTTTGTATAGCTGGTCTATGCAAGTTTCTCGCGCTGTTCTCGTATTTTTCCATTGTATTTTCTTGTATTGCGGAAAGAGTGAAGGTAGATTTCCGGCTGGTTTTTGTTTTTTCATTTTTGTTTTGAAAGCTATGAATATCTCCCCCACATTTGTATTTGAATGTTTGTATGTAGTAACGTGAATGTTTTTTTTTATTCAAACTTACCGCGGCGATCTCCTGACGCGTTGCGGCTTTTGTATTTTTGTAGGAACGGGAAAAGTAAGGGTTAAGGGTTACAAAAGGTTTTTGTTTGAATCGGTTTTGTGAAGAATGTCACTGACAATGTACAGGAATGTCATTTTTGTTTGCCATTCTCTGCAGGATAAATATGAAGGATGGAGTAATGATTTCTGCTAAGTATTTTTCAGGTCCAAAGAGTTTCCGGAAGTGTTTGTACATAGAGAGCAGGTGTATGTAGACAGCTGTACACATGGATAATTACAGGTCTAAGGAAGTGAAAGTATCATAGGCTATTTCATTGTTTCTTTTTATCATTTCTTCCTCCAGTCTGTATTGAGGAAGAAAAGGGGGGGATGGTAAATAAAATGTAAAGGTGACAGTTCTCCGAACTAATAACACTAATCTTTCTAATTTTAATCAACTTTGTGCCAAGATCGTCTTTCTTTGATAGAATTTGAATCGGTAAGCAGCAGTCTGGTGAAGTAGGTTCCCATTTTAGTTGCTAAGAACCTGTCAATGGTTCCGGGTATTACAGGCAATGGTAAGCGATTACAGGCGACGGTGAGCCACGCACAGGTTAAGCAGCGACCACAGTTACGAGGTCTGGGTTGTTGTCATTGAAGGCCAACCAAAACCAGGGTCGTACTCCCTCAACTGTCACTCTCATTCTTGGGTGATGGGGTGGGTACGATCCCTGTAATGTGAACTTCACAGGGTTCAGGAGTCTCTCCTGGACCCCGACACGGTAATTGGTTTTCATTTTTCCCCAACCAGGTGACTGGTTCGTTTGTAAAGAAGCTTGATGGACGAGACCACGCCAGCCACTGCAAGAAGCGGCTCAACCACATCAAAGAAATGAGGAGTATCTTTGTTTATTTTGTATTTGTTTGTTTAGTAAATTTTAGCAAGGGTAACGATGGAAAGCATCCCAAGTTATTATTTAAAGTGTATTCCATGACTAATTAAGAAGATGAACGGGACTGATTGCTGGGTCTGTTCTGAGTCTCCGTTGAGCTTTAGTCCCCAGCGATGACAGTGGTACATGCTAATTATGAGGATTATTGACAAACGAGTGGAGACTCCAAACAGACACCTGTCAATGGAATTTATTAATATGTTTTTAGAGGGTAAAATTGATTATTGTTTTTATGGCTCCGCCTCTTGTCGGTTGGGTATCAGGACTGGATAGCCCACAAGTGTAATTTTAGTTTGGTGTTTATGCAGATTTACAGCTTATAAGGTAATTCCCCCAATGCAAGAGGTTCATGCGTGGTGGTGAAGCTGTCCCTGTCCTATGTCGCGGCCGATTGCAAGGATCTGATGGCGCAAGAGAAATTGGGAATGGCGGGGACAGCTAGAAGGGAATTGTTCACCAACCCGGACTAGGTCTGGGCACGGTTCCCTGCATATACAAGGTGGGGGGGCTTGAGCTTATGATACGTTTGAAAAATTCACACCTATTGAGGATGGAATGTTTCATGTAACTGTTGAAGCTACAAAGAAGTTCTCACAGCCCAAGGGGGGTTTCTGGGAATTTACAAGTAAATATTGTTATATCTGGATCGGGGGATACTGGGAATTGGAGTTCAGGCCCATATGGGTAAGGTTTGGATCCCTACAAGGCAAAGCCAGAGCTGTAACTGAGTGAAGGTTGGGAGTCCTTTGAGTGGTCTGGGAATCTGAGGGGATTTAATTCTTATTTTTCAGAGGATCGTGGTTGATTGAAATGGGAATATATGTACTCATGTCGTTTTATTTCTATTCTTTCTATGTCGTGATGAGCACTCCTGTTGCCTGATTGGACGCGTGACCAGAGCCGGAGCAGATGACCACGTACCAGATGAGACGTCCCGAAGCCCAACCCTCGTACCAGATGAGACGCCCCCGGAGCCGGACCCACGGACAAGACACAGAGGACCACTACCCAATCTGCGATTACTACAGCTCACCAAGTTGTGTCCTCCTTATGTCACGTCTCCTGAAGAACAGAGTCTACATGTCAAGCCGTGTTTTCCTTTTTATGGACTGATTAGTTTCCAGGTGTAAAGAAGATCATCGCAAGACACTTGGGAGAATATGACAAAAAAAGGAGGGACTGTTGTGGAAAATTCTATAAATGTATGTTGTCAGATGTCCCCCCAGTGTCAGTTTTGCTGTAATGCGCTCAGGTGAGCGTATTCACGCATACAGACGTTGGTGGAAGGCCATTGGCGCAACACCTTTTCATGGACAACAATTTGCGAGCTCCTTTTCGGGGATGTTCATTTATGCCTCAGCAAGGAACTGGCCACTTCTTGTCGACTGCATTAAATGACTCCGAGTGGACAGATCTGCGTACATGAAAACTGTAGCATAACTATACAGATTTTATGGGTATCTGATCCATGATTTTAGTATGGTTGGCAACAATGGCGTCAGTTTGGCTTTTGTGTTGAGCCATGCTTTCTGATTGCTTTGTTTAACAGAGAGCATGGCTCGGCACCCAGCTGTTTTTGCACACCTCACTGCTAGCAGTATTTGAATTACATGTCTGTGATTGGTTTCTTTTGAAAGTATACAAACATGTCTGATTGGCTGTTTTGTAAAGCCACCACCTTCTTTTGTTAGTCTTGTTGACACTATAAATAAATGGAGCTAGCTGCTGCTAAGGGCAGTGATGTCTGGGAGCTATGGATGAGAGGAAGCTGTTGTAATGTCTCTTGACTTGTATGGATGGGTAGAGAATGATGGTGAGTGAACTTATTTTAGCTTAAACATGGCATCATTTAATTTAAGATGGCGAATGTGCTCTAGAAGCACATGGCAAGATGGAGGTGTGCTTTGCACACCCCATATTGCCACGACATTACCTACCACTAAAACAACAAATGTTCTGGTCTTCCACAGAAAGCATTATTGCTCTGAAATACAACAAGGTTACATATTGCAGAATGTGTAGATGCCAACTAGGCTGTGTGGAATTCCTGTATAAATCAGCAGAATTTAAAAGTGATAAGCCTCATGATACACATAGTTGCACTAAATTATCCTACATAAGTTGTACCTATTTATCTGAGGCCCTTTTCCATCTACAGCCTTCAAAAAAAAACAGAGATGAAAGTTTTATTTCTCAACACTAGTAAGCAGGGGGCGGAGATAAGACACCATACACTGCACAGCGTAGAGAGGAGGAGAACCGAGTGTACTCTGAGACCTGAGTAGAGAGAAAGAACACGCCGCCACCTCTGGGAGCTGGAGGGAAGGCGGGCTGTGTCTAGAGATTCTGTGGTGTTGGGATAACCTGCAAAAAGATACTAATGCAAATAACAGAGGAAGGAGAGAAGAGAGAGATAGAGGTCACACTATATGTGGAAGGAAAATCCGGTGTGATCCCCCCCGAGGGAGCAAGAAGTCAGTCAGTGTACTTGTTTGTGGTGTCTTCCTTACACCAGAATACAACATGGAAAAGGAAGAAAGCTGGCAACTCGATCTTAATAAAGTAATGATTTTATGGTGGCAGGTGGAATACTGATAATACGAAGGCTAAAACACTATAGAGGTATATGCTCTTAATGTTTCAATGCAGAGGTTACAAAAAAGTTCATCTAAAATCTTACTTGGAATACGCAATTCTTGGAAGAAGCAGGTAGGCTGCAATGCAGAGAAGGAGAAAGACGTCTGCAGTGAGGAAATATGCGAGAGCACTGTCTGTTACATTGGAAGCTATTGAAAGGTCCAAAATGGCTGCCAGCGCGCTAATTGTACCACCCATGGCCTGGCCTGCAAAACACAAAAAAAAAGTAATGATATTATACAATGAATATTATAATTGGTTTAACATTTTATAGTGACTACATAAATGCCTTTAAATCTATCTAAACAAAGACACCTTTTCAGAACCTGTTAAAATCCCCTTTTTGAGTGAAGAAAAACAAACATTCTAGGGAATTGTGCACATGAATTAATAAAATACATTGACTATTTTCATAGATTTCTTGTATCTATGGTTCTTGTTTTTGAACAATACGCAGGGCTAATGGCTCACGTTAGGTTACTAATCTTTCTCATACAACATAATACAACTTAGAAGTGATGCAATGTGTTGTATTGTATTGCAATATATTCCTTCGTTTCTGCGCATGCGTGGTCTTGCACTTCTGATTTTTTTTGTACTAATACTGTACTGAAAATCGTACGATCTGGTATTGTATGAGAAAAATGTTCAGGTTCGTCCCTTCAGATAATTTTGCATCAACTGTACTGATCGGTTCTTGAAAGCGGTGCACTAATGATCAGATTATCATGCGATCGCTTTGAAAGTGGTATTTTTCATCCGATTTCTAAGCGTGTGTACAAGGCTTAAAAGTCGAAATGAGAAAAGTGTTGCTTGTACTAGAAAGGTTCCTCTCATCTTATCTATAGTGGTCTATAGTCTTTACTCAACAATCTACACCAAGATAATCAAAGCTTTAGTTTATTGAATTTTTTATTTTATTTTAAATCAGCACCAGGGACGGTACTTACAATGAATGAAAAGTGTCCCTCGTGCTGATGGCTTCGGTGTTGCTTGAAATCTTCAATCCTCTACCCCCCCTCCCCCCCCCCCGGATATCCCTGCAGCCGTGATCTTCTGGGGCTTTGGTGGGTGATCCGTTTAAAGAAGCTGTACTATGCATTCCCACAATAAAAGCCACTCTATAAATAGAGGATTTGGTCCTTGTGATCTCAGGATTGCTATCAGGGGTTATTTAGAAATGTTTAGTTCCTTTCTTCCCAACTGTACTTGTAATAAGTGCCTTAGCTGTAAATACCTATAGAACGGTTTACTCTGGAGGTTATATAGTTTGAACAGATTCTCATAGGACACTACTATATTATTATACATCTGCCCATCTGTTTCCAGAATTTACTGTCTTCAAAAGCTTCTAATTGCTCGAATATTGGATTATTCCATAAGGCAGTTTTTGGTGGGATATCCTCAAATCCCGTCACACCATGGGTTAAATGCTCGCTTTTGTCTAGGGTTGAGGAGAACGAGGTATATTTGCCTAATTTGCCAATTCATCTAGCACAAGACTGGTCCTTGCTGCTCCTAAACCCCATCCACCTTGGTCTTGTACGGCAGCCCTCAAAAATTCCACTCGCCTGCTCGCATTTTGCGAGTGGATTTTGAGGGCTGGCGAGGAAGGGCTGCCTGGGAGTGGGGGAGGGGGGGGGGAGAGCACCACCGGCATGCGGGGTTGTATGGGAGTCCTTCTCCCAGTGCTCGCAGAGGCAAAGATAGGAGAGCAGGCAGACGGAATATTAGTGTGCTAGGAACATCACTAGCGGCTTTCAATAGCAGTAGTGTGTTCCCTGCACTCGCTGTCACACACAGCCCCGCCCCCTGGTCCCGAGACTGAAAGACAGATTACCTGTCCAATCCAGGGACGAGTGATGTGTATCACAGATCCCCGGCCAGGGGGCGGGGCTGTATGACACAGAGCGGCAGGAACACATTGCTAAAAATCAAAGCTGTTCCAGCGGTGTTCCTCTGCGTTCTGATCTTCCTCTTCTCTGCTCCCCTGCAAGATAGACACAGGTAGACTGCGTAGAGAACACAGGTAGGCTGCGTAGAGAATGCAGGGCACAGGCAGGCTGCATGGAGGGCACAGGCGGTCCGCATGGAGGGCACAGGCAGGCCGCATGAAGGGCACAGGCAGGCCGCATGGAGGGCACAGGCAGGCCGCATGGAGGGCACAGGCAGGCCGCATGGAGGGCACAGGCAGGCCGCATGGAGGGCACAGGCAGGCCGCATGGAGGGCACAGGCAGGCCGCATGGAGGGCACAGGCATAGTTGTTAATATTTTTATGACTTAATTCTGCAAAAAACATTTAAGTTCATTTTATGAGATAATTTATGACGGCATGTTTAGGGGGTGGCGAGGTAGGGGTTGGGCGGGACAGCTTGTGGCGAGTAACCCTTGAGACTTGGCTAGTAGCTCAGGACTTGAAATTTTGATCCCTGTTGTATGGTGAACAGTTCCTGACGTCTTCATACCCATAGACCAGCTCTGGACGTGAGCACGGCAGGAACAGTCCACCCCTGTGTGTGGGGGAGCACCATTTTCCAGAGGATCGAGGGATCAGATGAGTATAGCCTGTGTGCCCATGGACAAAATGAGCTGTTAACCAATGCAGTGTGGGCACAGCACCACTGCTTGGGAAATTGTTTTTTTCACCTAGAGTTCTGCTTTAAGTAAATCAAGTGCACAGAATCCTGACAATCTAGAAACTCATGTTTTCAGTAAATCAATAATACAGATCTTTCCTTTTTTCAAAACAGATTACAATCTTAAACCTTTAGGGGGTCTTGCTTGCAAATTCCTTCATCAAACAGTCTTGAACTTGTGCAGTATTTGTTTTACAGATATGAGCTTTGGGATTAGTAAAGAGAACTCAAAGACCCAGACTGTTTTTCTTTAGCACAGCAGTTAATTATAACCAATTAGACCTAATTCTACTGAATACAATACCTGCAAGTAAAATGACTTCTTATTCCAGTACTGTACTTTGAGCAATACAATGGCAGTGAATTAGTAAGACTGTGTGGTGAAGGACTCTTATTCTCTGAAGTCAAATTTTTCCAGTTCATTAAGCTTTGTCAATATTCTGACACAGATGGTTATGAACAAAGCAGAAATCATGTTCACTAAATTATGGTCTGTCCATTTTGTTTGGTTAATATGATCGTTAGCTGAGAGAATAAGAAAAGTTTATTTGGACCTGGATTGTTGAAATATGTGGTTACGACAAGCAGATTACATGGCTGATAACTGAGCACCACTGTAAAGCTCACCATACACCGGTAAAATCTTTAGTTTTTTTGATTTTCTAATCATTATTGCGGTCAAATTGATATTTGCTTTCCACTGCAGTAATGAGAAAATCTGAAAAAGCAGGGTAGAACATTTTTCTCCAAAAAAAATAAAAAATCTCAACAGTGAATGTGGTTTTTATTTGGGGAAGTCTATTCTTTCCAAAATCAAATGGGAAAAGCAAATGGAACGTTAAGTACTTTCGAAAAACATTTGTCAAGTCACCAAATGTACTAGGAATTTTCTTACACATTTTTGAAGAAATGTTCAGTTTAAAATTAAAATCTACTGTATGGCCAGTTTATATAAGGTTTCTTTCAGATAACAAAGATTGAAAAATATGAGTTTTGTACGCACTGTAAAATCCTTTTCTCTTTCGTTCATTGACGGACACAGCACTTTAATCTTGACCTTAGCGACGTCCCGAGCAGTGAAAAAAAAAAAAAAAAGAGGGGTGGGAACAGCAACAAAAAAAACTCCACCCATAACAACCAGAGCTCCTCAACGGAGGAGTTGCAACCAGGTTGCCACCTTACACACCTGGGGAAACTGACGCTTGATGTCAGAAAGCCCAGGAGGCACCAATTTCCCTGGACGAATGTGCCGTGACAGGAAAGGGAGGCGCCCGACCCTTTAAGGCATAACCCTAAATCACATTCTGTCTAATCCACTGAGAAATGGTGGCCAACGAGACAGCCAGGCTCTTCTTCAGACCAACTACTGACACAAACAGTGAATCTGACCTCTGAAATGGATACACCCTTAGAGCCCGTTCAAGTAATGCAATGCAACCTCTCTAGGATGCGACAGACGAGGACACAAGGATGGAAGCACAATGTCCCCATTTAAATGAAACGCTGAAACAACTTTCAGGAGAAACAACGGCTGCGGGCGTAGCACCGCCTTATCCTTGTGGAGGATCAGGTAGGGAGACTTGCAAGACTAGGCCGCCAATTCAGAAAATCTCCTGGCAGATGTAATCACCACTAGAAAGGCTACTTCCTGAGAGAGTGTCAATAGGGGGAGGCAGGGAAAAAAAAACTGAACTGCTGGATGCAGTGTGAGGGGTTATACCCAGTAGGACCGCCCCCTGGGCTGTGCTGTTTTGACATGTTCTGCCTAGTCCTCCCCTGAAGGTGGCGATATAACCCTAAGGTCAAGATTGAAGTGCTGTGTCTGTCAATGAAGAAAAGAGTAATCTTATTTCTGTTATTTATCTTTATTTTGTTTCGTTTTTATTATACCTAGCTCCGACTACATAATTTGAGGAATCCGGAATAAGGAGCACCACCTCGAAATAGGTCTTCTTGGAATTCTATTGTAAATTGTTCCCTTGGTTTCTGTGCAGAGACTCCTGTGTAAGAATCCATGTACCATGGTACTGTGTAAACCAGCAAGTTGTAGAGTAATATACAGAGGTTAAGTGGGAAGATGGATGGCAAGCAGGTCAGTAGTTTGCTGCGGTATAATTTTGGTGCCAAAGTTTAGGCATTTTCGCTTGACTGTATCCCTTCTTCAATGACCATTATTGCTCAGTGCTTAAGGTTATGGAGTTAGAACCAGATTGAGAGCTATAGTTCAAGGCTTGAAGGTAGATTTCTACTAAAGATTGGGTATAGTGGTCAGGTTTGGTTATTAGGTGTAGAGGCTAGGTTAGGGTTTAATTGTTGGGTTTGCAGCCTATTAGTAATTGTTAAAGTGGAACTTTACTCTCCCAATCAACATTAATTATTTTTATGCCTCGTGCACACTGTTTTTACAGTTGCTGTTTTAGGAATCAGATGTTTTTGAACTGCCTCTAAACTCCCCTGCATGTTATCCTATGTACTCATGCATACATAGGCTTTTAGCAGCGGTTTTTGGCAGTGCATGCTGGACCAGTGACATCACAAGGGGTGCTGTCACGCAGTGACTTTACGGTGACCCCACCCCTTAGCCATTTAAGAGCTGTCAGATGGCAGGAGCCTTCCTGTTTTTTTTCTGGGTCTGTGGTGGCAGCGGGCAGGGTGATTGGCGATGGATCTACACTGGGGGACATTTTGATTTTTGATAAAAGTACTTGTCAAAATCTTGTGGATTTATTTTCTACCCTTTATTGGTGAATAAATAGGTCTATGTACCCCACACATTCACATGGGGGGATCTGGGCTTCCCCATATTCCAATAAGCCCCCCCACCCGTAGACCCCCACAAGCACTGGCCAGGGTTGTGGGGAACAGGCCCTTTAACCCATCAGCAAGCCCCCCCCCCACTTTCCTGGCCTACCAGGCTGCATGCTCGTATAAAAGTCTGGTATGGATTTTGAGGGGGATCCCCAGTTTTGTTTTAAAAACATTTTGGTGTGGAGTTCCCCTTAAAATCGATACCAGACCCAAAGGGGTTTGGAGGGACCTTCTATGCAAATTTTTTTTGCAGTTTATTCATTGCCAGCAATTTATTTTTTATTTATATTCACGGCCAGCGGGGAACACTGCCGACAGCTGATGACTCATCCTTGGTTAAGGACACGGCAGCCAGCTTCCCAGCCTGCTCCTTAAACAGCTATTCACTATTTGTTATTCACCGCTAAAACATTTTTTTTGTTTTGTCCAGCATTCTAAAGAAGTTTTTAGCTTGCTGATGTGCCTTAAGCCTTAATATTCATGCTGCTAGCAATAATAAATAGTTAGGGAAGTATATAAGAATTACTTGCTTTAAACTTTTCATTTTGTCCTGGTTTCTTGTAAGGGCAAATAGTGTCATAAATCACAGGAGTCTTTGAGAGGGGAGAAGAGGAGGAGGGGTTTTCTCAGCTAAGTACACTCACCTGCACGTATGCTTCCAGGAAGTAAATGCCTCATGAATCATTTGCCATTACTCAAGATGGCCACTGCAAGAAATGCTAGGTGGGTGTTTTTCAAACTGATTTTGCAACAGAATAAAGCATGAAGACATGGATGGATGAGTTTGCTTTGAATAATAAAAATAAATTAAATCATGTTTTGGGCTTGTGGTGATCAAGTGCAGTGAAGATCCGCTTCAATTAAACTTTAAATTAAAAAAAATTGATTTCCATATGATAGGAGTGTAAATTTTACTGGCGCCAAACAATTCTGCATTAAAAAATACCTAGTATTAGTAATAGTAATAGTAATAGTACTAGTAATAGTAATACCAATATACATTTTCTGGATCTAGAAATTGAACTGGTTAACCGCAAATTTAACTTTAAAACATATTTTAAACCAACTGATAGAAATGCCTTCATCCCCATTGACAGTTGCCACCATAGCTCGTGGCTTAGATCCGTACCTCGGAGCCAATTTTTTAGGCTCCGTAGAAATTGCACAGACATTGCATCTTTTTTAACTCAGGCAGAAATGCTGAAGCAGAGGTTTGTTGAGAAGGGATATACAACTGAAGCAGTTAACTCTGAAATACAAAGAGCACTTACCCTTGATAGATCATCACTAGTTGCAGTTAAACCTAAGCCTCCTGCAGATGAGAGCTTTAAATTTGCCATGACTACTTCGTTTTCTATTCAACACAAACAGGTGGTGAATATTATTAACAAACACTGGGACATTCTAAGGAATGACAACGTACTCAATTCTATACTCCCAGAACGAGCAAAGGTAGTCTTTAGAGGAGCACCATCACTACACAACCGCATTGCTCCCAATATCATTAATCCCCCGAAAAAAATCTATTTTTTTCACCAACTTGTCCGTTTTTTTCCTTGCAAAAAATGTAAAGTGTGTCAACACAATACATTAGGGCAACGAAAGGTCACACATTTTTCTTCTACTGTCACACATAAACAGTACACTATTAAACAGTTTTGTACATGCGAAACAAGCTACATAGTGTATCTCATTACGTGCCCTTGTGGCAAACAATATGTTGGCCGCCTGATTAGATCTTTTTCAATACGTGTTGGCGAACATATTGCCTTAATTAAAAGTGGTGATGTCAACCACACCGTCCCAAGACATTTCAAACAATGTCACAATAAAGACCCCACCGTATCTCAATTTCTAATTATTGACAGATATGAGGCTCCATGGAGGGGCGGAGCTAAAACCAGGGGCGTGTCACGCCTCGAGACATTCTGGATCTTTGAGCTCCAGTCTCATCGCCCACTTGGCTTGAATGTAGACTGGGACATTAATTCTTTTATAGACAAATCTTAAATGTGTGACATCTACCAATCATATTACCTATTACTAATTAATATGCCATCCTCACATTTATATTCTTTTATTCATATTTTTTTTATTTTATTGTTTCTCATTTGAGATCTGCTAATACTAAGTTGTAACTTGTGAAGCTGAGCCTTCTTCATAAAGCATTGTATTTAGAATTTCATTTATTGTATATAACTATTTGTTCATACTTTTGTATTGACATTCATATTGACTGTGTGTTATGTCTGTAATTATTTGCGTGTGGTGCCCCGGTTGAGAGTCCCACTTCATCTCCGGTTTACGCATTTGATCATACATAATATTTCCAGTTTTGCCATGTATGGCATGCCCTTTACTTTTTGCTTTGTATGCAAAAAGTTTTTGGTACCATCCTGAATGGTGTCCCTTATATTACTATGGCACTGGCCATACATTTAAATTTCATGTCATGATCTATTTATTGTTTTTAACAGCTCGGGTGAGTTGTCTATTTACACATCCATTTTACACTTAACATTGTAGTTTTGGCTCTTTACACCGTGCGCTCTCCCCAATCCAATTGCTATTTGCTGCTGATGCGCCTCCGTGTGCTCTGGGTGGAGCGCGCATGTTGAGGCGCATCACGTGATCTGTGGAGCGCACGCTGATCACGCTGAGTGAGCGCATCCTGCTATTGATGGAGCGCGGGTTTACACCCGCCCTCCGCCACGTATGCAGCCGCGTCACGATGGAGCGCACCATGTGACTCGGAGCGCACACCAGGCCCGCCCCCTGTCATGCGCGCCGCCGTGCTATCCACGCCGCCGCATCATGACGTTGGGTAAGGAGGTCTCACATTGACTCCGGTGTAGGCGGGGCGTCGTGACGCAGAACGCACCGCGACGCCATGATCAGTATGGTAAACATCCGGTGGAGCCACATCAGTACGGTTTTTATCAGTGTGGCTCTCCGGTTTATAAGACATTTGCCATTTATATTGGCTTAGTTTTTACATCGCCCCCATACTACCTACAATAATTAAGCAATAATAGACGGGTGAACGTCCAGTTCCCCGACGATACTTCCCGTTTCCGGCGCCATCACAGAGCATCCATATCGAGGCTTGAAACTCAAGCCCGGGCGCCATTTTGGCTGCAACCCGGAAGTTGGCTAATTGATCACGCTGTACAGGAGGTGAGTGTGACTCTCATCAGGTGACCCCACACTGTATATATATTCTTTGAATGGTTATGGTGGACCAATACCCTTTGATAACGTGTTTGCACACGAAACGCGTCAGGGAAGACTCCACCGTCGCCATGCTACGATTATAAGCGTTTTTTATTCCGAATTTATGTAAGTGCAATACTTATTAAATTTTTATTTTTTACCCTGACGATATTACACTATATTGCTCCTTCTTTTCCTCCAAAACGTTTTTTATATACATTCACGGAGTGCCAAGCCTTCAACAGCCGAAGTTTATTCCTATATCAAGGCGTGGATGTACATCTCTGTTACCTGCAGCTTGATGAGGCCCTGACCAAGGTTGGATGTTTTAAAAAGCTCACACGACTCTCAAGTCTATATTGCTTGTAGAGTCCATTTAATCTGGTAAGCCTCCATTCTTTCACCGGGTGAAGGTCTTTTTTCTATTTGTCACCAAGCAAGATATCTTTTATGGACAATACTTGCCTTTACAGAGCACTTTTGGTCCATTAATACTGGACATTGGTTACATTGTTTATGTTTGGACACTTTTTTCTATCCGGTGTATATTGACTTCACCCACTATCCACTCATATTTTATACAACATATGGACATACTGTATTTTATTTTATATATGTTTATATCTAGCGCTACACTATTTTTATCCACTGTATTTTTTTGCTTATTGTTTTCTATTAGCCGTGTTTAGCAGCTTACCACATACCATCCCAGCAGCGCAGTATTTACCCAACCTATCCCATCTGCATTAAAAAATACCAAATCTAATTTATACGGGCAAACTCCTTGCCCCCCTCCCCCCGCCATCCTCACATTGATGCACACACAGTGAGATCTTCATCGCCATGCATATGTCTCCTCATTTCCTCCTTCCCTTTACTTTCAACCACAATGACAATGGTCACCAGGACATAAAGAGAAAGATTTGAGCCCGCTTCAGGAAAACAAGACAAGTAAACCAAGCTGTCAGTGTGGATGGAGTTTAATAGATGTCAATAGTGTGTTACGGGGCTGTGACAAACTGTGCCTGAGAACGTGCCAAGAAAGCTCTTCTAAAACAGTATATGGGTTGCATGTTTCTACATTATGCCATTTGTAGCGATTCTATTCTAGAAATCATTTAAAAAAATGCTCACAGTGTGGGGTAAAAATTAAGTGTGCTACAAATCTAAAACAAATGCACCGAATGTCCCATTTCTTTCCTAAGGGAGGCATTTGCAAATAATAAATAACATGAGTTTCTTTTTGCTCTGAACATTTGTCAAGTAAACAGAAACACAGAGAAAAACACCAGCATATAAAATCCTGCGGGGGACTCATTATTCATTGGAATGTATTACTAACTTATCAAATATGCAAATTAAGCAGATCCCAGGCAACTGTGTCATTAAAGAAGCACAGATGACTGCTAGGACATGCAGGCCGATGCCTGGGCCAGTTTTCGTCTAGTGACGTTTTCCCATTGTCAGATAGGTTTCTTGGTTATGGCATTTCTTACGCAGAATTACGGGCGCTCTGAATGAAATGCTTAACAGGTCCATACCCAATAAATATTTTTAGGTGTTCTGTGTTCAAATAATAACTCCAGACAAAATATTTTGTCTCACTTAAACAGGAAATCCAGCCTGGGTAAAAAATAAATAAAAAAAAGTCAGCAGCTACAAATACAGTAGCTGCTGACTTTTATGCCCCGTATACATGATCTGAAAATCGTACGTCAGATCGTCCGATTTAAAAAAAAAAAAACTAAAGTCACGAAAATTCTCGTACAACAGAAAAAAAAATTAGAAATTGGATATTATATATATATATATATATATATATATATATATATATATATATATATATATATATATATATATATATATATATATATTATATTATATATATATATATATATATATATATATATATATATATATATATATATATATATATATATATATATATATATATATATATATATGTATATATCAGAAGTGATGTCATTTGTTGTAGAGCATTTGTGCTGTATTTTCGGACGACAACTGTACTGACTAAACGAAAATCATACGATTAGGTATTGTACAAGGAAAATTTTCTTGCGTGTCCGATAAAATATCGGATGAACCGTCATGATCGGCTCACTGAAGCCCTGTACCAACGATCCGATTATTGTACAATTCTCCAAAACAAAATGAATAAAAAACCATATAGGATATATTATATCAAGTGGGACTTCTGCGCTACTAAAAAATCTCTAAACAATAACAGTCTGCAGCAAACACAAAAAATGCATACACAGCATTTATAGTGAGTAAGTAAGAATAATGGTGCTAGCGCAAGTGGTAAAGCATAACATAGGATGTATAATATTGAATGAGCACACAGTGCACAAAGTGTGCTAAATCAGTGATATCTGTGACAAAGCAAAAAAGAAAAAACACAACAGTCCAACAAGAGTGCTAAATCCAAAACAAGTGCACTGTAGTCCTTAATGTGAACAGTGTGAAGGAGGGATGTCCACTAGTTGCAGAAAGGTGAGGAAAGGAAAGAACCCCACCACACGGCACGTCTAGTCTCACAGAACTCTCACCTCCAGCCAGACATAGCCAGCATGTAGGATATCCTTGGTATAGGCGGTCTCCCCCAGTGATGTTGTTGTGGATCCCCACGGATCAGTGGAACGATGGGAGTCTGAGTACTCAGGTATATTCACAGGACACAGATAAGGGGAATCCGGGGAAAGACAGAGGAAGGCTCCAATAGTGCGTTAACTTAATAACCAGGGAGTTTTAATAAAAAATGTACTTACAACAAATAAAGATAAAATTTGCATCAAACAGTGGGATCGTAGCGCTTGCAGAGGCTGTTTTGCATGTGAAAAAACAAAAAAACCCCAAAAGAAACGGACGCAATTTATAGCCACCAATACAGGAGAGACCTTTGATATTAAGGAATGTATTGGATGCTATACCGAGGGGGTGGTCTATGTCCTGCAGTGTAGCTGTAATCTACAGTACATTGGTAGAACAAAGAGAGCCCTAAAAGTCCGGGTAAAGGAACACGTGAAAAATATCATTAAAGGATCCTCCAAACACAATGTGTCAAGACATTTTGAGAAAGTACACAATAAAGACCCCACTTGTTTGGAGTTTTGGGGTATTGATAAATACACAAAAAACTGGAGGGGAAGCCATAAAATAAGGACTATAAGTCAAAAAGAGTCACAATGGATCCATAAGATGAAAACTCTAGTTCCTGGAGGGATGAATGTGGATTTCGATCTCAATTGTTTTTTAAATAATTTTTAGAATTTTTTTTAATAATTTTTGAGTTGTTCTTTACTAAGGGAAATATTTCGGCTATGTACAATTTAATGGTTTGTGCTGTCCCCCTTGCCCATAGGAGGAAGAGGTAATCGACCATTATAAACCGCATATTCTGTCTTTGTTGTTCTTTTCGAAAAAAGTGTTCAGAAATATTAATTGTTTCATGTGAACACGACACTCAGATGCCCGATCACCCAGTATTTTTCTGAATAAAAAATGGCATTATACCCATGATCTGGACAATTTGTGGCAATACCCAATATAAACACTAGATGGCAAGGTACCAATACACGGAATAATATGAGAAACATATAGGCTAATCAACCTTTTGTATGTTGGGCTATGTCCTAAAACCACTAAATACACATAACAATAAGTCCCGCTGCAATAAGTCCATAGTCATGTTCAGTTTATTTTGAAATGAGATCAGCTAAAGCATATTGTTCCTGAATGCGGCGGGCTACAGAAAAATGGCCGATGTAAACCTTCCGGTTCTACAGAGATATGATGTGGCTGTATACAAATTTTAAAATTTTCTGTAAAAGTTCTTTCAATATTTTATTATCCTATAATGCATAGTGTATACAGCAAGGCTACTATTGAAAGTGACGCTGAAAAAAGTTTTTAATGCGTAATCTATGCGCAATTGAAAACAGCTCAAGCACACTGTCCTTAGTGCGGCGGGCTACGGAAAAATGGCCGATACGAAACTTCCGGTTTTCGTATAAATACGATATACCCGTCCACAACCAATAGCATTCCCCAGATGAAGACACGTGACCCTGTGTCGTAACGCGTAGGGAAGGGAAGGACGGGCAGATGAGTGACGTGCTGCAAGCGCTACGATCCCGCTGTTTGATGCAAATTTTATCTTTATTTGTTGTAAGTACATTTTTTATTAAAACTCCCTGGTTATTAAGTTAACGCACTATTGGAGCCTTCCTCTGTCTTTCCCCGGATTCCCCTTATCTGTGTCCTGTGAATATACCTGAGTACTCAGACTCCCATCGTTCCACTGATCCGTGGGGATCCACAACAACATCACTGGGGGAGACCGCCTATACCAAGGATATCCTACATGCTGGCTATGTCTGGCTGGAGGAGAGAGTTCTGTGAGACTAGACGTGCCGTGTGGTGGGGTTCTTTCCTTTCCTCACCTTTCTGCAACTAGTGGACATCCCTCCTTCACACTGTTCACATTAAGGACTACAGTGCACTTGTTTTGGATTTAGCACTCTTGTTGGACTGTTGTGTTTTTTCTTTTTTGCTTTGTCACAGATATCACTGATTTAGCACACTTTGTGCACTGTGTGCTCATTCAATATTATACATCCTATGTTATGCTTTACCACTTGCGCTAGCACCATTATTCTTACATATAGGATATATGATATAGACAATATCCTCTGTGCATCGCCTACGCGTTTCCCCGATGGGCTTCCTCAGGGCGAGCAGAAGAGAATAACAATAGAAAGATATATTTCATTGTCTCAGAAAAATCAAAGTCACATATATGTATGTCAAAAGAATAGTAAAGTGAGGTTCCAAGTGTAGTAGAGAAGTCTCCAAAAAGCTAAAAAAAAAAAAAAATAAAAAAAAAAAAAGAGAGCCAGTTCTAGTAGTTCCAAAGTGAACATTAGTTCCAGGGCAGACCAAATAAGGTATAACGGAGACACAAAGATATGCAGTATTATACAACCAGGTATGCCAGACCTGCATCCAAATACTAATGTAGTAAAAGCCCTCAGCAGACAGCAAAGTCTATGGAACAGCAAACACAACGTTGGTTGAATGGTGTTGTGTGCCCTGGGGGTATAGCACAGGCATTTAATCGTCATTTATCAGCGTTTTGGGGGTTTCTTAAAGCCAAAAAACTCCCCAGCCAAAAACTGCCGATAACAGCCTATGTGTGCATGGACACATATAATACCATAATGGGGAGTTTATTGACTGTTAAAAAAAAAAACAAAAAAAAAACATGTGTGAAACCAAAAACAGCTGCTGTAAAAAAAACACACAAAAAATGTCCAGTGTGCATGAGGCCTTAATATTAAGGCACTTACTAGCCGATTTTCAGGTTTTGACTGCCAAGTGCTGCCGCCGCCACCATTCCTGGTAAGGGAAACCCAGTAATGAAACCTTTTTCGGCTTCACAGTGGGTTCTCTCCTGCACATGCTTTCTAATTGGCCCGGTGGCGGGGGAAGGAGGAGGGGGACCGAATTTCCAGGACATCAGTCCAATCAGAAGCAGCCGCAAAATTCACGGGGGCGCAAAAGCTGAGCAGAGCCAAAAATAGGCCTGCAGTACCTCATTTGGCCTGAGGTACGGGGGGCGCAGGAGCCCAGAAAAGCCAAACATTGGCCTGCAGTAATTATTTGGCCTGAGGTATGGGGGCGCAGGAAACAAGCCGGAGTGTCCTTGGGCATTTTTGGCGCTCTGGCACCCCCCCCCCTACCTCTGGCCACATTCGGTATTGCATCCCATTGAAGTCAATGTGGAACAAATTATTTTCATTTCCATTGACTTCAATGGGAAAACTCGCTTTGATAAGCGAGTAATTTGGATTAAGAGCATACTCCTGGAAGGGATTATGCTTGTAATCGAGGTTCAACTGTTTAACATGTTTGTTATTTTTATTTAAAAAAAATTGAACCTTTAGAACCCCTTTAAGTAACATTTACATTTCTGTGCCAGGCTACATTCAGATTGTTTATATCTAGTCTTTACACTTAATATATAGACACAATCTTGGAGCTTACTTGTGCGTTTAGGGCACACTGACTATGAAGACAAAGTGGGAATTGCAGCTCTTGACACTTTCCCTTAACTTATTGTTTTAATAATATTTGAAGCAGGCAGACAAAAGGTCTGAGGCTGAACAATGAAGTATCAAATTAATCAAAGAAATGTTGGAGTTGGCCACAAATTCCTAGTTGGAGCGGAGTCAGAGAAGTGGTGTCGGGGTTAATATACCAGCGCACCAATGACGAGGAGGGAGGACACATTGCCTGTTGCTTCACACAGAGAGAAAAAAAAAAGGGTTCAGCCGACGTAGTTTTGTTTCCTGAATATAAACGTTTGCTGAAAAACTAAAACCCTTCTCCAAGTACAGTCTGCCACTAACCACAAAGACACAAGTGCCAATTACAATGAATGATAAGAAAGTCACACTGGACACAAAATTGTGCTACGCCAGCATGTAAGTCACATTTTCAGAAAGCATTCACGTTTATAATATAAGAGGACTTTGGCCCCTGCAAAACACTAACCTGTGTTTCACTATTGCCCTGTTGAAGCAGTGATTTCTAGCAGTCTCACATAACACGTCTTCAATCTATGACCATCTCTTGTATTATGCTGACAGTACCTGACCATCTCTTATGTTGACAGTCCCTGACCATCTCTTACACTACGTTCACAGGCCCAGATTCACAGAGCGATTACGCCTGCGCAACAAGAGATGCGCGTGCGTAAGTCGAAATGTGTGCGTGCGTTTCGATGCACGGCATCCCCAGAACGAGATACGCCAAAAATCTACTTTTTTTGGTCCCGCGTAATTTCGTTAGACTGGCGCATCCGTCCGCGCAAAAGTGCGCTATACAGACCATTGATTTGCTAGTCAAATATGCTAATGAGGGACTTACGGGGATCCACAAAAGAACGTTGGGGCAGCGCAGGCGTGGCAGTGTGCGCAACAGCAAAATGTCCTGTCTAAAATTAGAGCATATAAAATCTGGTCTAAAAAGAGAAAAAAAGTCTACTTGTAAGATAAAGCAACACTGTTAGTGAGGAGCTCAGCAGTCACACGTAATGCACAACAATCTGTATGCCAACATGCCAGGGGCATCGTCGCACATAGCTATACTACTGACTTTAGATGAACAAAGAAGGATGAGGGCACGGAGGATGGCACGGGAGAGGATATACCGCACCCGCATAGACCTGTTTGGCATGAGTGATTCTGAGGTGTATCGCATCTTCAGATTCACCCCTCATGTCATCCTGGAATTAACCACAACCTTGCAGTAGGGCATCACCAGCCCAACACACCGCTCACATGCAGTGCAGCCACTGGTCAAGGTCATGGCAACACTCCATTTCCTTGCCAGTGGCTCTTTTCAGCGTACAAGTGGAGTGGTGGCTGGGATGTCACAATCTTCCATTAGCAGATGTGTGCACCAGGTTGTCCCTGCAATCCTCAGACGCATGGCCAACCAAATCATCAAACCCACCACTGAGGACCTGCGGCTGAATGCAATGACAGATTTCTACGCACCGTGGGGGCCATTGATTGCACACATGTGGCACTCCAGCCCCCCCCAGGAGACAGAGCACATGTACCGCAATCGGAAGCATTGGCATTCCATCAACGTACAGGTTAGGGTTGTCCAGATACCGATACTAGTATCGGGGGACCGATACCGAGTATTTGCGGGAGTACTTGTACTCGTGCAAATGCTCCCGATACCTAAATAGAATACTTTTTTTGTATTTATCAACATGTTCTGTGAAAATTCTTTGAGTTTTTTACTACTGCGTGACAAGAAAATAAAACATTTTTTTTTCATTTTTACTCATTTTTATTCTTTTATAATGTCTTGAGTTAGAGTTCTTCATAATTCTAAAGAAAATATCCTTAGTCTGTATTGTGGTTTGAAAACCGTCACATGACATTTAAAAAAAGTATCAGTATTCGGTATCGGCAAGTACATGAAAAAAAGTATCGGTACTTGTACTCGGTCCTAAAAAAGTGGTATCGGGACAACCCTAGTACAGGTGATAGTCGATGCCCAAGGCCTCATATGGCACGTCCGTGCCAAACACCCAGGGTCCAGCCATGACAGCTACATCTACAATCAAAGCCACATCTGAATGGAATTCGATCAGAACGTGTATGGGGACACCTGGCTGGTTGGTGAGTGACATGGGAGTCAGGCATGACTATCCCCTCCCATGATGCACACATCACAAGGGGCACATGCATGACTAACATCCTCCTGTCTTTTCCCTTACAGGTGACTCTGCATATCCACTGGGACCCCATCTCATGACTCCTATCCGGAACCCCCAAACCCCAGGAGAGGAAAGATACAATCAAGCACATGCCCAAACACGAGCAGTGGTGGAGCGCACCTTTGGCCTCCTAAAGTCACGTTTCCGATGCCTGGATAAGTCTGGGGGTACCCTGTTGTATTCCCCAAACTTTGTGTGCCAGATCATTGGTGCATGTTGCATGCTGCACAACTTCGCAGTGAGAAAGGGCCTGCAGATTGACCTACGTGATGACCTGACCCCTGAACCAGACAATCCCCCCCTAACCGAGGGTCCCCCGTCTTCTGAGGGAAGAGCAGCCAGGAGACAGCTCACATTGGGCATCTTTGCACGTTAAACACATACATTAATCATGGCACAATGAGAATGCATGCATGCACACCACTGTGGTCCCTAGCACAGACACATCACATCCTCATCAAATTGGATTGGCACCAGTCCACCATGCAGGACTTGTGAGCAGCAACGCCACGCCAAGGCTTCAATTATGTCACTGTACATTCATACACCATTCACACGGACCTGGGGATCACTTCTCCCTGGTCCTGGGGAACCCTTCTCCACCAAAATTGAGGGTGACACCCCTTTTCCGGCAGGAATGTCACCCCCACATTCAAACAGCATTCACAACCCAAAAAAAAATAAAAAATTACCAGCAAAATCAAAAATTTGCCAGCAAAAAAAAAAAGAAGAGGGGAAAAAAAATTATTGCCCTTGACGTGAGCCACGCCTGGGGCGCCCACGGCCACGGCTCCTCAGGGGAGACTCATGGGGGAGGGGGAAAACCGGGGAAGGAGGAGCAGCCCCTGATCTCTGCCCACCTGGCGGCCTGCCCTCCAAGGCCACGGCTATTCTGTCCAGGGCAGCACCAAGTGTTGCCGTGTTGGCCTGCATAGCCTGGGTAAGGGCCCTCACATCCTGCCCAACGCCTGCTGATGTAGTCTGCAGGTCATTTAGGCAGGTTGTGAAAGCCCGGGAGTGGGAGTCCAGGTTCCCCAGCGTATCCTTGATGGAGGACAGGCTCTCCCCCATCCGCACCAATGTCTGGCTGACCTGTCCCAGATGGCGGGTCTGGAGGAACTGGTCCCTTCTCAGAGTGGCAGGCAGGAGATCGGCCAACCCCCTGGTGTTCTGGGATGAAATCCTGTCTCCAGCTGATGCTTGTGGCCGGGGAGAAGGGGAGGCCCTTGGGAGGGGAGCCATGTTGGGGGAGGAGGGGGGGGGCTCCCCCTTAGGGAGGGCTGCCTGCTGCCAGCCAGAGGGGAAGAGTCCTCAAAAACCAAACGTCCAGTGCCTGACATGGACTCCTCCTCCTCATGATTCTCCTCCTCCTCTTGAACCTCCTCCTCCTCTTGAACCTCCTCCTCCTCTTGAACCTCCTCCGCGGACTCCGGCCTTGTTGGGGGGGCCTCATTAGGCTGCTGTCCTGGGGATGGTGCGGTCAGGCCAGATGGCCCTGCACCCTCCTGCACATCTGTGGATGACACAAAACATTCACAGGTTGGAGGATCCACACACTTGCCACATATTCCCTTTCACCCCCCCCCCACACATGCTACACACCTGCTAAAAAAAAAAAAAAAAAAAAAAAAAAAAATTACCTGGCACCACAGGCTCCAGACTTGAGTCAAAGCCGGGCAGGCCCTCAACTTCATGCCGATGAAAGGTCAGGGCCACCGCACGCTCCTCCGCTGTCAGCCTAATATGGCATGGTGGGCCCCCTCCTGTGCCCCTGGCATGGGCATGCATTCTGGTCAGCTTCTGTTTGACCAGACGCCGGAGGTCATTGATTTTTTTGTCAATCCCAGACCGGGTCCGTGTCTCCCCCTCCCCCGCTGAATTGACCTGCTCAGTGATCATATCCAAAATCTCCCTCCTCCTGGCCGGGGTGGTGTTGGCACTGTCTGGGCCGTGGAGGAAACGCCCATAATCGCTAATGGCCCGGGCAAGAATTATTTTTTCCCCCACAGTAAAATTGAGCTTTCGCTTTCTCTGTCATACTTCCAAAAAAACTCACTCCCAGTCAACAAAAATCACTCACAAAAACAAGCACAACCAATCAAGCAAGAACACACACAAAGAGAAAACTAACACCCAAAAAAACACACTAGCACTCAGCAAGAAACAGTCACAAAAACAAACAGCAAAAAAACAGCAAGAAAACAAACGAACAGAAATATATCAATCAAACAAACAGTCTCTCAAACACTTATCAAAAAACACTTTCAAAGATCTACTAACAAACACTTGATCACACAGAACACTAATCTGACAACTACAAAACACAACACAACGAACAACAGGACAAAAGCACTTGGTTAAATGGGAAGAGACAAATGGATGTACTTTTGCAATGCAAGTGCGTTTGTGTCTGTCTATTTATGCTGTTTGCGTAGTTCACAACGTTGCCCTAGTCCATTTCCAATTTCACTGATTGCGCCGCTCCCGAGTTGTGAGCATGCGCACAGCGGAGCTGACCATGGTCTCCTTCAAGCGCACATGCACGAGCCGGCCGGCCCTTCATTTGCATGGGGTCACGGCTCATTTCAATGTAACACCCCCACGTCCTTCCCGATTTGTATTACTCCGCCTTACGCCTCTGAAAAAACGTTACGCATGCGAAATTTTCTGCGCAAAAGCTACGAGAATAGGGTGATTAAGCGACAAAATTGCGTCTAAAAGTCTAACGTAAAGGCGGTGCGCTACGCCGGTCCAATAATGCGCAGATGTACGTGAATCTGGGCCACAGTCTCTGACCATCTCTTGTATTATGTTCAGTCTCTGACCATCTCTTGTATTATGTTCAGTCTCTGACCATCTATTAAATTCAATGAGGACACCTGTTCCACCAGCAATGGGGTTGATTTACTCAAGGTAAATAGACTTAAACTTTAGTGTTTCAAGGGCCAGATAATGGCTCATAAAGACCCTCTGCCTTACAGTGTGTGTGTATGTGTGTGTATAGGGATAACACTGCCTTGTTCATTTTTATAATGTCAGTCCTAAATGTGTTCCATAGTCGGTAAGGTTCAATAAAGACACCAGTCCTCTAATTGCCCAGCCGTGGGTCGCGGGTGCGATCGCCGCTGGAGTCCCGTGATCGGTCCCCGGAGCTGAAGAACGGGGAGAGCTGTGTGTAAACACAGCTTTCCCGATCTTCACTGTGGCGCTGTGATCGATTGTATTTCCTTATAAAAGGGAACACACAATCGATGACGTCACACCTACAGTCACACCCCCCTACAGTTAGAAAAACATGAGGTCACACATAACCCCTACAGCGCCCCCTTGTGGTTAACTCCCAAACTGCAATTGTCATTTTCACAGTAAATAATGCATTATTTGCTATGAAAATGACAATGATCCCAAAAATGTGTCAAAATTGACCGCAGTAGTAAAAAAAAAAAAAAAAAAAAAAAAAAAAAAAAAAAAAAATGTATAAAAATGCAATAACACTATCCCCTATTTTGTAAACGCTATAAATGTTGCGCCAACCAACCAATACATGCTAATTGCGATTTTTTTTTAACCAAAAATAGGTAGAAAAATACGTATCGGCCTAAACTGAGGAAAAAAAATATTTTTTTTATATATTTTTGGGGGATATTTATTATAGCAAAAAGTAAAAAAATATTGCATTTTTTTCAAAATTGTCGCAGTATTTGTTTATAGCGCAAAAAATAAAAACCGCAGTCGTGATCAAATACCACCAAAAGAAAGCTCTATTTGTGGGGAAAAAAATACGCCAATTTTGTTTGGGAGCCACGTTGCACGACCGCGCAATTGTCAGTTAAAGTGACGCAGTGCCGAATTGCAAAAACTGGCCGGGTCCTTTAGCTGCCTAAAGGTCCGGGTCCTAAGTGGTTAAGCTCCCTGAAACAAAATAGTTTTCACCCTATGCTAAAATCACCATTGAGGTATTTCCACATCACTATCATATGTCCTCTCAGGAGTTTCTTCTCTATGGAGAATAAATTGTTGTAATAGATGAACATCCCAAAATTTGAAGTTACCTGATATTAGGGACTGGGAGTGTTGCAGTGGAAAACGTCCAGTGACACCGAAGATACTGGCTGTAAGGACGTTTGATGCTCCACTAAGAATCGCTATGCACACCAATGAAAGAGCGAAGAATTCCATAGTCCAGGTGGAGGTGTCCACTTTCACCAGCACTGTGACCAGGATAAAGACAAGGAACATGACAAGCAGTGATGAGAGTATTCGCACCTGAGAAGAAAGCCTGAAAACAAAAAAAGAAGCACATATTTAGTAGCAGCAATTATAAATATAACGTGGAGCATAAGCAAGACTATGGAATACACAACACAAGAAAAAAAGAAAATGTAATACAATTGTATCTTCTGTTTTAATAGACTGGGTCCTTAATCAACACCCTTTAAAAGAAAACATGCTGCATCACTTAGGGTTCCTTTATACCGGTTTTGCTATCTGAAAGTAAGCCAATTAAGGGGCAGTAAAACACGGCTCGACCATGCGATATTACCTTCCCCAATCACGAGGGTAAACAAGCCCTTACAGTTATCTCTTCGGGTGTACTCACAGGGACACTCTGAACCAGTCCAAAGCCTCATACACACACGATCGGACTTTCGTCTGACTTTTCCGTGGATTTTTGTTCGAATGGGCGTTGGCCGTGAACTTGTTCTGCATACAGATGGTAGAACATTTTCAGCCAACTTTCACCAAATCACGTGTTTTTTCAGCTCTTTACCGCCACCCTTTGGGCAACTTCTGCTATTGTTGTCTGAGGTTTAGAATTGGTTCTGAGAATGCATGCTTGTACTTTGGGCTTTAGTCCGATGGACTTGTGCCCATCGGAATTTGTTGTCGAAAAGGATGAGGGCATGCACAGCAAACATTTGTCCGTTGAAAAACCATCGGGCCGTTGTTGTCGGAAACGTCCGATCGTGTGTATGGGCCTTAGGATGTGGTTCAGCATCTTTGGACAGTTTGTGTAGTGCGAGTGCTCCGAAACTGAGCCCAGGATTGGTTAACCACTTGGAGGAATTGGCCCCAGATGCAATTTCCTTGTGGTTTGGAAGGGTTTGCTGCAGTGTAAGGGGAAACTCTCTATAAAAAAAGGATTTTTAATAGACAGCTTACCTGTAAAAATCCTTTTCTTGAAGTATATTAAAGCCAAAACCTGCCCCTTAAAAGTACTAAGAGCCAACCCCTTGCCAACCCCAAGCTGGAGGAATCGCAAGACCCTGTCAATAGAACATTCGAGGATGCCATCCCTGAGACTCACACCACTCCACATAGGTCCTCCAGACCCTGTAATAAATATTTCTAGAGACTGGTTTCCTGGCCTGAATCAAAGTTGATATGACCTGAGACGATAGGCCTCTGCCCTTAAGAATAAGGGATTCAGCCACCAGGCTGTCAAATTTAGATGCTGTGAAGCAGGGTGGAAGATCGGCCCCTGAGATAGCAGATCTGGGGGCGCAAGGGAAGCGGCCAAGGTGCTACTACTGACATCCTCACGATGAGCGAATACCATGCTCTCCGGGGCCAAGCCGGGGCCACCAGGATCACAGGTCTGTGCTCCACCCTGATCCTTCGTAGAAGGCGGGGTAACATCTGCAGTGGAGGGAACGCATACAGGAGAGAGAACTGGTGCCAGGGGCACACCAACGCATCGGTCCCGTAGGCCGAGGGATCCCTGGCTCGGGATATGAACTTGTCTAGTTTCTTTTTGAATCTTGTTGCCATAATGTCTATATCCGGAAGTCCGAATCTTAGGAAAATCTCTTGGAACACCTGGGGGTGAAGAGACCACTCCCCCGGGAGTAACCGTTGCCGACTCAGGAAGTCTGCTTGAAAATTGTGTATCCCCGGGATGTACACCGCCGAGATGCAGGGTACATGGGCTTCAGCCCACGAGAAAATTAGATTTACCTCCCTTGGGCCGCTAGACTCCTCGTGCCCCCTTGGTGGTTTATGTATGCCACCGCTGTGGCATTGTCGGACTGTATCCTTACTGGAAGGCCCCTAAGGGAAGGAGTCCAGTACACCAGGGCCAACCGAGCCACTCTGATCTCTAGGACATTGATAAGAAGCAGCTTCTCTGCTTCCGACCACTGTCCCCCCTGCTGGGTTTGTCCCTCTAGAATAAGGTGACCAGATTTTTTAAATGAAATCCGGGGACATATATTTTTTTTTTTTACTAGTAATGGCGGCAATCAGCGACTCTCTGCCCATCGCCGCCCGCCTCACAGCCTTGTCCAGTGTTACTCTCCGGCCCCTGGCTACTACTGGGGAAGATCACTTCGTCAGGGAAGGCAAGGAGATAAGCAGAGACTTGAGCCAAGGCAGAAGAACATGCGAGCGAAGCTGAATGGGCATGCACCCAAAACTGAAGAAATATTCCCTCCGTTTCGACCAGCAGATGATCATCAGAAAAGGGGCACAGATAATGGAAAAAAATACATCCTATTAAGCTAGTAGGAGAGTGGGGGGGGGGGGGGTGTAATTCAGATTTTTTTTTTTATTATTCTGCACCGACTGTCTTTGAAATTTCCCCAGCCCCTGTTCAAATCCAATCCAGGGACAAAACTGGGGACAGACTTGGTCTGGGGACAGTGTCCTCAATCCTGGGACTGTCCCCTGAAACTGGGGATGTCTGTTCACCCTACTCTAGAACTGCCCCCCAACCGGACAGGCTGGCATCCGTGGCTACTATCTTCCACGTGATGGGGCAAAAGGATTTCCCCTTCGACAAATTTTGAGGGGTCAGCCACCAGAACAGGCTGCGCCGGACCACTGGGGAGAGGACTAAAGGACGATCTAATGCCTGAATGAACTTGTTCTATGCAGAGAGGATGGCCGCCTGAAGAGTTCTGGTATGGATCTAGGCGTAGGGCACTGCCTCGAAGGCGGTCACCATCTTTCCCAGTAGTCGCATACATAGGCATATAGTTGGCTTCTTTTTGCCTAAGACAAAACAAACTGTTTGAGCTATTGACTTGACCTTCGCTTGAGGTAAAAATATTTTCTGGCAATCTGTATCCAGCTGCAGGCCCAAATATTCCAACTGCTTCGTGGGTTGCAATACCGATTTTTCTCGGTTTAAAATCCATCCGAATTCCTCTAGGTGCCGAACTGTGCAGACTACTGCATGATTCAGGTTGGAAGCCGATCTGTCGATAACTAGGAGATCGTCTAGGTATACCAGGACCACAATGCCTTCTGTCCTTAGGTTGGCTAGAACCGGGGCTAAGATCTTTGTGAATACGCGCGGAGCCGTTGCCAACCCGAAAGGGAGGGCCACAAACTGGTAATAACGGTGATCTACCGTAAAACTAAGAAACTTGTGATGTGCCGGGCAGATCGGCACGTGCAAATACGCATCCTTTATATCTATAGATGCTAGAAAGTCGTCTTATTGTAGGGTGGCAGCCACTGAACGTATGGATTCCATGCGAAAGGACCGAACTCTTAGAAAGTGGTTTAGGCGTTTGAGGTCTAGGATAGGCCTGACGTCGCCGTTGGGCATTGGTATTATGAAAAGGTTGGAATAAAATCCCAGACCACATTCCTGGGCTGGTACAATTACTCCTTGGAGCAAGAGGCCATCCAATGCCTTTAAAAGAGAGGCCCTTTTTGATGGGTCGTTTGGAAGACTTGACCTCTGAAAATAAGGAGGGGGGATTTCCCGAAACTCTAGCCTGTAGCCTGTGGCTACCGCGGAACGCACCCATGAGTCGGGGATTCTGGTCTCCCATACTTCGGAAAAAAAACAAAGTCTTCCCCCCACCCAAGTGAGTGGGGGCGCCCCTTCATGATTTCGATTTGATGGCTGGCTTAACTGGCTTACGAGACCATGGTCTCTTGCCTCCAGCGGCTTGTCCTTGTGGGCGGCTATTAAATACTGAACGCCCGGGAGGCCGTCGATACTGACAGCAAGTTGAAGGGGCCGAGCCTGCAAAGGCCTGTCGCTTGAATGCGGGCCCACGCGGTCTTTTAACAGGTAAAAAAGAGCTTTTACCACTTGATATAGTCTGGATATATTTATCTAGATCTTCTCCGAATAGTCGTCCTCCATGAAAGGGAAATCCTGCTAAAAGCTTTTTGCAGGGAGTTTCTGCTGACCAGTTCTCGAGCCACAAAAGGCGACGCATATGAACGAATAGAAGAGATAAAACGGGACGCCTGCTGAATGGAATCCTTAATAGCATCTACTGCGAAGCAGAGAGCTCTTGGAAGGTTGGCCAATTCACAAGCTTGCTGAGCCGGTATGTCCCTTAATACTTGTTTAGTCTGAACCTTTAAGGCCTGACAAACACCAATGGCTGCCACTGCTGGCTGAACCACCGGACCTACTGTGGTAAAAGAAGCCTTAAGTAGGGTCTCCATCTTTTTGTCGACCGGATCTTTAAACATCTGGACATTTTCAACCGGACAGGTTAGAGATTTATTCACGCAGGAAATGGCTGCGTCCACGGTAGGGAGCGCCCATTTCTTTGAAAATTCCTCTTCCATAGGATAGAGTGTAGCAAACCTTTTAGGGGGGATAAAAATCCTATCAGGTCGAGCCCAATCTTGAAATATCACACTCTCAAGGAGGAGGTGAACCGGAAAAGATGCACAACTTAACGGTGCTTTTAAGGAACCTAAAGAGGATACCGCCGGGGTTAGTTGTTATGACACTGGAAGTTTAAAGGCAGTGCGAACCATGTCTGTCAGGGACTGAATCCACAAGCTCTCTGCTTGTGAAGCCGAAAAAAAGTTCATCAATAGTGGACCCCTCAATGTCCGAACCGTCTGGAATCGGGTCCGCCTGATCCCCCTGCAGGTCCAATTTCTCCGAAGAGAGGACCTCCGCATCTGAGGAAACCAATCTAGGTGACTGGGATCTAGCCCGCTTGCTTCCTGGCAAGGAGTTAGCAATCAAGGCAATTAACCTCTTCTCTAGCCCACCCAGGGTGGTCGCTAGCATTTCTTCCGTAATATAAAAGGGAATGGGTTGATTGGGGGCCGCCTCTGCCCCCAGCACCCTCAATGGCTCATCTAAGACGACGGTCAGTGGTCTATCTGGCGAGGAAGGGACCGCCAGAGCTTGGCCAAAATCCTCTGACCCCGACGGAGAACCCTTTTGTCTTTTGGAACCTTTTGCAGCCTTAGCTGATCCTGGTCCCTTGGGAGCCATTGCACAACATTGAGACACCCCTGTAGCCAACACCTAACTGTTGTAGCTAGAAGTGAACCAGCAATAAGAACAGGCTATGGTACATAATTTTAGATAACTAAATCACCATATCCCAGAGAAGGAGGCAATACTGAGGAAATCCTTTGAGTATTACCACACCACTGCCCGTTAGCTAGAGCCCAAGGTTGCAACGGCTCAGATACTGCCGGATCTAAGGCGGAGTCCCTTAAATATTATATATATATATATATATATATATATATATATATATATATATATATATATATAATATTTATATATAATTTTGGTCAGTATGGAGCCAAGTCCAGACCTGAAGATCCACAAACCGCCACTAGGTGTCACTGTTTTGCCTAAAACGGCTCAGCTGCGCGCTCTGTCTCCCAGCTCCCTCTGCACTGCTGACAGAAGTGAATGTGAGTGAGGCCTGACGCTGCTGTACCGCCCCCACGCTGCAACCAACATGGAGGAGGAAGAGGAAGGCCAGAGGAGGAGTGGAGGAGCACTGTAACCAGACTGACACCAGGCAAGACACTAAAACCACAGTGGTGTGACAAAACAGGGAGGAAGCTGTCCCCTTAGGCTTCCTAAGAAACAGGAGTTGCCAGCGTTTCCTTCCCTATAGCACGTGGGGCTGCAGTAGCATGCTAACAGGCAGACCTGGGGGGAATACATATACATATCTTAAAAAAGCATACATATATCTACATGTTATCTGGGTAAACATCCTCTCATCCCATCCTGCCTAAAAAGACATAGTGGAGATAGTGGCTGATGCAGCGCATACCATTAGCCAACCCAGACCCCCAGGGGGACACCTGCTGTCGATGCAGCGCATACCATTAGCCAACCCAGACCCCCAGGGGGACACCTGCTGTTGAACCAAGTCCCGCAGGTTCCCTCTTACCTGCTCCACGCTGCAGGGTATTGCAAATGCAAGAGGCCCAATCTTCCCCCATCCCTGTGGGTATTGTCCTGGACCTTCAGGGACCGGGGTCCTGTTAGGGAAGTGATTGGTCACAGATTCCAGGTGTTTCAGCCGAACTTGGACAGTATGCAGGGTGGCCGAGTGGTCTCAGACAGTATCCTCCATGGCACCTACACGGCGTTTCACCTCGTCCAGCCGGCCCCTGATCTTGTCATTGTCCTTTCTCATGAGACTCGGCTCCAACTGGAGGGAGTCAATCTTGGAGGTGAGGGTAGACTGACATCCCGTAATCGCCTGCATGAGGGCCTCGAAGCTGGCCTGCACCGTGAGAGCTGGGACTGCATCCTGGACAGCGCCGGAGGCCTGCAAAACCATGTTCTAGGCCTCTTGCACGTGCGCGGTATTCCCAACGGGCTTAACTGGCGTGGCTTTCGGCATCTGGAGTCCGGATTGATGCTCCTTCCTTGTCATTTGCCGGAGCAGATTAGGGTCCTAGGATGGGTAAACGGGAGCAATTCGCCCCTTGACTACGGAGCTCTGCACCTAGAAGTCTGTCGTCCCGGCCACCATCTTGGTCACGCCCCCCCCCCCCCCTGTGCGTGCATTTTTAGTGCAGAAAAAATGCACACAAAACTGTACGGAACTGCATCTGTTGTGAACTGGCCCTTACAGTTTTTACACACACTTGAATCATATGCTTAGCGGCCCCTTACTGCTCTGACTCCCACTACTGTCCTAGGTGGCACACTCCTGACACCTGGGAAAAGACCTCCTTTGCCTGCTGGGGAGGAGACCAGAACCCTAGCCAGGTCTCTTTCTTTCCAAAAGCTCAGTACACACCTGCCCAATTAGTGTGAAGGATTTTATCCCTCCCAGGAATCTCTGGGCTTCAGGTCCCAAACCAGGTTTAAACAATCAAACTCTATTCACCCCGTGGCAGAGCACAGCACCGTCAATATATAATCACACACACACACACACACATCTATATCCACTTGACCTCCAGAAGATTTTCACCCCTTCATGACCAGGCCATGTCTTGCTATTCGGCACTGCGCTACTTTAACTGGCAATTCTGCAGTCATGCAACACTGTAAGCAAATTTAATTTCTATAATTTTTTTTCACAAAATTAGAGCTTTCTTTTGATGGTATTTGATCCCCACTGAGTTTTTAAATTTTTGCGATATAAATGAAAAAAAAAACACAATTTAAAAAAGAAAAAAAAAACACATTTTTTTTTTATTTTAAGCTATAAAACACGGAGCCAGCATCTGTTGATTGGCTTGTGCTGTAACCCGACTTTTGCCCCCCAGAAGGGCGGATCACATATAAGATTCGTGATCCAGCACAGAGTGGCGTCCTGTCGGTATGAGTCCCCCATCGGATAATGCCTGTGCAGGCGCAGTGCATGTGCAAACGGAGCCCAAGAAAATCTCCAAGGATGATCAGCTGTTCTTCAGGTATACACGGCGCATTCAACACGCCGCTTGCTGCCCTTTCCCCGGGCGGGTTATACATTGAATTACAACAAGGCACAAAACAAAACGGATGCTTTTCTCAAAGGGACGCAAAGATGTGTAGTTTATTGAGAAAACCATTTCCCATTAGAGCACTGCTCAATAATACATCCGCCCCTTGGAGAAAAGCATCCGGCCCTTGTTATATTCCGTGCCTTGTTGTAATTCAATGTATAACCCTCCATGAGCATCGGGAGCAAGCGGTGGCGTATTGCTTGCGCATGTGCTGTCTACACCTGAACAGCTGATCATCCTTGAAGATTTCCATCGGCTCCGTTTGAGCATGTGCAGTCCAGCCCGGGCATTATTCGACGGAGGAACCATACCGACAGAACAGTGGCCACCCTGCCGCAGTATGTCGGTGTGGGGGCAGTGGGCAAATGCATATACTGTAGATGTGATTTTTATATAAATTTGTCATGTGTGTGCCAGCTGTTGGTAAGTGGTAGACATAATATATTCGTATTTATTATTTATATTTCTGAATAAACTGAAACAACTAGTTTTTTACGAGATGAAAAAGGTGGGATGTACCACATCAAAACGTTGGTGTAATGTACTTGTGCAGAAACGTCCTCATTTATTAAAAAAAGGCTAGATATTGGCCACTTTGCTGATGTGGGCAGCATCACGGCTTGTAAGACAAAGGGTTAAGCCGCCAGCACTTGTTTGTGAGTCAGTGTGTGTCTCAGCATTAAATGACACTACCCATCATATTTGTGACAGCCAATTATACCAGGTAAATAAGTAAAGATCCTTGTTGTTAATGTTGTTTATTTCTCTAGGTGAAAAAAAAGTTTAGCCCCCAATGCCAGTTGTTATTTTTACCAGCTCATTCTCCACAAGGTATGGATATTTATTCTCAGTCTTAACAGCACATATACTGGTGACGTTGGCCAGATGCTAATAACCTGTGTTCAGGGAATGCAGAAAGAGGTCTGAGAACTTTCCGAGCCTGCCATCAGTGGGAGATAATTAACGGTCTGAACTGGGTGCAAACTTAGAAATTCCCCCGGTATGCTTATCAGCTTATCAGAGATACGCGGAGTAGATGGGATAGTAACCAGAAAGGTGAATAAACACAGAAAACTATAGAAGATGAAAAGCCGATGGTCGCTGTTTATAATTTGGCGATAAACATCTCAACTATTAAGATTTTCTACAGCTGAAATGGCGCCCTCCTGCCTTTAACCCCTTCCATACAGGGCATTTTCACCCCCTTCCTGCCCAGACCAATTTTTAGTTTTCAGCGCTGTTGCACTTTGAATGACAATTGCGCGGTCATGCAACACTGTACCCAAATTAAATCGTTATGTTTTTTTCCCCACACAAATAGAGCTTTCTTTTAGTGGTGTTTGATCATCTCTGCAGTTTTAATTTTTTTTGCGCTATAAACAAAAGAAGAGCGACAATTAAAAAAAAAAAAAAAAAAAAAAACACACAATATTTTTTACTTTAATACATAATCACATTTTTTTTTTTTTTTAAAAACGTTTTTTTTTCCCTCAGTTTAGACCGATACGTATTCCTTCTACGTATTTTTGGTAAAAAAACGCAATAATCGTATATAGATTGGTTTGCGCAAAAGTTATAGCGTCTACAAAATAGGCGATAGATTTATGGCATTTTTATTTTTATACTAGTAATGGCGGCGATCTGCGGTTTTTTTTTTTTGTGACCGTGACATTGCGGCTAACATATGGGACACTTTCGACACTTTTTCGGGACCATTCAAATCTACACAGCGATTAGTGCTATAAAACTGCGCTGATTACTGTGTAAATGTGACTGGCAGGGAAGGGGTTAACACTAGGGGGCGCTGAAGGGGTTAAAATGTTCCCTAAAGTATGTTCTAACTGTAGGGGGAGGGGGACTCACAGGGGGAGGAGACCGATGTGTGTTCCTCTGTACTGGGAACACAAATCAGTCTCCTCACCGCTGACAGGAGGTGGATCTGTGAGTTTACACACACAGATCCACACTCCTGCTGTGATCAGCGGTAATCGCGGGTGCCCGGCGGCAATCGCGTGGGATCGCGAGTGGTGCCGCGGGTTCGCGCCCTAGAACGCCGTGAAGAAAGGACAGTGTGCAACGTCCACTCTCATCAGCGAGGGGTTGGCACTGACCTCAATCCCCTATGACCCAGTGTTGAAGTGGTTAAACAGTGCCAGTCCTACAATAGTAGAAAGTGGTTTCTTATATTCTCTGAACTTTTATACAAGACAGACCCATAGACCTAATGAACCCTTGCCAAGACATACGTTACCCGACCCACCCCATTCTCTTTTAGTCAGACAGCAGAAGCCCTGAAATACTTAAAGGGGTTGTAAAGGTACAATTTTTTTTTCCTAAATAGCTTCCTTTACCTTAGTGTAGTCCTCCTTCATTTACCGCATCCTTCCATTTTGCTTTTAAATGTCCTTATTTCTTCTGAGAAATCCTCACTTCCTGTTCTTCTGTTTGTAAATCCACACAGTAATGCAAGGCTTTCACCCTGGTGTGGAGTGTCGTGCTCGCCCCCTCCCTTGGAATACAGGAGAGTCAGGATGCCCACTAACACACAGCTCCTTTCTCTATCTGCAACGTAAAGAGTGTCCTGACTCTCCTGTAGTCCAAAGGAGGGGGCGAGCACGACACTCCACACCAGGGAGAAAGTCTTGCATTACTGTGTGGAGTTACAGACAGAAGAACAGGAAGTGAGGATTTCTCAGAAGAAATAAGGACATTTAAAAGCAAAATCGAAGGATGAGGTACAGTGAGTGAAGGAGGACTGCACTAAAGTAAAGGAAGCTATTTAGGAAAAAAAAAAAAAAAATTCCCCTTTAAGTATCGTACACATGATCAGATTCTCCAACAACAATTGTGTGATGGCAGGGTTTTGTCGGAACATCCGACCGTTTGTACGCTCCATCGGACACTTGTTGTTGGATTTTCCGACAACAAAATGTTTTATAGGATGCTTTAAAATTCTCAAACAAATGTGTGCCGTTAGATCAGGGATCCTCAAACTATGGCCCTCCAGCTGTTGTAGAACTACACATCCCATGAGGCATTGTAACACACTGACATTCACAGACATGACTAGGCATGATGGGAATTATTGTTCCTGAACAACTGGAGGGCCGTAGTTTGAAGACCCATGCGTTAGATTATCAAATTGTGTGTACACAAGTCCGTCGGAAAAAATCCAAAGTACAAACATGCATGCTCAGAAGCAATGCTAACCATAGCACAACATTAGCAGAAGTTGCCCAAAGGGTGCCACTAAAGAGCAGAAAAACCATGTAATTTCTGTTTGTTAGCCAACAAAAGTTTGCCGTTTGTATGCAGAACAAGTTCACGGCCAATGCCCTTTGGACAAAAGTCCTACGCTTTGTTCGCAGAAAATCCAATCGTGTGTATGAGGCTTTAAATATATATATTATATATATATATATATATATATATATATATATATATATGGCTCCATGGCAGTCAAAACATTGGTCACGCTATATCATCTAAAGGGGAAGATCAGATTTTTGACTGGCTGATCTTCAACAGCAATCCCTTCAACAGAGATCACGTGAACAAACATCAAATTAGGGCCCCAAAAAAAGTGGAATCGGCAATTAATCCGGTTAGTTTTAGGATACAAGATGGGATTGGATAATCAAGCACTGGTCTCCAAACTTTCTCAACAGAGGGCCAGTTTACTTTTCTTCGGGGTTTAGGGGAGCCAGACTGTTGCCAGTAGGGGTAGAAATTGTCCTGGCATCAGTGGGAGTAAACAGTGCCCCATCTTTGATACTAGGAGGAGGAATAATGCCCCATTTTCGGTGTCAGTGGTAACAATTATGTCCCATTGTTGGTGTGATTGGAAGAAGTAGTACCTTAAATCAGTGTTTTTCAACCTTTTTTCAACCAAGGCACACTTTAAAATCTGTCAGAATCTCGAGGCACACCAAACCAAAAATGTGGAAAAAAAAATTATGCCACTTGCTATTTGCACAGTGGTTCAATTAATTTAAACAAAACACAATATAATACCCCAATTTGTGGGTAACCTTCACCTTTTCTGTAAAGAACATTAGCAGCAGACAATGTAATCCAGCAATAGCACATACCTACATGCCTTAGATTAAAATAAAAATGATTAGAAAATTATTTTTACTTCCAGCATAATACTTCTGAAACTCGCAATAAGAAAGTACCGGTATGCAATTTTCTATTACGTTTTGTCATGGAAGGTGTCCACCTTATTATGTTACTATGTAAAGATCAATTTGACATTCTGCCTACACCAATGCTATGTAAGGTTGCCACGTATCCAGTAAAAATGTAACTTATCACCAATTACATTATTGGGACCATAAGGCTGATATTTTTCGTTTCCGATAAGGCTGATATTTTCTCAAAAATGGAGGCAATTTTAATGCTATTGGATATAAACACTGAAGCCACTGATTTTACCCCCAAAAAATACCTGGCAAGTCAACGCAAATAAAAAGAAAAACGTGACAAAGAAGCTTTTCAAAACAATGGCTAACTTGTGTACATATGTTGATGTGTGTCAACATGGAGGAGGAGGCGAGGAGCCGAGGAGAGAAGAGCCGCTGTACTGAGCCGATCCCTGAGCGGGGGTGGATCATGTGACATCATGGCGCGCCGGGCGGCTTTGTAATTCCCGCCTTCTGAGCTTGCAGCGCCTATGATGAACGTCACACGTCCCATAGTCACGGATTGGAGCAGTAAGACGTCCATCATAGGCGCTGCAGCTTCCGGAAGCCGTGATCTGTGTCTCTCGACTCCACACTCGGCAACACACGGAGCTCACTCGGTGCTCATAATTAATTATCCTCCTAACCTGCACTGTAATAACAAATATTAACCAAGTGGCCATCAGATAGCTGCCTATATTGGGGGTAATTTTGCCGCGGCACACCTGGGGACTCTTCACGGCACACCAGTGTGCCGCGGCACACTGGTTGAAAAACACTGCCTTAAATGAGAAGTATGGGATTCCATGTTTTTTCCTATTTATACTTACCTCGGTGGATGGAGCATCAGACCGATGCTCCAGCTGTCCCCCGCCGTCTGTGCGCTGAGAACAGAGCCACTAAACATCGCCGATGGCTCGGTTCTCACAGATCCTAGAGAGGAAAGTGGCCTACAGTCAGCCTCTTGCTTCTCCACGCTCATTGGAGCGCTGAGCAGAGGAGGGGCAGGGAGAGGCTGTCTCAGCGGCTCGCTGATAGGCCGAGACTGCCCTCAATCAGGGCAGCTGGCGGATCCCGACTTGGGAAGTCGTGATGACGTGCTGCCCCGACTGATGGCAGTGACGTCAGCGGAGAGCGGACTTCACACTGTTCGCCGCTGAAAACGGGTCACAGGAGTGCAAAACGAATTGCACTTCTGTGACCCAGAGGAGAAGCCCAGCCTAAAAAGCTCAGGCTGGACTTCTCCTTAAAGGGTCAGAAGAAAAAGGCTAGCAAAAGGCTACATCCAGCCCCCCCCCCCGGCCACAGCTTGTAGACCACTGATCTAGAGGTATAAATTGTATCCTTAAAGTACCATTCATGCTTTAGGCAGAGTAGCATAATTGGCACATGTTCCCGATACAAGGTAGAATCTTTCCATCTATGGAGATCTTTTCTCAGCCTGTCCATAACCCAACTGCACGCCCCATGCTGCCTATGTTCCCAGCTCTAAAATGACAAGCTTTGTGTTTTTTTCTGACAGCTGTAGTCATGGCTCCAAGCTGGTAAGTACAATGGAGGCAACGGGTCAGCACCAAGAAATTAGACTAACAGGCTTCTTGTTCTCATGCAGACCTGCTTATGACTCAAGACTGGAATCCTGGTTTCTTTGTATAATCAAGGTGCTTTCTACTTTCATAATGCTTGCTGTCTCTTCCTTTGTACATATCATATAAAATGTCTTCATGAAAAATTTCACCTGAATGTTCTACCTTTTCAGTTGCTACAATTGCACAATAAAGAATTTTACAATAAAGAAACCCTGTCAGGCTATTCATTTCAACAGCAATCTTCCTACAGGATTAAAGGTGGCTTCAACATAATTTCTGGAAACTCTTAGCTGGCAAAAGTCTCCATTGTGTAGACATCCAAAAGACCTGAGACTGATGCTGGGCAAGAGGGAAATATGTAAAAAAGGAAGCATTCAGAATACTTAATTTTTTTTTTGCTTTACAGTAATACCTTACAAACATAATTCCAGAAGTAATTCCACCAATAGTTCCAGAAGAATGCTTGTAATCCAAAGCACTCGTATATCAAAGCAAGTTTCCCCATATGAAATAATGGAAACTCAGATAATCCATTGCACAGCAACCGCTTGTCTTTGCAGTACCACATGTTACCAGAGGTGATGGGGTGCTGGAGACCATTTCGAGACGCACTCAGACACTCCGAGAAATACAGTACTGCACACCCCAGTGGCTTAAATCCTGCTTGTCTTGTGGGACAACGTTTGCAAAGCAAGTCTGGATTATTATTATTTTTTAAATAGCTTGTATTGTAAAACACTGTGTCACTCGCAATCCAAGGTTCCACTGTAAACTGCATTTTTTTTGGTATCAGTGTTTGCACCTGGCAATTGCAAAGCCGGTTAAAGTAATCCCAACAGCCAAAAGGCCGCTGGATTACATTTACAGGTGGTGTAGGAAGGTCCCCCGCCTTCCGCTGCCACCTTTATGGGCTCTCCCATGCAATTGGATGTCCCCCTAATACTTACCTGAGTCCCCTCTCAATCTAGCAATTTTGCACAAGAGACAGAGAGAGGCCAGGAGCACAAAAGAGGGACTTGAGAGGAGGGTCTAGGCTTCTCTGTACAAAACCATTTCACAGAGCAGAAAAGTATGACAGGTTTATTATTTTTAACATAAAAAAAACAACGAGACTTTACAATTTCCTTTTGAGTCCTACTTACCTAAGTGGATGCAGCATTGATCCGATGCTGCATCTGCCCCCCACTGGCTCTAAGGCTGGAGAACTGAGCGATCAAAGACCGCCGATCGATTGGTTCTAGTGACTGTCAGTCACCGGCTCTCTGCTGTGACCCCCCCCCTCCCCCTCACACTCACTGGAGTGCTGGGCTGTGGAGGGGATGGGAGTGGCTGGCTCATGCTCTCAACGGCTTACTGAGGGGCTGAGCCAGGTGCCGAGCCGGGTTGCTGGTCCAGGCATGTGGGTGGATCCCGACCATATGGTCGCAATCTTTCCTAAACCTGGGCCGGCTTTGTAATGTCAGCTGACAGCGGGCTTCAGATGCTTCTGGGTTGCTCTGTGCAAATCCACTGCAACAGAGCAAATAAGTATAACATGTTTGTCATTTCTTTACAAATAAAAAAAAAACAGACTTTAGTATCACTTTAAGGCTTTTGGGGATTTTTAGGTACTGTAGTTTGGCGTTGTTCCACAGGCAGACATAAATTTTATGGTCATGGCCCTCTGACTGAGAGTGATGTGGATCACATAAACACGCGACAAGACTTACAACATAAATAGACCTGAAGTGTGCCTTAGTGGTCTGGTCAGTATGCCAAGAAAAGGGGGCATACCCAAAGTAAGTAATGGGTAGTTATTTGAAGAAGGATATGCTGAGAAGTGCCCTGAAAAAGGGAAGGGCGGGAGGGTGTCGAATGCGATTGAATGCGCAGACTCACGGACATGAGGTGAGCTGGGAAGAGTCGGCCCAGTGACGTGTAGTACTGCACACTGAACCGACAAAGAGCATGTGTGAGTGGGCCGCTTAAATACCCTCCGGGCTCTTCCCATAAACTCAGGCCACCATACTGGCCTTCTTATTTATCATTTTAAAGCGTGACATATTTTCTTGGCATAAAACCATCTTTTACCATTACTATTGTGTTTTTGTGCATTAAAATTCATTCAAGTGTATTTGTTTCCAAAAATTTGCATTTGAAAAACCATTGAGCAAATACTGTGTGACGTACAATTATGTAACACCCCTCTAATTAAAAAAATATATATAATGTTTGGGGTTTCTAAGTGGATTTCTAGCAAAAATAAATAAATGATGTTTTATACATAGGAGAGAAGAGTCAGAATTAGCCCAGACGTGGTTAAAGTGGTTGTAAACCCTTACATACCACTTTCACCTACAGGTAAGCCTAGATTAAAGGGACACTAAAGTTTTTTTTTTAAATAACAAACATGTGATACTTACCTCCACTGTGCAGTTCGTTTTGCACAGAGTGGCTCGGAAAGCTGTCTTCTGGGGTCCCTCGGCGGCTCTCTGGGCTCCTCCTCGCAAAAGCTTTCCATCTTCATGCGAGGGCGCTCGCACGGTGGAAAGCTTTTGCGAGCGCGCTCCCGTGATACAGCGGCGGCCATAGCCGCCGACTGTATCACTCGGCCCCGCCCCCGACACGCAGCGTCATCCGCTGTGATTGACAGCAGCGGCAGCCAATGGCTGCGCTGCTATCAATCCGCCCAGCCTAGCCAATCAACGGCCAGGCTGGGAACCGAAGAGGATGACGTGGACGCGCCCGGGAGTTTCAAATGGTCAGGTAAGTAAAACGGGGACTCGGGGGGGGGGGGGGCGATGCTGTGAGAAGTTTTTTTTATGCATAGGATGCATTAAGGTAAAAAAGCTTTTACCTTTACAACCCCTTTAAGGCTTACATGTAGGTGCTGAAGATATAAGATATATTTATAAATCGCCGTACGGCGATCTCTTCTACGTATGTGCCATAGTTAAAAAGGGCACGGTGTGCCGTTTCTAGCTTGGGTCATGGCGTGACTGGCGGCTCTTGCGTGCATGCGTTCATGACGTCGCGCTACTCCGGCCAGTCAGAGAGCCAGAGTTCGTGACCTCGCAAGGAAGAGGGGTGAAGAATAGACGCTCGCTGCCAGCGAGAAATACGGGGCCATCGCTGGCTTTTCCTGCAGGTAAGTGTCACATAATGGGCTCCTATGCGATGCACAGGAGCCCATTATGCTTTACCTTTGCAGGGAGACAAAGAGGAAGTAACACCCATCAGGATTTACTTCCTCTTTAAACAGCCAAAACATTTAACTGTTGAAGAATAGACCTTTGGGATTCTTGCTTCTATGGTGTTCTGCGTCCTATTCCCTATATTTATAGAGATTTAATATAGATGTGGAAATTCCATATATGGAGCCACATCTTGTACCCGACATGCCTCATCGTTAAAAAGGGACAGAATATTGCAGAGAGAGCCCTTTTATGAAATGTCACACATTTCAAATATTACGAAAAGCTATGATCGCCTCTTTCCCACAGTGACACATCGGGAATATGTCTACAGATATGAAATAGTGCATGAGATTCATATACTCATATTCATAACCAGGTCCAATGCAATTCTTGATTTCCAGCTCTTATTGCTCGTTAATTCTCCTGAAAATAACCTCAAGAAATCTTGGCGTATAATGAGTAAGGCTCTGTTCTTTCATTTAACATTTATAGGCAAAGGAAAAATCCAGCCCACCAACACAATCCATAATGCTTTGAAAATCATGGAAGCAAAACATGCAGAACACTACTCATCCCTCCAGCTTAAGTAAATTTACTGAACATACCCACAGAACACACTAAATAGCTTTCAACTATTGCATATGTAAATTTGACCTTTCAATGCAGTTCCTTGCTGTTCAAATATCATTTGTGGAAAATGCTAAACGCTTAATGAGGGAATTTTTATTACAGAGCAAACAAAATACCGGTAGATGCTAAAGAACAGTAAAAGCAATCATTACCTGTTCACCAGGAAGAAATTCAGCATAAGACATGGCACTGACGGTACAGAACTGGCAATGGAAAAGTAACTTTCAAAGTAGTCCTGGAAGAGAAAAAGAATAGGATGAGCCATCAGAGATACAGGAATAATTATACAATCATTCATTTAGAATTGTTAAAGGGATGCAATTGTTAAAGCTCACACCCAAGAACCAGGAAGTGCAGAATCATATATATATATACACACATACACATATATCTCTGTGGAAATTAACTATTAAATTCATAATTTAAAATTATTTTGATTTGTACTCACCTCTCCGCCGGCTTCAGGGAGTTCCGGTGACGTCACGGCCACCGGCGGGGCTTGCCGTGTCCATCTGAAGGGACCTTACTATCTGCCACACACAAGGGCTGTTACACTTACACTTACATAATTAATCGATTAATAATAAAAAAAATGTATATTATATACATATATACTCGATTAAATCAAACACCAAAATTTTGATCAGTAACAGCCACTCTGCGCGCGATTCTGCACAGAGCGGTCGCCCTGTAGCAGTAATGAGGCCAGGATGAATAATAATGACCGCGATTGGTCGTGACAGGGGGAGAACCGAGATCTGTGTGTGTATCAGCGTCCGTCTGGATCCGTTTTGCGGACAGAAGAAAACCCTATTTTTCTTCCGTCCGGTGGATCGGATGCAAACAGACAGACGGTCCGTTTCCATCCGATTCCCCATAGGGGAGAGCGGAGGAGAGACAGGGCGGTCCCTGCACAGTGTGCGGGGACCGCCCTGTCCGCCGACAGCTGAGCGGACGGCCCTAAGTAGGAACAACAATCGGTCTCCTCCTCTAGTCAGGATTGTACTGGCAATGTTATTGTTTTAATTAAATAAAATAATTTTAGTAGTTCTCCAACTATGTGTGATTAACCTAAAATCGGTTCTGATATCGCTGTTTTGCTAACCAGATAGCTTATTATTCTAAATAGAAAACCTTAATTTTGCAAATAAAATAGATTCCAACTACCAGCAAGAATAAGTCCTTAAAGAGCACCTGTCATTTTAGATCCATCATGGCAGTGCCTGTTAGCGGGCATCCACTCACCTGCCGCCACATCCCTCACCTTGTTTTGTCACTGCCGCATCGCCAACAGTCCCATTAAAATGAATGGGACTGTCGGTGAGTCAACAGTGGGTCAGAGGAGGATCTGCTGCGGGACAGAGACGACAGCTGCTCTTTAAAAATTATGATTTAAAAATCGAGTTGATTTAAATGAAGACATTTTACTAGTGATTCTTTACTAGCGACTCCTCCGGCCCGCTGTTGACTGACAGTCCCATTCTCTTTAATGCGACAGCTGGTGATGGTGATTTTTAGCATAGGGAAAAAATACTTTTCAGTGGGAGGGAGATTAATCACTTAAGCCCTGGTCCATATTGCTGGTCAATGACCGGGCCACTTTTGCGATTCGGCACTGTGTCGCTTTAACTGACAATTGCGTGGTCGTGCGACGTGGCTCCCAAACAAAATTGGCGTTTTTTCACACAAATAGAGCTTTCTTTTGGATGTATTTGATCACTTGAGTTTTTATTTTCTGTGCTATAAACAAAAATAGAGCGACAATTTTGAAAAAAATACGAATATTTTGTACTTTTTGGTGTAATAAATATCCCCAAAAATATATAAAAAACTTTTTTTTTCTCAGTTTAGGCTGATAAGTATTCTACATATTTTTTCGTAAAAAAATAAATAAATCGCAATAATCGTTTATTGATTTGTTTGCGCAAAAGTTATAGTGTCTACCAAGTTTTATGGCATTTTCATTAATATTTTTTTTATCAGTAATGGCGGCGATCAGCGATTTTTATCTGTACTGCAACCTTAGGGCGGACACATTTTTGGGACCATTGGCATTTTTATAGCGATCAGTGCTATAAAAATGCATGGATTACTATAAAAATGCCACTGGCGAGGAAGGGGTTAAGTATGTTCCCTGTGTGTGTTCTAACTGAAGGGGGTGGGACTGACTGGGGGGAAATGACTGATCGCTGTTCATACATTGTATGAACAGACGATCAGGCATTTCTCCCCCTGACAGGACCGGGAGCTGTGTGTTTACACACACAGCTCCCGATTCTCGCTCTGTAACAAGTGATTTATTAAGGCAAAAATTAAAAATATTTATTTTTCAGAATTGTCGCTCTTTTTTTTTGTTTATAGCCATCAAATACCACCAAAAGAAAGCTCTATTTGTGGGGAAAAAAGGACATTAGATTTTGCTTGGGTACAGTGTCGCACGACAATGCAATGCAAAGCAGTGCTGTATCACAAAAAATTGCCTGGTCATTGAGGGGGCAAATCCTTCCGGTCCTTTAAGTGGTAAACTGCTTAGAGGGTTCTTTACTGTCAGAGCAGTAAGGATGTAATAATTCCTTCCACAAGCATGGCATCAGCAGGTGTTGGTTAAAAAAAACTTCTAGATGATGGACATCTTAATGATTGCAACATACAGGGATATGGGATTTATTATTGACAAACACACGTTGAACTGGATAGCTCTGTGTCTTTATTTAACCTTACCAACTACATAACATCATTTGGTATGGTTCTTGACCTCTTAGCACACAAAACTGTATAGAAAAAGTGACAATAATATATAGAAATACTTTTTATTTTTAATGCTTTACAACTTCCAAATATATATACCTAAAACCACTTTTCTGACCTTGTTATGCCTCTGAAAAAAAAAAAAGGAAATGTACACTTTAAACCTAGGCACCACATTCAAATCACACTCCCCTTTCGATCTGCAGCTGTGTCAGTGCAATCTTAAAGAGGGGGTTCACCCTTAAAACCACTTTCTCCCATCCCTATGCTGTCTTTTTTTTTTTTTATCGATGTACTTACCTCTTAATAGATAATTTAATTTTCGTCCTCCCGCGGGGTATGGCGCCGCTAAATCGAGTCACGCCTTCCGAAAACAGCTGACTAGCACTCGGCTGTTCTCGGCGCCTGCGCACAGACCCAGGAGCTGACTGCGCAAGCGCGGTATACAGCCGAGTCCTATTTTGGCTTTTTTCGGAGGGCGGTACGCGGCTATATACGGCGCCTGCGCAGTCAGCTCCTAGGTCTGTGCTCAGGCGCCGTGAACAGCCTAGTGCTAGTCGGCTGTTTTCGGAAGGCGTGACGCTATATAGCGGCGCTATACCCCGCGGTAGGACGAAAATTTAATTAATTATCTATTAAGAGGTAAGTACACCGATAAAAATAAAATAAAAAAAGACAGCATACTGGCGCTGACGCCAGTATGCTGGATGGGATGGGAGAAAGTGGTTTTAAGGGTGAACCCCCTCTTTAAGGACACCCCAAACTCAGGTCACCAATGCATTTGTTTGCCCACACCGGTTGCAGTGCTGTTTCATAATTGGTGCATGACTTTGATGCGGTGCGACTTGAGCCCATTCAGAATGCAAATTGAACAGAAATGCGTTGCACATTCTGTGTGATTCACATGCAGTTCATAGTGTAACCGAGGCTAAGCCAGTTACTTGCTGGCTAGTTAGCGACAGCACAGTGTTGGTTCATCGATGAGATTAGCCCTTTTCCTGGTAAATCCCAAACTTGTTTTTTTTAATGCAAAATTAAAGTGGGGTTCCAACCACAATTAGCATTTTCTAAATGCATGTCCTTTTATCCTGCGTTTTTATAATATAAATCCGGTCACTTACTATTTTACAATCTGCCACCGCTCCGCATAGTTATTCAAAAAAGATAGTTTATAAAACTATGTCCACACCGTTGTCATTTTGCTTGTGGGCATTGTGAAGCCTACAAGCACTTACTTCCTGGAAGTCTTGGATGGGGAGTTATAATGGGGAAGCGCACTGCATCCTGGGAAATGATGACACACATTTCCCAGGAGCATTAGCAAGCTGAGGAGCCGAGGGAGATGTCAGAATCCTAGGTGATTCTGAAGGCAGATTTTGTGGGACCGCATAGCAACAGGCATTTCCAGGTGAGTAAGAAAGTTGTTTTTTTTTTTTAGGTCTACTGAGCACAATAAAGAAAAAAAATGGGATGGAAACTCCACTTTAACCACTTAACGCCTGCCGCACGACTATGTACGTCCACAGAATGGCACGTACAGGCAGATGGGTGTACATGTACGTCCCTGCCTTCAACGTGCGGCGGTCGCCAAGCGGTCCGGGATGAGGGGGCGGCTGTTCGTTTTTGTCCGCCCCCTAGCGATCGCACCCAGCCAATCCGCTTCCTCCTCTGGCTGAACTGTAAACACAGGAAGCGATGTCACCTCTCCTCCCGCCGGTATTTTCGTCCGGCGGAGGAGAGGAGACATCACACAGTGAGTAGCACCAAGCACCACACTGACACTGACACCTGTACACACAGGCACACAAACCCCCCACCAGTCACCCCCCCGATAACCCCCCCAGCCCCCTGTCACAGTGTCACTAAATAGCATTTATTTACTGATCACTGCATTTAGTGTCAGTGTGACAGGCAGTTAGTGTCAGGCAGTTAGTGTTAGATCCAGGGTAGCCCCCTACCCCCCCCCCCCCAATAAAGGTTTTAACCCCTTGATCACCCCCTAGTTAACCCTTTTACCCCCTTTTGCCAGCGTCACTAAGCGATCGTTTTTCTGATCGCGGTATTAGTGTCGCTGGTGCCGCTAGGTAGCTAGTAGAGCTGCACGATTCTGGCCAAAATGAGAATCACGATTTTTTTGCTAAGAATGAAAATCACGGTTCTCACGGCATAAAATCTTTTACATTTATACAAAAAAAAAAAAAATGGGCTAATTTTCCTGGCTAGTTTTTTTTTCCAATTCACTGAAGTAATTTTTTCCAAAAAAAAATGCATTTAAAAAGACTGCTGTGCAAATACAGTGCAACATAAAATAATGCAACAACCTCCATTTTATTCTCTAGGGTCTCTACTAAAAAATGATATAATGTTTGGGGGTTCCAAGTAATTTTCTAGCAAAATAAATAAATAATGTTTTTAACTTGAAAAGAGCTGTCAGAAAAAGGTTTGGTGTTTAAAGTGGTTAAACGTTCCTAATTTACATACAGAAGTTTATTCCTTTTGATGTGATACAATGTTTAGACTTAACTTTCCACTGATAAAGAATGTTTTCAAAACTTGGCAGACTTTCACTTGGCTGAGAGCAGACAGGAAATTCTTTGCATACCAAAGTGCAAAGAGAAAATTATTTTCATGTCAAAGATCTTGAAACCCTGTGTCGCAAGGGGAAAAAGATCGCGATAGCGATTCTTGACGATTAATCCTGCAGCTCTACACAGGAGGTATTCTGTGCAAAAATAAAAGCAAATAGCAGCAACAGTGTGATCATAGCCTGAACAATGTTTCCTCTAATCCAGAGATCTCCAAACTGTGGCCCTTTGTCTTTATCCAGCCCTTGGGACAATATTCTTTCCACTGACTCCACTAATGATGGGGCTCGATTCCTCCCACTGATGCAACAATGGGGCACTATTCCTCCCGCTGATGCCAACAATGGGGCACTATTTCTCCCACGATACCAACAATGGGGCACTATTCCTCCCAGCGATACTAACAATGGGGCACTATTCCTCCCAGTGATACCAACAATGGGGCACTATTCCTCCCAGCGATACCAACAATGGGGCACTATTCCTCCCAGCGATACCAACAATGAGGCACTATTCCTACCACGGATACCAACAATGGGGCATTATTCCTACCACTGATACCAGTGCAAAAATAAAAGCAAATAGCAGCAACATTGTGATCATAGGCTGAACAATGTTTCATCTAATCCAGTGGCCTCCAAACTGTGGCCCTTTGTCTTTATGCAGCCCTTGGGACAATATTCTTTCCACCGACAATGATGGGGCACGATTCCTCCCACTGATTCTAACAATGGGGCACTATTCCTCCCACTGATACCAACAATAGGACACCTTTCCTACCACAGTTAAACAGGGCACTATCACCCCCCCCCCCCCCCCAGTGGCGGAATTATAGGGGTGCTGAGGTCACCATGGTGACCGGGCCCCTTGCTGGAGGGGGCCCCGAGGGCCCCCTGTATACAGTGCTTCAAAAAAAGGAGCACAGACAAGTTCCCCGATCCCAGGCCGAACTGTAATCGGCACTGTGCGGGGAGCTCGTCACAGTCATTACAAACTGAAAGCAAAGTGTGTGCTGTGCTCTTTGTCTCCCCCTACAGTGCAGTACGGTGCACACCCCGGACTCTGCACGGTGCACACCCCGGACTCTGCACGGTGCACACCCCGGACTCTGCACGGTGCACACCCCGGACTCTGCACGGTGCACACCCCGGACTCTGCACGGTGCACACCCCGGACTCTGCACGGTGCACACCTTTAACTAATGGCGGATTTATCAGGGTCGCAGCAGTCGCCGTTGCGACTGGGCCCTGTAATTCCGCCAAGTCTGCCCGTTTGAGGTGCCCGACTGCCGCCTGCCAGTGTGAGGGGTCCATCTGACTGTCATGCCACTGTGGAGGGGGGGCCCTTCATGATTTCTTGCCCCGGGGCCCTGAAGTCTCTAGTTACGCCACTGCCCCCCCCCCCCCCCCACACACACACACACACACACACTGATACCTACAATAGGGCACGATTCCTACCACGAAAACCACTGTCGGGGCATTCTTTACTCCCTTCATTTGAAAGATTCAATCAACTTGTATGATTGTTTTAAATACAAAAAGATTGTACTGCTTTCAGACACCATTTTATATTCCATGCATTCCCCCTACAGGGTTTCTGAATCCTATAAGCAGCAAGTAAGGTATTATTCACCCAGGTGAAAGAAAACCAGTGAAGAAAAAAATAAAAAATACATACAATACAAGTGTATATGCTGCGGCTTTTATTACATGACTGATTAGACGTATAACATTTTAATATGTTTTTTTGTTTTACAAGAACAAAACCAAATTATTTTGAAACGTTCTTTCCCCATGCCAGACATATTTTATTGAATGCCGGATCAGATGTGGTGTAATTCAATGTATATGAAATGACCCGTCCTATCTGACTAGTGACTGTGAAAACAGGCCGGGGATTCCTATTCCACACTGCACCCGTCAGGGGTATAATAAATGATGTGCTTCAATGGAGGAGACTCAATCCACATTTCATTGGAAAAGGAGGGAAAAATCATGAAGTTCTCCTTTATTATTCAGTGAGCCTGGCCACTCGCCTTTCCTAACCTTTCCAGAGATTTAAAGCTGAAGACCTGCAATGCTTTTCAAACCAGGTATAAAATATTTGAAAAAAGGCATATTTACCAAGAATTTACACGTTTTTTTTCATTACAGAGTGAACCTCTGCACTGGAAAAATTGGTCCTATTCATTGTAAGCTCCTTGAGGGCAGGGGACTGGTGTGAATGTACAATATAAATGTGTAAAGCGCTGTGTAAACTGACAGATATACAAGTATAAATAATAAATAAAAATAAATAAAATGATGTGCAGTAGCATAGTCTTCTCTATTGCATGTCTCCGATAGTTTACCATGTATGCCCATCATATATGTGCAGTGGGAGAGTCCTTTGCACCGCTATGTGTCATTGGATGTGTCCGAGTGGGTGCTGGAGCGCAGGGTGGGGACACTTATTTCTAGGACCCCTGAAGAAGGGGGCTCTAGGGGCTGGTACAGCCTCTTGCCTTTGCACAACAAAGTGATAAAGGGGAGTGTATGATGTGCACTTATAATAATAATAGGATCTAGGACGTTATGGAGGCAGACGTTTATGCCAAATCCTGGCTGACCAAAGCGCGGTGATGTACAACACGCACGACGGGACTATAAAGGCAGGGCTCGACAAACCCCGGGCACCAGGTCGCATTTGCGACTAGAACTGGCAACCTGGCGCGGCACAGCTGGGGTATCCTCTCTCTGTGTGCATCACCCAACCCCCCGTTATATATATATATATTAGTTTTATTCGTCTTTCTGTAAATTTTAAATTAGTTAATTTTTATATTGAATATAAAGCTTGGCTCTTAACTTTTTTAGCTGGCTCCTAGATTCCAACCAAATTTGTCAAGCCCTGTATAAAGGGGAAGTTCCATTCACATGGAGCCACCCTTTGGGCTGCTTTTGCTGATCCTCGTGTTAGTAAAAGTTTGGTGAGAGACGATTCGCGCTTTTTAGTCTCATACTTGATTCTGAGCGCGTTTTTTTCCCCTCGGAAAAGCATACACAGGAGCGTTTTTCGCGAAGGCTAAAAGATCGCGGGGAATCATGACGGGGAAAAAACAAAAACTGGTTAAAAAAAATTTGCGGGCAGTTTTCTCGTCGGGAAAACTGCTATGGAGCATATACACGACCGGTTTTCCCGCCAAAAAGAAAACATTGCAGTTTTCCCGTCGGGTTCCCATTGGTTGGTGCTCAGGAGCAATGTGCTCAGCAACATACATGAGACAAGGACAACCCACATACCTGTAGCATTCTTTTTTGTATATATCTGCCATATTAAAAGTCTTTAGCAACATATTGTCCTCATAGTCATACATATGGAAAGTCTTAGATCACACAACATTAAACAACATTTAAAGAGCTACAGGACAATTAGATCATGTTATTACACGCAGGTACATAGGGTTATACAAAGAATCCAAAACACTCGACCAGCCTCAACTGGACTACCTCCTCTCTTCTATCGGTCTTCTGTTCCTCTCCTGTATCCCAAAGCCCTAGAATGTTCCATAATGGCAGATGAAATACTATTAGCCATAAAGACCCTTAAACCAAGTGAACTACCAGGTCCAGACGGATTCTCGGCCAATTACTACACAAAATTTTCTGTCCCCTTTACTCCTCTTCTACAATAGGCTTATAACTCTACTTTCAGGTCACTCCTTCCATGTTGAATCTCTCACAGCGGCAATCTCAATGATCCCTAAACCCAACGCTGATGACACCAATTCTAAAAGCGGAGTTCCGGCAAAAAATAAATTAAAAATAATAATAATAATAATAATAATAATAATAATAATAATAATAATCAACAGCTACAATTACTGCAGCTGCTGAATTTTAATATACGGACACTTACCTGTCCTGGGCGTCCGCAATGTCGGCACCCGAAGCCGATCTGTCCCTCGGCTCTTGGTTGCTGCCGCCACCATCTCCGGTAAGGGAATCAGGAAGTGAAGCCTTGCCGCTTCAATTCCTGGTTCCCTACTGCGCATGCCCTGCACGATCCTACTGGTCCCTACTGTCTTCTGGGACCTGTGTGTCTCCCATAAAACAGCAGGGGGGATAGATAAGGTGCCGGACGACCTACGCCCGGAAGTGGGAGTAGATACCTGTATTACACAGGCATCTTCTCCCTCCTCGCCCACTGAAAGGTGCCAAATGTTCGGATTCCAAAAAGCAGAAGTTCCATTTTTGGGTGGAACTAGAGAAATTAAACTCCTGGCCAAAATACTGTAGTCCCGCCTGACCCTTTTCATTGGCACTCTTATTCACAAAAGACCAAACATGGTTTATCCCCTCCAGTCAAAAAAAAAATGTATACATAAAAAAATGAAAAAAATAATATAGGCTCTTTAAGGCAGGAGGGTGTTGAGTGGGTGCCATCACAAACTCACTTGACTTCCTGCCCATCACTCCCATGGATTGGATTGTTTCCACCGCTGCTGATCTCTCCGGTAAGCGACGGAATTGACCACAATTTTTATGTGAAAGAGGATCACCCACTATGCAAAAATATACCATGCTAGGACCATGGTATTTAAACGTTAAAGTAGCGACATATCCACGGTAGGCGGTCCGTAAGTGGAGATGTAAACCTTATAAAACAACCCATTTTGTTTAAGATAGAAATTAAAGGCTAAACATTTGTGTCTAGACATATGCATTAAGATAAAAAAAAAAAAAAAAAACTGTGCAGCATCCCCCCTCAGCCCCCCCTAACAGTTACCTGAGCCCCATCTAGATCCAGTGATGTTGCAGCAGTGTATCAGCTGCCCAGGACTCCCCTCATTGGCTGAGACAGCAGCGTAGCGCCAATGGCTCCCACTACTGCCGTCTGTCAGCCAATGAGAAGAGAGAGGGGGCGGGCCGTGGCTCAGTGTCTGAATGTACACACGGAGCGGTGACTTGACTCGGGCACCCCCCATAGCAAGCTGCTTGTTGTGGGGGCACTCAACAGGAGGGAGGGGCCAGGAGCACAGAAGAGGGGCCTGGGAAGAGGAGGATCAGGGCTGCTCTGTGAAAACCCACTACAACAGAGCAGGCAAGTATAACGTTTGTAAAAAAAACACAAGACTTTGGCCTCTTTCACACGGAGTGGTCCGTTTTTCGGTCCGCTCCGTGTGTCCGTCGGCTCAGCTGGGGGTCCCGCTCAGCTGTCGGCGGACAGGGCGGTCCCCGCACACTGTGCAGGGACCGCCCTGTCTCTCCTCCGCTATCCCCTATGGGGAATCAGATGGAAAACGGACCGTCTGTCCGTTTGCATCCAATCCGATCCACCGGACGGAAAAAAAATAGGGTTTTCTTCCGTCCGCAAAACGGATCCAGACGGACGCGGATCGTAGGTGGACGTTAGCAGATGCATCATCCGCTAACGGATCCGCTCCCATAGGGACACATTACAAGTCCGTAAACAGACTTGTAATTAGCGGACCGTTCGTCCGCTCATGTGAAAGGGGCCTTTATCACCACTTTAACCCTTGCAGTGCAAGGGGAGGGGCCACTACAAGGCTAGATTTTCCAATTTACCTATAATGATTTGCATGGATCCACATATGATCCAAAGATTAGAAATAAAAAGGTTTTTTTTTGGTCAGTGATGAATATGACATGAAGACACTTTGGGGGAGATTTACTAAAACTCGAACGTGCAAAATCTAGTGCAGCTGTGAATGGTAACCAATCATCTTTCAGGTTTTATTGTCGGCCCTCTTTCACACCGGAGCAATTTGTCATGCGATTTGACAGGTCAAATCACATGACAAGTTGCACCCTATTGTCAGCTGTGGCACTGTTCAAATCGGTGCGCCTCGGACATTGCGGTGTCCCGCATTGATTTGAAAAGGTAGTTTCTTCACTGCTTTTGGCAATGTCAGGTGCGACTCGCATAGGCATCTGTGATTCTGTGCATAGAGCCACACAGATGTCTTTCAAGTCACACATGAAGTGGTGGCTGTGTTTGTTTTCTTTTTTTTCCCCCACATGTTGATCCAGGCAGTAAGTCTTATTGTTCAGCTTCCTTTCCCAGACCAAGCTGTCCAGCAAAGTAAACTAAAAACTGACGCAGCCACCAAAATGTAATGATTGATAAGCTGCAATATATTACATCTTTGTTTTTAGATTTATTAACTTTTTAACCACTTCCCTCCCGGTCAATAGGAAATTGATGTCCGGGAAGTGGTTCTGTTATCCTGACTGGACGTCTTTTGACGTCCAGCAGGATAGCGTGGGGGCGCGCAGCACGGTGATCGGCGGAGGCTCTCTACCTCGTGATCAGCCGTGTCAAATCGCGGCTGATCACGATGTAAACAGGAAGAGCCGTTGATTGCCTCTTCCTCACCGTCTGTCAGACACGAGGAGAGCCAATCGGCGGCTCTCCTGACAGGGGGGGTTTTGCGCTGATTGTTTATCGGCGCAGCCCCCCCACAGATGCCAGGACCACCAGGGAAGCTCCAAGCATGTGGATGGCCAGGTAAATCCCCCATTGCCATCCACATATGCAAATTTATGCCAAATATGTGCCAGTGCCCACAAATGGGCACTGATTGGCACCATTGTGAAACACCTTAAATCTGTGATGCCCAGCAATGCCATCCAGTGTCACCTATCAGTGCCCACCTATTAGTGCCACCATAAGTACCCATCAGTGCCATCTATGGGTGCCCATCAGTGCCAGTCAGTGCAGCCATATCAGTGCCCATCATTGAAGTAGAAAACGTACTTACAAAAAATAAAAAAATATTAGAAAACAAAGAAACGTTTTTTATTTATTTTTTCAAAATTTTCTGTATTTTTTTATATACCACCAAATAAAAAAAGCTCTATTTGTGGGAAAAAAATGATAAAACAAAATTTGGATACAGTGTAGTAAGGCCGCGCAATTGTCATTCAAATTGCGACAGCGCCGAAAGCTGAAAATTGGCTTGGGCAGGAAGGTGTATAAGTGCCTGGTATTGAAGTGGTTAAAGGAGGAATTCTTTTAGCTGTGCAGTTTGATGACATGCTAGAGAGGAAAAGCTGGTGTTTTTATTCTTCGAATATTGTGAAAGCACTTCCTTATACTGATCACACTGTCTGCCCTCCCCAAATAATCACTCAGCACAAAGCAGCAATTTAAACAGGATAAAGCGCAGACATGACAATTTATGGAGTCATGTGAGAGGTTAAGGTCACATGACAACTTTGTCAGCGGGTTTAATTATTAACCCCGATATGATAATACTGAATTTGTTTACCATGAAATTAGGAACAGGGATTAGTTAACTCTGTTATATTATCATGCGCTGCATTCTGAGTCTAGGAGGTAAAGCCAGCAATACTGGTGTGATCACAGAAAATAGAAGTCACATGGCAGAACATGTGCTTGACCATTAGTGTGCCCCCCGGTCTGCTGCGGGCCTCCATGTGACTATATGGACTATGTAAAGGGCAAGAAAGAAATTTGAAACGTAGCAAATGCTTTGTGAAAATACTGAACGAGCTGGTTCACACCGGGAGTGCGTTCCTGAGCGATTCACATGCAGTTCTGTGTGATGCGATTCAGCCCGTTTATATTGAACCGGCCAATATCGCATCGCACCAAAAGTAGCACACGCTATACTTTTGGAAACACACTACTTCTGTACCATGAAATGCATGGTGTGGGCAAACGCACTGCATTTGTGACCTGCGTTTGGAGTGTCATGAACTTAATATTGATTCCCGCTGCAGACCGCAACTGCAGTGCGTTTTGAATGTGGTGCAGAAAGGACCCCCCGATCGCCCACTCTAGAAGATGCCATGCAGGTGCTCAGGGCCCTACACATTCTATGGCACATCTATACATTATGTTGTGTTTGGAGAGTGGTGCCCCACAAGTCAACACTTGGCTCACAGTTGTGGCGCAAGATTTGCAGGCACTGCTCTACCATCCTCTGAGCAATCTACTACAGATTACATTTGCAGAGGGGTGGAAGAGACTGCCAGAGAAACAAGCCCATACACTGCCAAGTAATAGTAAGTATCGCTAGGGTTCCTTCAGAGGTTCCTTTAGATTTAGCCGATTAGCCTCCTATTTGGTGGTGCCTGCATAGTGCCAGGGCCAATGCATGACACCAATGATTTTAGCCACCTTTAAGGGTGGCATTCTGACCACCACTGGAAGGGTTACATTCTCTCTCCCGATAACCAATGTAAGGAGAAATCTCCCCCAGGGAATAGAATTCAGTAAGGTTACCCCGAGATCTGAAAACTATTTTTGGGGTTCTTCTGGGGTAAAAAGGTTGACGAAGGCTGGTCCAGGCAGACTGATATCTATAAAGTTATGTCACTGCGTAAAAGGTTAGTTGAGAAAGAGCAAGGAGTGTCAACGTGTAGCTGTGAGCTTAAAGCAGTTGTATACCCGGAATTTATTTATTTTTTACCCCTGGTCGGCAAAAGGCATAATGAGCTAGTATACTTACCTTAAAACGAGGCGCGGTAACTCATCCGTTCCACACCGATGTAGCCGACATGTTGCCTCGGCGTGTCTTCCAGGTATAGCAGCTCCAGCCCTCTGAGTGGCTGGAGCCGCAATGCCATCACTCCTGTGCGCACCTTTTGACAAGGTCCGGCGTCTGCCGGGCTTTCTGCCAAGAATCCCCTGTGCACCTGCGCCGCTGCATTAAGCGGCTCATTGCAAGGGGAATATCTCCTAGACCATACAGGTATAGGGAGATAAAAAAAATTTAACCTACAGGTAAGCCTTTGGAGAGAGAGACAGAGAGAGAGACAGAGACAGAGAGACAGAGAGAGAGAGAGACAGAGATCCACCATCTTATGTTAAATGACAAGATTGAATATTTAAACCATTTGGAATTTCAGAGTAATAGACAGTCTTGTTGGACTGAAAAGTCAGAGATATCACAATTCTTCTAATGCCACAGCGCATGAGGCACTTCATAGTGCTGCGCCTGCCACAGCCTTATTATAGGTAAAAGTAAAAAAAATAAAATAAAAAAAAACCTGACTATACAATCACTTTAATTCAGATACAAACAGTTTGGCTGGTGTTCTATGATGTAAACCTGGGCAATTCAAACTAAGCATATGGTTACCCATCGACAGACATTTACTGAAAATTAATCATCACTGATCCTGCAAAAAAGAAAAAAAACTGAGCCCCACCTTTCCCACCAGCCAGTTGGTCATTAAAGCTAGCCATAGACAGAGTGGGCCAGATTCACGTACATCGGCGCATTTTTTGACTGGCGTAGCGCACCTCCTTTACGTTAGACTGCCGCAATGTAGCGGCGCAATCACTGTATTCTCGATTGATTTGCGCAGAAAATAGCGTCTGTGCAACGTAATTCCCGAACCGTAAGGCGGAGTAATTCAAATTGGGAAGGGCGTGGGCGTGTTACATTGAAATGAGCCGTGACCCCATGCAAATGAAGGGCCGGCCGGCTCGCGCATGCGCGCTTGAAGCAGACCATGGTCAGCACCTCTGTGCGCATGCTCACAACTCGGGAACGGCGCAATCAGTGAAATTGGAAGTGGACCCAGGCAACTTTGTGAACTACGCAGACAGCATAAATAGACAGACACAAACGCACTTCCTTTGCAAAAGTACATCCCTTTGTATCCCTCCCTATACAGCAAGGTGTTTTTGTTCTGTTGTTTATTAGCGTTTGTTTGTTTGTTTGTGACGTGTCTGAGATATTTGGGGACTGTTTTGCAGAGTGATTTTTGTCTTTTATGTGTTTTCTTTGTTGTCATTTTGTTCAAATTATATTTTTGTTGGGCATTTTTTATTTTTACTGGTCAATTTTTTTTATTTAATTTTTTGGTTCTGTTTGTGTATGATTTGGGAATGTGGGGGTGACATTCCTGCCGGAAAAGGGGTGTCATCCTCATTTTTGGTGGAGAAGTGATCCCCAGGTCCGTGTGAATGGTGTATGAATGTACAGTGACATAATTGGAGCCGTGGCATGGCATTGCAGCTCACAAGTCCTGCATGGTGGGCTTGTGCCAATCCAATGTGATGAGGATGTGATGTGTCTGTGCTAGGGACCACAGTGGTGTGCATGCATGCATTCTCATTGTGCCATGATTAATGTGTGTGTTTAACGTGCAAAGATGCCTAATGTGAGCTGGCTCCTGGCTGCTCTTCTCTCAGAAGACAGGGTAGCCTTGGTTAGGGGGGTTCCATATAGGAGTCATGAGATGGGGTCCCAGTGCATATGCAGAGTCATCCTGAAGGGATAAGACAGGAGGATGTTAGTAGTGCATGTGCCCCTTGTGATTTCAGCATCATGGGGGGGGGGGGACAGTCATGCCTGCCACCCATGTCACTCACCAACCAGCCAGCTGTCCCCATACATGTTCTGTTCGAAATCTGTGGGGATGGGGCTAGGATTGTATATGTAGCTGTCATGGGTGGTGTCATGTGTTGGGCTGGTGTTGAGCTCCTGCAGGGTTGTGGTTAATTCCAGGATGGCATGAGGGGTGAATCTGAAGATGTGAGACATCTCAGAAGCACTCATGCCAAAGATGTCTATGCGTGTGTGATAAATCAAGTGAAGAGTGAAGGGCTTGTATCAGATTAGATTATTATATCCATCAAGGTTTTAACCACTTGCTTACTGGGCACATAAACCCCCTTTGTGCCCAGGCGAAATTTCAGCTTCCGGCACAGCGTCGCTTTAACTGACAATTGCGCGGTCGTGCGACGTGGCACCCAAACAAAATTGGCGTTCTTTTTTTCCCCACAAATAGAGCTTTCTTTTGGTGGTATTTGATCGCCCGTGCGGTTTTTATTTTTTGCGTTATAATGAAAAAAAGAGCGACAATTTAAAAATATATATATATTTTTTTACTTGTTGCTATAATAAATATCCCATTTTTTTTTTTGTTTATATTTTTTTTTCTCAGTTAAGGCCGATACGTATTCTTCTACGTATTTTTGTAAAAAAAAAAAATCACAATAAGTGACTGCTTTGCGCAAAAGTTATAGCACCTACAAAATAGGGGACATAATTATGATTTTTTTTTTTTTTTTTTTTTTTTTTTTTACTAGTAATGGCGGCGATCTGCGATTTTTATTGGGACTGCGATATTGCGACGGACACATCGGACACTTTTGACACATTTTTGGCGCCATTCACATTTATACAGCGACCAGTGCTATAAAAATGCACTAATTACTGTATAAATGTGACTGGCATTGAAGGGGTTAACACTAGGGGGTGAGGAAGGGGTTAAATGTATTGCCTGGGTGTGTTCTAACTGTGTGGGGGGGGGGGGTGACTTGGGGAGGTGACCGATGCTGTCTCCCTATGTACAAGAGAAACAGCATCTGTCACCTCACTGACAGGACGTGAAGCTCTGTGTTTACACTCAGAGCTCCACGTCCCTGCTCTCTCACCGACGATCGCGTGTACCTGACGGACGGTACACGCATCGGATCCTCGGTGATGCGTCGGGACTGTTTTTGACGTCCAAAGACGTGACCCCGGCGCCTCAGGTCCGCGCTGTTCACGTATTTTGTTAATAGCGCGGACCTGAAGAGGTTAAAGGGCTATTGAAAGATAGTGAGACCGTGTTTGTAATTTGTATGTATGTTATGTATTGATGTATATATGTATGTATATATTTTTGTAAAAATGTTTCTTTAAGCAAAGAAAATTTTTTTTTTTTTTTTTACAAAAAACACCTCTCCCGTGCCCTCCTCCTTCTTTGCTCATCTAAAGTCAGTAGTATAGCTATGAGCATGGATGCCACTGGCATGTTGGCATACAGATTGTTGTGCAACATGTGTGACTGCTCAGCTCCTCACCAACAGTGTTGCTTTCTCTGACATGTAGACGAATTGTCTAATTTTATACCACCTTTTATATGGTCTAATTTTAGACAGGCCGTGCAGCTGTTGCGCACAGCGCGTAGCCTGCACTGCACCAACGTTCTTTTGTGGATCCCCGTAACTCCCTCATTAGCATATTTGAATAGCAAATCAATGGTCTGTCTAGCGCAGTTTTGCGCGGACGAATGCACCTGTCTATCGAAATTACGCAAATTTAGACTTGCGCCGCGCATCTCCTGTTACGGCGGCGTAATCGCTCTGTGAATCTGGCCCAGTGATTTTCTTCCCTGCAACAATGGGTTACAGAAAAAGCAAATCGCTCAATTTCCCCATCAATGCAGTCATGCCGCATACACACAATCGGAATTTCTGAAGGAAAAAGTCAGACGTGTGAGTATGCCCCATTGGATTATTTGATGCCCCATTGGATGCCCTGCGTATGCCCCATTGGATTATTTCCATCGGAATTGCGTCAGAGTTTAGATAGAATGAATGAATGAATGACTTGTATAGCGCAACGCATGCGAACTGAATCGCCTCTGGTCGCTTTTTCCAGCCAGAACAGAGAACAGGTTCTCTTACTCCAATGGAATTTCCGATGTAATTTTGGTCAGACTCAGGTGTGACCGCGTGTATGGGGCTTCAGTGTTAATAGTGGAATCCCTCCCAACCAGCCCTTGTGTACTCCCAGCACTGAGAGAAAACAGTGATTAATCATATGTAAAATCCGACAGGCTGGTTGTATTCAAGTTGATCAACCAACTTGAATACATTCAGCTTGCCCATACATGGTTCAAATCGTCTACAGGCAGCTTTCGGGTGCCTCCAACATTAAAGTACCATTAGAGAGGCTTGGGAAAGGGATCAAGCTAAAAATGTACAAGAAATGTCAGGATCTGCACATTATTTCAGATGACTCTCTCTAGATCTACTGGTCACATTGCTGGTAACGTCTGCCTTTCCATTTTTAATGACTTGCTCAAACTACATTTTTTTACCTCGTGACAAGTTTACTCTACCAGTAAGACAAGTATGTACATGCAATAAACAAACTGGTATATACAGTACATTATCTGGAGTCACATATGTATTAAAAATGAACTAGTTTAATAGATTCAAATTCTACTCACACTCAAGTCTGAAGCTCTAGGAGTTTCTACCACTGGCATATCCGTGCAGTTCCTTAGTTTGTATATCCAATAGTGTTTTGCTGTGCAAATAAAGTTCCAAGGAAGTGAGGAACCCACCCCAAGCAGGAAAAATATAATATAAGTTCCATTAAAGTGGTCCACAGGCTTGACGCCATAATGATGCTTTACGTTGTTCTCCTCAAGCAGAGAGACGTCTTCTTCTGAATGACGGGCATCCAAAGGCCTATACCGCGCATTTGTGCTGCCTAAAGGCTCCTCCAACACTGTAAACAGACACAAGAAATGTATTATACCAAATCAATGCCTCACGTTACACTGAAATAATACATAAAGGTCTACGCATTTTATTACTTTCAATGTGGGAAATAACCTTTTTGAGGCAAAATGAGGCATTGTAAATGTAATGCATCCACTAACAATCCATTTCCATATCATTAACCTTTGGCAGAATCTGCGGCAGTACGATGATTAGAAAAGGGTTATAATACATTGCAAAGTATTTCATCCATTTAAATGAATAAACAAGTCATAGGAAAGTAAATATAAACTGCAAATTGCATGCTGATCATTTAACCACTTGCTTACTGGGCACATAAACCCCCTTCGTGCCCAGGCGAAATTTCAGCTTTCCGGCACTGCGTCGCTTTAACTGACATTTGCGTGGTCGTGCGACGTGGCTCCAAAACAACATTTACGTCCTTTTTTCCCCACAAATAGAGCTTTATTTTGGTGGTATTAGATCACCTCTGCGGTTTTTATTTTTTGGGCTATAAACAAAAAAGAGCGACAATTTAAAAAATATATATAATTGTTTTTACTTGTTGCTATAATAAATATCCCATTTTTTTTTTTTTAAAACAATATTTTTTTTCTCAGTTAAGGCCGATATGTATTTATGTAAAAAAAAAATAAAAAAAAAATTGCAATAAAGCGACTGGTTTGCACAAAAGTTATAGCGCCTACAAAATGGTAAACAGAATTATGTTTTTTTTTTATTATTTTTTTTTTTACTAGTAATGGCGGCAATCTGCAATTTTTATTGGGACTGCGATATTGCGGCAGACATATCAGACACTTTTGACACAAATTTGGGACCATTCACATTTATACAGCGATCAGTGCTATAAAAATGCAATAATTACTGTATAAATGTGAGTGGCAGGGAAGGGGTTAACACTAGGGGGTGAGGAAGGGGTTAAATGTGTATCCTGGGTGTGTTCTAACTGTGTGTGGGGAGGGGGTGACTGGGGGAGGTAACCGATGCTGTGTCCCTATGTACACGGGACACAGATCGGTCTCCTCTCCTCTGACAGGACGTGGAGCTCTGTGTTTACACACAGAGATCCACGTCCCTGCTGTGTCACAGCCGATCGCGTGTACCCAGCAGACATCGCGGCCGCCAGGTACACGCATCAGCTCTTCAGCGATGCGCCGACACTGTGTTTACCTGCTGCGTGCCACCCAGTGGCGCGCAGCGGGTAATGCACTTAAAATGACATCCAAAGATGTCCACTTGCCACTTGAGAGCCGCGCTGTGGACGTTTTTTGTCTATAGCGCGGATCTCAAGTGGTTAAAGAGAACCTGTCACCAAGTAGGGTTACATTAACCACTTCAGCCCCAGACCATTAGGCTGGCCGAAGACCAGGCAACTTTTGCGATTCGGCACTGCGTCACATTAACAATTGCGCGGTCGTGCGACGTGGCTCCCAAACAAAATTGGCGTCCTTTTTTTCCTACAAATAGAGCAAACATTTTGAAAAAAAAATGCAATATTTTTTACTTTTCGCGATAATAAATATCCCCCCAAAAAAATTATATAAAAAAAAATATTTTTTTTCCCTCAGTTTAGGCCGATACGTATTCTTATAAATATTTTTGTTTAAAAAAAAAAAAAAAACGCAATAAGCGTTTGATTGGTTTGCGCAAAAGTTAGGCCCCGTACACACGAGCAAATACATCTGATCAAATCGGTCGGACAGATCTGATCTGTCTGCTGGGATGTATTGGTTTGATCGTGTACACACCAGGAAGTAAAACACTTCCGCGCATGCGTCGAATCCATTCGACGCATGTGCGAGCAGATATGTCTGCTGGTTAGCGTACTAACCAGCAGACATATCGGTCCGACGGGTTCCCAGCCGACAGATTTCAAAGCATGCTTTCAAATCTGTCGGCTGGCCAAATCCGTCTGTTTGCCCGTACACACGATCGAATCTGTCTGCTGAAACGGTCCGTCAGACGGGTTTCAGCAGACAGATTTGATCGTGTGTACGCGGCGATCAGCAAATTCTTAATGACTGCGACATTATGGCAGACACATTTGACCCCATTTTGGGACCATTGTAATTTTAATAAGTGATAAGTGGTCACAGAGCTTGCGAACACACGGCCCGTAAATTAAAGGGGACGTATATATACGCCCATTTGCACAGCCATGCCATTCTATCTACGTAAATCCTCGTGCAGGAGTTAAAGTGGTTGTGAAAAAAATAAAAAAAATAAAATAAATGAGATAGAGAGATATATATATATATATATATCTCTCTATCTCATTTATTTTTTAATACCTGATACCCGATATATATACACGATACCCCTTTTTTAGGACCGAGTAAAAGTACCGATACTTTTTTCAAGATAGACAGTTTCAACGTCCAATCCCGAGCAAGGGGGAGTGTATATACGCCGTGCGGCGGGGAACACACAGCTATTCAAATGAAAGCTGTAATGTTCCCCGCACGCTGATTTACTCGGCGGTAGCGTTGCGGTATGCGGCGGCAGGCGGGGGGTAGTATCGGATCTGGCATCGGGGGCAAATGTCCCGATACTGGGATCGGGACAACCCTAATATATATATATATATATATATATATATATATATATATATATATATAATATGTTGAGGGTTATTTAGTGTCTGAGCAGAGTCCATGGCAGTTGTGCTTTTTAAGGGCTTGTTGACCCACTTTTATTAAAAGAAAGAAAAAAACGTCCATCCAGGATTCCCACGCAGGGGGTTTCAAGATGCTACAGCAACAAAGTAATCAACCAAAAATGAAGAGCCACCTGGCTCTCTTCAGAAATACAGGCCCTTAGCCCTGGTTCACACTGGTGCGTTTTGAGATGCGATTTGGCATGTCAAAACGGCAGATTTTGCCTCAAATTGACGGCAATGGCACCGTCCTAATCGGTGCGACGCTGCATCTGCGGCATTGCACCGATTTCAAAAAGTAGTCTCTGTACTACTTTTTGCGATTTCAGCCTGCGATTTACATTGACATCTGTGCAGAAACCTGCACAGATGTCTCTGAAATTGCGGCTGAAATCGGGACTGCCGGGCGGGAGTGAACTCGCACTGCTTCACTCCCGCAGCCCAGTGTGAACCTGGGCTTAGGCTTACACTTCAGCCCTCTTGGCCATGTACCTTCTCTCAGCTTCTGTGCTGCTCAGCCCACAGCTTAGGGCCCTGTCTATACCATGCAGACATTCATGCTTCTCCCTTACTTGCAGACATTCATGCTTCTCCCTTACTTGCCTGGACTTCTCGGGAGGGTGGAGCCCAGAACACTGGTCCTGACTCTATAAGCCAAGGACCCACCTGCTCAATCAACCAGACTCCTGGCTGTTTCCAAAACCCGGTCCCAGGATTGAGGATTCCATCCCACCCATATCACTATAGAATCTACGGGTTCCAGGTCCCCAAGTGGATTTTACAAACTTTGGAGTAAACTGATCAAACAGATTCCTCCACATTAAATAACCCTGGAGCCCCTCAACCTAGCTATTTGAGAATCCTGGGCAGCCATTACCAGGACAGGGAACAGTACTATAACAATGTAGTATACATACACACACACACTTTAATATATTACACACATAAATATTTTAGGGTTGTCCCGGTACCACTTTTTTAAGACCAAGAAGTACCGATGCTTTTTTTTCCAAATACTCGCTGATAGTGATTACCGATACTTTTTTAATCTCACCTGACAGTGGCACATGTGTCAGTATTTTTCTTTTGACATTTTTTTTTCTTTAAATTTTGGACAGTGTCAGTGTTTTTTTTTTTTTTTAATCAGCCCTGTTGGGGGGCTTTGGTGAGATATCAGGGGTCTTAACAGACCACTGACATCTCCCCTTTGAGACAGGGAAAGGGACTAGGGACACAGATTCCCCAGTCCCTTGCTCTGCAGCCTCAGCTGCACTGAAAATGAATGGAGTGGAGACAGAGGCTCCTCTTCATTCATAAACTGAAACATGGTAAACACAGTTTACCATGTTTCAGTTATGTGAATGGACAGTTAGTGATCACTGACTCTGTACATTTGGAAAAGGTAGGAGCTGGATTTACCTCCACTCTCTATCCTGACAGATCGAGGGGGACAGCAGCAGCACGGAGAAGAAGAGAGGGGGACAGCAGCAGCACAGAGAAGAAGAGAGGGGGACACAGAGCAACATGGAGGGGGGACACAGAGCAACATGGGAGGGGGACACGAAGGGGGACAGCAGCAGCACAGAGAAGAAGAGAGGGGGACAGCAGCAGCACAGAGAAGAAGAGAGGGGGACAGCAGCAGCACAGAGAAGAAGAGAGGGGGACAGCAGCAGCACAGAGAAGAAGAGAGGGGGACAGCAGCAGCAAGAAAAAGAAAGGGGGACAGCAGCAGCACAGAGAAGAAGAGAGGGGGACAGCAGCAGCAAGAAAAAGAGAGGGGGACAGCAGCAGCAAGAAAAAGAGAGGGGGACAGCAGCAGCAAGAAAAAGAGAGGGGGACAGCAGCAGCAAGAAAAAGAGAGGGGGACAGCAGCAGCAAGAAAAAGAGAGGGGGGCAGCAGCAGCAAGAAAAAGAGAGGGGGGCAGCAGCAGCATGAAAAAGAGAGGGGGACAGCAGCAGCAAGAAAAAGAGAGGGGGACAGCAGCAGCAAGAAAAAGAGAGGGGGACAGCAGCAGCACAGAGAAGAAGAGAGGGGGACAGCAGCAGCACAGAGAAGAAGAGAGGGGGACAGCAGCAGCACAGAGAAGAAGAGAGGGGGACAGCAGCAGCAAGAAAAAGAAAGGGGGACAGCAGCAGCACAGAGAAGAAGAGAGGGGGACAGCAGCAGCAAGAAAAAGAGAGGGGGACAGCAGCAGCAAGAAAAAGAGAGGGGGACAGCAGCAGCAAGAAAAAGAGAGGGGGACAGCAGCAGCACAGAGAAGAAGAGAGGGGGACAGCAGCAGCACAGAGAAGAAGAGAGGGGGACAGCAGCAGCAAGAAAAAGAAAGGGGGACAGCAGCAGCACAGAGAAGAAGAGAGGGGGACAGCAGCAGCAAGAAAAAGAGAGGGGGACAGCAGCAGCAAGAAAAAGAGAGGGGGACAGCAGCAGCAAGAAAAACAGAGGGGGACAGCAGCAGCAAGAAAAAGAGAGGGGGGCAGCAGCAGCATGAAAAAGAGAGGGGGGCAGCAGCAGCATGAAAAAGAGAGGGGGACAGCAGCAGCAAGAAAAAGAGAGGGGGACAGCAGCAAGGAGAAGAGAGGGGGACATCAGCGAGGAGAAGAAGGGGGGGCAGCAGCAGCACAGAGAAGAAGAGAGGGGGACAGCAGCAGCAAGAAAAAGAAAGGGGGACAGCAGCAGCACAGAGAAGAAGAGAGGGGGACAGCAGCAGCACAGAGAAGAAGAGAGGGGGACAGCAGCAGCACAGAGAAGAAGAGAGGGGGACAGCAGCAGCACAGAGAAGAAGAGAGGGGGACAGCAGCAGCACAGAGAAGAAGAGAGGGGGACAGCAGCAGCACAGAGAAGAAGAGAGGGGGACAGCAGCAGCACAGAGAAGAAGAGAGGGGGACAGCAGCAGCACAGAGAAGAAGAGAGGGGGACAGCAGCAGCAAGAAAAAGAGAGGGGGACAGCAGCAGCAAGAAAAAGAGAGGGGGACAGCAGCAGCAAGAAAAAGAGAGGGGGACAGCAGCGAGGAAAAGAGGGGGGGCAGCAGCGAGGAGAAGAGAGGGGGGCAGCAGCGAGGAGAAGAGAGGGGGGCAGCAGCGAGGAGAAGAGAGGGGGTCAGCAGCAGAACGGAGGGGGGGGGTTGCTTATAGTTCTACTTTAAGTATTTATTAAACTGTGAATCCAAAGGCATCGATATAATGGGGGTCACAGTAACCCGCAGTACTGAGTGGCGTATAGCTGATACAGTGCTTGTATAAAACACTCACCCTCTTGGTAATTTTCAGGTTTTCTCCTAAACCTTGTGGACAGCCTTCCCAGAAGAGTTGAAGCTGTTATAGCTACAAAGGGGGGGCCAACTCAATATGGAACCCTATGGACTAAGACCGGGATGCCATTAAAGTTCATGTGCGTGTAAAGGGAGGTGTCCCAATACTTTTGATAATACAGTGTACCAGAAGCACCTACTACCCTCCATCATCCCCCTGATGGTAATAATTTCCCGATCTCTGCAGCCAAGCATTGGGTAATGTCTCACTGCCTGTGATTAGCGTAGCGCTGTGCAGACTTCCTGGCGGGCTCTGCACGTGGACTGTGCGAACACCCCGGCGCTCATCCCTAGTAGTGATGCTGCAGTTACACCTGAGTGACACAGAAATGGGGGTAGAAATACCGCTTTCAGCCAGCGTTACCATAAACGCACCAAAACGCACTTGTGACGCCAATATTAAAAGTGCCCTGAATGCAGGTCACAAAGTGTGTCACCATTGGGCGGAGCTTGGGACTTGAGCTTCTTTGGCGCGTTGTCACATGACAGGCGACTTGTTCACACCAATGGGCTGTCACTCCAAGCAGCATGTCACTCAGGTGTGAATGCAGCCTAATAGAAATAAAGAATCCCAGCAATGTGTAATTCATGACATCATGACCCTAATACACAGGAAATGTTACCATCAAAGTCCGGGGACGTCATAGTACAGGGATCATCTGTCACCACTCACACCGGACTGTACTCCCAGAGAGGACATGCGCAGTGGCCAGGCTGGACGGTGGTACCCGCTGCGGACCTCCTCTACGCTCTACAATTACTTATCAATGCGGCTCATAAATCCGGACGGACGAGATTTGTTGTTGATGGAGCCGGGACATAACCCCGCCCTCTTCCTCCTTCCATAGCACAGTACTCCCCTCCGGGAGGGGCCAGCGCCGAGTTTCACCCACACATCGGCGACTAGTACATCGAGTACGCCCCCTTGGGAAGGGCTAGAGCCGAGTAACAACGCCTACTTTATTTCAACGGCACAAAGAGCACGCCCCCCTGGGGAGGGACTCCTTCCACAGCACAGACTGCTGACAACACCGGAAGCTGTGCCATAGAGTGTGCACTCGCTGTGTCAGGAGTGTCATGAATGAATGGCTGCTGGGTATGTGTGCTCCTAGTGGGCGCTCTATTATACGCAATGCCAACATCCCTGTGTAGCTGTTATCTCCTACTGCCAGGGAGAACCTACACAGGGAAAGTGTAGCCCTCTTTTGGAGAAATGGCCACCCACAAACAGGAGATTGCACTAAGCCTAGGTTCACACATACTGTATACAGCGACCCCATTGCCATCACTCTGTGCATCTGCTGCCGGTATCAATACAAAGTTAATGACACCCTAAGGACCGTAAACAGTGCAATTTGCCCGCACCAGATCACATGGTACAAAACAAGCATGCAATCCAGGTGCAAAAATGAATGGCTTAAATTGCACCACACTAAATCGCATGAGAATTGCACAGGGATGTGCTGCGATTCACATGAAGGTTATAGTATGAAGGGCCCTCGTGGGCACTGCATTTGCAACCTGCGTTTTGGGTGTTGGTAACTTTGTATTGGCACCTGCAGCAGATTGCAAGGGCAGTGTAAATGCAACGCGGTGTGGGAAATGCACAAGGATCGCTGCTAGGTGGGGGCCTTCACGGATCGGACTTGTTTTTCCAGGATATCCCACAGATGCTCGATGGATTGAGATCTGGAGGTCCAGTCATCATCACAGGATACATTGCTCCGTGGTCCAATTCTGATGCTCACATGCCTGGAATGCTGATTTGTAACCTCTTTACGGGCGTTTATCCCACACTGGGCCCTTCTCTCTGTAAAACACAGAGGATGTGCTCTCTTTACAAAATAAATAAATATAAATTGATTTATTTGTATATTTATAAATACAATAAATAAATAAATCTGCTTAGGCAGGCAGGCAAAAATCCCCAGACCCTGTGATGCACAGGAGAATACTGACAGTCAAGTAACACAGCAGTAAGTAATGCAGGGGTGTCAAACTCAATTTCATCCTGGGCCGCATCAGCATTATGATTGTCCTCAAAAGGGCCGGTTGTATCTGTAAGATTAGATGTCCAGCGCATCCCCTCCCCTTTACATTAGATGTCAAGAGCCCCCCCACCATCAGAAGTTGAGTCTCCCACTCTCCCTTACATCACAGTGCACCCCCCTATCCTTATGCTGCTGCTGGGAAGAAGCTGGATGCATTGCTTGAAAGCAGAAAGTAAGGGTCTGGAGAAGGAATGGAGGAGGTCTGGAGCTCTTCTGCTGCTGCAGAAGAGGTGCGAGGGCCACATGAAATGGCCTGGAGGGCCGGATTCGGCCCGCGGGCCTTGTGTTTGCCACCTCTGAAGTAATGAGAGCCCTGCAAGGATTCTTACCAGAGCAGAGCAGCAGATTGATCAACTGGAGGCGAGATAAGCCTAGAGGACAGAGCCTGCTGCAAATCAGCAGTGAGCATTCTGGTGTTTGCTAGGCAATAGTGATGAGCGGAATACGCCATATTCGATTTTGCGATATTTCGTGAATATTTTGAAGAATATTCGCGAATATTCGTTAATATCGAATATTCGTGATATTTTATATAAAAAAAAAAAAAAAATTGCGAATTTTCGCCAATGCGAAATTTCGCGATTTTTTTTTTTATATAAAATATCACAAATATTCGATATTTACGAATATTCGCTATATTTTATAAAAAAAAATAGCGAAATTTCGCATATGCGAAAGCGAAAATGATTGCGAAATTTCGCTATTTTTTTTTTGGATAAAATATCACGAATATTCGATATTTACGAATATTCTCTATATTTTATAAAAAAAAAAAAAAAAATTGCGAAATTTTGCTATTGCGAATTTTCGCTATTGCGAATTTTCGATATTGCGAAATTTCGCGAATGCGAAATTTATTGCGAAATTTATTGCAAAATTTGAAAAATACGAATATTCGAAATAGCGAATATTCGCCGCGATATTCGAGTTATTCACGAATACTCGAATATGCAATATTCGTAGCGAATATTCGCAATGCGAATATTCGTGAGCAACACTACTAGGCAATCCAAAGATGAAGCTGCCTCTGACCTCACCTGCTCAACTCTGAGTTTCCTGAAAGGAATACATGTGGTGGTGTGGCGGTGAACTAAAAGTCCCAGTGAGCCCAACCACTGCCTGAACACACAAAAACGTGGAAGGAGAGAGTGCCAGCACCTGCCTAACAAAAGATTGTAAAGTCATTTATTCTGTCAGTGACCTTTGCCAGTACTACACAGTCATTTATACTGTACCATACAATCCCAGCACCACGGGAACCCACCTCCTCAGGAGATTTACAGCCTATATGTTGGGGTCTTCTGAACTGGGAGAGGCTGAACCCGAACAGGATAGATAAAAAAAAAAAAGAAACAAAGTAATAAAAATAAACTTTAAAAGGCGTCCGGAGCGAGGACGAAAAAAGAACTCTGGTGTGGGCAGACAGCCACCCTTTATGGGTTAAAAAAGAGGTGGTCCTGGAGGGGACAGAGAGGGCAGAGCTGACCCATAGTAGGCTGACATGTGGAGGTCCAGGAAATATATTTACGTTGCAGCTTTTAAGGCAATTGGCTTTTAAGTAAGCGGCTAATTAGCTGCTGAATTGCTTTTACGGGCCTGCCGGTGCCTCACAGGGATCTCCTTCCTACCGGAGAAGATGTAACTCAGGGGTGTCCAAACTTTTTTCAAAGAGGGCCAGATTTGATGAAGTGAACATGCGTGAGGGCCCACCATTTTGTCTGACATTCTTTGAACCGTTAAAATTTGGTCTGCGTGTGTTTGTCCAGCACTAATACACTGCCCAACAAGAATTCTCTTGCCTTTGTGGCTGTGTGTGGTGACGATGAGCTCGGGTGTGTGAGATAGAGATATATGAGCTTGGACGTGTTATTTATACATATCAAATTTATCAGCACCCATATTGATGCAGCCTAATCAGTGCCCATTTGCAGCCTCACCATTGCCACGAATGCAGCCTCACCATTGCCTCGAATGCAGCCTCACCATTGCCACGAATGCAGCCTTACCATTCCCATCAGTGCAGCCTGATCGATGCCCATCTGCAGCCTTGGAGGGGACAGGGATGGGGCAGGACGAGCGCTAACAGATTACATAAGGAGAATCTCCTGTTTATTCAGCGGCCTCTTTAATACAAAGTCCCAGGGGGCCACAAAAGATATATATATCCAAATTACAAGGGGGACCACATTAAACCAAAACGTGGGCCGCAATTGGCCCTCGGGCTGGACTTGGACATGCCGGATGTAAGTGAAGCTGGCTTACCATAGAGCCATTGCAGGACTGTAAGGTCTCTGGTATAGGAAACGAGTACTGTCGTCACTTCCGGTTTTCCCAGATGTAAACAGCACCATTTTTAAATCTTGAAAGCATTTGATCACACCGATCTTAGTGTGATGAAATGCTTTTAAAGGCATAGGAGAGATCTGGGGTCTAATAGACTCCATATCTCTCCATAAAGAGTATCTGTCACTGCCTATTGCTGTCACAAGTGATGTTTACATTCCTTGTGACAGCAATAAAAAATGATAAAAAAAATAATGTTTTTATTAAAGAAAACAGTGTAAAAATAAAATAAAGATATATATTTTTTAAAGCACCTCTGTCCCCTCGTGCTCTTGCGCAAATGGTCCCGCAATACGTAACTGGCAATCTCACTTCATGTGCGAGTGTGTATTGCTGCAAATGTGAGAGTGAGAGCGATAATTATAGCACCAGACCTTCACTATAACTCTCCACTGGTAACCTGTGAAGGCTTTTAAAGGGTCGCCTATGGGGATTTTTAAATATCATAGTTTGGCTTAATTCCATAAGCATGTGCAATTTTAAAAATATGACATTCTAGGTATCTATTTACTCTGCGTAACACCATCTTTTATACTTTACAAAAAAATGGGTATTATATTGTGTTTGTGTGCATTAAAATGAAAGTAATTTTTTTTCAAAAATTTGCATTAACCACTTAAGACCCGGACCTTAAGGCAGCTAAAAGACCCGGACAGTTTTTGCGATTCGGCACTGCGTCGCTTTAACCGACAATTGCGCGGTCGTGCGACGTGGCTCCCAAACAAAATTGGCGTCCTTTTTTCCCCACAAATAGAGCTTTCTTTTGTGGTATTTGATCAACTCTGCGGTTTTTATTTTTTGCGCTATTAACAAAAATAGAGTGACAATTTTGAAAAAAATTCAATACTTTTTACTTTTTGCTATAATAAATATCCCCCCAAAAATATATAAAAAAAAAATAAAAAAACAATTTCCTCAGTTTAGGCCGATACGTATTCTTCTACCTATTTTTGGTAAAAAAAAAAAAAAATCGCAATAAGCGAGAGACCCCCACTCATAAGTGGGACCCCCACTCATTCTTTCTTTATGAATGACTTTTCTCTGTATTGCTGGTATCCAACAATTCATTATAGCCACGAGTGATTTTAAATGACTTTTTTCCTTCAGAAACTACATTTTGTGCAGGGACAGCTCTAAGCACAGGAAACAAGCGCTACTTTACAGGCATACTATACACCCCCCTAGGTACGAAATTTAAAGGAATATTTCAATTTTATTGTTTCACTTTAAGCATTATTAAAATCACTGCTCCTGAAAAAACGGATGTTTTTTAAAACTTTTTTTGCATTGATACATGTCCCCTGGGGCAGGACCCAGGTCCCCAAATACTCCCCTGGGGCAGGACCCGGGTCCCCAAACACTTTCTAGGACAATAACTTGCATATTAGCCTTTAAAATTAGTACTTTAGATTTCAAATGTTCGAGTCCCATAGATTTTAACAGGGTTCTAAAGTTCACACAAACTTTTGGTCTGTTCGCAGGTTCTGGTGCGAACCGAACCCAGGGGTGTTCGGCTCATCCCTAGCGGGTGCCACAGTGAAGAACAGGGAAGTTGTGTTTACACACAGCTCTCCCCATTCTTCAGCTCCGGGGACCGATCGCGGCGATCGGGTCCGCGAGTCCCACGGTCCCGGAGCTTCGGAGCGGGTCGCGTACACGTGCCCGCGGTGCGTAACCCCCACGGCTGGGCTTAAGGGGCAACGTACAGGTATGTTGATGTGCCCAGCCGTGCCATTCTGCCGACCTCATTAAGTGGTTAAAAAAACTTCTGCACAAATAGAGTGTGACAAAAATGCAAAATCCACCATTTTATTCTCAAGGACCTCTGTTAAAAATATATATATATAATGTTTGGGAGTTCTAAGTACTGTATTTATTACAGTATTTATAACACTCACTTTTTTACCCTGAAAATAGAGGGTAGACTGTGCCTGTGTGTTATACGCAGGGGGCTGTGGAAAGTTTTTTCCTGAAATTTCCCTCTTAGGCCATGTACACACGATTGAACATGTCCGCAGACCAGTTTCAACGGACATGTTCGATCGTGTGTACGGCCTATCGGACCTTTTTCCAGTGGACAAAAGTTTTAAAACATGCTTAGAATCCTGTCCGCTGGAAACCTGTCTGTCGGACATGTTCAATGGTTAGTACACGAAATCAGCGGACCAAAATCCCGCGCATGCTCAGAATCGAGTCGACGCATGCTTGGAAGCATTGAACTTCGTTTTTTCATCACGTCGTTGTGTTCTATGTCACCACGTTCTGGTCCGAGGGGATTTTGGTCCGATGGTGTGTACGCTGATGTGGTGTATAACACCGCGCTGTTAGTGAGTAAACAATATATTTTAAAGCTGCTGACACGGCTAGTAGGTAAGGAATGAGTCCATTGGAATCACCAGCAGAACCAGGTGGAAAACTAGAGAATAACGTGTTAAAAAGAAAGCGTTTTGTACATCCATGATACCTGATGTATTATGCTATGTTGCTTCCTTTTTTCCCCTCCTCTATCCATGACTGAGAACACTTTGGAGAACCAGTCTCATACTTACAAGCTACATAGGCTAATACATCGGATGGGATATTAGCAGTTGGCCCTCTGTCCCTGGAGAGACCTCGGGATACCCTTCAGATTTAAGCCTGCTTGACTCATAAAACATATGTTTGTTTGAGTCCACAGTTTCTGGTAAGCCTGCATCATCACCGGTGGAGGGTTTCACCTATACGGTCATAAGTCACATTGAAATTTTCCAGTGCTGTCAATCATCCTTTTTTTCTTGGCAACCTATACCATTTGGACATTTATTTACTTTATTGTTATATGATCACAATGGGTGTATGATTTTTTACCATACAATCTTTCATATTGTATTCACTTACGGTTTCTATATTGCTTACCATGTGTTGCATCTGTAGGCAAGTATATGCAATATCTATGTTTGTTTAGCGCGACACATTTTGTCCACTATCGATGGTGTGTACGCACATCAGACCAACAGACCACTTCAGCCTGGTCTGATGAAAACGGTCCGTCGGACATGTTTCATCGAACATGTCTGATCGTGTGTACGCGGCCTTAAAGTTAGGGTGCGTGTTATACGCCTGTGCTTGTTGTACGCCGATAAATACGGTAATTTTTTCATGTAAACAAAAAAGGCCTGGTTAGTTTTACTTTAATTAGGACTTGTTAGTATTCAGAAAGCCATTATCTGCCCGCATGCACATGATTAGACCAGAGGTCTCCAAACTTTCTAAACAAAGGGCCAGTTTAGACTTTGAGGGGACTGGAATGTGGCCAGTGTAAGAAAAAAATGCCCTAGTGTCAACAGGAGTAAACAATGCCCCATAATTGGTTTTAGTGGGCAGAATAATGCCCCATAGTTGGTTTTAGGAGAAGGGATAGTGCCCCATTGTTGGTGTCAGTGACAGGAATAGTACCCCACAGGCCAGATAAAGGCAAGCAAAGGGCCACATGCAGCCCCCAGACCACAGTTTGGAGACCACAGCTCTAGCCTACTGAAGACATTCACAATTCAGATATTTGTGATTCCTTTATCCAGTTCTCTAGTCTTATATCTAAAATGTTTTAATTTTTCAAAACCTTGCTGACCTTTCATTTTTTTCAAATATATGATCTCTCCTGGTGTGGAGTGTATTACCATAAAATGTATTCTGTCCAGTCACACCTGTTATGGTCCACAGACTCAAATAAACCTTTCTGATTTGGATCAGGGATCCTCTAAAATGAAACACGCTTTCCTCTACTAAACAAGACTAATGTTTGGATCGTTGACTTTAAGAATAAGGTCGTCTTTGTATAACATACTTTGAATGGCACTAAAGGTTAAATAGTGCCGAATAGATAAGGATTTTGTGTGCGTTTTATGAAGTACTTATAGAGCCATGGAGGCCTATTTATTAAAGCAAAAATGAATAAGCAAAGTACAGTAACTAGTAGTAACCGCCTTTTATTGCTTGGTTGCTGTAAATGAAAAAAACTGAATTTACTGTATAATCTCTGCCGTTTGCAATGCCTTCTTTAAATGCTTAACAGTTGCATAAAATATATCTGCAAGGCAAAATTTATTTTTTATCGTAAAGTCAGAGAGAACTGTTTCAGACAATCTGTATTTCCCGATAACAACTTGATTGCATGTCTGTCAGTGTGGGTTGTGCATTGTTGTACTGTTAGGGGTCTATATACAACAGAGCTTTTTTTCTCAGAAAATAGGTGCAGGAACTCAACCACGACTCCGTATAGATTTCACAAACAGTAGAAGAGTGCAGGGTTCAGGGGGTTACACACAGAGTGCAGAGCTGTCATTTGTAAACACAGAAACCAGACTTCTATGTTTACAAGTGAATGTGGTGAGTGGGCACCAAAGGGTCTGAGCCAAAGGTGGTGGAACTGAGTTCCCCCAAGTTCCCCCTGAAAAAAAGCCCTGATATACAAAAAAAGCTGTGTTAATGTCAGAGTATTCACAGAGCAGTTTTGAATAATCACCACAATGCTTCTAATATGTCTATTTCCTTTGATCATCAGCTCCATCTAGTGGCCATAGATAAGGATAGCAGAGGGCGCATATGAATGTAGCAGTATAACAACTCACTTATTCACAGAACAATTGGCAACTTACAAGGCAATGTAGTAATATAGTTCTACAATGACATGTAGAAATGTCATTCAGGGTCAGCTTCTGGGGATGGACCTTCGCAGAACAGGATGAGCAACATTGGAAGGGATTGCAGCAACTGTAGAGAAGTAAAGGGTTAAGAGCCTTATAACATGTGGATCTTCTGACTCTGTGGGTTCAATCGTCCATTAATCATCCAGATGTTGGAGAGCTGAGCGGGGTTTAGCTGGAAACTTTGGCCATATGTTGGAATGAGTAGATTAAGTGGAAATATCAACGGATCTTAATCTAATGAAAATAAAAAAAAATTAATGTGAAAATTAAAAGTATAAAAAGGGATCATCAGGAGCAGGCATATATAATTGAAGATCAAGAGATCAGGGACAGAAGAAACATTTCTTTATCGTACATCACGGGACACAGAGAAGCATAGTAATTACTATGTGGGTTATGTAGTACCTTCAGGTGATGGACACTGGCACGCCCTTAAGGCAGGAAGTTCCCTCCCCTACATAACCCCTCCCATACCGGGAGTACCTCAGTTTTTTCGCCAGTGTCTAAGGTGTTGGTCACGAGTGAACATGTGCTCCAAGGAGCTCCACTGGAGGGATCCATACTGGATGTAAAAAGCCTCCATAAATCCGGATCCGTCCAAAGCGCTTCATAGCCAAAGTGGACGGTACCCGGGCCCCGGTTGAGAAGAACGGGGTTTTGCCTGTAATGCTCCTCATTTGAGGGCTGGATCCTGATTACTCAGTACTTTGGTCAATTTCCTAATACCAAAAGTTTACTGACAGGGTGCGATATGGGTCCAGGTGTGTGGTGTTCCTGTCCATGGACCCCTGTCCCTGAAGGTCTGCAGACTTTGCTCTCCGTGATGGGCGAAGATTGGGCTCTGTGTGTGCGGAGTCCTGCAGCGTTGGATCAGGTAAGTGAAGGTGCTTTAGGACTTGGTCCTGAAAGTATCCTTTTTTTGAGCCATTATGCTTGCCTAAGCTATCTGTCTGTGCCTCTCTAAAAACCTTGTCCTGAGTGCTGTGGGAGGAGGGGTGTCTATGCTCAGTCAATTAGCCCCTCCTGTGCAGGTTTAGCAGAGTAAGGTTGTCCAAAAGTTTTGGCCACAGTTTGTCTTACCTGGTCCTCACATGGTAGCTGTGATGGCTCCAACCTCGTGCACAGGCGCGCCTGCGTCTCGTGCGCGCGCGACATAGTATGTGTCATAAGCGCACGCACGCGCGCAATTACACAAATTTATTGGCTGCATCGGTGTGCACGCGTGTGCGCGACGTGCATGGGGCTGTAGAGGCGCGTGCGGCAACATGTGCGCGCGTGCGGCTACGTGTGCGCGCGCGCAGCCTCGTGATGCACGCTCAGGCAGCGGCGCGTGCGTGCGCATGCGCGCAGGGGGTTCATCTCAGGTGTTCTCTATGAGACTTGAGATTACAGGACAGAGCAGGTCAGGTGACTTGCACCTAGTCCATCCTGGCTGACGGTGGACACAGAGAGTACTTATGCACAAACTTTCAGTATTAGTGCTGGTTGTTGGACAGTGACACTTGCTTAAGGCGCATAGTGGGCTCTGCACCTTGCCGACCATCAAATAGCAGCGTCAGTGCTGGTCTATAGGTCCGCAAGTAGTTGCACCTGTTGTGAGTAACTCAGCTTTGTTATGGCTAAAGGCTCAGGGACTAGAAGTACAAAGAGATCTAAGGGATCGCCATCAGGCTCAGAGGATCTCGGGCATGCTCCTGCGGCTAGTTCCTCTCCTAATAAGTTGGAGGATGCCCAGGGTGAACCATCAGGGCTGTCAGGTGCCTCATCTGCCCTTGTCCCGCCTGCTCCAGTTTTTGTGACACAGGAGGCCTTGGCCTCAGCCATGGGTGGTCTGGAGCAGAGATTAGCGACCTTGATTGCATCCTCTCTCTCAAGAGAAAAACGCACAAGGTCTCCCTCTCCCTCTGCAGAGTTCCTCAGCACGGAACAACTATCCTCAGAAGAGGTTGATTTACCCTCTGGGGACCAGGCAGAGGGTCATTCAGAGGTCTCGGACTCTGAGGATTCCACCCTGGGGGAACCATTTTCGGCGTCTCAGTCCGAGAAATTGTGGGTCCAGTCCCTCACGGAGATGGTCCGTTCGGCCTTCAAGTTGCCCCTTTTAGAGCCAGCATCAAGTTCAGTCTCTTCTTTAGGCTCTTTAAAAGCTCCTCAAGCTAACTTTTCCTTCCCGGTTCATCCCCTACTGGAAGGACTTATCTACAAGGATTGGGAACATCCAGATAGATTTTTTCTTCCTCCTAAGAAGTTTTCGGTTTTATACCCAATGGGGGAACAATTCACTAAAAAGTGGGGTATCCCCACAGTGGACGCAGCCGTGTCCTGCGTAAACAAAACCTTGACCTGTCCAGTGGACAACGTTCAGGTATTTAAAGACCCGACAGACAAGAGATTAGAGACGCTGTTAAAGACCTCGTTTTCTACAGCTAGAGGGGTAGCCCAGCCTGCAATTGCAGCTATTGGTGTTTGCCAAGCCTTAAAAGACCAATTGAAAGGGGTCTTGAAGGATATCCCAGCTCAACAGGCTCAGGAATTGGCTGACTTTCCTAAGGCATTATGCTTTGCCATAGATGCTATCAAGGACTCTATACAACAGTCCTCCCGTCTCACTCTCTCTTTGGTTCATATGCGCAGATTACTCTGGTTAAAGAACTGGTCGGCTGAAACCCTGTGTAAAAAGTTACTGGCAGGGTTTCCCTTTAATGGAGAGCGTTTATTTGGGGAAGATCTGGATGCATACATTCAGAAAATTTCCAGTGGCAAGAGCACACTGCTACCAGTGAAGAAAAGGTTTAGGGGTCCTCCTCTCCGATCCCTAGTGCTTCCGCTACCAGGCAGTTCCGACGGCCTCCCGGTCGGTTTAATGCAGGTGGGAAACCGCAGGGCCAGCCTCAGGCGTCCAAAAAGCCTTGGGGCCGTAAACCATCCAAGCCGGCCTCTAAGTCGGCATTATGAAGGTTCACCCCCACTCAGCAGAGTGGGGGGAAGACTTCAGCTGTTTGCGGAGGCTTGGCAAGGGAGGATCCAAGACAATTGGGTTCTCACTACGGTTTCCGAGGGCTACAAGCTGGAGTTGAGCGAGTTTCCTCCACCTCACTTCTTGGCCTCAAGCGTCCCGAAAGATCCGGGAAAAAGAAGGTCCCTGGCATTGGCCTTGGATCATCTATTATCCCAAGGGGTAATCCAGGAACTGCCACCGGAAGAACAAGGTTTGGGGTTTTATTCAAATCTTTTTACCATCCCCAAACCAAACGGAGATGTAAGGCCCATTCTGGACCTCAAGCCCTTAAACAAGTTCCTAAAGGTCCAGTCTTTCCGGATGGAATCAATCCGGTCGGTGGTTGCCTCCTTACAAGGAGGAGAGCTTTTGGCGTCCATCGATATAAAGGACGCATACTTACACATTCCCATCTTCCTCAACCATCAGAAGCTGTTGCGCTTCACGGTAAATCAGCGCCACTTTCAATTCATGGCCTTGCCTTTTGGTCTGGCCACCGCACCTCGTGTATTCACGAAAGTACTGGCCCCACTCTTAGCCGATCTAAGGTCTCAAGGCATCTCTATAATAGCCTACCTAGACGATCTGTTGTTGGTAGACCGTTCAGTTGCCGGTCTAAACTCAGCAGTGCACAGAACCGTGGAATTCCTAGAATCCATGGGTTGGGTTCTCAACCTAAACAAGTCGGCCTTAGTGCCGGTGCAAAGGCTCGAGTATTTGGGTCTACTCATAGACACAGACCAAAGAAAGATTGTTCTTCCCTAGAGAAAGATCGATGCTTTAAGGGAACTAGTTCAGCTAGTCAAGTCAAGGCGTCTGTCCTCTATTCGCCTTTGTATGCGGCTACTGGGGAAAATGGTAGCCTCTTTCGAGGCCGTCCCATTTGCTCAGTTCCACTCAAGGGGACTTCAACACGCCATCCTGTCTGCCTGGAACAAAAAGGTTCAGGCCTTAGACCTCCCTTTGTCCCTCTCCCGGACAGTTCGGCAGAGCCTTTGTTGGTGGCTGGTTCCCCAGAACTTACTAAGAGGGAAGTCCTTTGTTCCCATCTCTTGGCAGGTTGTGACCACAGATGCCAGTCTTCTGGGCTGGGGTGCAGTCCTGGAGGGCCTGTCTCTCCAGGGAAGGTGGTCAATCACCGAAAGGTCATTATCTATCAATCTGCTAGAGATTTGGGCAGTCCATCTAGCCCTATCAGCTTGGATGGACAAGTTGAGGGGTCTCCCAGTCAGAATTCAGTCCGACAATGCCATGGCTGTGGCCTACATAAATCACCAGGGGGGCACAAGGAGTCGTGCAGCCCAAAGAGAGGTGAATCGAATTCTGACCTGGGCGGAGAAATATGTCCCCTGCATATCTGCGGTTTTTATTCCGGGGATAGACAATTGGCAGGCAGACTACCTAAGCCCCCAACAGTTGCTCCCAGGGGAGTGGACTCTTCACCCCGACATCTTCCAGGCCATTTGTCAGAGGTGGGGAACACCAGATGTGGACCTCTTTGCATCGAGGTTGAATGCGAGGGTGAACAACTTTCTGTCCCGGACAAGGGATCCACTCGCTTGCGGCACGGATGCGCTGGTGTTTCCATGGGACCAATTCTCCCTAATGTATGCGTTTCCTCCACTGCAATTAGTACCCCGCCTCCTTCGCAGGATAAGGTCGGAAGAGAAACCCGTGATTCTGGTCGCTCCGGCATGGCCCAGAAGGGCCTGGTACTCAGAGGTCATAAGGATGTCCGTGGGGAGTCCATGGACCCTTCCGCTTCGTCCAGATCCTACTGTCTCAGGGGCCGGTATTCCACCCTTCCTTACCGTCTCTGAATTTAACGGTCTGGCTGTTGAGTCCCATATCCTAAAAAGGAGGGGTCTCTCTAAGTCAGTAGTGTCTACTTTAATTAATGCCAGAAAGCCAGCTTCCCGGCTTATTTATTACAGAGTTTGGAAATCTTATGTGGCCTGGTGCGAAACCAGAGGGTGGCATCCCCGGAGGTATCTCATTGGCAGAATTCTAGATTTTCTGCAGATGGGGGCAGACATGAAGTTGGCTCTAAGCACCATTAAGGGCCAGATCTCGGCCTTGTCAATATTGTTTCAAAGGCCACTAGCTACACATTCTCTGGTCAAAACCTTTTTACAGGGTGTGATCCGGGTTAATCCTCCAGTCAAAACCCCCTTGTGTCCATGGGATCTGAATCTGGTTCTTTCTGCTTTGCAGAAGCAACCTTTTGAGCCTTTGGCTCACATTCCATTGGTCCTTCTAACCAGGAAGGTGGTTTTTTTGATAGCCATAACCTCTGCTAGGAGGGTATCGGAGTTGGCGGCCTTATCATGTAGGGAACCGTACCTTATTTTCCATAAGGACAGAGTGGTCCTACGGCCTCATCTGGCTTTCCTTCCGAAAGTTGTTTCTAACTTTCATCTGAATCAGGATCTAGTTCTCCCTTCTTTTTTCTCAGAACCTAGTTCTGCAAGGGAGAAATCTTTGCACACGCTAGACGTGCGTAGGGCAGTTAAGATCTACCTTAGGGCTGCTGCTCAGGTCCGGAAGACGGACATTTTGTTTATCCTGCCAGAAGGTCCCGGATGTGGACAGGCAGCATCAAAATCCACTATCTCCAAATGGATTAGACAAGTCATTACTCAAGCCTATGGCTTGAGGGGAAAGGTTCCCCCGTTTAAGGTTAAAGTACATTCCACTAGAGCGGTGGGTACTTCCTGGGCAGTGCATCATCAAGCCTCCATGGCTCAGGTCTGCAAGGCCGCGATGTGGTCGTCTGTCCATACTTTCACAAAGTTTTACCAATTGGACATAAGGAAAAATGAGGAAAGCGCCTTTGGGCGCAGTGTGCTGCAGGCTGCAGTTTGATTCCTCATGTCTGATGGCGCCCGGCTTAATTTTTTTTGGGGTCTCCCTCCCCTCATTAGCATTGCTTTGGGACGTCCCACATAGTAATTACTATGCTTCTCTGTGTCCCGTGATGTACGATAAAGAAAATAGGATTTTTATAACAGCTTACCTGTAAAATCCTTTTCTTGGAGTACATCACGGGACACAGAGCTCCCGCCCCTCTAATTGGGGAATTTGGGACACTTATTGCTTGCTACAAAACTGAGGTACTCCCGGTATGGGAGGGGTTATATAGGGGAGGGAACTTCCTGCCTTAAGGGCGTGCCAGTGTCCATCACCTGAAGGTACTCCATAACCCACATAGTAATTACTATGCTTCTCTGTGTCCCGTGATGTACTCCAAGAAAAGGATTTTACAGGTAAGCTGTTATAAAAATCCTATTTTTTGGAATCCGTCCCCGAAGCCCCTCCAAAAATGAAAATATAACAGAAATAATAAAGAAGATATTTAACCCAATAATGGATAAAGAAATTACAGATTTAATAAAAATCGAGAGGTCACATAGATTAAGAAGGCCAAGAGAAATATCGCGGGAAAAACCGCAAGATATTATAGTGCAATTTGAAAGCTGGGAGGAGAAGAAACAAATCTGGAGGAACAGAAAAGTCACCAATAAAATTTGAAGAAAATAACATCCACATTTTTTCAAGAACTTTCAAAGGAAACTTTAAAAAGAAAACCATTTGTAACAGAATGGCCCTTGACACCCAGAGACTTTTGAGGGATTCGGGGTGCTGTCCCAGCGTCACCAATGACTCTTATGTCTAGGGTCACCCTATGTCCAATATATTATATCATAAATTACATGAGATAGGATATTACTGATAAATCGTGTATTGCAGGATATCTTGAGATATTACAAGTTGTTGGCTTATTCTGACCCTACCGGTCAACAGTGACCCATTCCTCTGTGCAACAGGCTGTTGAGGTGTTAGTTGAGGCTGGCTCCCGAAAGACATTTCATTGAGTGATGATAACACTGTTTAAAGCCTATTGATCATCAGGTGTGAATACCTTTTGTCGGAGACAGAACGTCTGACATAGGAATGTGTATTCTGCAGGTGAATCACTTATTGAGAGTCGGGACGTCTGGGGGATAATTAACGCACCTGAATGTCATTATCTAAAAGAATGTTATTGAAGCCCCACTTTGTGATGAGGGGGGTGGAGAGTTTTATTGTTCCTTTGATAACTGTGACATGTTTGTAACTGTATAAGAACCAGTTGAGTTGACCATTAAAACATTCATACATTTGAAACCAGAAAGAACAGCTACAAGGGCACAGGACAATGGAGACAGTATGAACGGCTGAAGCTCTCTTCCTTCAAGGACTTACTGGAGAGCCGGGGCAGACCGGCCTGCAACCGTAAGAAAAGGGATATCACAGAACTTGTTGAAATGAATAGAGCTGAAAGGCCCAGCATAACAGACAGGACACCCGAGGAAGAAAGTTTTGATTGAGCTGTTGAACGAGGACTGGCACAGTATGGTCCTAATCCTCCACCGGAGATTGTAGACCTGGTTATAGCGGCTGTGGATGCCATTTGGCTACATCAAAGAGGTGCTGCAGCAGCTGAAGTCACAGCAGCACCAACTGAAGAAAGAGGAGAGGTACAGATACCAGTCTCCACGGAAGATGAATTCAGAAGGAGGTTACAAGAGATGCGGATACAGCACAGAGAATCAGTATCAGAGAAGGCCCTGCTGGGATGGTCGGATGTGATTCGTTGCCAACTCTGGAAGGAAGCGCTAGCTCTGGAGCAGCAACACCAAGGAAAGGTCCTCCCCTCCATCCATGTAAGGTACTGGCCGCAGTATGACGTACGAATGCCGTTGTTGGGGGAACAACCGAAGCAGGAGTGGACAGCCGAGTTAAGCAGGCTGATCCGGGCAGAGATGCGATTGGACGAAAGCTACAGAGCCCTCCGGTGGTATGTAGCCCAACAGTGCCCGTGGTCAGCAGATGACAGCCCCACGGAAGGCTATGACTATTATGGCCTGGGATTGTTGTATTGGAGGATGTCCAGTGATTCCGACTTTGGGGATGATCGGGAGTGGCGCTTGGAGGACATAATGGAGCACAGAGAGGACAAATTGAATATCTCGGAGGGGCACTGGTTACAGAAAGATTTGGAGTTCCTGGCCATTCAGGAATGGGAGCTGGAGATCGCTTACAGACAGCTGCTAGACTCTGTTCAGCAGCAGGGTGGAGCTCCCGTTGCCTGGGACTATGAGGAAATTTTAGATGACAACTGTGAAATCCTGGCTGATGAATCGGCAGTGGAAAAATTGGAAGATTGCCATTCTCAAAGCTGAAGCGGATGATGTGGAGTTCCAGGGAGCCGGGGAGGTTGGCCCCTCTCTCCAGCAACAAGCTGAGGTGGTAAAGCTTTTACTCCCAGCTGAATCACTGGCGGCAGGCCAGGATGCTGCTGGCCGCTGCACACAACTGCAGCTTGAGCTGACATCGGGGGATGGGACTGTGGTCCTCCCTCACAGCAACCCAGCAGAAGAGCTGGCAACAGAGCAGAGTGCCACAAGCCTCTGTTCCAAACTAAAAGAAAAGGGAGTCCCTGTGATAGTGGATGGGACTGCAGTGTCCACTGACACAACCCCAGAAAATGGTGTGGCACTGGGACAGGAGGATGTCCGCTTGCTTTGCAAGCACCGGGGGATATTCACCTACCACCAGTGGATGGGACTTCAGTCTCCACTGGTATACCCCAGGGATGGGGGGCAGTTGGCCCAGATCCCCAACAGCATGATAGACTGAGCCCAGTCACCCTATCTTCTCTCCAGCGGCTGAAAGGACTCCAGGGAGAAGGCCCAGTTCAGGCCTCTCCCCAGCGGCAGGCATGTTCTCTGAGAGAGGCAGAGGTTGGCGGGGTGAGTAATGCTCTGTTTGGAGCAATTTATTTGGGGTACGGTATGGATACCAGCATTGGAGGACTGGAACTACTGACTAACTTTGGAGTCAACCCGTTTGGGGTTCCCTCCTGTGTCAGTCTCCCACCGAAAGGGGAGAGATGTAACAGAATGGCCCGTGACACCCAGAGACTTTTGAGGGATGCGGGGTGCTCCTGTGCCAGCATCACCAATGACTTATGTCTAGGGTCACCCTATGCCCAATAGGGACATAGGGTGACTGAGAAATTATATCATAAATTACATGAGATGGGACATTACTGATAAATCATGTATTGCAGGATATCTTGAGATATTACAAGTTGTTGGCTTATTCTGACCCTACCGGTCAACAGTGACTCATTCCTCTGTGTAACAGGCTGTTGAGGTGTTAATTGAGGCTGTCTCCTGAAAGACATTTCATTGAGTGATGATAACACTGTTTAAAGCCTATTGATGATCAGGTGCGAATACCTTTTGTCAGAGACAGAACGTCTGACATAAGAATGTGTATTCTGCAGGTGAATCACTTATTGAGAGTCGAACGTCTGGGGGATAATTAACGCACCTGAATGTCATTATCTAAAATAATGTGATTGAAGCCGCACTGTGTGATGAGGGGGGTGGAGAGTTTCATTGTTCCTTTGATAACTGTGACATGTTTGTAACTGTATAAGAACCAGCTGTTGACCATTAAAACATTCATACATTTGAAACCCTAAAGAACAGAGCGTATGTGTCGTCTCTCTGAGGGAATTCTTATGGATCGAGTCCTGTCGGCTGGATTGTTGGATAAGCTGTCGTGGTTGGGGCAATGGAATGGATATCGTAAACGGTGGTAAACGTCACACCGATTTTACAGGAACATGGAGTACAGTACAACTGGGGCTTCCCCGCATGCCTGATTGGAAGAAAAAAAATGGGACCACTGCTAGATTACGATTCGTTGAAGAGACCACTGAATTTTGTAAAAAATTGGAGATTCCAATCCCTGGGAATGGCTCGGATAGGAGGCTAAGAGCAGAAGAAATTTCAGCAGGAGGATAGAACAAACAACAATAATAGAAAGAATGACCCCTAAAATTACAAGGAAAGAAGGAATTGAAGAAGAGATGAAGAAGTTCTGATGACTGGAGATATTTTTTTTTCTTCTTCTTCTGGCTTTACAATATTTGGAGGGAGGCGGGGAGCTAGAAATGGCTTTTAAAGACGAAGGACAAAAAGTAAGGGAAGGGAAGACATGGATTCCCGGCAAGCTTAGAACTACCCCCCTAGAAGTATGGGAGGTGAGACCAATAGCGCCACACAGAACCTGTCCCCCCTGAGAGAGCAGGGGGACAGGAGTGTCCCTATGGAGAGGACGATTGCTGCTCTAGACTGAGGTCAAGGGGGGAGGGGGGAGGGGAGGAGGGAAAGATCTGTATATTTTTGATTCTATGGATATTAGAAATAGGAAGATTTGCATACTATAGTGTAAGACTGTCTGTTAAAGCAAGTAAGCCAAAAGAAAACAAAGATAGATGACTGAGGTTAAGTTTATGACATACAATGTAAGAGGATTGAATACCCCGAAAAAATACATATGCTGCTAAGGGAGCTGGAAAGATATGCTGTTGAGATAGTTTTCTTACAGGAAACACATCTATCCCTTGATTCAAATATAAGACTGTACTCACGGGCCATCCCAACCTGGTATGGCGATTCCCCAAATAAAAGGGCAAAAGGAGTTGCTATTGGTATAGGGAAAAATAAGATTTGTGTTGGAAGACAGAAGAGTAAACCCAGAAGGCCACTTTTTGTTCCTGAAAGGGATCCTACAGGGAATTAGGACAATACACATTTGCTAGCGTGTACCTAACAAGTACCCTAAAAAATACCTAAAATTGATTCTTGACGCCTTGGCAGAGTTTAAACAAGGACATCTGATTGTGGCAGTAGACTTTAACTTTTCAATGAATCACGGTCTCGATAGTACATCTGGTGCACCGGTGAGAGAGAGTAAACAATTGAAACAAATAAAAAACGAAATGTACAATCAGCAGTTGGTAGACATATGGAGAATAGCCCATCCAAGTAAAAAAATATTTTACATTTCACTCTTCAGTGCACGATACGTACACAAGACTGGATTACATTTTGGTGGATCATGCAATTTTAGAAGATGTAGTAGAAACCTCAATAGAAATAACAACAATTTTGGATCATGCCCTGGTAACAGTAAAAATGTGATTTAAGGATAAGGAAAATAGGAAAGGGACATAGAAATTAAATGAAGATCTTATAGAGGATGAAGAAGTGGGTAAAAATCTAATAAATGAAATCTAACAATTTTTCAGTTTAAACAATACACCAGACGTTTCAAGGGCCACAATCTGGGAAGCCCATAAGGCATACATTAGAGGAAAATTAATCTCAATAGGAGTAGCGAAAATAAAAGAGAAAGGGAAATAAATCTGAAAGACAATAAGAGAGCTATACAAACTGGAACAGCAACACAAAACACAATTAAATAAGGAAATACATCAGAAAGCGGTAATAAAAAGAGACCAATTAAGGGAATTGTTGGAGGAAGAAACTAGAAAAATATTTAATAATGTGGCAAAGGAAAGATATAGATGGGGAAATAAGCCCGGAAGATATCTAGCAAAAATTTCAAAGGAAAAAAAAACTTTAACTATATAGAAAAGATAAAAAATGAAAGAGGTGAAAAGAAATCTAAAACAACCGATATTGCAAAGATTTTTAAGGAATATTACAGTTTGCTATATGCAATTAGAAATAAAGAAACACAACAGGAAGAACATTATAGGAAACATAAAATACAACAATATTTAGCAGATGTGAACCTACCAAAAATAACAGCAGACATTATAGAACTCCAATAACAAAGGCCAATAACACAAGAAGAAATTAATAACGCCCTTATAAAAATACCAGGGGGAAAAAGTCCAGGCCCGGATGGTTTTACGATAAAATGCTATAAAAAAATTAAGAAGCAATAATTATCAGCACTTTTCACCTACTTCAACAATATAGGGGAAAATTAGGAAAATAGAAAATAATCTCTCTTAGTAGATATCACAGTTATACCTAAAGCAGGCAAATATAAATCCATCTGCTCTAGTTATCATCCTATTGCATTATTGAACGCAGACTGAAAAATATACGCAAAAGTTTTAGCAGCAAGGTTAAAGAACTTGATACCAGATTTATTAAATGTGGATCAAGTAAGTTTTGTCCCAGGAAGGAAAGGGAGGGACAATAGCATAAGAACAATGCTACTAATGCATAGGGGTCAGAAGAAAGAACCCCCAGTCTTGCTCATGTCAATTGATGCTGAGAAAGCATTTGACAGAGTAGACTGGGGGTTTATGATGGAGGCACTACGCAGCACAGGGATGGGCCAAAAATGTATTAGATGGATAGAAAAGCTATATAAACATCCTACGGCCAGGGTGAGGTGAATGGAAGCATGTCGTCCGCTTTTGAGATGTGCAATGGAACAAGACAAGTATGCCCGCTCTCGTCATTCCTGTATGTAATCGCATTAGAGCCATTGTTGGAGAAAATAAGGAAACATTTTGTTTTTAAGGGGTTAGAGTATGAGAAGAAGAGCACAAAGTAGCAGCCTACGCGGACAACATTCTTCTATATATTACAAAGCCAAGGCTGTCATTGCCAAGTGTGATAAAAGAAATAAAAGACTATGGTGCGCTTACGAATTTGAAGATAAATCCTACAAAAACTGTAATACTAAATCTAGTAATAAAGAGACAATAGAGCTACAACAGGAATTCCTGTTTTCCTGGGAGACAGAAGCATTGACTTATTTGGGAATTAAGTTAACCCCATACTCTGGAAAAAATATATTGTGCCAACTACAGTATATTCCATTATTGAATGAAGTGAAAGTAGATATAAAAAAAACTATCGAGGAGACCTATCTCTTGAATAGGAAGGATAAGCCTGCTAAAAATGGTGATCTTACCAAAAATGTTATACAAATTCCTAATGCTTCCAATTGAGATACCTCATGTTATAAAAACAATAATTCTGAAGTATATTTGGCAGAATCGGAAAGCCAGAATAAGTAATGTGCTCCTGTCTAGAAAAAAAAATGAAAGGTTGGTTGGCGGTCCCTGATATTAAAAGATATTATACGGCGGTAATATTGGCAAGGCTGTTAGAATGGGCAAACACAAATAAGAGACATCACTAGGGAAAGATATCTGGATTCCATTGAAAAATAGAGTGGAGGGAGGCGCATGCGCGAAGCCTAGCGGGACGGACATGCCGGGCTAGAGCTCCGCTCCGTGAAGGAGAATTCCCGCCGATATAGTACCGAAAACCAAGGCGAAAACGAACAGGGATTCGGTACAACTTCCACAGAGGTGAGGGACACTTTTTATTCGAAAAATGGTGCTGGGAAGAGCAAGAAACAGGGACAAAACGAATCCTGTCAGCGGCGCTCAGCTGGCTAGGAACGCTGCAAAGAAAGCACCTGTCCCTTCAGAGAGCCACACCTCAGTGAAGGCACACCAAAGCACAGCCAAAGCTGCTAAAACTGCTGCACTTATGGCATCCCTCAGAGACTTGGACTCAGACAGTGAGGAGGAAGACAGAAATGTGGGAAAACTATCTACATCACAGGACGTCACAATCCCCTCAGGTATTTTAAAACAATTTGAAAGAATGCTCCATAAAGCCCTGCAAGTCACCTCAGACCAGATTACAGCCAACCTTACCAAGGAAATCAGGGAGCTGGGTAGCCGCACGGAAGCCCTGGAAACTAGAGTAGAAGAAATAGAAATATACACCCAAGAATGCCTGTCAGAAATTGACACTCTCAAAGAAGAAAATGTAATACTGCAAAGCAGATTGGAGGACTTCGAGAACAGGGCCAGGAGGTCTAACCTAAGGTTTAGAGGTATCCCTGAGTCAGTCACAGACCTGCAAGCCACTACTCTGGCATTGTGCCAAGAGCTTCTCCCTGGGATACCGGTGGAAAGGCTAGAAATGGACAGAGTACATAGGGCACTCACCTCTAAGAAAGCTGACGGTCCCCCTAGGGACATAATAGCAAAATTTCACTTCTACAAGACAAAATAACAAATACTGGAAGCCGCCAGAGGAAAAGAATGTCTATCATTTCAGGGCCACAAATACCAGATCTTTGCAGATATATCGCAACTGACTATAACTAAAAGGAGGGCTATGAAGCCTCTCCTAATGGAGCTACAAAACCGCAATATAAAATACCAGTGGGGTTTCCCCTTCTCACTGCGATTCACCTATCAGGGGACAAAAATTGTATGCAGAACACCAGACCAGCTTCACCAAGCTCTTCTAGACTTCAAGTTAATCGACAGGCCAACCTCAACAAGTACAACACGCAGGAGAACAGCATCCTCCTCTCCACGAAATGATTCACCATACCACGAACAAAATAACGGCGCGCAACAATCAAGTAAACGTGGCAGATTCATGGACCAGCCCCAGGAACAAGAAACAGATACTATGGACTGAACTTTCCATACAAGAGCATTCTAACAATGCACTTCTCCCTTTACCCAATAATCCGATTAATCTGGCACCCCAATCTGACTCTACCTCTGCATAGGAGGCCGCAACACCCCACCAAATTCGACCTCACTTTTCTATCCAACCTATAGCAGCTCCCCCCCCTCTTTTTTTTTTTCACGATCTAGAACTCCCAACTCCAATTACTAAGCATCTACCCACTTTATATGGAATGGGGCAGAAACCCACTGTCTTGACACATCCCCTTGCAGCACTTTCACATAGATGCTCTCCCTAGTACCACTTATTCCTGCCCTTAGATTGGAAGTAAAGCAACCCCGCCTGCACACCTCAGGCCCCCATCTAAGCTATGCTCCATTTATTTAGAAATGCTCTCCCTAGGGCACTGCTAATCAAACACCCTACCCTCATCAAGCTGACACTCTTCAGCAATGCAACCTCAGGCACCCTGAGGGGAGCCTGAAAGTTTTATCTTTTGCCTTTTTGTTTCTCTTTTTTCAGTATGCGGGTCTCCGATGCACGGAAACAACATGCGCCACCTTAGACCCTCCTCTGGACCCGGCAATATTAAGCCGGACCTAGACGTGGGCATTTTTTCCCCTGAAGGGAACTTGTTCTCCCCTTCACGGGCCAGACTTGGACACTCAGTTAATATAAAGTTGTTTAAGAATTTTATGTCTTATAATGTTTTCTATCTTTTTTTCAAGGATAATATTTTTGACACCCCCCCCTTCCTTCTCCCTTCCTGTCTGCATGGGCTGGACCGGGACATCGCACCGCGAACGGCCAAGGTAAGATTTTCATGATGGTTTGGCTGCCATGGCTCCGTTAAACTTGTTATCGCTCAACGTACAGGGCCTCAATGTTCCTCAGAAACGTTCCAAGGCATTTAGACACTTTCAGGCTAAGAAAGCACATATAGTTTTTTTGCAAGAAACCCACTTTACCCCTCAATCCACTCCTAAATACTATAATGCATCCTACCCACAAGTATACACAGCATCCGCCTCTACCAAAAAGAGAGGCACCCTTATTGCATTCCACAGATCAACACCCTTTACCTTGAAGTCAGAAATAAAAGACCCAGAGGGACGCTACCTAATCCTAACAGGGCACATAATGGACACGTAGCGATGGTAGTGTCATACTATGCGCCTAATCAGAACCCATTACCGTTCATGTCACATCTCCTCCAAATCGTCAACACGCACAAGATGGGAGCTCTCTTCATGTGCGGTGATTCTAACCAGGTTATCCTCCCTTTCTTGGATAGAACCCCTTACGCCCCCCCAAAACAGAATACTAAGGGGTCCCTCCCCAACCTATTATCTAAACATAAATTGGTGGACACTTGGAGAGAATCCAACCCAACGAAACGTATATATACATACTACTTGAACCCTCATAGATCTTCTAGCCGTATTGACCATATTTTTACTACCATTGGAATGTTGCCAGAAGTACTTGATTCTAGCATCATTCCCATTCCCTGGTCCGATCACAATGCAGTCTTCACAACTTTCTCATCCACAATTCCTAAGAATCATGACCCTACCTGGTATCTCCCAGAAGTTCTTTTTAAACATCCCGCCCACTGTTCCGCAATTGAGCAAAATTTAAAAGAATATTTAGAATTCAACACTGACCCAGAAACATCTCCCCTCACACTCTGGGAAGCCCACAAGCCTGTGCTTAGAGGTTTTCTTCAAAGACAACTGGGAATTCATAGAAGAGAACGCTTGCAGTTAGGGAGAAAATTGGAAACAGATTACAACTTAGCTTTCCTAGCCTTTCAGCAGAATCACTCCCCCAGCACCAAAGCACGCTTAGACGAGACCCGCCTGGAATATGACCTTTTCCTTACGAACTCTGCTATAAAAACTATAACCAGGTCCAAACACTCCTACTATAAGAACTCCAACAAACCAGGATCACTCTTGGCAAGAGCTCTAAACTCGATAAACAAGTCCCATAACCCAGTAAAACTGAAAATTGCGAAACAAAACCTCACCAGCAACCCCATCAAAATAGTGCAGAAATTTAGCGCCCACCTCAAAAAATTACTTTCGGAATCTAATACCTTTAATAAATCGGAAACTGACTCCTTTTTTTCACAATTACAACTCCCGCAAGTGACAGGAGCCCAAAGAACAGAATTAGAGAAACCAATAACACACGATGACGTCATGGGAGCTATAAAAGAACTTAAGTTAAATAAAAGACCAGGTCCCGACGGGTTTTCAGCCAGATACTACAAAACCTTCACTAGCATAATCTCCCCAACTTTAGCAGATGCATACAATGACCTCTTAAAATCAAACTCCTTCAGGCAGGAATCACTAACAGCCACGATCTGCATGATCCCAAAACCACACTCTGACTTCACCCTTAGCGAAAATTACCGCCCTATATCCATGTTGAACACAGATATTAAACTCTTAGGTAAAATTCTTGCCAGCCGCCTAAACAAGATTATAGGATCATTGATTCACCGGGACCAGGTGGGTTTCATGCCCACTAGACAGGCAGGGGATAATATTCGGAGGGCATGCTTGCTTGCTCATTCAGCCAAGGCGAGGAAAATCCCAGCCTGCTTCATATCTCTGGACATCAAACAGGCCTTTAATTTCCGTCTCGTGGTCCTACATGGAATATACCTTACAGAATTGGGGCTTCGGTCCAAATTTTAGAAATTGGGTTATGGCACTGTACAACAATCCAAAAGCTTACGTCAAATACGCAGGTTACAAATCTGATACGTTTGCAGTCCAGAGAGGAACAAGACAAGGCTGTCCCCTATCTCCTTTGCTGTTCGCCCTCCTGATAGAACCCCTAGCCCAAAGAATTAGATTGGACCCTAAGATATTAGGCATAGAATTGGGTGGGTTTAAACATAAATTATGCCTGCCTCTACGCGGATGACATTTTACTTTTCTTATCCTCCCCCCAAGTGTCCGGACCTAACCTCATCCCAATTCTGAATCATTTCGCAACTATATCAGGTTTAGCAATTAATCCTAAAAAATGTCTTGCCCTAAACATTTCATTATCGGACACAGAATTAACAGCTACCAAATCTGGACTCCCCTTTAACTGGCCCGGGAAAAGCATCCCCTATTTAGGAATCCACCTAACAGCAGAAATAGCAGACCTATTCTCGTATAATTACCCCATACTGTTAAAGCATATATCGAGTCTACTGAAATCTTGGACGCAACTTCCCCTGTCGTGGTTTGGGAAATTAAACGCAGTAAAAATGACAATATTGCCGAAGCTCCTATACCTTTTTAGAGTACTCCCTATACCAATCCCGGCATACTACATGACAATAATCCAAAATCGGATCTCTTCCTTTATTTGGGGTCCCTCCCGACCCAGAATCAAACCACAAGTCTTGGAACTCCCCAAAACCAACGGCGGGATTGGGTACCCCAACTTCACAAAATATTACCAAGCGGCCCAATTGGCGACTCTGACAAAATATCACGCTAAATGTGAAATTCCCCTTTGGGTTTCAATTGAAGCTTTAGATTGTGATCCCATCTCAATATCCAACTTACTGTGAATCCCCCCCAATTCTCGTAAAAATATTAGCAACCCTATCACCAAACACTCACTTACCCTCTGGGACAAGATCAAGGTAAAGAAAAACCTACAATCTCCACATTGCCCTCTATTGTCTTTTATTAAAAACCCAGATTTCTACCCCGCCTGGGTCTTCCCTAACACATTCAAAGAATGGGTAAAGAGAGACTGTACTCAAAAGTTCCAGTTTTTTAACTCCAACTCAATTGTACCCTTCCTGTCAATCTGTGATTCACATGGTATACCACATAGTGAACTTTTTAGATACCTGCAAATAAAAAATTTCTTTCTCCCACCAGTAAATACACCAATTTCACCCATCATATACTCCGGTTTTGAAAACATATGTAAGGACAATCCACATTACAAAAGTGTGATTTCCACCCTTTACGCCCAGCTGCAAACACAATCTGACTCTTGGAAACTACCATATGTTAGTAAATGGGAGGAGGACCTTGGTGCAGAATTGAGCCCCGCAGAATTGAATCAAATTTGGCTCAATACCAAAACTGCTTCAATTAATGTATCAGCCTCTGAGACAAACTATAAAGTGCTTTCAAGATGGTACTTGGTGCCGGCAAAAATAGCTAAATTTTCACAAAGTCATTCAGACCTGTGTTTCAGAGGCTGTACAGAGAGCGGAACATACTTTCACACTTGGTGGTCATGTCCAAAAGCCCAATCATTTTGGTCCGAAATTTTTCAAATAGCACATACTTTAACTAATACAAAAATACCATTAGACCCCAAACTGGCATTGCTCAACCTAAAACCCAGTATCTTGTCGCATATACAATTTAACCTGATTAAGCAGCTTCTTACGGCAGCAAAGCAGACCATAGCGAAGGCATGGAAAACCTTGAGCATTCCAGTGAGTGAAACAATCAACAGAATGAGTAACGCGATGTAATATGCCAAAATGACGGCAATAGAAAATGACATGATCACCAAGTTTGAACAAATTTGGACGCCCTGGATTACATACACAACACTGAAAGCTTTTAATAAAGATGTATTGTTGCCATGGTAGCCCACCCATCGAAACGGCAATTGAACCATCTTGGCGGTTGTTGGGATTTCCCGGTCCTGTCCTGCAGACACCCCTCCCCCAATCCCCTCCCTTCATGCTTTATTTCTCTTTTCTTTGTTTTTTTATATTCTTGATGTTACAATTTTTACTCTATTAAGGAGTTTTTCTTTTTCTTGTAAGTTGATAAGAACTGTTAGTTACTCATGGGCAGCTTTTTTATATAGATGCCCCAGTTAACTTTATCGTATAATCTACTAGACATTAAGGTACGAATTGAACATAAAAGGAAACATCTCCTTCGATCCATTCATTATTACACTGTACCAATCTTATATGGCAAAACCGTAAAGTGCGCCCTAACGATTTTCCACAAGAGGAATGTTATTTCATGTTGGAACTCCTCTCAACACTGCTAAGCTTCTTTATTTCTACAATTGCATATTTGTACTCTCAATGTTTTTCTCTTGTTTAATATTCCTTATATTTTTTTGTATACTGCCTATTTCATATTCCAATAAAGATATATTTGACAAGGAAAAATAGAGTGGAAAGGTCTGATTCACATGATTTAAAACTGTATTTCAAATATGGGATAATATATATTGATGGTGAAAAATGGGAATATAATTCCCCATTAATATCCCTGGCTAGAAGAAGTTTTTTTTATTTCAGGTAATGGGACAGGGAACAGAAGGTATATAGGGGAAGCACAATTAAAAGTTATATAGTGAAACAAGGAAAAATAAGGACAAGAATAGAATTAATTACAATGCACGGGTGGTAGCAGGTAAGCGATTGGGAATATCTACAACTTAAACACTTAGGCCTGGATTCACGTAGCACTTACGCCGACATATCTCAATATACGCCGCGTAAGTGTCAAGATGCGTCGAGGTATCCATGTGCTGTAATCACCTAACTAAGATGCGCCTAAAATCCGGCTTCAGCCCACCAACGTAACTTGCCTACGCCAGCGTATCTTGGGTGCATTTTTATGCTGGACGCCCCATTGCAAATATGCAAATAAGGGAGATACGTCGATTCACGAATGTAGATGCGCCCGGCGGAAAAGATACGCGGTTTGCGTAAGGCTTACGTCCGGCATAAAGTTATTCCACAAATAGGAGGCGCAACCCATGCAAAGGTATGGACCAGGGAACAGCCGTCGTATTTTACGTTGTTTACGTAGTACTACGTGAATAGGGCTGGGCGTAGGTTCCTTTCACGTCGTAGGCAGTGATTCACCGTATCTTAGGCAGTTATTTTGACGTGGTTGTACGCATGCGCATGGGGATACGTCCAAGCTACGACGCATGTGGCGTTCCTTTTAAGTACTTGGATGATGCTCAGCCCATCATTTGCATGGGGTCACGCTTCATTACCATGCATCACGCCCACTTCCAGCCCACTTCCACCTACTTTGACTTACGTCGGCTTACGCCGACAAATATACGCTACGCTGGCGCAGCGTTGGGTGCATTTTCTTTGTGAATTTCATACTTGTCTCTCAACGTTGCGTAGCGTAAAGAAGATACACTACGGCGGCATAAAGATGCGCCGATGGCTGTGAATCCGGGCCTTAGTAAGCACAATCCTCCAACCAATTAGAGAATAGAAAACACTAAACCCAATTGAAAAGCTTTGCAATATTAAAACACCTATGAAACATGGAATTTCTCAAATGTATCATATACTAACAGAATTAGAGGGAAGTGGGGCCTTACCCTTTATAGGAAAATGGGAACAAGACCCAACAATAAAGCTAGATGAAAGACAAGTGATAGAAGCAGTACATGACTATGCAACAGATATTACTACAATAGAAGCTAATTATACGTTTTTGGTAAGATGGCTCCTGACCCCGGAGAGAATCAATTAATTTCAGCCAAGTAGGTCTCCCCAGTGTTGGATCCCCCAAAACACCTGGAACGTGTTGTTCCATGGGACAAACAAAACTAAAAAACAATATAAAGAAACGTTGGTTCCTCCCCTGCTCAATGCTGCAAAGGCTCTGATCCCAAAAAAATGGCTTTAAGTAGAGAAGCCATCTATAAAAAAAATGGATACAGAGAGTGGACTATGCGTGTGAGATGGAGTAGGGAGCAGGGAATAATGGAATGATATAGATTAATCTGGAAGAAATGGAGTGAGTTTAATCAAACAGAGAAGTACGCGGTAGTTATGATAGAAGCAGATGGGCCCGTAATAAACTAAGATGGTGGAAATAACAGATCATGGGAGGGGTGGTTAACTACTTAAGGACCCCTTCACGCTGATATATGTCGGCAGAAGGGCACGGCTGGGCACAGGCACGTACCTGTACGTTGCCTTTAAGAGCCCAGCCACGGGGCGACCTGGTCCGAAGCTCCGTGACCATACGCGTGGGACCTGCGGACCCGATCGCCGCCGGTGTCCCGTGATCGGTCACATATCAGGTCTGGTATGGATATTAAGGGGAACTCCACGCCAAAATTAAAAACAAATAGCGTGGGGTTCCCCCCAAAAATCCATAGAAGACCCTTATCCGAGCACGCAACCTGGCAGGCCGCAGGAAAAGAGGGGGGGCGAGAGAGCGCCCCCCTCCTGAACTATAAAGCCAACTTGCTTTAAAATTTAACCAATAGATGCCTAACCAATAGGTCAAAACCAATCGTTAGTACGCATGACCATCGGTTAAATATCCACGCATGCTCAGAATCAAGTCGACGCATGCTTGGAAGCATTGAACTTAACCAATGGTGTGTAGGCACATCAGACCATTAGACAGCTTCATCGGGTGGACTGATCATGTGTACGAGGCTTTATACTGTTTTCCTCGATCCATCACTTTTCCATGCTCTATGGGCCACTTGAATAGACTTGCCCACAGGCCTAAAGCTTATAGTCCTCCCCTGGTAGGAGCCATTGGGCTACCACTGCTGTCTCAACCAAGGAGGAGTGACAGTCCCCATACAGCTGAGCCTCGCTAGTTTGAATGGGGCTCAGGTAAGGTTTGGGGAGGCTGGGGGGATCCACTGCACACATACTTTAAAAAAAACAAAAAAACTTCAGCCTATAAACTTTAATGTAAATGTCTCTATAGCATAAATCAACGAGCCAATTACCAAAGTGCATTAATCCAGATAATAAAGTATAAGTATAGAGTAAAGAAAGGGAAATGTTGCTGTTCATATTGCTGTGATATTTAGGTTTCAGCAACAAACCCCACGTTATATTCTACTCTCTAAAAGTGAATATATTTTAGGTTAATACTTCTGTTCCTTTCCTGCACATACTGGCCAAATGATGCCACAACAAAGGAACAGTTTTATAATGTCATATTGGTTAGTAGCCATGAACTAGGCTACAGATACATTAAAAATCCTCTTTGTTACAACATAAGAGACGTAGACAATATACAAGAGAGGAACGTTATCTGATGGTGTAATGACAGATCAATGCTGCCACATTGTGGACTAAAAAGAGAACAACATGCTGAGAGAAAAAGATGCCTGTTTTCCCATCCTAATCCAGATTCATTCCAAAAACATGGGTTTATTTACTAAAGGCAAATCCACTTTGCACTACAAGTGCACCGCCAGGGCCGTCTATAATATGGTTTGGGCCCTGGGCAAACATTTTTTTTGGCCCCCCTCCAGCTTATTTTGAGCCTGGCTAGTTCACATGTATGTGTTTTGGACGCCCTCATTTGCGCGGGCACAGCATCCTATTCATTTAAATGGCCATGCCCTGCCTTTGTTCCCTAAAAAAAAAAAAAGGTGCATGCAGCATTTTAAAAGTACAGTTGCCTTGAAATACATTCTGCTTTTGCACCATGTAACTTACCTGCAGTTCCTGCGCACACAAACGCACTATGTTTTTAAAAGCGTGACATAAACATCTAAAAATGCAGAAAGTTTGTCGGTGCAGGAACTGCAGATAAGCAGCTCGCTTCCTCACAACAGTCTTGGTCCAAAGGTATATAGACAGGCCAGGGTGGTATATAGACAGGCCAGGGTGGTCTATACACAGGCCTGGGTGGTCTATGACCAGGCCAGTGTGATATATAGACAGGCCAGTGTGGTATATAGACAGGGTGGTATATACACAGGCCAGGGTGGTATATAGACAGTGTGGAATATACACAGGCCAGGGTGGTATATACACAGGCCAGAGTGGTATATACACAGGGTGGTATATACACAGGCCAGGGTGGTATATAGACAGTGTGGAATATACACTAGCCAGGGTGGTATATACACAGGCCAGGGTGGTATATACACAGGTCAGGGTGGTATATACGCAGGTCAGGGTGGTATATACGCAGGACAGGGTGGTATATAGATAGGGTGGTATATGGACAGGCCAGGGTAGTATATGGACAGGAAAGAAAGGAAATTACTGCTCCAGATGGAAATGGTTAATCAATCGTCTCCTGGCAGTGCATATAGCAGAAAACAAAAAATAAAATATTTGGACAGCCGCACTCCTGGAAAAGATTCCTGAATTGTCCTTTAACCACTTGCTTACTGGGCACATATACCCCCCTCCTGCCCAGGTGAAATTTCAGGTTCCGGCACTGCGTCGCTTTAACTGACAATTGCGCGGTCGTGGGACGTGGCTCCCAAACAAAATTGACGTCCTTTTTTCCCCACAAGTAGAGCTTTCTTTTGGTGGTATTTGATCGCCTCTGCGGTTTTTATTTTGTGCGCTATAAACACAAAAGTGCGACAATTTTGAAAAAAAAATACAATATTTTTTACTTGTTGCTATAATAAATATCCCAATTTAAAAAAAAAAAAAAACACATTTTTTCCTCAGTTTAGGGTGATACGTATTCTTCTACATATTTTCGGTAAAAAAAAAAAAAAATCGCAATAAGCGACTGGTTTGCGCAAAAGTTATAGCGCTTACAAAATAGGGGACAGAATTATTTTTTATTATTTCTTTTTTTACTAGAAATGGCGGCGATCTGCGATTTTTATTGGTACTGCGACGTTATGGCAGACACATCGGACACTTTTGACACATTTTTGGCGCCATTCACATTTATACTGCGATCAGTGCTATAAATATGCACTAATTACTGTATAAATGTGACTGGCATTGAAGGGGTTAACACTAGGGGGTGAGAAAGGGGTTAAATGTATCCTAGGTGTGTTCTAACTGTGGGGGGAGGGGGGTGACCGATCTGTGTCCCTATGTACAAGGAACACAGATCGGTCTCCTCCCTCTCCAGAGACAGGACGCTGTCTCTGTGTAAAAACGGCAATGAGAGATGATCTATGAGATCATCTCTCATTCGCCGCACAGATCGCATCGCAAACGGCCACTCTGATTGGCTGTGTCCAAGGGACACGGACAACACAGGGCTTCCCCGCAGCGCGCTCTGGAGCGCGTGCTGGGAACGCCCAAAGGGGCGGCCGTCTTTTGACGGCGTGTTGGATATTCAGACCCGCGCTGTAGCCGTCATTCGGCTATAGCGCGGGTCTAAAGTGGTTAAAGGTAAAATGGAATACACTACAATCCACAGCAAAGGTGAAAACGGGATACACAGCTGAAGTTTCGCACTGATACTCAGTGCTTACTCAAAGCTGACACTCTAAAGAATACATTCAAAATAAATACTCTTAACATGGTAATCACATGATCAGAAAAGGACCAATCATGAATGAAAATGGCCATCACATGCGTGCAAGATCAGAGAGAGATAACACACCATTATAACACAAAAACACATCTAATTGCAACAAAACGTGTGTGTGTGGATATTCGTGAGAATATGTATATAACAGAGCCTCCATGAAGATGATATACCACACAGCACTTGGATATTAAAAAGAGAAAATATATATATATATATATAAATAAAACTAGTAATAATGAGCTGCCAAATTAAGCTAATATATATATCAAAAATTAGACTAAATAGAATGGAAAATGCATAGGCGTGCGCACCGGGTGTGCCTGGGCACACCCTAATGCCCAGGCACATCCATCACACCCCAGGACTTTTTTACCAGCAGGCACCTCTGGTTAATAACATTGGCTGAGCTGCTACTCTGCGATTGGGTACATCATTTCATTGGCTGTGTAACTTTTGTGAATGCAGCCACTGATTGCGGAGTGAGCAGGCAGGTGGCCGCATTTTCCGATGCTACTTTTATAGTTCCGGCTACAGCATCCCTGATAGCTGAATATCACTCCGCTGCCTGCTGTCAGGGATGTTGTAGCTGGAATTATAGATGTAGCATCAGCGCTGGATTAACCCCCTGATTTTGTCATGTCATCTGATCTTTGTAAACCAGCTCTGCCCGCTCCCAGCATGGGGCTTCCGCAGCCCACAACTGTCCTTTCCTGCCGAGAAAACCATTCCAGGATCGTCCCAGGCAGAGGAGGAGGATGTAACTTTTTCCTCCCAGCTCTGCCTCCGAGTACCCCGCCTCCCGGCTTCTGCCCTGCAGTGAGTTTCGAGTCTGCCAACAATGAAGGAGGACCTGCCAAGACATGGGACTTAGGAGATGTCACTGGTAAGAGAGTGGGAGCACAGACTCTGGCAGTGTGTGTGCGGATGGCACTACAGCAGGCAGGGAGGGAGAGAGGATGTCCTCTCCTGCAGTACAAGTCACACTGTATGTGTGTGTGTGGAGGACCAGGAAAACTGCTGAGAAATGGGAGTCCAGCCCACTATGCTGGGATTTGTAGTTCCATTGAGGGGAGGGCAATATACACACATACTGGGGAAGGGGACTGGTCATATGGAGTAAAATAATCTGTGTTGTGAGGGGCTGCTATGGCTGACCTGACCCTGTGGCAGTGCGTCCTTAAAGGGCGCACGGGCGCCGCCCCCTCTCTCCTGCCACCTGTCTAGCACCATAGATAGATTCATGCATTGCATGAATCTATCTATGGTCACCGCTGCTGCCCCCTATTCAGGTGCCCGGCCCCTTTTTGGGGGCTGGGCACCTGAATTACAGCGGCAGGGTATTTTTTGGAAGCACTGGATTAGAGCCAAAGGCTCTGATAGGCGTCCAAAAGGGTGAACAGCGGGCTCCAAGCTGGGCGCTCGCTGTTCACTCAGCGTTGTGTTAGGAAAGCAAATTAATTTTCGCTTTCCTAACACTGAACCGCCTCTCAGTCAATCAGGTGTTCAGGTCTGTTACCTGTCACCTGATTGGCTGAGTAGCGGTAATTGATGGGCACAGTGGCGGCAATTGATGGGGTAAAAGGGAACTCTGATGTAAGTGGGATCTCAGTGGACTCTGTGGTAACCAGAGACCCCCTCACATCAGAGCCCCCCCCCCCCTCCACAGCATTCTTTACATTAGGTTTCCCAGTTTAAAGGGGAACTCTGGGGACTCTGATGTAAAAGGGGAAACTGAGATAAGATGTAACACTATTGATTCTGGTGTAAGGAGGAATGCTATGGACTCTGATGTAATGGAGGACTCAGATTTAAGGGCGGAACTGTGACATATGTAGGAGCAAATTCACAAATGCTTTGATTTTCGAAGAGCGATACGCAAACAAATCGCTCTTCATAGAGCATTTTAGAGGTGGAAAGGAGGTGTTGTATCACCTCCACACCACCTGGTTTAACCCCTTGAACTCCACACTGCACACAGTTGCGGGGAGCTTGAAAAGTGCCGTCATTCACTTAATTGGGTCAAAGTCAACGGGTGCTGCACCTGCTGAAAGCAAAAAGGGGTAGAATTGCAGCTGCTGCATTTGCCTCTACAGCTAAAAGGTGGTAGCGGTTGAGGGGTGGTAAAATAATGGCCCAGCTGCAGAGTTTTCCTGACCCTCAACCACTAGTGTAAACAATTAAATGTTTTAATAATTAAAAAATAAATAGTGTTTTATTTTTTAACATTGATAAGTGATAACATTGATAAAAATGCTTTAATGCATTTTAAAATGTTTGTTCACATTTATTTATAAGGGTGTGTGTGTGTGTAAATATATATATATATATATATATATAAAAATACATACACACACGTACTAGCCTTCTGGCTATTGTAGTTTTTTCTTTACAAGAATTACATTGTACATACGAGTATAAGAAATATGCTATTTGTATATAGTAAGATCTCCTCAAACACTTACTAGTTGTAAGGGACAGAAAAAGTATAATAAAAATTAGTATAGAATATACCACTTTCTTAAAATGGTAATTTAGCTTGTTAGATTTCAGGCTGCAGGGACCCCACATTACAGTGCATGTTCAAATATTTAATGTGATGTTTACTGCTATTAGCTTCTATAACCCTATTGGCTGCTTGTGGGGCAGGTGTTTGGGTTGAGCCAAGCCTACAAGGGTAGATAGGTGGTTTCTCATGTCCTCCATGTTTTACAATTAACTCATTGGGTGCCAACTACTGGATCACCTACAGTAGAAGGCCTACCTTGCTTGTTTCTTTTGGGCTACGTTAGGCACTCTGTTACAGAGTTATCTTACTACACACACAGGGTACCTTTTATGCTGCGTACACACGATCGGAATTTCCGACAACAAATGTTCGATGGGAGCTTGTTGTCGGAAATTCCGACCATGTATAGCTCCATTGGACATTTGCTGTCAGAAATTGGTTTTCCAATATTCCGACAGCAAAATCCGTTCTCGTAAATTCCGAGCATGTGTAGACAATTTTGACGCACAAAATTCCAAGCATGCTCTGAATCAAGTACAAGACGGTAGCGATTTCTCCAGAGACTCCGAGAGATTGGGAACATCAGCAAATGACATAAGCGTGAATTGTCTCTCACCAAACTTCTACTAACACGAGATTAGCAGAAGGAGCCCAAAGGGTGGCGCATTTTATATTGAACTTGCCATTCATAGATAGTCCAGTTGTATGTGTTGTACGTGACCGCATTCTTGGTGATCAGAATTTCGGAAAACATTTGTGCGACCGTGTGTATGCAAGGCAAGTTTGAGCCAACATCCGTCGGATAAAAAAAACACGGTTTTGTTGTCGGAATGTCCGATTGTTTGTACGCGGCATTACTTGTGTCTTTTCCTCGATACATTGTGACAAGACTGAGGCTGCTGTGGGGGAAAATTCAACCTTAAGGAGGGCCTCCACTCGTAGAGATGAGCGTACGCCACTTAACCTGCTCTGCAACTGTTCTCCGTAACAATGTACACTTTCTGTACAATGTAAAGTAACTTGCATTTTGGCTGAGCCAATGTCCATAACCATCTGTCCAGCGTTTTCCATTACAACCCCAGTAGGGGAATGGGCCCCACCATGCACTCTGCTTGAGTTCCACGAATTGACACTTGACTTGATTTTTTGAACTTCCGTATAGGATGGGAAACCTCTGCGCTTCAATCCACTCCCATTGCTATGGGAGACAAACCACAAGTGAAGGGAGTGCCAACAACATCTCAATTAATATTAGAAGCTGTGCCATCTATAACAGGTACACGTTACTGACAGGCTGCTTGCTACACTTCCATTACTCTTGGCAACTACTTAGGTCTTCACATTACTCTACATCATGCTGACATCTTCATACTCCAATGTGTCAGGACCCACTGGTTAACGATGTGTGTGTGCCGATTACTTACATTACACATCTTTAGTAACTTCAGACCACGCATTGACAAAGTTTCAAACGCTTTTCTTAATAAAAGTGCAAAGTCAACTGGGGTAGGAAAGGATACAGACTAGCCCAACGCGTTCTTTACAGCCCCAAAACACGTGGGGGACTGGGAAACCCAATTGGATTAGTATAGAGACAGATGGTATCAACGCATACTTTAGACTATCTACTATGGTGGTCTAATTTTAGCCACTGCCCCTTCGAAAATCTCAACACATATTCTTTCTTTCTTTCAAATATCTACTATGGTGCCTCCTAAAATCCAGACCCCCAATAATGTCCCCTACACCATCTCACTCCATTAAATTATGGGATGACATGAAACACCTTCCTTTGCCCTTAGCTCACATCTTCCACAACCCTCAATTCAGTCCAGGCATGGACATCAAATCGTTTCAATGGTGGCTGGACAAGGGGATGTACCGGATTGAACACAATTTTTTCCATCTCTGGCCCGTTATCACTGAAACACTGCGTAGAAAAATTGGAACTACCAGATTCTGAGAAAATCAGACACTTCCAAATATCTCACTTCCTATCCTCTATATGGAAAAACAAAAACAATCCCCCAGAATTCACACACTATGAGCGCTGGTGTGGCTAAGCATTGGAGCAAAAAGAGGGCACATCCATAATATACAAATAACTACCGTAACCCACTTCTAAATTCCTTACATGGAAGCATGGGAAAGAGACTTGCAAGAGACCTGGGGGATTGGCATAAAGCGGGCCTTCAAAGGTATTGTGAATATATCTTTAATAGAAGCAAATCTGAAAGTATTAACGAGATGGTACCTGGTTCCCACTAACCTAGCAGCGATTTTCCCCTCCACCTCCCCGTTATGTTTTAGAGAAGGTCAAGCCTGGGGTTCTATGCCTCATAGATGGCGAGATTGTCCGAGAATCAGAGGATTTTGGAACAAACTTTTTAATCTTATCCGGAGAGTCTCAGGCATATTCAGAGTGAAATCCCCCCAAATAGCATTGCTGAATGCCCACATCCCCAAGGTTCCTAAACACTCTCAAAAATTGATATCTTTCATGCTCCTGAGAGCAAAAATGACAATAGCTAATGCCTGGAAACGGTCTCTCTCTCTCTCTGCGGGCTGTCTGTATCTCCCCCGCCGCCCCCCCTTCCCCTTCTGTAAGCTGAAGGGAGAAGAGAGAGCAGCTCTAATTGGATTCTCTGCTCCGCCGCCCAGCTTCCTGCCGGCTGTTTCCCTTTCCCATGATTGGCCACAGCAGAATCATGGCTGTAGGGGGGGCGGCTTGACAGCTCCTATTTAAACTGCTTCCTGGCCCCCTCCTCACCCAGCGCGAGCTACTGCACTCCTAAGCAGTACTCCCCTGATTTTAAGGAAGGGCATGCCAATGTCCTAAATGGCGGCCGTAGAAGACGGCCAGTGACTCCTGTTCCTGCGGGAGCACCGTTGGCGCGCCTGCACAAAGCCGCCCCCGCTATCTGCTGACAGCTGTTCCTGGGCTCCTCCTGCACCAGTGTTCTCCTGCGATTCCTTCAGCGATTCCAGCCCAGCGACTTCATCAGCGACTCGTGCAACTCTGTACTCTTGCGCTTCCTGTCTGCTCTATCAGGAGCTCAGAGGCAGAGCTGTAAGAGAGGCCATCCTCTGCACATCAGGCTCTACCGTCAGGGACGTGACACTGATAGTGGCCCTGGGTGCGGGAGTCAGGAGAAGGGCGCGGGTGCCATTTTCGTTGGCACCAGCAAAGTGCCGCCCTAGGCCTGGGCCTTGTCAGCCTAGAGCAGAACACAGCACTGCACTAAGCGTTCCAAACTGTTTACATGCTGGTATGCAAGTGTTATACTCTGTTGCTTCAACAGCAGCACAGCATGCACCTAGTAAGCTGTTCTTTTTTAAAGATTTTAATATGGTACCACATTCTGAGAATAATAGACTGCGGCCCTCTACTAGGGATGCCTCAGATCTGGCAGATTACACACCAGTGATTGATCTACTGACCTGTCAATAGTGTGGAATGCTAAAAACTTTAAGGGAAACAGTTCCGCCGACGAGGTTCTTTTTGGCTCGACGAGCTTCCCGACGGGACGCTCGTCGGAAGTGTACACACAATCGAGCTTCTCGCCAGAATATGTCTCCCAGCAAGCTTCTCGCTGGATTCTGCCGAGAAGCTCGGTCGTGTGTACGGGGCCTGACCCTTAACGCATCTCCCTGACAATAAAGTTTTGTTTTTTCCAGTCTCAAAATTACACACTCTGCTTTTTGGGAGATTTTCCTTTACTTCCTGTCCTGGAGATGCCAACTGGAGAAGACATCTCTTCTAACTGAGGGGAATTACTCGCATTGACAGTTTTCACCTGAACATGTGTCCCCATTGGAGGAGGTGCTTTCAACTATTGTTCTGGTAACAACTGCAAAATGGTGGATTTCCATTTAAACCAAAACAAATATCAGTGAATTCCCCTCATTGTTAAAAACTTGACCAGGGTTCTAACTATTTGCTATTCTATCTAAAACTAAAAAGATTTGGTTACATACACTTTTCAGAGGAACTTCGGGCAGATAGGCCATTTAAAAAAAAACATTCCAAAAAAAAAAAGTAACATTTAAAAATACTATTTATTTTTTACATAGAAATTGAATTAACATAAGAAACAAAACTTTTCCTGTCAACACCAACGCTGTGAGCACTCGGACTAGTGGAGGGAGAGCCAGTACTTTCTAAAGATCAAAAGTATGTACAGTAGAATAATCATGGGAGCACACATGGTATCCAGTTATAATTACTATCCCGGATCCTCTTATGCCTCGTACACACGTACAGGATTTCTTACGGAAAAAGTTCCTGTCGGAAATCCCTAGGGGAAAGCCGAGAACCTGCTTGGTTCAGTCTTTCCCCTACACACGATCAGTTTTTCCGATAGAAAAACTGTGAAGACTGGAGAGCTTTTGGCCGGGAATGCCGGCCGTGTGTATGCTCCATCGCAGTTTTTCCCATAAGAAAACTGCCAAAAACCACCAGATTTCCCAGGGGGGGGGGGGGGGTACTGGTTCTCTTTTTTTGTCCGGCTGATTTTGGGCAGTTTTCCAGTTGGAAAAACTGCAAGGACAATATACATGGCTGGTATTCCCAGCCAAAAGCTCTCTTCACAATTTTCCCATTGGTAAAACTGGTTGTGTGTACGAGGCTTGAGGCTTCCTCTACTCACATGATGAATAAGAAGCCTAAAGAATTCAAGAGACAGGTAGGTGCCAACCACTAAAACTTAGAACCAATCTGGAATATGCAGTCTGCTTCTTTCCTAGAAATAAAACCTAAAGGCCACATATGACCACTTACACAAAATGGAATTCAACAATTACTTATTGAATACTTACCTGTCCAACGGACGGGGAGTCCATTCTCCACTCCCTTGCGATGCTCTGGGCACTATCTATCTACCACAATGGCCAATATCTGGAATCTGGGAAGCTATTTGCTCTTCCCTAAATAAAACGTACACACAATTGATATTTGGTTTTCCATTATAATTCTTGACTACCCAAAGCATGGCTGCTTTGGCAATGTGAACTTGGCATTTCAACGAAATAACAAGTATCACCTGATCAAATAAACTAGAAGATAAATAATGCAATATTTATTTTTTCAGTTTTTTTTTTTTTACTTTTAAAAACAACTGCCACTTACATTTTCATTCCGAATAAATGAGCTGTAAAAGATTTCCTGAAAGAATGAGCTGCAAAATTGCATAACTGCTTTTTATTAAGTGGAAAACATCAAAGAAGCTTCACTGAAGGCAAAAAAAAAAAGTTTTTATTTATTCAGAATACCACCATAAGTATTTTGGGTTCATGTTTTATATGTATATAAACAGTTATATCTATCGTGTGGGAACATCACGTTACACTTATACAGTTATAAAAAGCATTGCAGGCTTGTTAGAGAAATAATATGTATGTAAATTGTAGGTCTGTCCTGGAAAAATAGAAGTCTATTTACAGGCAGTAGACGTGGTGTGTGGGTTGGGAACTTGGTTCCTCAGGGAGGATTGGCATTGTATCTATGACCCAGTTACAGATAAATGTTTATTAGCAGAAATGTTCCTGGCCAAAAAAAGATCACATTTATTTACAAAAAATTGAAAATTATAATGCCGCTATTACCCATAGTGATGATCAGATTGTTTTATATATTATTTTCAATAAAAGGATGAAGTATGATTAGTAACTATCGGCAATAAGTGAACCTTCCCATTTTCTTTTAAAGAGCATAATAAAACTAGATACTACTTTTTACATGATGTAATGATAATAAGTAAAATTCAGCCCATTATTTTTCTTATTTCATTGGGGATGATTTACTAAAGTAGTAGAGCATGTTTACTTTCCTTAGAAAAAAACCTGAAGCTGTGTTTGCCAATTACCTAATCACGTGTAGGTGGAATTAAATAAACTGGATGCATGATGATTGGAGAGAATACGACCTTACCTTGTTCACTCAGCCAAGGGAACACACACTTTCAAAAGTGAACATCAACTTTTCTTAAGAGTCTCTATTGCTTTAGTAAATCTTTAAACACTAGCCACCCAGCGGCCGACTATATACGGCAGCAAGGTGGCTCTAATCTGCCGGGAGGCTATCTATATATGGCCTCCGGCCGCGCACCACTGGGGGGCGCACGCGCGTGCCCGCCGCGTCACACATGTGCTGATGCGCGTGCCTGGCACCCGCGATGTCCGCCAACCACCCGCGTTCACAGAGCCAGGGACGTGGAGCTCTGTGTGTAAACATAGAGCTTCACGTCCTGTTAGGGAGAGGAGACAGATAGTGTGTCCCTTGTACATAGGGACAACCATTGGTCACCTCCCTCAATCACTCCCAGGGTACACATTTAACCCCTTCCTTGCCCCTAGTGTTAACCCCTTCCCTGCCAGACTAAACTGAACAAAAAAAAATATGGGATATTTGTGACAGACTTAGATCCTCCTATGTCTAGGGTCACCTTATGTCCAATAGGGCCATAGGGTGACTAAGAAATTATATCAAATTCTATGAGATGGGACATTACTGATAAATCATGTATGGCAGGATATCTTGAAATACTAAAAGTTGTTGGTTTATTCTAAACCACAACCGGTCAATAAGAGGGCTCATTCCTCTGTGTAAAGGGCTGTTGGTGTGCTAAAGACCTTATTGTGTGAATTCAATTAGAATGTCATTGTCTAATGTGAATGCTAATGTCCACCACCAGTCTGTCTTGAAGCTGACTCAACTGTCCAGACGATCCCATTGTTCTGTGAGTGGCTTAATTTGTCCTGACTAGGTCACTATGACAATGACCCTTCAATGCTTGGCTCCGACTAGTGAAATAAGTGGAGTCGGGCTTGTGAGAGACATTTTATTGTCCAGTGTGTAGAGGTGTTAATTGTTGTTCTGATTGCTTCATTGTAGTAATTACCCCCTGGGGGCTTCTGTCTCAACACACATATTCAGGCTATTCAAGCTTTGGGACCAATCTCTGCTGAGACATTTTCAAGTCCTCATTTGCATGGGAGAGGACCTGAGTGAAACCACAAATGTACTTTACAATTGACCAATAGAAAAGCGGTTGTTGGGGGCGGGATGTTCCAAATTCTGTATAAAAGTGTGCTGTGTACTTTCAATAAAGTGTGTCCTGTTTACATTCAGCATTAAGCCTTGGCTCATGTATGGATTATTCGGCGATTCCAGGGATATTCCTACTCATGGAATATTGGGCGATTTCTTTTATGGGAGAAGAAGGGAAGGCTTGACGGGGATATGTTCTACCACCGTCACAATATTTATTTTAGCAAAAAAAAAATATATAATATATATATATATATATATATATATATATATATATATATATATATAGTGTTTTTTTCAAAATTGTCATTCTATTTTTGTTTATAGCGCAAAAAATAAAAAAAACGCAGATCGGGGCCACTGTGTGCAAAACGAGCCACACAGTGGAGGAAAGTATAACATGTTTGTTATAAAAAAAAAAAAAACTTTAAGTCTGCTATCCATGTCCTGATGGTGAAGTTTCTTTTTAGCTCACAGAAAGTCATAATAACATTGAATTTTGGCCAAGATCAACAGGTATTTTCTGTACTTGCTAAAAATGAGACTGCAGCAGGTTGACCTTTAGCTTCTTCAGGGTATACAGTTTTGACAGCCTATTTATAATGGCATTTTTTTCTGACCCCTTCAATTCTTTCAGTTCTCCAGTTGTTCAGTGAAGGAAATGTGTGTTCTAACCTTGTGGAGAGTTTACTCCACTTCACCCCAGGTAATTGCGTCCTTAACTGGCTTGCAGAAAGGGGGTCTCTATTGGGCAATCTTCAAAGCTTGTGGCCCCTTTAACCACTTAAGGCTCGGACCTTTAGGCAGGTAAAGAACCCGGTCAGTTTTTGTGATTCGGCACTGCGTCGCTTAAACCGTCAATTGCGCGGTCGTGCGACGTGGCTCCCAAACAAAATTGGCGTCCTTTTTTTCCCCAAATAGAGCTTTCTTTTGGTAGTATTTGATCACCCCTGTTTTCATTTTTGCGCTATAAACAAAAATAGAGTGACAATTTTGAAAAAAAAAAAATATTTTTTACTTTTTGCTGTAATAAATATCCCCAAAAAAGATATACATTTTTTTTCCTCAGTTTTGGCCGATATGTATTCTTCTACCTATTTTTGGTAAAAAAAAAAAAAATCGCAATAAGCGATTATCGCTTGGTTTGCGCAAAATTTATAGCGTTTACAAAATAGGAGATCGTTTTACTGCATTTTTATTAATAATTTATTTTTTACTACTAATGGCAGCAAACTTTTTCGTGACTGCAGCATTATGGCGGACACATCGGACACTTTTGACACATTTTTGGGACCATTGTCATTTTCACAGAAAAAAATGCTATAAAAATGCATTGTTTACTGTGAAAATGACAATTGCAGTTTGGGAGTTAACCACTAGGGGGCGCTAAAGGGGTTAAGTGTGACCTCATTTATGTTTCTAACTGTAGAGGGGTGGGGCTGCACGTGTGACGTCATTGATCGTGTTTCCCTATATAAGGGAACACACGATCAATGACACTGCCACAGTGAAGAACGGGGAAGCTGTGTTTACACAAAGCTCTCCCCCCGTTCTTCAGCTCCAGAGGACCGATCGCGGGACACCCCACGGCTGGGCTTAAAGGGCCACGTACAGGTATGTGGATGTGCCCAGCTGTGCCATTCTGCCGACGTATTTCGGCGTGAATGGGTCCTTAAGCGGTTAATGCTTTCTTCCCATGGCAAACTTTCCAGTTTGGTCACCACCTACTGGCTCTGGTTGGAAGTGCTAGGCAATTCATGCACTGTAGCTTGTCAAGTAATAACTTTCCACCATGCATTCAGCAACTATTAGGGCTGGTAACCTGTGGTGTTTGTAAGCGGGGAGCAAACATAATCAGAGGTGAGATGATGGCATTGATCAATTGCTCTTGAACAGTGACTGTTCTGGCTTTTAGCAGGCTCTCCTTATCTTGAGATCCTTGCAGGACTGTATAGTTCCCAGCTTAGGAATGACTTTCCACCTAAAATGCAGCAACTATTAGGGCTGGTAATTTGTGATGTTTGTAAACGGAGAGCAGTAATAATGAAGGGCGAGTTGATGAGCTTAATCAACATTGCCTGGATGTCTGTTCTTAGATGGTAACTTGTCTTGACCGTCAGAACTTAGAAGGCTCCCTCCATCTTGTGGACCTTACAGGACTATGGATATTGGCCCTTTTTTTCTCAATCTTCACTACTTACTACTGATGAGCGGAATACACCATATTCGATTTCGGGATATTTCACCAATATATAGAAGAATATTCGCGAATATTCGTTAATATCGAATATTCGTGATATTTTATCAAAAAAAATAAAATTGCGAAAATTCTCTAATGCGAAAGCGAAATTGATTGCGAAATTCCGCAATTTTTTTTTTTTGATAAAATATCAAAAAATTTCGATATTAACGAATATTCGCGATATTTAAAAAAAAAAAAAATAGCGAAATTTCGCTAATGCGAAAGCGAAATTGATTGCGAAATTCTCGTCAACACGCGAAAACGGAGATCATTTCCTGGATTACTAAACTAATAGGCACTAAACACTAACTCTACTTACACAAACTTATATGACTAAACTAAAGCTAATTTTTTTATTTTTTTTTTATACACAAAACACAGAAGGGCAGAGAACGTATTTGCGAATATTCGTAATACGAATATTTGCATTGCGAATATTCGGCAACATAAAAGGATCGCCTCAGCTACTCGGCCCAGGGTCTCTAATCATACCAGCAATGCTTTTAGACGTCGATGGAAATCAGATCACTAGGATGTGATCTGTTTTAAAAATAAGTTTGAAAAAATACGAATATTCGCAATAGCGAATATTCACCGCGATATTCGAGTTATTCGCGAATACTCGAATATGCAGTATTCGTAACGAATATTCGCGAGCAACACTACTACTTACCTAATCCCTATGCCTTAAAGCAGTGTTTTTCAACTCCAGTCCTCAAGGCACACCAACAGGTCATGTTTTCAGGATTTCCCTCAGATGAAATGGCTGTGGTGATTACTAAGGGCTCTTAGTAATCCGTAAACGGACTTGTAATGAACGGACAGGCGGAGCGGACGTGTGAAAGGGCCCTAAGGCAGTGAAACTGATCAAATCACCTGTGCAAAATAATGGAAAGCCTGAAAACATGACCTGTTGGTGTGCCTTGAAGACTGGAGTTGAAAAACACTGCCTTAAAGCATTGGGTGGTCTGACTGGACCGTGTTTCCCTAGAATCAGCGCAAAGCAGCAGACTGAAATGAACAACAGCATAACACTAAGTCTCCACTATTGCGACCTTAAAGTCGCATGATTTTGCTGTAAATTTGATGCAACTTGAAGCAATGCCTGTGTATTCTTGGGGTCTATGGACACAGATATGAACGTTATTCATTGAAATTTATGGGGTACGGCTTGTAATGCAATTTTGCAGTGACAAGTCGCACTGGTGGAAACTGAGCCCAACACAGTGATCCCAGAGCAAGCATTGAGAAGGAGATAGGAAGATCCCAGGTGAATACCATAAAGAGCACAATGATCCTAGAACAACACTGAGAAGGACATAAGAAAAACCCAGGAAAATGCCATAAAAGGTGAAAACATACCTGTAAACAATGACTACATAAGTATCCAGCATGCATGAGTAGAGATCTCCAACATTTGTTGCCAAAAACGCAGTGAATCCATTTAGAACTCACATTTTCCATTAATGATGATATCAGATCACCATCCTGGAAAAGCTCTAGCCAGGAAACACAGAGGCCGCATCACTTCCTGCTTCTCAAGCTCAGTGAACTTGCACTACTGCAGCCATCTTGGTAATGGCAAATGCCCATAACACAGAGAAAGGAAGTAAAAGCATATGGAAAGCAAAAGCAAACACTGTCAAATGCTGCCATGATGCGACAGGAAAGCATAATGCCACAGCATCTACTGATCTTTGCATAACTGACAACTTACCTTGTACAGAAGTTTCAATATAGAATACTCTATTTCAAGTGGGATGACTTCTCGGGCCTTATATCCCTCTAGATGTTTGTGTTCTGAACTGTTTTACTTACATTGTGATCCACATTGGGATTACATTACATTACATTGGGATTCCCTTGATTTACTTAGATTTCCTCTTACTTCCTGGTTGCCCATAGAGCAGGAAGTGAAGGGAAATCTTCGCAATGGGACAGGGATGGTAAAAAATAAACTGACAGGGGCTATAACCCTCCTTTACTCTACCCAAAATTAAAAAAAAGTGTTGCCTATAGTTCTACTTTAACCACTTCCCGCCCGGCCAATAGCCGATTTACGGCAGGGAAGTGGTTATGAAATCGTGACTAGACGTTCTCAAACGTCTAGCACGATTTCATGCCGCACGCGCCCGTGCGGGCGCGCAGCGCGGCGATCGGTGATGCGGGGTGTCAGTCAGACACCCTGCACCTCCGATCTCGGTAACGAGTCTCCGGCAGAGCCTCGTTACCACGTGATCAGCCGTGTCCAATCACGGCTGATCACGATGTAAACAGGAAGAGCCGCCGACGGCTCTTCCTCACTCGCGTCTGACAGACGCATGTAGAGGAGAGCCGATCAGCGGCTCTCCTGACAGGGGGGGTTCGCGCTGATTGTTTATCAGCGCAGCCCCCCCTCGGATCGCCACACTAGACCACCAGGGTGATAAAAAAAAATACAAAAAAAAAATACAAATAAAATGACAAAAAAAAAAATGACAAAAAAATAAAATGACAAAAAAAAAAGGGGGGGCAGTAAAAAAAAATGATGCCAATCAGTGCCCACACATGGGCACTGATTGGCAACATTGATCCATCAGTGCCACCCCTCAGTGATCATCAGTGCCACCCCAGTGTCTGTCAGTGCCACCCCACAGTGCCAATCCATGCCCAGTGCCCACCTATCAGTGCCCACCTGTGCCACCTATCAGTGCCCACCTGTGCCACCTATCAGTGCCCACCTGTGCCGCCTATCAGTGCCCACCTGTGCCGCCTATCAGTGCCCACCTGTGCCGCCTATGAGTGCCCACCTGTGCCGCCTATGAGTGCCCACCTGTGCCGCCTATGAGTGCCCAGTGCTGCCTATGAGTGCCGCCCATGAGTGCCCATCAGTGCCGCCCATGAGTGCCCATCAGTGCCCAATACCAGCGCCGCCTATCAGTGCCCATCAGTGCTACCTAATCGGTGCCCATCAGAACTACCTCATCGGTGCCCATCAGTGCCACCTCATCGGTGCCCATCAGTGCCACCATATCAGTGCCCATAATTGAAAGAGAAAACATACTCATTTACAAAAAAATTAACAGAAAAAAATAAAAACTTTATTTTTTTTTCAAAATCTTCGCTCTATTTTTAGTTGTTGCACAAAAAAAAAAAAACGCAGAGGTGATCAAATACCACCAAAAGAAAGCTCTATTTGTGGGGAAAAAAGGACGCCAATTTTGTTTGGGTGCAGTGTAGCATGACCGCGCAATTGTCATTCAAATTGCGACAGTGCTGAAAGCTGAAAATTGGCTTGGGCGGGAAGGTGCGTAAGTGCCTGGTATGGAAGTGGTTAAGTAGATGGTGCAGCAGAAACATATAGCACAGTGAGGAAGGTTTGTGGTCTAGGATGATAAAGCAGTCAAAATTGGAAGTGCCCCTCCACAGTTGCGGAATGCTGGCCGCCTGCATACCAGAAGCAGCGCGGACGCTTTATGGGGCCGCTAGACAAATTTTCCTAACAGTGTAGCGCAAGCCGACGGGGACTCCTTTCGTGCTGCCCCCCTGCCAAGTGCCTGGGCCTTGATGGCATAGGCCAGGATACAGCTCTGGCCTTGAGGACTGGAGCTGATAAACACTGTTATAGAGAATATGTTATGCAGTCACATGTTACACTAATTGAGTCACAGGGACAATGCTGGAAAGAGTCCATGTCTGTTAAAGCGGAGTTCCACCCAAAAATGGAACTTCCGCTAATCCCACTCCTCACCCCCTTACATGCCACATTTGGCATGTAATTTTTTTGAGGGGGAGTGGGGGCTTCAGGAGGAGTGGGACTTCCTGTCCCACTTCCTGCTTCCGCCGAGGGGCTGGTTAGGCGATTAAGCTTAATCGCCTACAGCAGCCCCTCCCTGTAGGCGATCGCATGGGACACATGACAGGTCCCATGCGATCGCCTGTCCAATCAGCGGCAGGCTGCGCTACTTGCGCATGCGCAGTGGGTGCCCGGCCGCAAAGCCGAAGGCCAGGTGCCCACAGTTGTGATGAGGACGCCGGCCGGGGAGGGGGGGGAGAAGCGGAGCCCCGGTCGGCGCGTCGCTGGAACGCTGGAGCAGGTAAGTGTCTGTTTATTAAAAGCCAGCATCTACACTTTTTGTAGCTGCTGACTTTTAATAAACACAAATATTGGCTGGAACACCCCTTTAATCTTTTATAATTTGTTGTGTATTATTCTTCAATGTATGCATTCCTGCTGCCATTCCAACTCTAAAGCCTCGTATACACGATCAGATTTTCCACAGACAAAGTGTCAGACTTTTGTCCAAAGGGCGTCGGCCAAAAACTTGGCTTGCATACAAACGGGACTACGTGAAATTTCAGCTCTTGTGCTCCACTCTTTGCGCACCTTCTGCTAATTTCATGTTTGGTGAGCATTAATTCCGAGCATGCGTGTTTGTACTTTGGACTTTTGTCTGGCGGACTTGTGTACACACAATCGGAAAATCTGACAGACTGTTGTCCGAGGAAAATTTTAAAGCCTGCCATCCAACATTTGTTTGTGGAAAATTCGACAACAATTGTCCGATCGAGCATACAAACAGACTGTTAACACACAATTTCTGTCAGAAAATCCAAACGTGTACGAGGCTTAAGTTGCATTTTTGCATCTAGTTTAGTAAATTGCAAGTTACAGCTACTCTGTGCTGTTACACTTGTATGTAAGAGATAATATAATGCATAGTTACAGTAATGTTTATATAATTGTTAATATACTGCCATCTTGTGGTTGTTTGGGTTATAGCACCATCCTATTATGTTTTATTATCTGTGTCTCCCCCCACTTTATTATGTATATCCTGTTCCTGCTTCACTGTCTTGACGGGATAAGTGTTGGCCACTTCTGTATAGGCCTTATGCAATCTGCTCACATCCAGCAACACATTACCGTGCAAATACCGTCTTTTGATTCATCTGCTACATCTTGTTGTCTGCTATACCTGCTGCTTGCAATGAAGACCCACACTGATGAAAGTGTTTAGTGAGTTCAGCTATCTGATAACAGCTTTCCGTGGTGATTATATCTGCTTATTCAACCCAGGCATAGGTCTCAGCAAGGGATTTAGTCACTATTACAACAGTTGGAGTCACAATTTACTCTGTTTGTTTATCCAGGCAATTACCTATCCTGTTACATACAGTATATAACAGAGTGGACAGGCTCACCTGGTGTATATATATATATATATATATATATACACCCACGTAGAGTCATGGTAGACTTTCCAGGCCAAGATGATGAATCTTGGATCCTATGATGCCTTTCTGGTAGCCTATCTGTGTTTAAAAAGGCATTCTGTAGGTTCTCCCGTTAGCTTTTATGTCACTACAGAATGTATGAACCAGTGGGAGGAACCACTGTTTACAGGAGGGGTAACAGGTCTTTGCGTTGACTTACTGCCGTTTATGAGAAGTGGCAGTGTTCCAACACACCGACCATGTGAGGTCTCAATGATAGTAAAAGGGATATGATGTGAGGATACAATCATATATGACACATGATGAGCTGTGTGGGTGAATTTTGGAGTTATAAAATTTTGACTTGGTGAGGATTGCTGATAAAGTCTGGCAGAAATAATAATACAAATGTGTGAGTGTGGTTCTGCATGAGACAGGCCTGTCTGGGTTGGAGAAGCAAACAGAGTGGAGGGGGGAGGTGGGTGGACCTCTCACACAGAGGTAGGTGACACACTCTGCACGGGGTAGGCACAGATGACAGTTAACCCTTCAGGTGCAGGGGGTATAGAGCAGAGCCTAGTCTCAGGAGGAGTGTGATGATAATGTCCGGTATCCATGCCTCACTCTCCTCCTAGGACATGGTAATCCGCTAACCCAGATATAGGTGTTCAGGCACTGCCTCAGAGAACAGTGGAGGGAGGTCAGAGCCTGCACTCTTCTCTCAGTGCCCTGAGCGACTCTAGCAGAGTTGTAATATTTCCCTAGCATGGTGCTGGCAGGATTTAGGCTTGTCCATCCATTCCCTATGTGCGCAGTCCTGTCACATCGCCCCCCCCCCCCCCCCCTGGAGCAACGCTCCAGGACTAGCTGATGGAGAGGCAGCAGGGATTTGAGACCTGTGTTCCCGGAGAGCACCGACACCCCGCACATGGCTGCCCGGAGTCTGGCTAGGGCATCAGATGCAACACACTCGGGACAGCGCAAGACTAATTTCTGCGCCTGCCCCCATGCTAAGCCAGTGGCTACTGTGGGATTTCAGTGTGCTGGGGAGATGATCGGGAATCCCCCTCTACCGCTGTGCGCTCAGTGGGGGAGGAACAGAGTTGTAGTGGCAGTGCTGCCCCCTGAAAAAATGCCGCCCAAGGTAAATGCCTTGTTTGTCTTGCGGTAGATACGCCCTTGACTAGGTTAGTGTGCCAGAATGTGCAAGCATGCTATGCATATATGCACATTATGATTTTGTATATGAGCAACTGCCTCCTTACACACCTCTCCTATGTACAAAACATCATTAGTTCAATTTTTTTTTTAAGCATAGCTCATGGCCAGCTTTGTATGTGAATGCGGTGCATATGAAGCTGACATTTTATTTCCAGAATTATGGTTACATGACATTCATTATACTTGAAATAATCTTCACTGTGCGAGATACACCTTGTGCAATATATCTATTCCAGAGGAAAGCAGAATATAACGTAGTCTGCAGTATTTATTCAGTGTTTTCAATATTAGAATAATGAAAGGGGATAATATTTGAAATTCAGTAAGCTTGCTATCTCTTGAAGTCAATCAAAGCTAATGGGTATTTCTGGTAGCCTGTCAAAGTACTTCAATATTTAATACATATTAATTATGAATAAAAAAAAAATACATAATTGAAGAAAGAAATGGACACAGCAGGGTTGATAGACTTTAGGCCCCATACACACTATTAGATTTTCTGCAGATTTTTTCTTCAAATTTACCAAAACCATATAATATGAGGTCAAACCTTAAGGCTCTTTTCACACGGAGCGGACAGTTTTTGTGTCCGCTCCGTGTGTGTCCGTCGGCTCAGCGGGGATCCCCGCTGAGCTGTCGGTGGACAGGGCAGTCCCCGCACACTGTGCAGGGACCGCCCTGTCTCTCCTCCGCTATCCCCTATGGGGAATCGGATGAATACAGACAGTGTGTCCGTATTCATCGGATCCGAAAAACCGGACCTTTACGGACGCGGATCATTGCGGAGGTTAGCAGATGCATCATCCACTAACGGACGCGATCCCATAGGGGTCCAGTAAACGGACTTGTAAAAACGGAGCGGCAGATGCGGACGTCTGAAAGGGGCCTAAGAGTTTGTTTGTATGCAATCAGGCAGGCCCTTGCACTACATGGTTTTGGTAAATGTGCAGAAAAAAATCTGCAGAAAATTCAATAGTGTGTATGGGTCTTAAGCCTCGTACACGCGATTCGATTGTTGGACAACCGAGCGTCTGATTTTTGTCCAAAGGGCATGTGCCAGTAACTTGTTTTGCATACTACTGGTACATAATTTCAGCCAACAAACACAAAACGTAGTGACGTACTACGAGGAATTCCAGCTCAAGCGCCACCCTTTGGGCTCCTTCTGCTAATTTTGTGATTGGTGAGCATTAGTTCTGAGCATGCGTGTTTGTACTTTTGTCTGGCGGACCTGTGTACCGACGATACGAAAATCAGACAACTGTTGTCCGCCAAAAAATTACTAGCATGTCATCCAGCATTTGTTGGCCGAGAGTTTGACAACAATTGTCAGGAGCGTACTAATGGTCAGGTTTTAGGACAACAGTCTGTCAACAGACAATCCCCTGCCAACAATCGGATCGTGTGTACAAGGCTTTAGACCCCATACACACTATTAGATTTTCTGCAGGTTTTTGTCTTCAGATTTACCAAAACCATGTAGTGCAAAGACCTGCCTGATTGCATACAAATTGAAACTCTTAAGGTTTGACCTCATATTATATGGTTTTGGTAAATCTAAAGACAAAAATCTGCAGAAAATATAATAGTGACTTGAAAGTGCAAAAATCTGGTGCAAGCTGTGCATGGTAAATCAGCTTTTAGCTTGAGCCTGGGTTCACACTTGTCCGACAAACGCTCCGACATTGGGAGCTCATGTCGCATGACGTGTGAAAAGCAATGTTTCCCTATGGGAGCCATCTTAACTGGTCCGACACAAGTCAGTCTGACTTTGAAAATGCTCCCTCTACTACTTTGGTCCGACTTTGATCCTACTTCACTCCATTGAATATCATTGAAGTCAGATCAAAGTAGGATCCTTGTCCTAACCATCCGACATTGTGATTACAGCAGCAGTATAAATAATTTATCTCACACTGGGATTGTTTTGATTGGTCAATGGACAAGTCAGACTATCAGAGTATAATCAAAGTTCTTTTCTTCTTTTCCTTTTTTTTCCCTCTCTCTCCCCCCCCCCCCCACATTCTCTTTCCCCACCCCCTGCTTTTCCCCCCTACAATCCCACGAGCAAACGGTGCGGTAATACCTGTTATCTGATGGTTAATGATATTCCACGAATTGGTTTCATGTTATGGTATTATAACTTCCCTTTGGTTATGTGAAAGATCGAGTGTTTCCACGCTTGCTGTATCTCATGGTAACGCCTGTTTACTCATGTTTTGTTTTCTCTTTATATACCTTTGTATTAGTCTGTATACAAAAGTTTCTAATAAAAACGAATAAAAAAAAAAAAAAAAAAGTATAATCAAAGTAGTATCCTATTCATGAAAGTCGGATGGATAAAGCACCAATGTAGGACTGATGTCGCAGGGCAAAGTAGGATGAAATTCGTACTACTGTTGTGTAGTATAGTGTGAACCCAGCCTCAGTTTGTTCAGTTAAGCTTTGACAAAAAATAAAATAAAAAATCAGAAAACTGTTTGGTTTATATGCAGAGCTGCACCAAATTTTGCACTCTCCAGTTTTAGTAAATAAACCCCAGCATTGCTTTAAGCAATTCCACACAGCGTGGCAGGAGATGTTGGACTTTGTGTTTCCTGTGATTTATACTTAAGCTGAATGCAGGGCTGTACTTTGCCTCCCCTTTTTTGTGTAAATGTAAATGACTGACACACTCAATCCAGCATTTTTCCTACCCATACAAACATAAAAGGGACCAGTCAAGCCCCCAAAACACACTGGTTATTTTTACTCTTATGATGAAAAAAAGTTGAACTGGACTCCCTACCAAAGTTAATACTGGCAATTCAATTCAATATTCTCACAGATTTTGGAGAGCAGCCTTTTAGGCCGCGTACACACGATCGAACATGTCCGCTAAAACTGGTCCGCGGACCAGTTTTAGCGGACATGTTCGATTGTGTGTACGGCCTATCGGACCGTTTTCCAGCGAACAAAAGTTTCTAAACATGCTTAGAAACCTGTCCGCTGGAAACCTGTCCGTCGGAACTTCGTTTTTTCATCAGGTCGTTGTGTTCTACGTCACCGCGTTCTGGTCCGAGGGGATTTTTGTCCGATGGTGTGTACGCACATCAGACCAACAGACCACTTCAGCCTGGTCCGATGAAAACGGTCCGTCGGACATGTTTCCTCGGACATGTCTCATCGTGTGTACGCGGCCTTAAATATCAGATCTAATTACCCACCAAAATTGAGTGCTCCATACTGTATCTTCATTTAAGGTGCTTGAATTTTTTTGTCAGTTTCAAGGGTATTGTTTCATTTAAACAAAAGTAGAAAAAACATGACACTTATTTTTATTAGACTAGGAAATATAATTTATTGCATAAAAATTAATTTGTTACAATAGGAATGCTAAACTTTATTTACATTTTTTAGTTTACAGAATTAACAGACTGGTGTTTGAAAGGTTTGGGTGTAAATGAATTAACAGGTGAGGCCGAGTCCACAACATTTGTCCAAAGTCCACTATTACGCAGAAATGTCAATGAGAATGGATTAACCAGAAAGTGAAACAAAGTCTCTGCAGACACAAAAAAATAAATTTTGGTTCATTTTAAAAAGGCAAAAATTGCTATTTAGGTATGAAAAAATGCATGTCTGCTTATTGCATACCTTTAAGTAAAGCAGAAAGAGGATTTCCAAAATGCTCCATTTATGCTTTAATAATAAAAATTGGTTCCATTGCCAATCACAACTCATCCACTGGCCCACAGCAGATGTTGAAGATAGTCACACTGATTCCTCTAAAGTCACCATAAACACTGATAAAAGTAAAAATCGCAACAAGAATGCCATACCAGTATAAAAAATAAGAGAAAAACAAAGTAGCCATAGAAAACCCAATATGTAGCAAAACTATACACAAACCCGACTAAGGGTCTCCACTTTTATGCAATTAGCGTTGCTAATATGTTGCATGATCATACATATGCAAGAAGCTAGAGCTAGCTTGGTATGGCAATAAATTGCACACAGGCAAACTAACTTTTCTTTTCAAAGCTTACTGGCAAAAATGATACGTATTTAGCTTTAACAACCTCAGGAAAAGTGCAGTTTTAGGCTGACTGATACATACATGTGTATCCTACAAGATTACTTCTTGATAAACCATAAAAACAGTACGGTTTTATATACTGTAGGCCCTGTATAAGTACGGTATAAGTCAGGTAAAAAAATAAATAAAAAAAGGGGGTGGACTATTTAACAATTTTATTCATGACAACTAGAGTGCATATTCACTTATACTGCAGTAGAGTAACCATGCAACTAAACCTAATTCATCTTTAATGAGGGCAGTCTAATCTGTATACAGAGCAATAAAAGACAGACATCATTGCCCATTTTTTTTTTTTTTATACGTTTCCGAATCCATAAAATCTCATGCCCATGGTAAAATATGTTTGCCTTCACAGCCAATTGTGATGTTGATTGGCAGGATGTTTTAGCACATGCAATCAGTGGTGAATGTAGACCATAGGTCTTCAAACTACGGCCCTCCAGTTGTTCAGGAACTACAATTCCCATCATGCCTAGTCATGTCTGTGAATGTCAGAGTTTTACAATGCCTCATGGGATGTGTAGTTCCACAACAGCTGGAGGGCCGTAGTTTGAGGATCCCTGATGTAGACTATATGTATGTAAAGTAGGGTTGTCCCGATACCACTTTTTTAGGACCGAGTACAAGTACCGATACTTTTTTTCATGTACTCGCAGATACCGAATACCCATACTTTTTTTAAATGTCATGTGACAGTTTTCAAACCACAATACAGACTAAGGATATTTTCTTTAGAATTATGAAGAACTCTAACTCAAGACATTATAAAAGAATAAAAACGAGTAAAAATTTATAAAAAAATGTATTTGCTTGTCACGCAGTAGTAAAAAACTCAAAGAATTTTCACAGAACATGTTGATAAATACAAAAAAAGTATTCCATTTAGGTATCGGGAGCATTTGTGCGAGTACAAGTACTCCCGCAAATACTTGGTATCGGTCCCGATACCGATACTAGTATCGGTATCTGGACAACCCTAATGTAAAGTATGGGTCAGTTCTGTTTATTAACAGAGATGCACAATTATATGCCTGGTGAGAAGTGCTGTATTGCAGATCTATGTTGGGTGTATATTTCAGCCCTCATTAATCGCAAAGGATGCATAGAGACAATGATGAATGGGCCGATACACTTTACAAAGGGCAATCAAGAATTACTTCTAAATCTGAAAGAAGTTATGCAAAACATGCAATCACCAAAAAAAATAAAAAATTGGAGTTCAAAGTGCAATCATCACACGGAGGACATACCACCACGGTTACCTTACTGCTGCATTAGTGTCTACTCATGTCATGGATGTTTAAAAGCTTAAAGTAATCCTACAAGTTAGCTGAACTCTAAATCCTAAAGATGACATGCCTAACTAGGATTTATTTATATGATCACACTGTGGTACTCATATCATAGTGTTCTTACCAAATTGTTTCATTCTTACTGTACATTTTAGAAATTTGCCATGCGATTACCAAATATATATATATAAAAAAAAAACATACTGATTTTGGTGAACATTATAGACCATTTTGTCAGCAAATAATTTAAAAAACTTAATTTAAAAATGTAAAATAAAAATATTGAGGACAGGTAAATTGCTCTAACAATTACTGTATGTCTTCCCTCTTGCATAGTACAAGACTGATTCTTACCACTGCTACATTGGAATAAAAAATGTTAAGAAGTCAGGCAACTACATAAAATAAAATTAATTCAATATATAGGATATTAGGTTTCTGATCCTCTGTAAAATTGCATTTTTTTCACATTTAGTATTTGCTTTTGACATGTACAGCCATAGAATTATTATTCAGCTTTATCCTTGCGGTTTATAAAAAAAAAAACTTCTGAATAAAAATAGTCAAATGCATATTTAATAATTTTCACAATACATGACAAGTAGAGATCACATCTTAGAGTCCCGATATTTTTCAGTTATCATCTAATGTAATTTATCACTTAAAAATAGACATGAGTGCAGAAAATGCTGATGCTCAAAAATAGACAGAATAGCCAATATTTGTTTTAATTGATGGTGTGTTGTATCAATAAATACCAATAGTTATTATGTATGTCTGTTAGATGGGAATCAATATACTTTTAGCAAAATAAGGCTTTTGAACACCATTGTTTTATTTCAAATTTTAGTCCAAGGTCAAATTATATAACATTTATAAATGATTCATCCTATTTAAGTGTTTCATAATCAACTATACTCTTTATTCAGTAATACTATTTATGAATAATAAAGAATTTCCATTCACTTGTTTGATTCAAATTAAATCAAACTGAATGTAGTCATTCATTTTCTACACACTGAAAGCAACTCCAAGAATGGATTTAATACTGACTTCAAAATTGAATATATTTTGCAAGACTATTCTAAATAAAAAGTATCACAAATTTAAGCCAAAATTAAGACACTTTTTATATCACAGAGCAAGAACTGTCAAACAAGTTGACAATGTACTTAATTTTTTTAAGTTTATATTGCTTTTTTATTTATTTTTATTGTGATTATATTATCAACTGTAAAGTCACAGCTTCCAAAACTTCTACACAGATATTGAGTTTTAGTTTGTAAAAATAATTTAGTAAAGGAAACCTGTGCTTAGTGAAATATTGTAGTCCCATTGCTGACCTACAGTTCTGTTGTCTGGCTGTGTCTGGTTTCAAAGTTCTCTAAATCAATGACCTAGGAAAAGCATGCATTCAAAGTCAAATTCAATAGCATAGAGCAGGGGTCTCCAAACTCTCTAAACCAGTGGTCATCACCCCTGTCCTCAGGGACCACTAACAGGCCAGGTTCGCAAGATAACAAATACATTACAGGTGATATAATTTGTTGCGTAGTGGTGGCAGTAGTCTAGTCTGCATCTCCCCAATACATAAAACATGGCCTGTTCGTGGGCCCTGAGGACAGGGTTGATGACCACTGAGCTAAACAGAGCCAGATTACTGTCCTTCAGACTTTGAGGGTACTGGACTGTGGCTAGTGTGACTGGAAAAAGGCTGCGGGATGAAAAATGTTGTGGGATGAATAATATCCAATTGTTGGCATCAGGGGAAGGAATACTGCCCCATTATTGGTGTAATTGAAAGGAATAGTGCCCCATCATTGGTGTCACTGGAAGGTATAATCCCCCATCATTGGGGTCACTACAAGGAATAGTACCCCATCACTGGTGTCAGGAATAGTGCTCAATTGTTGCTGTCAGTAGGTGGAATAGTGCTTTGTGTCAGTGGGATAGATAGTGCCCCAGGGACTAGATAAAAGCAAGCAAAGAGCCACAGCTGACCAATAGTATGGCCAGTAAGCTAGCTTGCCATACAGTCAACAAATTTCAAGACTGTTGTGCAATGGCAGCTTCCATGCACCACTCTGCACATGTTTTCTTTACCAATTTCAGGCTAGTACATTCTCCAGGGTGATATGATGTTTAAAGAGTCAATTTGCACAGCAAATGTGTAATTTCGTTTAAATTCTATTCAAAAAATGGTTTGACTGCACATGAAATTTAGGTATGCCAACCCATAAAAAAAAACAAAAAAATGAAACAGTGTAGCATTGTCTGTGTGTTAATTATATTAACATGTTTTTTTCAAACTGATAATTGGAAATAGTTTCAGTCCAGTAGTTAAAGCCAAAAGGAAGTTATTCTTTAATACTTAACTAACCACAAAATGCAAAGATTTTTTTTCTACATCATTTTTTAAATAATAAAAAGACATGGTTTAGAATTCTACCATGAAGTTTGAATCGCGTTCTCCATATGTTGATCAATAAAACTATATGAAAGTCTAACAGCAAATATGCATGTAAATGCCTCCTCCATAAATAAACAGCTTAAAATCAGTGGTAGACATGCAATTTATACTAGCCAAATACTAGCCAATAAAATATTTTGGTAAATGAGCTGTCAGAGAAAATAAAGTGATCAAAATAAAAATATAACATCTGCCTCTTCATACATTTCAGTTCTAATCAATAAGAACTTTCCAAACAAATAAAGATTGATTTAAATATTAAGTATTAACAAATTTAAGTATTAAAATTCAAAGTAAAAACTAGGAAACATAACAAATAGGAAGAATGACGAACCGCATAACTGAAAATAAAAGTGTATACGGCCTAAAAAACTTGCATTCAGTCATAAAGGCACATATTAATTTATTTTAAGGATCATAACAAAATTTCTCACAAAATCTAAGGTTAATACCAGTTGTGTTGTGTTTGAAATCTAAAAGCAAGGCAACACCCTTTCATCACAATAAATATGACCAAAAGGTATTTCCCATTTGTATTCTGTGACCATGAATTGAAAAATTGGTTGATTGTGATCTAATAATGTAACTTCCAAAGCACAGATTGGGCTTAATTTGAGGAAGGAACATGCATAAATTAGCTGCATTCTAAATCGACTGAATTACTGTATGTTTTCAGGGGCCATTGTGAAGGCACATTGGTGTTAAGGCCTCTTACACTAATTATAACCTCCTCAGACTACATCAGATCTGGGGCTTGGCTGTAAAATCATTATTAAAGGAAAAAGTAAAAATAAAAGGAAGAAAATCTTTATTTTTTTATCAATTATTTTTTGGACTGATTATTTAATAGATCTCACCAAGAGGTTGTCTACACTTTGATCCAAATGTTATGGCGTATATATTTCATTGAAGCTACCCCTCTCAATTGTGTTGCATTCTTTACCTACTTTATTTTGAAAGGAAAGGCATTCATGTTCAGTATCCATTTATAAAGGTCCTAGATTGTTGACAAACTGCTGATAAATTCTGACCTGGGCACTGTTAGGGTACTAAGTGGATAACGCATGGCACACTAGGGACGTGCTAGCTTTCTTAAAAAACTATAATGAACTTAGGGTGGGTGGTTATCTGAGATGGTTAAGATGGTCTGAGATGATTAAAGTTTATTCCGCTACATAGGGACAAATCTCTTATTCAATAGACTGAGGTTGATTTGTTAAAGGCAAATAGACTGTTCACTGCAATGGGATTTTCAGTAGAACTTAGTGAATTGAAGAAATTGCAGTCTGTGAAGAATACCCAATAACCTACAAGGAAAAGTAAAAAATTGAAGTTTTGATTTTGGATGATGAAGCTTAACCTCATTCTTTAAGCCCTAGGGAAAATTCACTTGCAAAATGAACAGCCCATTTACCTTTACTAAATCAACCTCATTGATTCAGCTACTTTATTAAACTCCTGGTCCTGGTCAGCACAGTAAAACGTACAACTTTAGCTGATAAACAAGCTACAGGGGCAGTTTAAACCTTTTAAACTTTTTATCTACATGCACAAATCGTGACCAAAAATATAACAGCTGACTAAAAATCAAATCAACATCCTTTAGTTTGCTCTTTAGCTAAAAAACTTGCACAAGTTATAAAAATAAAAATGAATAGTATGGTGCACATATGACATGCATTACCTCATAGTAACCAGTGACAAACTATCTTTAAGTGGCCTGACTACTTAAACCACTTGTCTGGGGTAAAACAAAAATGCACATACCCCTGAGAGAAATAAAACCTGAAATAACTTACTCCAATTTCCTCTAGCAGAAGAGTACACCCAAAAGACCCTGAGAAAAGATGAATCTAACTAATACAAAGCTTTGCATTTCCTTTTTGTACACAACAGAACATAATTAAACAATTTTTGTTATAGCCACAAAAAAACAAAAACCCTTGGAACATTTTTTGGAAATTACACTTGTTTAACACAAGTCATATTACACATGTAACATATATAAAGCCATCTACACTATTCTCTTTGACTACATGAAACTGGAGGCAAATTAAATATAAAAGTACAAAGTTAAATCTCACAATACTGCCCATACCTTGCCAGTTTATAATGTTGAATCATTTGCATCCATTACAAAAAGTTTGCCATAAAGGCTCTTAATATGTGTAAAGAAAATAACTATGAATCTGATGGCTCATAACAAAGCTTTATCCTTCTTCCCAGGTTTTGCACTATCATGTGAATACAGCATTAGTCGCCTCTATGCACCCAGCACTTTCAAGCATTGTGAAGGATGACAATGCAATAATGACAAAAATTCAATTTTGGCTCCAGTTACAAAAGAGCATGTGCATAACCTCACTTTTATAGAATTTCTAGAATGCAGTTAAGTTCTTGATGCAGCAATGTGTTGTCAGTTTAGGGAAAAAAAATAGTTACCACGTACTTCCCCCTTCCATATCAAATAGGATATTTGTTTTTCTTTATCACAAATATAGTCTTTTATAATAGGCTGCTAACATTTGTAGCTATACTACCCTGCTGCAGGGTGTTGAGCCAACACAAAACACATTCAAGAATGTTACGTCACGTTAACATGCGTTGTGTTAGGGTAGCCTATTAATTTTAATGGACTCCCTTTCACACTAAAATGCACTGCTTGTAAAATGTGAGTGTACTTTTTTTTTTTTTTTAAAACGGCAGTGCCCTCAACATATGGTAGTGTTACTACGTGTTAAGGTGTGCTAAAACGCACACGCCTTGACAAGGTGTGTTAGGATGCCACTGCAGCACCATAATGTGCATAATGTGCAGCATGATTTTTTGTGTGTTGTGCTAACTTCGACTCCCTATAATGCCAAGTTGTGAACAAAGCCTTATGCTCCGTACGCACGATCTGAATTTCCTATGGAAAAAGTCTGATGGATTAATTAATAATTAGTAGCCACAACGCAGATGCTGTGGTATCTAAATATGAGCATTTAGGAGGCTGGTGTAGATTCCTTAAAAACCAAGGTGACACCAGAAGGTTGTATTGCTGCCATCCAGCGGGCAGATTACTTCCATTACTATGCTTTAAGGAGGTGACACCATATCCAAAATTATTTTTACAATTTCTTTTGTATTGGTTGCTCTGTTCTTAATGACTGGTTCAAATAGCTGATGTATGATAATGCTTTAACTCCAGACATTACAGTACCAAGACCAAAAATTGGTAAAATGCCAAAAAAGATAAGCTGTACCTAATGACTAGCCAGGAATTAGTAGGGAAAGAGATGAATGGAGGCAAGTAGTATTAATTTGTATCTTTATCTTTGGCACATCGTGACAACTGTGTACAGTCAAGAACTACGTATTTAGTGATGAGAGAGAAGCAATTTGGCTATTTAGTGTTTGGATTAAATGTGCCAAGTTTGCTGATCAGTTTGAAATGCTTCTGATATCTTTCATTGACGGGTGCATTTTGACCCATTGTTTACCTCCTTTGCATTTGACTTCTTACGCTGTACCAATGCTGGTCAATGCATTGACTTGTATGGGCAGAGAAGCAAATCTGACACAAGCAAAAGCCCATCACCAGTCAAGTCCACCAGTTAAAGCGCACCACAAGTCTTAAAGGCGTCAACAATTATTTACCATAAAGCTAAACAGTTAGGGGTAGAGTTCTTAAAGGGGTAGTTCCCCCAAAAACCTTTTTTTTAACATTTATTCAGGCTCGTTATGTCAAGGGGAATCAGGTTTTTTTTTTTAGAAATGAAGCCGTACTTACCGTTTTACAGATGCATCGTCTCCGACGCTTCCGGGTATGGGCTCCGGGTCTAGGCGTGCCTATTTGATTGACAGGCTTCCGAGGTCGGATACATCGCGTCACGATTTTCCGAAAGTAGCCGAACGACGGTGCGCAGGCGCAGTATAGAGCCGCACCGTCGCTCGGCTTCTTTCGGCTACTCGTGACGCGATGTATGCGACCGTCGGAAGCCTGTCAATCAAATAGGCATGCCCAGACCAGACGATCATACCCGGAAGCGACGGAGACGATGCATCTGTAAAATGGTAAGTATTGCTTCGTTTCTAATAAAAAACTACCCGATTCCCCTTGACATAACGAGCCTCATGCAATGTTAAAAAAAGTTTTTTGGGGGAATTACCCCTTTAAGTAAATTAAGTATTTATTCATTACTGGGGTTTTGATTTTTCTTTTAAATGGGCATCAAAAAACCTATAGAAAACACGTAAGGAGACGCAAAAGTAGACTATGATTCGGCTGTCAGCAATACAAATCCTAGTGGTTCTTTCTTTGGAGTCCAGCAGACAGTAATAAAGATTGATTGAAATAGATGTACATCACACTATGTAGTGTCATAATTTAACACCACATTCCTAGTTATTTACACACCTTCAAGCAGAGCAGTATGGAAAGATTAGTACAAAGTGCTATATATTCAATCAAACTTGAAATAGAAAAATAACACTTTTAATCCAGTTTTCTTTACACATTTGCAGCGATACATAAATGAGCGTGTTACTGAAAAATACATTTTAATTTCTACAATGGCATGGGAGGATTCACTCATGATTAAATAAAAATCTGTGTGAATCTGTGAAGACACTGTTCAATTTTGTGAAAAAAATAAAAAATAGTTCTTGGGACAGTTTTTCTAAGGAGTCATGGTCGGAGTGTTAGATTTCCTTAGGTCAGAACACAATAAAGCACAAATGCATTTTTAATGTTTTCATATTATACTAAGATGTTTGCAATTACGTTTGCAGTAAAGTAGAAAAGGACTCTGAAGTCCTCATTAAATAGGGCAATAAAAAATGTTCTCACAGTGCAGTAACCCACAGCAACCAATCAGTATCTTTCATTACTGGCTGTATTAATGGGATCAAAAACAAAATTAGACTGGCTGCTTGCTATAGACTACTGCACGTCATTGACCTTTTCCTACTACACAAACCAGCTTACTACTTCTTTAGCCTTACTGCACATCACAGCTGACCCTATTCATACGATCTTGTTTAAAAAAAGGCAGCTCTCTGTATGCTTGTATAAAAGCAAACACGGCAAGGCAATTTTATTCCATGTCATGGATCCATGTATGCCAAGACACACTCTTACAGATCTAGAAATTCTACTTAGCTAGTGAAGCTAGATTGTTATGAAAGCATGGATAGTAATATTAATTGGATGTTTACCGGTTGTTACAGTAAAGAAAATATAATCATTCCACCATACATGAATTCCAACAAGGGCTCTTTGGAAACAACATGTCAATGGACATTTGTGTTCATTAAAAAAAAAAAAAATTGGCAAAAAACTGCCAACTAGATTGTGTTCTGTATGGACTATAGCACACATGGCCACATTTAGTATTCCTACATGTGGCCCTGTAACTTTATTGATTTGACTTGATTCATGGGTCAATAACTGGCCACTTATTTTCCACGATCCAGTGGCAGGATTATTGAACATAAGCACAATTTTCCCTGAGCTTGTGTAGGGGTTCCATTCATGTGAGTGTAATATGAAGAATCTGTTACAGAAAATAAAACAAGGAAACTGACAATAAATACACCCCAATGCAGTTTGTGTACAGTCACAAACTGAACATTATTATACTGACAGCAGGCTCAACAAGTGTAAGTAAGCCATTGAAATAATTTGTCTGCATTAAGAAACTTCTACTGGAGCAAGATGGGAGGGGAACATAGATGGCAAGCCGACCTCAAACATACACATGGGTGCATACACTCAGAAATCTCAATCATTAACATATAAAACAAAGACTCATCCAAAGATCTGGATAATAAATAAACTTGCGTTTCCTAAGAAACCTTTTGCCTTATTAGATAGGCTGTTCCAAGCTTGGACAGGATAAAAGCAGTTTGATCAGACTGTTCAAAGAATAGATATCATTTCTAAAGATGGAGGAAATGAAAGAGCATAAAACTACAAAGTAATTTTTTTTTCTTTTAGAATGGCGATGTGATGTCTATCAGCAGCTGTCATGGTACCGATGATGCTTCTCTTCGTGCGCCTGGCATTATGTGGAGTGGAGTGTAAGGGTATTCCATTAGACACTTGAATGGCTTGTAAACAGAGTATGTAAGGAATTCTAAGGCTGGTTGTGTTTAGACTGTAAGGAGTACTCGCCTCCCCAATAAGCTGCAGCTCTGTGAGTCTTCCAGCACAAACAAGGACCAAAAATGTCTCTTGTTTTAGGGACCAAAGTCCTTTCTTCCCTCAAACGTTTCCACTTTCCACAAAATTCACCAACTCAAGTCAACTGAGATTAGGTCATCAACAATCTCCATCTGTTGTCATGACTAGCATCATCTCGCTCTTGCCCATCTCTTCCAAGGCACTGGCAAGAGTGTTGAGATCACCGTCATCTTGGTGTAAGGCTTCCCATAAGTCCAAGATTACCCCCGTTGGACTGGCTTTGGTGGCAAAATAGTTTAGATATCTAGGAATGGAGAAAAAATACCAAAAATCATAACTCTTTTTAAGGCCATTTACAGAATTTTTGCAAAAATGTATTATTGATTTATAACATTAAGGAATAAAGAAAATGTTATTATTTTCATCCCCCTTTAACCCGGTATATATGAAATTAATATGAGTATTTTAATGAGTATTTATATTCACCACATGCTGTCAGAAGGTGGCGAGTGAGGAAACTCCCTAATCACCCAGCTGACCTGCTACTATGTTGTAAATAGTATTAGTTGTAAATAGACCTATGCAGTAAAGTATCAGATTACATAGACATTGTCAAATGGACCATTTAAAGCAGGGGTAGGCAACCCCGGCCCTCCAGCTGTGGTGAAACTATAAGTCCCATGAGACATTGCAAGACCCTGACAATCACATGACTCCAAGAGGCAGAGGTATGATGAGATGTGTAGTTTCACCACAGCTGGAGTGCTGAGGCTGCCTACCCTGCCTTAAAACCTAGTACACATGTGCATAGTGCAGCTGGTTGGACAGAAGCTGGCCGTTGGGCAGGCTTCTTTCAATGGGGCATGACCTAAAAAAGTATTCACACCCCTTGAAATTATCCACATTTTTTTACAACCAAAAACGTAGATGTATTTTTATTGGGATTATATCTGATAGACCAGCATAAAGCGGCCCGTCTCCCGGAAATGGGGAAGGGGACCTGTCATTAAAAGGGGCCCGATCCCCCCTCCCCCTGAAAGGTGCCAAGTGTGACACTTTTGGGTGGAACTCCACTTTTACAACTGCTAGTTAAAACACATTTATAATGCCAAAGCAGTTCACAAATATTTTTTTTCAAAATAAACATTTTTCATTTGTATTTTAATGGTCAAGTCTATAGACTATAATATAAATTTCCATTTATGATAGACAAAAAAATGAAATGTGAAAAGGAAAATGACAGACTTACCGATCCATGCTGAGCTTTTGTGCTAGAAGCCTCCAGTCATTTCCTCTAGTATTTGGGGCATCCAAGCTATTGCAAATTTTCTGCCGGATGGTTAAGGGAATCTTAAAGGCATATGGTCCTAACTGGGTTGTCACATTACTTCCGGGATGTGAACAGAAAGGATCAAATGATTTGGCATTCTGTTAAAACATAATAAAAATGACAATGTTGGATGAAATTTTGTGACAAATTGTATATGTATACACAATAACATTCAGCTTCCTGAAAGATTAAATACCCTAAACGGTGGTAAGCCTCATCCTTCTCACTCGCAGCCATTTCTATAACTAGAACTATGGAAATTGGAGGACGAGTGTGAGAAGCCACGTTTTATACCCTTGTTCTATTTTCCTGGTGTTCAAAGTAAAGAAAGACAGCTATAAGGCAGGAAGCTGAACTGAGAAACTGCCTCTGTGTTAAGTTAAACAAATGATTCTGTGTACACAGGCAATTTTGCTTTTATATTGATTGTTCTTTAAAACGGAGTTCCACCCACTCTTACAACTTGGTCTTAAAAGGAAAGACTGCCCCCCCTCCTTTTTTATATCATTTTTCTTTCTTTCCTACCTTTTTTTCAAGTACATAATGTACTTCCATCCTAGCTCGGCTGCTGCTCAGTACATAATTTCCTCCTGTCCCCCCCCCGCTGCCTTCTGGAACCTGTGTAGTCCCAGAAGACAAGGGAGCCATTCAGAAAGCTCTGCGCGACTCTCGCATGCGCAGTAGGAAACTGGCTGGTTACCCTTAGTTACAATGGTGTCGCGTGCACCCGATCCGATGGACGGATCGGCCTCGGACGGCTGACATCATGGGCTCCCTGGATAGGTAAGTGTCCCTATTAAAAGTCGGCAACTACATTGTAGCTGCTGACTTAAAAAAAAAATAGCGTCTTGAACTCCGCTTTAATGTATACTGACAGAGTATCAGCAATAAACATACTGTATAACAGTTGTCCTCTACTTTGTCTATAATATTTTACTACTGTACAATATTTTACATCAAATAGTTAGTCCACTGAAAACCCTTCATTGACTTTTCCATAGATGCTCACAAGGTGAATTACCCATTAGCCTACAATATCTCCCCGGAATATTTGTGCTGGGATCTTCCATAATAGTTTCTGTGTCTACCTCTCCCATCCCAAAGACACACACAAACCCTATAATAAAAATCTAACAGGGAAAGCGTGATTTTACTACAATTGATGCGACACTGGTCTTCATCAATTGCACTAGTATGGCCTATATCAGGGGTGTCAAACTTATTTTCATCACGGCACTATGGTCATCCTAAAAGGGCCGGTTGCATCTGTAAGACTATATAAAGTCATCCAAGGGTTTGTTTGATCTTAAAGGGGAAAGAAGTACCGGGAGTGTGTTATGTGTGAAGTTCAGAGTGTAATTTCAGGGGTGCCCTATGCACACATGGCTTTGACCTCTGCACCACTCACCCTTATTTCCCACCTCTGCACACATCTCCCTCCACAGCAATCACATTATTCCCTCTCCCCCCAAAAAAACTTCCTTTTACCTCACCCATCTAAGGCCTGGCTATCTCCCAACAGTGTAGGCATCTCTGTCTTTCTCACTTGCATGTAGATCATTGGACGGCATCTATGCACCCGACGGAATCTCCCTTGTCTCCGCTGTGAGTGGAGGGCAGGCAGGGATTTGTGAGAGCTGCCGAGAGAGTAATTGTCCTTGTAAACACAGAAGGCTTCTCTGTTTACAATGGAGACCGGAGGGCGCAAGCCAAAAGTGGTGAAAAGGAGTATTGCCACATTCGAACTGAAAAAAATCCCTGGGTGCAAAGGCCACAAGAAATATTCCCTGGTGGGCCACATTCGACCCACAGGTCGTGTGTTTGACTCATGTGGCCTATATTAATAGAGACAACGAGATGGTAGAGATCTATCATAAGGTATTTTATAGTACAAGGAATATAAATATTTCACCTTGAATGAATTTTCCACATTAAATCTGGGCTTCACTTTAATACCCCATTAAAATCACTATTAGGAGCTTACAGTTTTCAATGTACTTATTCTTTAAATCAGTTCCTACATGCTATGCTGGCTAAAACTGGTTGATTGTTACGGGAAATATGAGGATCAGTAATGGCACATTTACAAATATGTACATTAAGGAAGGAGTATGTTTTATAGCACAATGAGTGGTTGCATTCTTTACGTCATGTTTTATGGAGACGTTGGTTTTAAAAAAGCCAAGGTTTTGTTCTTCTGCAATGCTTACTGTTTCATAATAGGCATTTGATGTTCACACACTAGAGAATGGCCAGCCACTTAAATATTTCCACAGCTAGGCAAATCCTGAATAAATAATATTTTCTGCTCATTACTCTATCCAAATATCATTAAACATCTATAGATAGAATTGTCATTAAAGAAACATCAACACTCAAACTCTATCAAAATATAAAAAAGATAAAAAGCTTAACACCGAATGTCTGTTTGAAAGTTTCTCTGATTTACATACACCAGTAAAAGTTTAAAATGCCTTCCTTTGACTTCTACTTTTTTTTTTTATATATAAAAATATATTTGGAAAAAAACTGCAAAATGAATGTTGTTGCATTACAATCTTTAAATAACATGGTACGGATATATAATACAAGTTACAAATATAAAAAAGCAAAAACATACAATAGAGGAAAATGCAAGGAAACATTTTGAAGCTTGCAATGGCAAGCAATTTATAATTAAGCCCTGGCTGAAAAAATAAATGACTAGTGTATTTAAAATGTTAAAAAAATTGGCAAAATAGATTTTCAAAAAACAGTAAGGGCTCTTTCACACGGAGCGGATCCGTATTGATCCGCCCTGTGTGTGTCCGTCTGCTCAGCGGGGATCATCCGTAAATCCCCGCTGAGCTGTCGGCGGACAGGGTGGTCCCCGCACACTGTGCAGGGACCGCCCTGTCTTTCCTCTGCTCTCCCCTATGGGGAATCGGATGAATACGGACCGTGTGTCCGTATTCATCCGATCCGTTCCACCAGACAGAAGAAAAATAGGGTTTTCTTCCGTCTGAAAAAGCAGAACCTTTGCGGAGGCGGATCTTTACGTACGTTAGCGGATGCTCAATCCGCTAACGTCTGCAATCCCATAGGGAAGCATTACAAGTCCGTAAACAGACTTGTAAAAAATTGACCGCTTGTCCGCCCGTGTGAAAGGGCCCTAACTTGCAGCAACTAATCAGAATGCATTCTTCATTACTCATTATATTACATGTTGCTGTAAGCTTGAATTAGAGGTTGGGGTTTACAGTGCATCAATAAAGAGACTCAGTCGCTAGATTAGCATTTGGGGCCTTGCTTAAAAAAAAAATGGGCCCTGCAAAGATATTAAATGCTCACTCTCTGCTCCTCAGGCCACGGTTTTCTTTTTTATTTATAAGAAAACTTCCATTTAAGACTCCTCTGAATTCAAATTCAACACTTATGAAAGTGTTAACTTACTGGTCACCCACCACCCACTGCGGTTTTTCCCACCAACCACTATGTCGCTACTGAGGCATGTAGTGACGTAAGGGCTGGCCAGGTGAACTACAGCATGTGACAGAGGAGTACAACGCCCTCACTTCCTGTCCTAGTGATAATGGTTACAAACTATGTTTTTATCATGTTGTCTATTTTTTTTTGTGCTTTGCATTCCTGTTTGGTGACTGGAATTATGAGGATGTGAGAACAAAACTTCTTAATAGAGTCCCACAAAACAAAACAAAACAAAACAAAAAAAAAAACTGCCATTTTAAGTGTTCCTCACTTTATTCACAATTTTAAAAGTGGATAGAGTTATACTTTAAAAATAATTGATATGTGATTTCATACTTGTCATTCAAAAATATCATGACATTTATGACAGTGTGCTAAATGCTTAAGGAGGATTTCAAACTATTTAGCATTCCTCATATGATTGTGGCCAGATAGAGAAGACCTAACCCTTCTGTAGTTCAGCCATCTGGGAATAAACGCAAGCCCTGGTATACATAGCAAACTAGCACATACGTGAAAAACAGAATACGGGTACAGCTAATGCTTTTAGGGGAGCAACCCCTTCCTCAGAGGCAGCCTAGCTCTGAGGAAAGGAGTTCGCCCCTGAAACACGTTAGTGTACCCAGTGTTCTATACATGGTCATGCACTCTGTTTATGGCTTTTTGTCAGTTGCATTTTGTGAGTACACACATTTATACAACATTTTTTTTATTATTAAATCATCTCTGGTAAAGCACTAGGTGTGTGCGCTTTCTATTTCTGTTTTTCTTGTAGTTCCTTGAAGATTACCCCATCTGAGGAAGGCAGCATCCACCTAGTTTTGGGATACCATATATACCTTTCACACCGCCATTTGATCTGACATCTGTTACGTCACACCTTGCAAGACCTATAAGCGCTGAAAGTGACTGTTTTTTGTATAGCTAGCACATACATGCTTGTGGAGCTGAAATGCCTCTGAATTCACATTGATGTACACTCAATATCTTGGGCAAATGGTATTATATACAGGTTGTAGAGAGTTTTCTTTTTATATTAAATTATGACTGAGGTAAAGCAACCCATCAATGCTTGCTTATTTCCAAATGCAATTAGGGGTTGGTGCATGATTGGTACCATTTTCTGCTGTTCTTCAAGGCCCTCAGAAAAACAAGGTCCACTTGACCAGCAGAAAATGTCATTAAAATGTCCAAAAACAGTGTTACGGCTAGGGAGATTTCTCCGAATCATCTGACCATCAGAATAAGACTACTAGATTTATTAATGCTACCAGGATGGGGCTGTGATTCCTTAACTTAAGTACATGGCATTCATGGATGAAGTTTTACAAGGAAGAAAAAAAAAACCCTAAAGCCCACAAAGGATCAGAATTTCCGATGGAAAAAGTCAGATGGAATTTTTCCTTTGGAAATTCAGACCGTGTGTATGCCCCATCGGAAATTCTGATTAATTCCATTTTAGATAGAAATCATGTTCTCTTTTACTTCGATGGAATTCTGTCGGAATTTCGTTGTGATTTTGGTCAAACAAAGGTCCGATCGTGTGTATGGGGCTTAAGTATTATACACTTATCGTTATTCAGACATGTAAATCCTTGAAGTGGACCTGAACTCATGTTATAGGGGGCATGTAGGACTATTACTTTTGTCTAAGCAGCACCAAACAAAAATCTATCTTTTTTTTAGAATTACTTATGAATTATATCACTTCCTAGGTCCCTACAGCTTCATAAATGTGTCTCTGCAGACAGATCTATGGCACTGCCGCATCTGACTGCTAGTCTCAGGAGATATGGAGTGAGATTTGGTCACCATTGTGCTCCTCACTGTTCTGCTTGCTAGAGGCTCTGACATGAAGAAACAAGGCCCTGGCTCTGCCAAGATGGCCACCACCACACAGAGACATAGTGCAGAACAGGGCATGGCAAGTCAGCATCAGGGGAAAGATCAGCTGCAGGGAGACCATAAAGCTTTTTCTGGGCACAACTCCCAGGTTTCATTTCCTCTTTAACCACTTAAGGACCGCCTACTGCACATTTACGTCGGCAGAATGGCACGGCTGGGCACATCAACGTATCTATACGTTGATTTTAGTACCCAGCCGTGGGACGCGGGATTCGCGGACCCGATCGCCGCTGCAGTGTGGCGATCCGTCCCTGGAGCGGAAGAACCGGGAGAGCCGCGTGGAAACACGGCTTCCCCGTGCTTCACTGTGGCCGTAGCATCGATCGCGTCATCCCTGTAATAGGGGGACGCGATCAATGACGTCACACCTACAGCCACACCCCCCTACAGTTGTAAACACAACACATAGGTCACACATCCCCTACAGCGCCACCTGTGGTTAACTCCCAAATTGCAACTGTCATTTCCACAGTAAACCATGCAATTTAAATGCATTTTTTGCTGTGAAAATGACAATTGTCCCAAAAATGTGTCAAAATTGTCCGAAGTGTCCGCCATATTGTCGCAGTCACGAAAAAAATCACTGATCACTGATATTAGTATTAAAAAAAAAAATTAATTAATAAAAATGCAATAAAACTATCCCTTATTTTGTAAACGCTATAAATTTTGCGAAAACCAACCGATAAACGCTTATTGCGATTTTTTTTACCAAAAATACGTAGAAGAATACAAATCGGCCTAAACTGAGGAAAAAAAATGTTTTTTTATATATTTTTGGGGGATATTTATTATAGCAAAAAGTAAAAAATATTGCATTTTTTTTAAAATTGTCGCTCTACTTTTGTTTATAGCGCAAAAAATAAAAACCGCAGAGGTGATCAAATACCACCAAAAGAAAGCTCTATTTGTGGGGGAAAAAGGACGCCAATTTTGTTTGGAAGCCACGTCGCACGACCGCGCAATTGTCAGTTAAAATGACGCAGTGCCGAATCGCAAAAAGGGGCAAGGTCCTTTACCTGCATTTTGGTCCGGGTCTTAAGTGGTTAAAGACCTGTTCCAAATAATGCACCAATTATTTGTGTCCATGCTTCAGTACTAGTTTACAGACTGATGAGGGGGGAAAATGAAGAAAACTTTTAAGATTAAAGAAAGAATGGGGTGCAGGAAAGACAGTCTGAAGAAATGAAACATAAAGAACACATTTCAATCCTTAACAGTAACTCCATACCTCTTCCAGCATTGTGTGCAACTGGAAAATCTGTCCTTCTCCTTCCACCTGCCTTACACAGATTTTGCATGTTAGTTCTGTTGAAGCTAGACTGTACCGCTCCATAGTGAATGTACAATGCAGCGCCCTCTGGCTTCCACTCCAGATGTGATAAAAAGGAATCTCCTAAAAGGCACAACACATACACTTTCAGACAATAATAAAATGTCCCCTTGCAGTGAGTGGCACACAGCAGTACCCAGGCATACCAGAAATAGTAGTTTAAATATGTGAGCCAAAACATGCAAAACCACAACCATCAGGGTTGTGGCATCAGCGGAAACGGGTACAGGCAAGTTTGACATAATTGTATATAGCCAAAACATGTTTTCCATAGAATGGGTAAGAGTCAGAACATCTTTCAATTTTATTGTTGTCTATATCGTTACTGGGAAAAATTTCCCTTACTTCCTGTTTCTGTGGTACAGTCTCAAGGAATGGGATGTGCAGGTGACCCAGGGACAGGAAAAGCACAGACAACAATAAAAAACAGTGTTCGAAGTTCTATCCTTATCTCACTCACTAAAAATGTGTTTGTGTCTCCATTGGAGAGATTTACAATATTGTAGCTTCCAGTCCTGACAGGAATTGAAGGAAAACCTCTCTAATAGGGAAATAGATGGCAGAGGTTCTGACCCTCTCCTGCTCAGCCCAAAACAAACTAAAAGGTTTTGGCTGGAGTTGGATTAATAAATGAATACTCCAGCAAACATGACAGGAAATGACAGTGGAAGACTGCCTAAAGGCAAGAGAAATCCAAATCTTAAGCAGGTCTCTGTATCATCACATGTCAAATTAAACCTACTGACCTGAAATTTGGCGAGTAATTTGCTCCTCCACAGTGAATGAGGAATATCATGGATGGACAGACGCAGGTTGTGATAGCTGTCTTTAAACATCAGTGGCTTTGGTTCCTCTATGAGATAGCCTCCCAACGTCTTCTCAAGTTCCAGAACTTCCTGAATACAAAACAAATCAAACACGATTTAGGTTATGTCTTCATTAAGAAAAGGACTTGTTAACTTGATTCAGTTCATATTTGTAGACATGGTTTTACAGCTTTAAGAAAACTTATTTTTATCAAAATCATTTGATTTTCATACATCTCTAAAGTATTTCAAAGTTACTAAAATATATTAAAAGGACATTTTTGGTAAACTGGACACACAGGAAACATCAGTCCAACTTTGACTACCATCTTCATATTGTAAGTGTCAAACTTCCCCCTTGTCCTTACAGCTTTGTAATTGATTGTCTCTACTCTGTCAGCAGTGCCCATCCTAGCATAATGCCGCGTACGCACGGTCTTTTTTTGCGATGAAAAAAAACGACGTTTTCTGTGAAGTAAAAAACAACGTTTTTGAAACATCACTTTTCAAAGACAATTTTGCATACACACCATCGTTTTTTCACAAAAAGCAAGGTTACGTTCACCACTCTTTTCCATTGAAGCTCGCTTCATAACTAGCTTCTGGGCATGCGCGGGTTGAAAAACGTCGTTTTGAACGACGTTTTTGCTACACACGGTGACTTTTTGTGAAACAAAAAACAACGTTTTGAAAAACGACACAAAAAATTCAAACATGTTGGAATTTTTTTTTGGTCGTTTTTTTGAAGACAAAAAACGACGTTTTGCCCACACACGATCAATTTTAATGACGTTTTAAAAAACTTCGTTTTTTTTCATCGCAAAAAACGACCGTGTGTACGCGGCATAAGGATGGAGGAAAAAAGAAAAAAGAAAAACACAACTGTGCAGATGTCTCAAAGCACTTTGCTTATCGCATAAGTCAACATAAACCTAACTTTAACTCAAACTTTTTTTTCCCTTCCCTCCCTTGCATTATTTTCCTCTTGTTATTCCTTCCCTCCTTTTTCCCTTTAAGAGAGAGAGAGGGAAAAGGAGAGGGGAAATGAGAAAAGTAAAAAAAAAATAATAGAGATGTTTGCGCTTTATGTAGATGATGTTACGTGCATGTTTGATACATGACCATACCAAAAGTAAATGTTGGTTTTGTGATCTACATGTTTAAAACAGGTGTGATTTACTATGGGGATAGAATAGATAATAAATAATTATTAAAAAAAAGAAACGTTAACTTAATAGTCAACAAACCAAGACAGCTAACATATCAGTTTGCACAACATAAACTTTCTTTAGTACAATTATACTGGATTGGACTATTACCATCGTTAATTGCAACTACTTAGAAGATGGGCCTGTTGAGAGGTTCTAGAGTATCTAAAGCACAGGAAGCTACAAAACACAGCCTGAATTTTTAACTAATTATTATGTAACGTCCCAGTTAGTTTGTTTTCTGAAATTATCTGTTGAGATAATGAGGTATTTAGGAAGACATTCGCTCACTTGCGTGCAAAATTGAGAAATAGTAAAAATAATTACTTTATTTGGCCTTTAAACACTGAGGAAGCTCTCTGAGTACATTAATTACCTGAGCGCTATAAGGTTAGACAAGTATATGTTGCCTTAATGTGAATCATTTGAATATTTAAAACGGTAAAATAGGAAACAGTTCTACTTTTAATTAGCTTGCTCTTTTTAAGACTGAAAGACTGTTTCAGCTTCTGCATTACAGAAAGGTCTGCTAATTAATGTTCCAGAATAAACCCAATTTTGAGACTGATTTATGCAGTTAATAGCTAGATTTCCAGGTTACACAGGTTTAGGCTAACAGCTAAAAAAAAAAACACCTTTATTTTATTAACCAGAAGTGCCACAAAATCGTCTCAAGTTAGTGTAATTTGCAGATAATGTAAAGTCCATCATCAACAAGCATTATAAGGCTCCATGCACACTGAAGCTGATAAAATGCAGTTTATTGGCGTTTTTGCTTTTTTTTTTTTTTTTTTAACGCCCATAAACTGAACTCTAGGTTAGCCTATGTGCCCATGCACACACGGGCGTTTTTTAGTGTTAATGAGCTTTGGAGTTTATTGGCTTTTTTTTGAATGCCCGAAATTTGCATTCAAAGTGTCGTTTTTTTGGCAGGAAAAATGCAAAAAAAGCAAAAAAGCTCAAAAACGCAGGCGCCAGCATTTTTTATCCATAAAAAAAAAAAAAAAAAAAAAGCTGATAAAAGCTACTGAAAATGGGAGAGTATAGTCTCAGTTATTCGATTTAGAACAATAAATTTAAGATGTACCAGCATCCCGGAATGTTTGAAAAAGGGGGAGACCAACTAGATAGAGACAGCAAAGCTGCTTGACACTAAACCGGTCTAAACTATATCGATCGGTATGGGTTTGGTTGGGATTTTCAAGGTACTTGTAGAGAGACGTATATCATATAAAAATAGGTTTATTACAAAAAGAACAATACATCAATAATAAAAAGATGGGACAGGCCCCACAGTTCGGACACAGTAAGGTGTTTGTTAAGATGACACAAAACAAAGCACAACCGTATTGGTCAGATGCGTGGAGCCAATCTGCGACCTCGACCGGTTTCGCGGTTGATACCGCTTCTTCAGGAGGATCTGGGATGGCAGATGGCCCGGAATGAGCAGACAACAATCGCGCCCCCCCAAAAAAACAAAGAACACAAATGGCTCGCGCCGGGGAAGCTGACAAAAGCTCCAAAAAAAGGTTTAAATGTTAATTACAGTATACTGGGGAAGAAAAGCAGCATCACAAACTAATAGGCGCAGATAGCAGCCTATGAGGTATGAGGAGAGCCAATAGCGCTGGTAAGCAGACAACTCGTTGTGATGGCCGGTATATATCCCCAGGGAGAGCCTGTCATATCTCGTTTTTGCTTTTTTTTATTTATTTTTTTAACGCCCATAAACTGAACTCTAGGTTAGCCTATGTGCCCATGCACACATGGGCGTTTTTTAGTGTTATTGAGCTTTGGAGTTTATTGGCTTTTTTCTGAATGCCCGAAATTTGCATTCAAAGTGTTGTTTTTTTGGCAGGAAAAACGCAAAAAATGCTAAAAAAGCAAAAAAGCTCAAAAACGCAGGCGCCAGCATTTTTTATCCATAAAAAAAAAAAGCTGATAAAAGCTACACTGAAAAACGCTGATTAAAGCTATTGCAAAAACACCAAAAAAATGTTGCAAGGCTCCCTGCAAAGCTACTGCCGTTTTTCTATAGCTTTTATCAGCTTCAGTGTGCATGGCGCTTAAATGTTTAGTCTCTACAGTACAAGTCTACTTTAAAAAGTAGTTTGAGATTGGGGTTAAAACTAGCCAAAAATATCAAAGATAAATAAAAAATAGCTCATTAAAATATAAAATAACAAAATCAGCTTTTGCTGTAATATTTAGTAACATGAGATGCCCTCGGTCTGATGGTCAGCATCGTTAAGCCTACTTCGGCTAAACTCAGGTTGTCCTGAACACACCCCAAATTTCTGACTGGACAGTGAAGAAAGAAGCAGCATAGTGATGAGTTCATCTCTCTGTCACTCTCCCTGCCCTGTTGTACAGAGACTGCAAAGGCTTACATTAGGTTTCATTTTTGTAACTACAATCCTTTAATTTAAAAATACATTTATTGATGTACAGTATTAATGATTATAGAGCTGAATTAATTTATGTATTTTATATTAGCCTAAAGTTCAGATTTATTCCCATGTAATGCTACCTCTTAATATCTCTTGAGTTGTTTTTTTTTGCAACAACAGTTAAACTAGGGAAGGGCTGGTGGCTAGCATAAAAAAAACATTTGGAAAATGATCCCAAATTTAACATAGTTTCACCAGACAGTACTAATGCCGCGTACACACGATCATTTTTCGGCATGAAAAAAACAATGTTTTTCAGCATCTCGAAAAAACTTATTTTTCCCAACGTCATCATTAAAACGATGTTGCCCACACACCAAGCGCGGTGACATACAACACATACGACGGCACTATAAAGGGGAAGTTCCATGCGGATGACACCACCCTTGGGGCTGCATTAGTTGATTTCCTGTTAGTAAAAGACAATTTGCGCGGTTCTGTCTGTTACAGCGTGATGAATGTGCTTACTCCATTACGAACGGTAGTTTTACCAGAAAGAGTGCTCCCATCTCATAACTTGCTTCTGAGCATCCGTGGGTCTTTAACGTCGTTTTAGCCCACACACGATCATTTTTTACAACCCGAAAAAATGACATTGTTTAAAACGTCGTTAAAAAATGCAGCATGTTCGAAAAAAAAAAAAAAAAAAAGTTTTTCAGAACCCGAAAAATGATGTGAAGCCAACACACGATCATTTTAAATGACATTTTTTTTAAAACGTAATTTTTTGTGTGTACGCGGCATTAGAATAAGAAATTCTACTTCACAGCTACCTATCCTTGAACTGTCCACTAGGGGCATTTACAGGATGGTCTCCCAGTAGGTCCCCTTGGGGCTATTTTGACCTAAGAAAAGATCCAATTAATCTATCCATATGCTTACTTACTGCAAATTAACATACAGCTACCCACAATTGATTGAATATATCCACACATGGTGGTGCCTTGGACTGTATAGACCAAATGATTTTTCTGGTTGTACAAATGCATTTTCTATTCAGCCTGTCCATACATACTTTGAATCTCAGACGATTCCTGCTAAACTGGCCAAGATTTGAACCATCTATGGCCAGCCTAAGCTGATAGGGTCAATATAGAGCAATACGTTCTCTTTTTTTGCTGGAAATAATAATGCAATTTGGTTATTCTAATAAACTCTCTATGGATTCAGATCAAGTTGAAATTTTATGGATTTGAACATACGCTTACACTTGAACCTAGCTCTTAACAAATACATGTGCCTTGTGAGGTTGTTATAGTTAGCAAATCAGAAAAAGAAAAGCCCAAGAAAAAGAAAACAGATTTTTAACCTTTTACCTTTAATGCATCTGGTGTATCCTCTAAGCAGTAAACTTTGAGGTTGTATTCCAGCGAAGTGCAAAGAAGAGGTGCAAATATTGCCAGCTGGAGCCGCTTTATAGCAGATCTGGAGTAAGACTCTCCGACAAAGGCATAGGTACCCAGCTGGTCAAGTAAAATATGGCAGGACTGACATTCCAGCTGACAATAACATGGTGTGTTAAGAGTCTCTTCATTTATTGTCACAACTTCCTGAAAAACAGTAAAAAAAGCAATAGTTTAGCAAACAAGTAGGCTAATGTTAAACTGATATTTACATCTATTGAACTACAGCACACTGTGAGATTTATCATTATCTTGATTGTGAAGTCTCAAGGTTTTTCACTTTAATGAATTCTATGCTGCAGCTGCCCCCGGACCCCCCCCCCCCCTTTTCTTACCTGAGTCGGATTCAATCCAGCAACAGGCACATGATCAGTGGCTTCAGCCACTGTCTCTCTCCTCATTGGACAGATTAATAGCAGCAGGAGCCATCCCCTTTAAATAGAGGGATTGCCAGTCCACATGCTAGAGTGTTTTAGGGCTTCCTGTTCATTGTTATTCATAAGGCCCCTTTCACACTGGGGCGGGATGTGCTGTGGCGGTATAGCGCCGCTAAAAACAGCGGCGATATACCGTCGGAATTGACGCAGGATCTGGCATCTAGCGGTGCAATATTAACCCCACTAGCGGCCAAAAAGGGGTTAATACCACCCGCAATGCGCCTCTGCAGAGGTGCATTGCGGGCGGTATTACTGCGGTTTCCCATTGTTTTAAATGGGAAGGAGCGATGAAGAAGCAGTATACACACCGCTCCTCTCACCGCTCCAAAGATGCTGCTCGCAGGAGATTTGTTTCTCTCCCGCCAACGCATACCCTCAATGTGAAAGCCCTCAGGCTTTCACATTAAGAATGCTGGGCAGGAGTTTTTCAGGCGGTATTTAGGCTCTATTTTTAGCGCTAAACCGCCTGAAACACTCATCAGTGTGAAAGGGACCTAAAACAGTGTATCAAAACAAACAATGTTTTCTCTCAAAGAGGTTTGTTCTACTTTCATTCATCAACAAAACCATGTTAAGCCTTTGGCACTGATATCAGCTTCTTACCCCCATCAGGTTTCACATGTAAATGGACCAGGGTGTGTCTGTCTAGGCCAGCAGACCTGGACACACACATCCTCTTTGCCCTACTGATAAACAGCTCTGGTCCATCCCGTGGTGTTGACCCAACAACCTTGGCCTGGACACCCACCCACAGCATATCCATTCCATTCACTGCCCGAACACTGGTTACTCACACTTCTAAAAACTCAGCTTGCATCGTCCTTGATTCCCTGCAATCAACCAGGTGCCAAAGCCCTGAAGTCCCCTCTTGCTCTACTGTAATCCGCCATCCAAATAACGGGCCACACACCAAAGACGTTCTGCTCCAGTGTGAAAAACATGTTTGGGGCATGGCTTTTGATAGCAGTGTGCTGTCATTGCATTACACCTTGGCTGGAGCTGACCATCTTTGGTGAGGGGCCCGTTATATGGATGGTGGACTACAAATGATCTAAGAGTTCACTTTCATTGTTAATAAAACTATCATAAACAGCCATGTTTCGGACACACACACTCGCTTGAGAACTTTGACAATGCTTTTATATATATATATATATATATATATATATATATATATATATATATATATATATATATATATACACACACACACACACACACACACACACACACACACACACACACATATATATATATATATATATATAGTTTTTGGACTCACCACATTTTCATGGTGACAAATGTTTTTTTCTGTCAGAATACATGGTATAGCTAGTTTTATAATTTTACCACCAGAAAGGAAGGAGGGGGTATATAATAGAAAACATTTAAAGGAAATATCGCCTTTGGATTTTGAACTAGAGAACACCTGATGTCTAAAAGTAATGTTCAGTATTTATTATTTTCCAAATAAAATAAAAAAATAGTTAAGGGTAATAATCAAGGTGTTGTACACTGCAGGAAAGTTACAACTGAACATTTTTTTGCCATTATCTTACCTCCCAGCTTCCTTGATGAGACTGAGTCTTCAACTGTAAAATCCAGTCGGATGTGGTGACATCAGCACAATGAGGAATAGTCAGAATGACTGGTCGACACAACAGAAGTCCAGTGGGGCCACAAGTTACAATGGGACTTAAAATTGTCTGTGTACCTTCCGAAGGTGGTCTACAAGAGAAGTTGCAAGAATATTACTTTTAGGTTTGACAAGGCATAAATAATTGCAGCAGTTTATAACCATTAGATGTACAATCATTGCCTTTTTCATAGCAGGTAAAGCCATTATAGACCCAATCTACTACTACGGATTAAACATTCAGCATAAAATTAAAATGAAATGCTATGAAAAACGAATGAAGTCATGCATTGGTAAGTGTGTGTGGCACACAACCATTACATGGCCACTTTCCACAAATGAATCTCAGCGTGCAGCTTTAATCCTGAACATCTAACTCCTTCAGATTTAAAACCGCTATAATGCATCAGAAATACGTTTTATTTCTTCAAAGTATTCTTTTCAAAGCAAAAATACACAATCAACTGAATATAGGCCATACGAAAATATGCGAGTAATGTTTGAAAACATGGACACAACAGAAAAAAGCAACATATCTACAAATGCAACTAAAATTACTAAGACTAAGACTGTTGGTCCACATGAGGGATCGTTTACTTACACAGTGTTTTCTCTTTTGTTTATCATCAAATACATTTCATAGTATTTTCCCTGTGGAATGGCTCCATGCGGTATCAGTAAACTCACCCCTGAAAAATGTAATATATTAGTATCAAGTTTCAAGCATGTAACATTGCAGATATTTTGAACGGTATAACACTTCAAGTAGAACTATAGGCAAATCTTGTGTTTGTCCATTTTGGATAGAGTATGGGAAGGTGTCAGCTTATTTTTTTGCCATCTATGTCCCATTGGGGAAATTTACCTTTACTTCCTGTTCCATAGCCAAACAGAACGTTAGAGAAAATTGTTAAAACTAAGGGAAATCCCTCGGCTAGTGTCCCCATTGGAATATTTGCCCTATATTACTTTTCTGGGGACAACAATTTGTGATTTTACTTTACTTTCAATGATACTGGTAAAGAGAACAAATAGAGAGGAGTAATCTCCCTAACAGGGGTACAGACAGCAATACAAATTAAAAAGGTGTTATAATCCATCTCCACTCCATCCAAAACTAAAATTAAGTTTTGTCTTTAGCTGTACTTTAAAGACTTTTAGGATGATCATAAAATGTAACATATTCAAGATGTCAATAGATTTCATAGATTTTAAAACTGAAATTAAATGTGATGATTCAAACTAAGCAAACAAAAAAAAAAAAGCACAAGCATAGGTTTTCCATGGTGAAAACTATACAAGAAGATCCAGAGATACTGGTATGACCTCTCCCCTCCCCTCCTGCTGGTCCTATTGGTTGTTTAATAGGATGGATGGCCTCACTGATCAATCAGGAAGCTCAGGAGGTGGGACCAAATTAAACCTTTAATGGTAAAGTCAAGATTTGTATTAACGTGGTTGTAAAAGCATTTTTTTTTTAACCTTAATGCATTCTCTAAAATACATACCTAAGCCCAATTGCAATGCCTTGCTGTGTCTGAGAGCACCGTCTCTCTCTCTCTTTCCTAACTGGACATAGAGGCAGCAGCAGGAGCAATTGGCTCCTGTTGCTGTTTGTGAGGATAAAGTGCAGGGCCAAGACAGACAGTAGGTATCAATGGACACACAGAGCATGGCTTGGGATCAAGCGCGCACAAGTGCCCTCATAGGAAGCGCCAGGTAACTAGAACATGTTTTTATATATATATATATATATATATATATATATATATACATATACACATACAGTGCAGAAAATAAGTATTTGAACACCCTGCTATTTTGCAAGTTCTCCCACTTGGAAATCATGGAGGGGTCTGAAATTGTCATCGTAGGTGCATGTCCACTGTGAGAGACATAATCCAAAAAAAAATTCCAGAAATCACAATTTATGATTTTTTAACTATTTATTTGTATGATACAGCTGCAAAGAAGTATTTAAACACCTGTCTATCAGCTAGAATTCTGACCCTCAAAGACCTGTTAGTCTGCCTTTAAAATGTCCACCTCCACTCCATTTATTATCCTAAATTAGATGCACCTGTTTGAGGTCATTAGCTGCATAAAGACACCTGTCCACCCCATACAATCAGTAAGAATCCAACTACTAACATGGCCAAGACCAAAGAGCTGTCCAAAGACACTAGAGACAAAATTGTACACCTCCACAAGGCTGGAAAGGGCTACGGGCAAATTGCCAAGCAGCTTGGTGAAAAAAGGTCCACTGTTGGAGCAATCATTAGAAAATGGAAGAAGCTAAACATGACTGTCAATCTCCCTCGGACTGAGGCTCCATGCAAAATCTCACCTCGTGGGGTCTCAATGATCCTAAGAAAGGTGAGAAATCAGCCCAGGACTACACGGGAGGAGCTGGTCAATGACCTGAAAAGAGCTGGGACCACCGTTTTCAAGGTTACTGTTGGTAATATACTAAGACGTCATGGTTTGAAATCATGCATGGCACGGAAGGTTCCCCTGCTTAAACCAGCACATGTCAAGGCCCGTCTTAAGTTTGCCAATGACCATTTGGATGATCCAGAGGAGTCATGGGAGAAAGTCATGTGGTCAGATGAGACCAAAATAGAACTTTTTGGTCATAATTCCACTAACCGTGTTTGGAGAAAGAAGAATGATGAGTACCATCCCAAGAACGCCATCCCTACTGTGAAGCATGGGGGTGGTAGCATCATGCTTTGGGGGTGTTTTTCTGCACATGGGACAGGGCGACTGCACTGTATTAAGAAGAGGATGACCGGGGCCATGTATTGCGAGATTTTGGGCAACAACCTCCTTCCCTCAGTTAGAGCTTTGAAGATGGGTCGAGGCTGGGTCTTCCAACATGACAATGACCCGAAGCACACAGCCAGGATAACCAAGGAGTGGCTCTGTAAGAAGCATATCAAGGTTCTGGCGTGGCCTAGCCAGTCTCCAGACCTAAACCCAATAGAGAATCTTTGGAGGGAGCTCAAACTCTGTTTCTCAGCGACAGCCCAGAAACCTGACTCATCTAGAGAAGATCTGTGTGGAGGAGTGGGCCAAAATCCCTCCTCCAGTGTGTGCAAACCTGGTGAAAAACTACAAGAAACGTTTGACCTCTGTAATTGCAAACAAAGGCTACTGTACCAAATATTAACATTGATTTTCTCAGGTGTTCAAATACTTATTTGCAGCTGTATCATACAAATAAATAGTTAAAAAAATCATACATTGTGATTTCTGGAATTTTTTTTTTTGATTATGTCTCTCACAGTGGACATGCACCTACGATAACAATTTCAGACCGCTCCATGATTTCCAAGTGGGAGAACTTGCAAAATAGCAGGGTGTTCAAATACTTATTTTCTGCACTGTGTATATATATATATATATATATATATATATACACATATACACACACACACACACACATACACATACACACATACACATACACACATACACATACACACATACACACACACATACACATACACATATATATATATATATATACACACACACACACCTTTACAATGACTTTAAGCATATCTCTGAATCTACTGATAATTTGGTGTGGTTTTACAAAAAGGTTATCTATTTTATAATTTACTTATATCGTCTTAATTTGTACTTTTGTGTTTGTTTAAAAGAGACACTGAATGCAATTTATGTTATTTTTAGAAACTGTTATATTCCAAAAAGATTGCGATAGTATTCATGGCTTAGTATGTGATCTTCAGAACGGAGCTTTAAGTGATATTAAAAGGCAAAAATGTTTAAAAAAAAAAAAAAAAAACATGTTATACTTAGCTACTATGTACAATTGTTTTGCAAAGAGCAGCCCCAAACCTCCTTTTCTTGGGTCCCCTGCTGGCACCCCTAGCACTTCATCCTTTCGAGTGCCCCCAGAGCAAGCAGCTGGCAATGGGGGTACCAAATCAAGCTCTCCCCTGAGCTGCTGCTCTGCATGTCTATTCAGACATGGAGCCGTGTTAGTAGAGACTGCCTCCTCTCTACAAATACTCATCTTCCCTATGCTCCACAGCTACCCTAATCACTGCAGCCCCATGTAGAAAGTCCTGTGTAAGGCTCATATCAGAGAGCATTAGCAAGTGGCGATTGGCCACCTAGACCAACAGGAAGGTAAGAAATTCTTATGTCCCCCTTATCTCGCCTGGAAGTACTTAATATTTGAAAGGTTTTGGATTGGTAAAGAGGGTGAATAGGAAGTGCATGTTAATAGTAGTTCACATAATAGAACACATTCATGTTAGCTTTCTTCTGATTTCCAAAAAAAAAAATGTGCAAAAATGTAGTAGGATATAATTTTGCCATGATGTTTGAGCTGTTTTTTTGCGGTGGTTAGGTCTATTGGTATAATTTTCCAGCGGTTACTGTATCACCACATGTAGCTGTTGAACTCTAAATGTGCAAGAGAAGACTAAAATTATGACTGCATGCAATTAACCAGCATTCCGGGTTATTAGGAGCCATAATTGCAGTTTTTAGTCGATGCGTGTTATTTTCAGTCCTAATTGTGTTGAAGTGCATAATATCAAATCAACAATATTGCTACAGCATTTAATATAATTTCATGCACAAATATGTACCCAAATCATATTTTAGATATGAATGAAATTCATTTGAAAGGCTTTTGTCTGGGAAACAAACATTCGCTCTCTAGTTATACAACAAGGAAAAGAGCACAACAGTAATTACAATGTTTATTTAAAATAATAACTTTAATTAGATATTGATGTAACCTGGAAAATGTAAGCTTAGGCAACATATAAATGTTTTTGGTATTTTGTTGTCTATTGCACATTATTTCAGTAGTGGCTTGCATCATAAAAAATGTATTTGTTGCATTACACAGATTTAAGTTTTACTGTCCAGGGGTTGTGTAAAAGATATGGCGAGCCTGGATTGACTCAACATCCAATGTGGGATTATGGAGACCTTTTGTCCCCTAAAATGTTCAGGGAAACCTGGATGGGAGTCCTTCTGGTCCTGAATGGTCAAAACAATAGATGGCTACATATCTGATGCATACATTATCCTGGTATATAAATGTATTGGATGCTGGTTGTGCTGGTGGTTGGGGGGTTGAGGGGGGAATTGGGGAGGGGGAATTGTAGTGGTTTTCTTTTAGCACAGTCAGTTGAACTATGTTAGTTCTGTTAGCTATGTTTTAGATTTACTGGCCCTGTGCGCCTATACCTGGCGGAGCTGGTGTTGTGCTGGCGCCATCCTATTGTTTTTTGTTTGTTCTGTGTTTAAAATCAATACAAATAATTTACAAAAAAAAAATCTCTCTAGTTAGTCTAGATAGAGTGAAGAGTATAGCTTCAGTATGGTTTTTATTGCTTGAGAAACAAGCAGGGTTGTGAAGTGAACTCCCTGGTGTAGGTAGGTGGCCAGTTGGATATGCCTTCTGTGGTCACATATGGTCCCGATATGGTTGACATCATTAGGAACATTTCATTAATAACTAAAAATTCTAATTACTGTATTTATCAGCATATAACACGCACAGGCGTATAACACACACCCTAACATTAAGATGGAAGTTTTGGGAGAAAAAAAAACTTTCCACAGCCCCCTGCATATAACACATAGGCACAGTTTACCCTCTATTTTGAGGGTAAAAAAGTGAGTGTTATATGCCAATAAATACAGTGTATGAAAGCAGTTAGGATTCACCATCACAGTACAGATATGAATTTATGAATCATAAGAAATGGGTCATGATTGCACTCGGTTTTATATGGATATATTATTTTAATTAAATTTCCTAATAAATGTTGTAATTCTAATGAAAGTTGCCATTTGATATGATGCACCCTTTAAGTACCATGAAATCCCATTTTCTGTTGTGCGAAGCTTTTGGAAGGCTGCTCTCTGGTATAAAGTAGAAAAAGCTCTGGGGCAAATTCCCTTGTAAAATTAACAGCTTATCTGCCTTTATTAAATCACCCCAGTGTCTTTCAGGCTTTCTAAGGCTAGAAGGCTAGAAAATGACACCCATACTTGAGTAGAGGAAAAAATCTCCTACTGTTAACTGCCAAATATGGATTTCCCCTCTCTTTGGGGATATTTATTTTCAATTCTTCTGCTATGCTATGTTTGCACAAAAAAAAAAAAAAAAAAAAAGGAGGGAAACTCCCTATAGAGGACTTAGGCAGCAATACAAATCCTTCACCTTTAATCATATGGCGTTACTTCAAATACAGAAATAATTAAGCAACTTAGAAATGAAGAAATCACCTGTGTTTGGGAATGTTAGTCTTCCACCTAGAGCTCCGAATGTGCCCGTCACACTGTTACTGGAGTCTCGGGGTAAAGTCAGCAAGTGTTGGCTACTCATGGTTTTATTCCTTGTATTAATGAGGTTAGTGTCTGAAGGATATGATACTACAGACTTTGGACCAAGCAGGTCGTCTTGTATACCAGGAGATGATCCCACTGGAGATGAATTGTAGACTTTAATCTTTAGGTTTGGAAGGGGATCCAGCAATGGAGAATTGGTCATGGGGATTTTGTCAGCAGAGTCTTGCAAGGCGTACATGTGCCCTCGATATATGCCAGCATTGGCTGTCAGATCTGGCTGCATCGATGGATGTAGTAAATGAGAATTGTCTGGAAAAAAAAGGCATGTTTTGATAAATTTCCATTAAAGCATGAGGTTTGCCTAAAAAAGTTTAAGGTTTTGATCCTCTTTTTTTGGGTGTTTATATTGGATAGTGTATATTTTCTCCAGAGAGATAACAATAATTACACAAAATGAGCATGTCTGGAAATAAAAAGACCATAATGTTCAGTCAGTAGTAATTTACAGCACCAAACATGCTATAAAAATTTCAGATTCTTGCTTTTTGCCTGGGTGCATAGGTGGCTAACACATTACATATGTTACATTTCATTCTTCTACAGAGGGAGAAGATCTATCCCAACAAAAAAAAATATTTTTACATGTATGTCACAGATCTGTATACTGTAATTACAAAAATATAAAAGGTGTAATTACAACTCCCCAAATGGAATACTGTCGTTATAAGCCTCATCTGTTTTGTTATTGTGACCATCTGGCAGCATCTCAGAAGACAACAGTTAATGAGCGTGCACAGTAATGCATAGGTGAGGGTGTCAAGCACATTAGCCATACCGTGCCTGGAAGTCTTAAAGTTCACCGGATGAAAGCCTCCTGTAAGGGCTGCTGAGGAATCTGTGATGTCAGTGTCGAAATCTCGGCAGTTGCGTCTGTACACAACTATGCCAACAGCCATGAGTATAACAATGAAGATGAAAATGGCAACAACCAGTCCAGCATACAGAGCAACGTCTCCCGTTGAGTCCAACACTAATAAAGAGAAAACAAGAAATTAGTAAACAATCAAAATTATTTGTGAGCAACTGGACATGCGTACAAAATCTTATCTTGCCAGCTAACAGAGTTAAGCATATATATGGGTCATCCAAGCATTCAGGTTTATAATATGGGGCAAAGGTAAAGAAACATGCAAGCATAGTTGGCAAAGGCCTACATCACAGCAAGCCATCAGACAAGCTTCTCCAAACAGTCCCATCACTAGTTTCTTGAAGACTTCTTGGCAAGCAGTGTACACAGTTTGCTATAAGCCTTGGATCATTGCACTGTCTGGCCAATTTGATCTGATGAGTTTATAACCAATAGAGGGGTTGCCATTGGCATAAAACTACATTTCAGTAGTCACTGTCCTAGATTTGGTTAGGCTCCCACCCGAATATTAGCATAAGGTAACATTTATTTTCCTGAATCAATAACAATAAAGGAAAAAAAAACAGCTGCATAAAAAAAAAAAACACTAGATGGTGTTCTTTGTTAAACAAACAGCGCACATACACAGAAATAAAAAGTTAACACTGACCAGGGCAGAATGTGCCAATATTGTATAAAAAATAACTGGATCAACACAACAGTGCCAACATTAGAACAATTAAATTGGATCCTTTCTTTGTACTGTATAAGACTAAAGGAAAACTATTATACCGATACTAAACACAGTGTTAATTAAAACCAGAACTTAAAATCTTCTGTAGGCTAAATACAGACAGTATGTTTTTTAATTACAAAGATCATCAATTTATTTTATGACTCAGTTCTGACATTATGCAATAATGAATCTATCTCTCTCTCTCTCATTCTAATAGTGTTCAATTTTCATATTCTACAACACAAAATTCCCACATCTCTGTCATTCCCAAATCATCCTTCTTTATTGTACTACCTTGAATCCTCAGTCTATAGCATTCCCTATGGTCAGGTTCAAGAACTTAGCAAAAGGCATCTGCTTCATCAACATATGGCTACTTCCCTTTCCAGAAGAAGCTTCAAGGACAATTGTTCCCACAGTAAATGAGGCATGGATTTATTTTGTGTACAAATTTTTAAATGTTTATCTTTATTGGAATATGCAACTATATACGATTTTTTGGGTTATATGGAAGTGATTAGTACATTTTTCTGTACTTCTATAGAACATAGCTTGACGTTTACAGAACGCTATAACATTTAATTGTGGGAGCTGCCATGGTACAACTTATTTTAAAACCTTTAGACTCCTACGTTGTCGTGTTCATCCTTCCTGAATTAAGTACAGAGCCACTGAAGTTGTAAGGTTATGCTATATCATTTAAAAAAAAATAAACAGTATGCAGTACATATTCTTTTTTCCCAAATGTGTCCTACAGGTACACTTTCATGATTTATTCATAAATCTAGCCCTTTACTTTCCAAATCCTACTCCACAGAAAACAATGTTATAGAAATTGCACTAGTGATAACCAGAAAGCTTGAAACAATTGTATCCAAGATGTTAGACTGCATCTTTGTTATAAAATCATGAATCCAGATGTGTTTGTTATTCATTTGTTTTTTTAGCACAGATATTTTATTGCAGGGGTTCACTTTCCGTTTAGGCATTAATGTGCAAGTTATGTAAAATTATTAAGTTTAGGATTAAGCTACGAGCATAAGTATTAAGTGTTAGAGCTCTTGCAAATGGATGTTTGTCGACTAGCGGTTAATCAGCTTATGATGTATTCCCCAGATACAAAACTTCCCAGCATTTTCCCATGCCCAGGAAGTTGCATGTGAAGTGTATAACTGGCTTGTACTTGTAAACATAGAAGTTTTGCACTTGGGGAATACTTCATACCAACATGCATGGGTAAACATTTATGAAAAAGAGCGTTGGTGCATGAGCCCTTAGGGTTTACATAGAGGGGGGGTTACTTGTTAGGGTTTGAGTAGAGGGGTGTTTAACTACTCAGGCTGGAGTTGAGGGAGGCTTAAAAGCTAGGGTTTGAGTAGAGGGAAAGATAAGTGTTAGGTCCCTTTTACACAGGCCGACCTTTGAGGTCCACCTGTCAGTTTTTTCAGCGGACCTGAACGGACGCTCTTTGCTCCTCTATGGAGCCACGGATGTCAGCGGTGATTTATCCGCCGACATCCGACCCACCAAAGTGTGACAGATGGAAACCCTATTTTCCATCCATCTGGCGGATCAGATGAAGGCAGACTCAGCGGTCCGTCTTCATCCGATCCCCCATAGGGGAGTGTGGCGCTCTGGCAGGTCTGTCCCTGCACAGTGTGCAGAGACTGACCTGTCATCTGCCTGCTCAGTGGGGATTGGAGCGATCCACGCTGAACAAAGCAGAGCCCGTACACAGACACATCTGTGTGAAAGGGCCCTAAAAGATTAGGCCCTGCACACATGGGCCGACTGTCGGGCGTCATCAGCCAGTTCAATAGAAATCAACTGACATTGTGCCCATGTGTACTGCAGCTGGTCTGACAAAAGCCATCCATTCAGATGGCTTCTGTCAGAGGGGCGTGACCAAAAAAGGTCTGCCAATTGGCTCCCGAACAGCACTCTTAGCCAATGGCTGGGAGCGCTGACCAGTGTGTTCTGGGGGGGGGGGGGGGGGAGGCAACACACTGATCAGCCCACATTGATAAAAAAGAAAGTAAAAAACCTTGTGTAAAGGGAACAACATACATAAGTATAAAGATAGGCTCCTTATTTTTACAGTTATTTTATACTAGTGAAGGTCACAGATCAGTGGTCATGCAAAATATGGTAACAGAACTCAAAAGATGAAATAAAATGAAAGTGATGAAATGAAACTTACAATGACTTTTTGGTTCACCTAAAACTCTTTTGTCTGTTAGAAACAAAAACCAAAATGAAATTAGTTACTCTGGTAAAAAATGGTAATAAATACAATGGATGACAATAAAAAAAAAGAAATTAAAAGCAAATGCGTTGATTACATGGTAATGGATTGTGATTGAAACTGTCATGGAATGAGACCGTGAAAATCTGTCAGCTGGCATTCACTACAAAAAATATAACCAGCAATCTCTTCCCTGCATCATTCATAATATTAACTTTGTATTTTGTCGACATCTCATCAGCATGCAAATGAAAATATGACTGTAGTTCATGTGCAAAATTTATGTTTGGAATAACATAATAATAATGTCATACCAGCCAAAATTCACAGAACGATTGTGGGAAACAAGCGAGTTCAATCATGGAACTGCAAATGCTCTAGGATCTCCTGTAAGGCCCCATACACACGAGCAGACAGATTTGTTCAAATCGGTCGGGCCGACCGATTTGAACAAATCTGTCTGCTGGGGACATATTGGTTTGATCGTGTACACACGATCAAACCAAAATCCCCGCCGCCTGACGGCGCGGTGACGTGGCGGTGACGTTGACGCCGCCACGTCACCGCACCAGGAAGTAAAACACTTCCGCGCATGCGTCGAAACCATTCGGCGCGTGTGCGAGAAGACATGTCTGCTGGTTAGCGTACTAACCAGCAGACATGTCAAGCATACGGGTTCCCAGCCGACAGATTGGTAAGCATGCTTTCCAATCTGTCGGGTGGCCAAATCCGTCCGTTTGCCCGTACACACGATCGAATCTGTCTGCTGAAACGGTCTAGCAGACCGTTTCCAGCAGACGGATTTGATTGTGTGTATGAGGCCTTACTGTTGTAAACGCTAATCGTCCATGGAATTTACCAAATTCACTGAAACCATATTTTAGCGTTGCACCTATACCTGTATTGGTATCAGTGCCGATACTAAGCATTTGCGCGTGTACAAGTACTCATGCAAATGCTCCGATACTAAAATTGATACCTTCAAGTCCCCAGACTAACTGTTGCCTTTAAAATGGGTTCACATATATGTAGTGCCGGATTTAGTGCAGCCGTTCACGTGCACATTTTTAAAATGTATAACACTGAAAATCGTACCCAACTCTTTTTAAAATCACATTGTGGCCGACCTGCACATATGTAAGCCAGCTCCATAGAAAGCCGGTTTGGTTCACAGGTCATGCGAATAGGATGCGGTTCAAAACGCAATATATAATAATTTAATATTAAAATAAACAGAACCACATAAAATGTATTTAGTATTACATTAATATATTAGCTCATTTAATGAGTCTCAAGACACTAAAAATAGGTATTTGTAATTGGTATCGGCAAATACTTGAAAAAAGTATCGTTACTCGACTTAAAAAACTGGTGCCTCTGTACCGTATGAAACAGTTGTGTGGGTCCCCTTCCTGCATCTTTACTGTGAAACTCTCTCAACTTTAATGCCTCATGCGCACAGGACACTTAAAAAATGCCAGCACTGCTGCCAGGAAAAAGTAGCGTTAACGCGCTGTTAGCAGCGTTTTTGAATATCGTTTATGGGATTTTTTTCTGCATTTTTTGGGGGGGTTAGCAATTTTGGGCTTTTTTTTTTTTAGTAAAAACACTCCCTATAACATAAAAAAGCCTAAAACTGGTCAATGCGGCTAACAGCTTGTTACCGTGTTTAGGGGCATTTTCGGTTTTACAGCTCAACAGCCTCTGCTCCTGGATGCACAGACAATTGTTCTTTTCTACTTCTCCTAAACACCTTTGACAGTTTATGTGTGCATGAACACATAGGCTAACATAGAGGCAGTTAAAAAAAACATCTAAGCGCAAAAATGTTCTGTGTGCTAGAGCTAGGATGACCACATTTCCAAATTACCATTCAGGGACACCCTGCCTTCCCAAAAATCAGCTTGTGCTGTATCGAATCACAGCACAGTGATTGGACACAAGAGGTGGGATTCACGATTTCTCCATTAACAAGCAGGGGGTGGGATTGTGCTCCTCCCAGCTTTCCCGGCCAGGACAAGTACCGTCAGCGAGTAAAGTGGTGATGTGGCGGCCTATTTTGGGGGGCATCAGATTGGCCTGGGGGTGGCTGTGTCAGTTTCATTCCGTGACACTGTATTGTCCTGGAATGAACGTGCCCGGGACAGACCTGAAAAATGCGGGACTGTCCCAGGCAATCCGGGACACGTGGTCACCCTAGCTAGAGCCCCAGGTGTCACCAATAAGATTTAAACATCCGTTACAATGAAAACCTAATTGTAAATGATATAACATTTCTTATAATTAATGGGTTTGGAAATAGGACTCCTACATTCAAAATAGGTGTTCCCAGATCACCAACAAAACACCGGGTGGACTGGTGCACTACTACAATGCCTGAATGATAAATAGAAGTCCATAGTAAGCATACAGTGTTCTCTGAAAGAATATCAAGGCTTCACTTCTCAGTGTGACGCGAGAAAAATCAACAGAAAATCTACAATCACAAAAGGAATTATCAAGATAAATCTTTAATCCTAATATAAAAGCTAATTTGTCACAGCTCAGAAATCGAAAAACTAAGGTCTATTTTAGGAGGCTGCTGACACATATAAAATAAAGACATTTCTTTCCGGTCCACCCCATCAATCCTTCTGAAACACACGAGTGACAGCATCTGCTTGGTTCAAATGACTGGTAATTTAAGTCAATACGCTGTACTCAAGAAATGGAAGCTTTTATTGTTTATGTTTTATTTAAAGTGGTATGTTAAAAACGGTATATTAGAGTGCTGCCAATTATCATTAATGATATATTATTACTGTACTGTAATGTTGGATATACTATAAGGGGAACTTTAAAAATTTCAAGTGTATCCAAACTTCGCCTCACAGGCTAAACTACAGTAACTCTCCTCCACCACTGCATACTTACCATAGTCCAAGAGTTGTGGCCTCCATCATTGTTTACAGTCCAATTAACAGACATCTCTTTAGCAACTGTACCTACTTACCCACTAAGTCCCAATAAACTTGAATGGAACCATATATCAAGTCTTGATATAAAGCCTATTCAACTCAAGTCATTCAAAAGTGACCAGACACTGATGCAGCTGAACAGACATTCTCTGAAAAAGCGGTAAGCAATCAAGGAGGCCACTTCTCTGGAAAATAAAGAATCGTACGCATGTGGGAAAGGGTGGTTAGTGTATTTTAGATCCGGGAGAGGGTGGCTAGGTAAATATTTAGGGTTGGCTTAGTAAAAGTTTAGAAAATCATACACATGTCCTTTAATTGAAAGATTTTAATGTCGTTTGTCTTAATTCGAAAAATAGGGTACAAGCAGTGGTAGGCAGCCCTCTGGCTAATGTTAAACACCAATCATTTAAATATTCTTTATGGTTTAAAATTTCATTCAACTCCTGAAATAGCCAAAACTTACTCTGCATACACATGCCATCCGTGCAGTTTTTGGAATCTAAGGGCACACCATTGCAATCTTTGCCACCATTTTTAGGACTGGGTGCGTTACAGTCCCTGCTCCGCCAATGCGTGCATTCAGTGCTGCAAGCTGACCACTTGCTCCACTCAGTCCATCCACCGTCAGCTAAATCCCAAAATATAGCAAAGTAGAAGATTAATACAATAAAGCGAAGTAAAGAAGCCGATTATGAAAATAGTCTTTACAAAGCAAATAACAAAAACTGTGTACACTGCCTCATAAGTACTGTTTTGACTTGCAATATTAAATGTGTAGTGGAAAACGACAGCTAAAATATGACTGGGCTCCTAAGCAGCAACACAGACAGTAAGGCAGGCCATAGATTATGCAATTTTGTTTCATTCTACTGTGGTAAAGGGGAAACCAATTGCTAATTTCTTCAATTAACACAGTCAGTGTTGATAGAGAAATCCCTCCTGCAGTGCTATTGTGTGAAGGCTCCCTGCTGGCAGAACACAATCAGTTGGGAAACCAGCGACAGGTTGCTTAGGTTAGATCGACTTGTGTACGACTAGGGTGCCCTAATGCCTAGTACACATGGGCAGGAGAAATTGGCAGGTTTAATAAAATCTGCCCGACATTGGGCCTTGTGCATGGATGAGCATGCTAAAAAAACAGCAGCTAACCGTCTCCCAATTAGCGCTGTCAGCCAATGGACTGTTATTACAGTGGCTCGTACTGGTGCTGTCAGTTCTTTTTTGTTTCAACCCTTTGGGAGACTGATGGTGTGTCCCTTGTACATAGGGACACCAATCGGTCACCCCCGAGTCTGTCCCCTCCCCCTGCAGTTAGAATCACTCACTAGGGTACACATTTAACCCCTTGATCGCCCCCTAGTGTTGACCCCTTCCCTGCCAGTCACATTTACACAGTAATCAGTGCATTTTTATACCACTGTCCGCTGAATAGATGTGAATGGTCCCAAAATAGTGTCAAAAGTGTCTGATGTGTCCGCCACAATATTGCAGTCACGATAAAATTTGCAGATCGCCACCATTACAAGTATAAAAAATTATAAATGCTACAAATCTATCCCTATTTTGCGCAAACTAATCAATATACGCTTATTGCGATTTATTTTACAAAAAATATGTAGAAGAATATGTATCGGCTAAAACTGAGGACACTTTTTTATTTTTTTTTATATATATTTTTGGGGGATATTTATTATAGCAAAAAGTAAAAAATATTGCTTTTTTTTCTCTAATTTGTCGGTATTCTTTTGTTTATAGTGCAAAACAAACGCAGAGGTGATCAAATACCACCAAAAGAAAGCTCTATTTGTGGGGAAAAAAATGATAATTTTTTTATTTCGGTATAGTGTTGCATGATCGCACAATTGACATTCAAAGTGTGACAGCGCTGAAAGCTGAAAAATGGCTTGGCCAGGAAGGGGGTGAAAGTGCCCAGTATTGAGGCGGTTAATTACTGTAACATCATTTGCACAAGACTTGCAAAGTACACAAGACAATACTCCAAGAACATTACATATTACAAATGACAGGTCAGTAAATGAATAGACTGCGCAGAAACTATAATGCTTTCATACTGCCCAGAATAAGGTGAGGCAAGCAAAATCTCTACATGGCTCAATTCAGAATATTGTATTTTAGTATACAAAGTATGAGCTGAAAGTATTATGAGAGGACAACCTTGGAAAAAAAATCCATACCTGGGCACATAGTTGTGCAAGCGAGTTTCTGAAGTGGTTGACCATCGCAAAAGGCCCCACCATTGAGTGGCGTTGGATTAGTACACATTCGTGTCCTCTTTTGAATACCGCGACCACAGGGGTTGTTACACGATGACCATTCTGACCAAGATGACCAGCCTCCATTGACTACAATAGAAAATCAAAATGCAGTTTACCATAACAAGGAGGCCATTTTGTCTTCGAGTTTCATTAGGAAAAAATGGATGCGGCATGGACTAATGACTTATGAAACATATCAGAGCTAATAGCACGCAGAGAAGAAAAATCAGCAGTGGAAAACAACAATTGTCTTAACTAATGACTTGAAAATATTTATAACCATCTGGTAAGTCACTGTCCAGCCTGGAAAAATCTATGCCACCCACTGTCGGCTGGGTAGAGTTGGCACACAAACCCCATTAACAGGTGCTATGGTTATTATAAGCAGATGCAATTAATTTAGTATGTTGAGAGTTGCTAAGCGGTACTTAGTTTTATTTTCCAGACATCTGCTACTTGAATTGCAAGCTTTGCTGTGCACAAAAACATTAAACCTCATCAGTCAATGTACTGTAATTACTTTGGCTCTATGACTGGTAATAACTTAGCCCAGATATATTGACTTTTAAGCGGGTTTTTGTTCCAAACTAGCTGTCAAGTGTCATGGTTAATCAACAGGGACCAATTGGTCAACAGAAGAGTACAACATTAGGAGGAAAAATGCAAAACAAAGGAATATAATTGTTAACCAAACTCACATGTTCTTTAATATACAAGAGGACTGTTAATATAATATCTTTGCTCAAGTGCTGGAGGGGGGTTATTAGTCTTCAACAGGTAGGTGCAAAGGGCAACAATTGAGTGCAGTAACCAATAGAAACCAGTCATGCCAGAATTGAGTCATTCGCTTAAAGCGTTACTAAACCCAGAACCACAAGTGTGCGCACAGGGTGTGCCAGGTGTGGCCAGGCACACCCTAATCACCCTGTACAGCACAGATTCCTCTTACTGCCCTGGGTATCCCCTTCCCCCCACAGCGCTTCCAGATCCTCCTCTCCTCTCCCACCAGCTGTTGCTGCAGGCACACAGAGGGAGATGTTTTAGAATGGGTGGGGAAGGGGCCAGTAAATATGCAATTTACTGGCACCTTCACTTTTTGAGTGAACACATTGAGTGATCAGTAGCGTGTGTTTGAGCTTGGGCGTGCACACCCTAATCCAATAGGCTGCGCACACCTATTACCAAAAATACGTATCGGCCTAAACTGAGGAAAACATTTGCTTTTTATTATAGCATTAACTATAGCAAAAAGTACAAAATGGTGTGGGTTTTTTTTTTTTTTCAAATCGATGCTCTTTTTATGTTTATAGCCCAAAAAATAAAAACCGCAGAGATGACCAAATAGCACAAAAAGAAAGCTCTATTTGTGGGAAAAAAAGGATGTAAATTTTGTTTGGGTAAATCTTAGCATGACCGCACAATTGTCCGTTAAAGCGAGGCAATGCCGCATTGCAAAAGCGGCCTGGTCATTGAGCAGCCAAAATTTCCGGGGCTGAAGTGTTTAAAACAGAAATATGTTTTACTGCTATGGATTATTGTGCTTTGTATATCACCACTGCTTTTTGTACTGCCTTACTAAACTGTCTATATGACTCACATAAGAAAAGCGCAAGAGTATTACATAGCTCTGCTGTGTTTTTTCCGATATGTACCTGCCAGTAAAAAAATATATATTTACTTCTATTCTTATCGTATAGCTCTAACACAACAAAACTAGATTATGCTGGAGTTCCTGTTTCTACTTTTTACTCTTTTGTCCCAGAACAATCACATCTCAGCAAAGCTGTACAACAGTCTGTCTAAACTCTTCATGCTGTTCACTTATCTTGGCTGAATGAATATACCTTTTCCTTTTCTCAAACGTTCTGAGATTTGGAGATTGCCAAAAATAGGCACGACTTTGCCAAAATATTGTGTATTTCAGCAGTTACGGATTAGTAAATTCTCATTTTCTAACCCAATTCAAAATAAGGTAAAACAAACCACGTATTTCACTTTGTATTGTGGCATCGCTCTGAATTAAACCGATACTCCTGCATTCTATTTTTATATTAATGTATTTAAAGCAGAGTTCCACCCTAAAAACAAACTTGCTTGACTTTAGTGTAAAAAAAAAAAAAAAAATCTTCAATTTTTTTTTTTTTTACTCACTTCTATATGACTGTTACTACTTTCCTAGTCTTAGTTGGTAGAACTTCCTGTCCTAAGACCCCATTGCCTCCTGGGAAATGATGACACTCATTTCCCAGGAGTCTCTGGGCATTACTTTGCCTAAAAATCTCAGCATGCACCTCTCTTTGAAAATCCAGGAAGAAACATGACCTGGGCTTCATAATGCCCACAGCTATGATGGAAACGGCCGCAAGATCCCTGAGATGATGATAGGTACATTTTTGCAACTGTTTATGTACCGATCGTGCTTTATTAATATGTTTTAATGAATATTCATAATAATGTAATTGAGATTGCAAAAAAGAAAAATGTTAAGCCCGGAACCCCCGTTTTAATGGCGATTGTTTCTAATTATTAAAACAAAAAGGAAAATATTCAGAAAGTCCTAATCTCAAAAGCTGACCTCAAATTTTTCTAAACTTATCCTATCACACAGTAATACAAGTCCCTAGTGCAGATATTACGTATTTTTAGCTCAATACCCAGGAAAGCTTATTTTGGAGAAATAGAATTGCTTTGGCAGCTTGTTTTGGGTAATTGCAACACAGAATGAAACTGACTGCAGATTTTATACATGACAGCTACGGGTTTGAGATTACAGACAAGATATATTTCTGTGCTAGACATTCACAGTTATTTCCCAAGACACAGACGTGGGGCCATCATATTTATGAAAAATTGGTTACCTAAATGTGACTGTCTTTCCACATTGCATGTGGAAGCTCAAGGAAATTCCTTAACTGCCTTCCATTGTCTTCGCTCAGCTAAATCAAACCAACTCACCTTTACAGACAGATGGTTCGCTTATACTGCACTGAAATACCATTAAATATTTAAAGGAATGTGTATTGGGTTTACACATAGTTGCACATTGCATGTTTTTTCTGCAATAAAAACCCTGCCTGTTCCTAATTGTTTAAGAATTTAACTTAAAATGGTTGTAAAGGCACAAGGTTTTTTACCTTCATGCATTCTGTGTGGATCGATCCTTCTCGGCAGCAGCCCAGTGGGAGTGGTGCCCCGCTGTGCATGGCGGGAAATGATACTTAAGGGGCAGACACAGTTTTTCGGGTTCTTTCGCCTCGTGGCCCTCCTGTCGCGAGGCACATGTGTGTGTGATCTCAACCTCGGGACCACGTTGGCCTGAGGTCGCATCTCCATGAAGTAGGCCCAGTTATGCTGGCTGGGGCCTGCGATTCACAAGGGGATCCCAAGCTGTCCATCCAAGTGGGGGAAGCTGCTTAACGAAAGAAACCGGGGGAGGTCCTGCCCTTGAAGAGACCAAGCAAAGCAAGCTAAAGTCTCAGGATAGGCCTGGTGACTTCATTATAAAGGGATCCACTACTCTATTTGTCTTACAGTCCGCCAGGTCAGCTTAAAAACTCTCTGTAAGGCTGGAAGTTCGGGACTTAAATCCTGTGGGAGAGGATCCCTGACTATCCATATTTCGTTCTGACGGTCTGTGGCAAAAACTGTTTCTATACTATCCGTGCATCATCCCGGCTGCTAGGCCATGTGAGAGGGGTCTATCCGGGTGAGCAATACCCACTCAAGAGGGAGTGGTGACTAACTGATTGGAACTTTCGATATTTTTGTGCATTCTATAACGCGTACCTGAACCTTTCCCTTCTCGCTATACTCTCCGCTTTCTTCACAAGTTTGTGCAGCAAAAATAAAACCTAACAGTTGAAGGTTTTACATCTTGTGTGGACATTGCAATTTCTACAGACTTTCTTCCATGGACAACAAACTTAGAGGTAACGTGCAAAACCCAAAATCTAAACCAGCAGCTCCTATGGGGGTAGTGCTACACTTCTGTAATGTTATTTAACAGATAAACACATCTTTAAATTTATTTTAGTCAAAGATCATTGTAGCGCATTGAAATCAGAAGTCATCTTTCACAGATGTGACTCCGGGTAAATTAAATCAGATATATGGTATATACGGATTACTAGGATTTGCACTGCCATATTAAATACAGCAAACTGGATGTAATCGGCCTGTTCTCTAAACGGTATGGTGAAATAGTTCAGGTAAAAAGAAATGGCTACAGAAACTATTTGCAAAATGAGAAAGCATTTATCACAGTTCCATTTCAAGCATAGATTGCAAATTCCATATAAAAAAAGTATAACGGTAGCAAAAATAACAGCCAAAGTAATAAACATAGTAATAATCATAAAAAAAAAACAAGAATGTCTTGCAAGTAGCCTTTTATATGATCAACCAACAGAAATAAAAACTCACCATAAACAATAACCGTCGCTGTTGTACTTCTGCGCCTAGCAACAATATTCTTAGCAACGCAGGTGTAGTTGGCTGTGTCCGAGAGCCGAGCCTGCTTAATGATGAGATTGTGGTCAATTGTTATGAGGTAATTGGTGTCTTGTGTAGGGTCAATGATGTCTTCATTTTTTAGCCATTCCACCTATTGAGTAAGGAGGGGGAAGAAAAGAGACGGACGTTTAAATGACAAATAATTAAAACGAGAACACATCACTGGCTGAAATATCAACAGCAATTAGTCATCTTTGAACTGCAGAAGCTTGGGGATTATTGCAAATGATTGAAAAGGTTAAACATGTCGCAAAGTAATCCACATTAATTTTCCATTAAGAGCAGCTTTCAATACAGAAGACAAATATGCATATATTGTGTGCAATAACCCTTAAAATAGGAAACTAATGGCTTCTCTAATTCAGTTTTAACAGTTACACACAGGGTTTGGAATCTCTTAAGCAGTTTCGGAGTTTAACATAAAAAGAGAAATACACAGCATAAGATAAGCCAGAGCGAAGGAAGTACAGTTGAACCTCGGATTACGAGCATAATCCGTTCCAGGAGTATGCTCGTAATCCAAAGTACTCACATATCAAAGCGAGTTTTCCCATTGAAGTCAATAGAAACTAAAATAATTTGTTCTGCATTGACTTCAATGGGATGCAATACCGAATGTGGCCAGAGGTGGGGGGCACCAGAGAGCACCAAAAATGGCTGAAAAGGCCCGAGGACACTTTAGCTCGTTTCCTGCGCCCCCGTACCTCAGGCCAAATTAGGTACTGTAGGCCTATTTTCGTCTCTGCTCGGCTTCTGCGCCCTCGTACCTCAGGCCAACTGAGATACTGCAGGCCTATTTAGCTTGAATTCTGCTCGCCTTGCGAGTCAACACTTGCAAACCGAGTCGGAATTTAAAAAAAAAAGTTGCTTGCAAATCAAAACGCTCTCAAACCAAGTTACTCTTAAACCTAAGTTCTACTTAAGAGGTTCCCTTAAAACTCATACTGTAGTTATGTGATGCAAGTGGACTGAATCAGAAAATCACCCTGTAGCGCAAAAAAACCAAAGCGCATGTAAAGCACCCGAAAGAAGCCTTATCTGCAATCCCAAAGTGCTTTTAGAGCCCTTTCACACTGCCAGCGCCCAAAAAACGCTGGTAAAGCGCTGCTAAAACTAGCAGCGCTTTACCGGCGTTATTCGAGTGCTAGTGGGAAGCTCTTAACCCCTGCTAGTGTCCGAATAAAGGGTTCAATGTGCCCACAAAGTGCTGCTGCCAAGGCATTTAGCAGGCGCTTTGCATTGATTCCAATATGAAAAATAAATAGTAGTTCTACTTTAAGTAACTTGAAGTCCTAGACCTGTAACAAGCATGCTGTATTCTTTCTATCAATATGTGTTTGGGGGTCTGTGACTCAGCCAGCATTGAAGGCATCATGTCAGCCAGGGAACTAGGATAATGTAAAGAAAAGTTCAGCAATTGCAATCTCCCTTATTCTCTCGTGACATCTTCTCTTTAGTAATCTTCCGTTTACTGTCCTGACACTCTGCTCCACATCCAGAGGCAATGAGAAATATATTTTATCTTTTCCTCTTGGTATTGGGGGGGCATGAAATTCTCTCAGGGGTGACAGCCCTTGTGCTTGGCAACTGGCAGGAGAAAGCTCTCAGCCCTGTGTAAGCTCCAAGCACAGGTTCACTTTAAAGGCAATTTAGCAACAAAATGTCTAATGGCTGTTTTTGCTGGAGAACATTGTGTAAACGTCTTCTGTCAAAACTCTCAGTAAATGAATAGCTGTGAAAAGTATCAGTGCAATTAGATAATAGAATAAATCATTAGTGGCTGCATACAAATAATTCTACTGAGCATTAAAGAAAAATGGGCCAACATTGAGAATTGATTCATCAAAACTAAAGTATCTGCTCACCTGGATGTGGCTCATTTATCTTATCTTTACTGTTATTTATCTACCAAGGCTTTGCAGGTGATAGCCTCTGTAGGATAGCGACATTATTTCCATCATTTCTGCTTTTAAAATGGGAGTAAAACGTCCCATGCATAATTGTTACCTACAGGTAAGCCTATACTAAGGCTTACCTATAGGTAGTGTAAATATCTCCTAAACATGCGCCGTTTATCAGATATTTACTGCACATGCAGCCAATGATGTCAGCGGCTCATGCGATCTGAAGGAATAGTCATCCAAGCCATTCCTTCAGAGTCCTGTGCCGTAATAGGTAGCTCATCGTGGCTCCAGCACTCACACACAGCTGGATTTGGTGAACCCAGAAGGAAGACCGGGTGAAGATGGAAGTCTTGTCAGCGGTGACAGTGTGTCGCTGGAAGGCTTTGTTCCAAGGTGGGTTTTACATGCTGGCACATTATGGCTTTACCTTGCAGGATGCAAAAAAAAAAAACTTTCCCATTTGAGAAGCAACTATTGCCAAAATAGCAGCCATTTTTTTTTTAGCTCGCTATAGGCTCAAATTTGATATGTTAAAAACATCCTAAATATAGGGCCAGCAGCTTTCTTATAGACTTAGGCCCCTTTCACACGATCGGCCGCTCCATGCAGTCCTATGGAGCATCGGATGTCAGCGGAGACATGTCCGCTGACATCCGATCAGATAAAATCGGACGGATGGCGATACGTCCCCATCTGTCCATGGCGGATCGGATCGGGTGAGATCTGATGAAAACGGACATGCTCTCCATTTTCATCAGATCTCCCCATAGAAGACAGTGGCGCGGCACAAGCCCCTCCCCGCTCAGTGAGCAGAGAGGGGATTGTCATTCGCCGGCTCAGCGGAGATCAGTGGAGAGATCTCTCGCTGAGTCGGCGGACTCCGTAGCGGAGTCCGCCTGTGTGGAAGAGGCGTTATATGCAATTTATAATGCAAAAGAAAACCCAAAGCTATATTACCTTATGACAAGCTAGTTTCTTTTTTAGAATTGAAAAGGGCAGCAATTATATTTTACAAAACAAAATTAAAGCGGAGGTTCACCCTCTATATGAATTTCATCTTATTTACATCTGTACACTTTGTATTTTTTTTTTTTTAATTGCTCTCTTCTTACCATGATTAGGATTAATTACATCTTATTTCCGAGTACTGTTCCCCGCGGGAGTGGGCGTATCTCTGCCTTTACCCAACGCCCCAGTGTGTGGGAGCTGACTGCAATGTCTCCTGGGAGTTCTGTGTCCTGATTCCCAGGAGACGATCTGTACCAATAGTAGTACAAATCTCATCGTCATGTGACTCGACAAGCGGGTCACGTGACAAAGTCGTCATCGCTTCCTGGAAAAGTCTTTGCTTGTGGGTTTCACAATGCCCACAAGCAAGATGGAATTCGCCTGACAGGATTTTTAGAAGTTTGTCTTTATAAAGGAAAAGGATCGGAACGTATTACAAACGCCGAGCAAGTGAGTGTTAAGGTGCCATCTTTAACCCGATTAATTGCACATAAATAGAAAAAAAAAAACGTTGAACCTCCGCTTTAAGACTGCTGGGAGGTGAGCAGAGAAGAAGTTCATAAACAAAGCTAACCATTGTTATATCAGAGCTAAATAAATCTAAAAACTCAATAAAACATGATACCTCAGCAGGCGGAATGCCTTCAGGTGGACGACACTGAAGTAATACTTCTTGTTCAAGAGGTACTTCTTTACCTAACGGTTCCTGGTCGAAGTTCTTTCTCAGATCTGTATATATATAAAAATATTTATATAAATGAACTTATAAGAAATAGCACCTGCTATATAAACCAAGCGTGAAATACTTGTATATAAAAACAGGAATATTCTACCTGTATGAATGAGATGTCATTATATATTTAAACAATATGCAAATATTGTGTTAATATAAGCGATGAATACTATCCTTGGTTATCAGAACTCACTTACATTTATAGCTTCACTACCGATTTAGAGATGAATCAGCTGCAAGGCTGAACTTTGCAAATATCACCACAAGATGGCAATGTTGTCAACATAGCTGGTAACCGGCATTCAGCGATTGTGCTAGACTTAGACAAACCGTTCTGCAGTAGAACTATACATAGATTAAACTTACAGGCTATTCGGACGTAGGACCGACGGCTCTTGGTGGTTCCAGCTGAGCTCCATGCCACACACTGACACCAGTAATCCTCCAAACCAAACAGTTCTTCTACCTGCTGCCTGGACACTTCAATTTGGACCTCCCGAACCACAAGACCTAGAAGAAGATATAGAATGTTAACACTTATGCCCCATACACACGATCCGAATATCGTACGACTTTTTTTTAGCTTAATAGTCGCAAGTAGAAATTGAATAGGTTACTAAAGTCTTGAAAATTCTCGTACGACAGAAGAAAAATCTGAAGCGATGTCATGGGTTGCAATGCATTTGTATTGTATTTTCGGACAACTATACCAACTAAACGAAAATCGTATGATCTGGCATCCTATGAGGAAAAGTTTTGTGCTTGTCCGATCCAATAATATCAGATGAACTGTCGTGATCAGTTCTCGAAAGTAGTGTACACACGATCCGAAAATCGTACGATTCTTCTTGTGTACGGCCCATTAAACTGCTTCCTAATGAGCAGTCAACAAAACACCATGTATGTGGCAATATGTCAAATGGCAGGAAAAAACACTGATATATGGGCTGACATATAGTAAATATAAAAACATCTACTAACTCAGTTTTAAAGGGTAATGAAAAATAATATATTTCACAAACTGCTTTTCCTAAAATAAAGAGGGTTTGGTAGAAGGAATTGCGTGTCTCAAAGAAAGAGCTGCAGCCCAAAGTCATGTTTGGTGATGCATGTCAGATAAAACAAAAAGGGAAGAATCTACTTAGTGGGGAAACAGATTGCATTTAATAACCTGACAAAGGTTCTAACCCTTCCTCACACTATCCAAGTTATTTTCATAGTACTTTAACATTTAGGATACATTCACACTAGACTGCACAGTATTATGCAGCATTTTACATTCAAGCTAGCGCAGTGTCAGCTCTGGCAGAGAGAAGCGTGATGCGTGTTTCAGCTTGTTTTCTTTTCTCAACTTTATCTGAAGTGTCACACAGTGACACTTCATTCGTGTCACTGCACAGGAGTACAGTATGTTTTTCTGTTGTGCGGCGATATGGTGCCATCTACTGCGAAGGAGAAAAATGAAGACATGTTGGTTTAGACTGGTTTTCTACTTTCAAGAAAGGAAGAAAAAAAAATCAACATGCTCCCTGCTGCTGGCTGATGGGGGTCTTCCCTGTACATAACCGGAAAGCATCACTACTGCGCAGCTCCGATACCAAAGCCTTCATCTGCCTGGCTTTCTCCAGCACAATGCAGCCCTGCTTTCCAAGGCTGGATTGCCAAGGTGGGAGCTTCAGCAGTGGTGAACAGTAAGGATGAGGTGTTCGCAAAGCCCACGTGCAGAGCCTGCCAGGAAGTCGGCACTGCGCTGTGCTGTGCTAATTACAGGCAGTGAGACAATGGGGTTGATTTACTAAAGGCAAATGGTCTGTGCACTTTTGAAAGTGCAGTTGCACTCTGCAAGGACAGTTGCTCCAGAGCTTAGTAAATGATGGAGAGCTCTGCTGACTTCCATCATCCAATCATGTGCAAGGAAAATTGCAAAAACAGCATTTTTTATGACACGTGATTGGATGATGTAAGTCAGCAGAGCTCTCTCCATCATTTACTAAGCTCTGGAGAAACTGCCCTTGAGAGTGCAACTGCACTTTCAAAGTGCACATTCCATTTGCCTTTAGTAAATCAACCCCATTGTGTTGCTGCACGGCTGCAGAGATTGGGAAATGTCTCACTGCCTGTGATTAGCGCCTTCACCGCAAGTGCCGTATCCTCGTAGTATTTTCGTCCAAATTTGCACCGGTGCAATGTAAATTCCGAGCCGAAAGGCGGTGTAATTCAAAGTGGGAAGGACGTGGGCGTGTTCCATTGAAATGAGCCATGACCCCATGCAAATGAAAGGCCGGCCAGACTGGGCATGTGCACATGAAGCAGACTATGGTCAGCACCTCTCTGAGCATGCTCACGGCGCAATCAGTTAGATAGGAACTAGGCCCGTCAGACTAAGGCCTCGTTCACACATGGATCCGTTCAGGTCCGTCTGTCAGTTTTTCAGGCGGACCTGAACGGGCGCTCCATGCACCCCTATGGAGCGTCGGATGTCAGCGGAGACATGTCCGCTGACATCCGACCTGATCCGATCCGCTAAAAACAAACGTATGGGGCTCACGTCCCCATCCGTCCATGCGGATCGGATCGGGAAAGATCTGATGAAAACGGACATGCTGTCCGTTTTCATCAGATCGCTCCATAGAGGACAGCGGGACTCGACAAGCTCCTCCCCGCTCAGTGAGCAGAGAGGAGCTTGTCATCCGTCAGCTCAGCGGAGATCTGCGGACTGATCTCCCGCTGAGCTGGCAGACACAGGCGGACTCCGTCGGAACGGACTGCGACGGAGTCGGCTATGTGTGAACGAGGCCTTAGTGAGCTATGCACAGTGCTTAAATAGACCGAGAGAAATGCCCTTCCATTGCAAAAGTACATCCAATTTTTTTCCCTTCCTACAGCAAGGTGCTTTTGTTCTGTTTGTTAGTGTTTGTTGGTTTGTGACGCATCTGAGATTTATGGAGAGTGATTTGGAGAGTGTTTTTTGCTGTGTTTTTTTTATTTTGCTGTCTTTTTTTTCTGTTTGTGAATGATTTTTGAATGTGGGCGTGACATTCCTGCCACCACTCCACTTGTACGCTGAAAAGAGCCATTGGCAAGGAAATGGAGTGTTGCCAGGACCTTGCCCAGTGGCTGCACTGCATGTGAGCAGTGTGTTGGGCTTGTGATGTCCTCCTGCAGGGTTGTGGTTAATTCCAGGATGGCAGCAGGGGTGAACCTGAAGATGCGATACACCTCAGAATCACTCATGCCAAAGAGATCTATGCGTGTGCGGTATATCCTCTCCCGTGCCCTCCTCCGTGCCCTCCTCCTTCTGTGCTCATCTAAAGTCATTAGTATAGCCAGGGCTTTTTTTCTGGGGGAACTTGGGGGAACTCAGTTCCACCACCTTTGGCTCAGACCCTTTGGTGCCTGCTCACCACAATCGCTTGTATACACAGAAGTCTGGTTTCTGTGTTTACAAGTGCCAGCTCTTCACTCTGTGTGTAACCCCCCCTGAACTCTGCACTCTGTATTAGTGCAATTCTGGTATTTAATGCCCCTTTAAGACCCTTCTACTGTTTGTGAAATCTGAACGGGTCGTGGTTGAGTTCCTGCACCTATTTTCTGAGAAAAAAAGCTCCGAGTATAGCTATGAGCATGGATGCCCCTGGCATGTTGGCAGGGCCGCCATCAGAAATTAAGAAATAAAGAAAAATAGATATAAAAAAAAGAGGGGGTTGCCATCTGGGGCCCTTGGGAACTCCGGACCCCTAAAACAAAACAAAAATACGTTTTTTTTTTAGGGGGTTCCCATCCGGGCCCCTGAGGACCCCCGGGCCCCTTACAGGTGTAATGCCTGTACCCCCCTGATGGCAGCCCTGCATGTTGGCATATAGATTGTTGTCCTGCAAGTGTGGGTGCTCAGCTCGTCCCTAACGGTGTTGCTTTAGCTGACATGTAGACGGATTGTCTAATTTTAAACCTGCTTTTATATGGTCTAATTTTTGACTTTCCGTGCAGCTGATAAGCACATCGTGTAGACTGCACCGCACCAAATTACTTTTGTGGATCGGCGTATCTCGCTCATTTGCATGGGAAATCAATGGTGTGGACGGAGTAAATGTGCACCTAAGATGTGCAAGCGTAGGCAAGTTAGGCCGGTCAGGAGTAGCCTATTTTGGTGCGTATCTAGTTCTGTGGGTACGGTGCAAAAAATATTCCGGAGCAAATTTAGACTTAGACGGCACATCTCGAGATACTCTGGCGTAAGTGCTTTGTGAATCTGGCCCTAGGTTTTTGTCAGACGTAATTATGAGGTCTAAATTATGATATGTATGGTTTTGTCTCAAAGTTGAATTAAAGTAGTTGTAAACACTTTACAACCACTTTAGCCTACAGGTAAGCGTAGATTAAGGCTTATCTGTAGGCGTTTGCACAGTCTAGGAGATATTTGCAAATCGCCTTAGGGCGATTTCTCCTGCGCATGCGCCGGAGTTAGAAAGGGCACGCTGTACTGTTTCTATCTCGGGTCATGCCGTTAAAGGCGGCTCCCACATGCATGTGCGGGAGCGATGTAATGCGATTCCGGTCAATCACAGTGCCGTACACACGACCGAGAAACTCGTCGGGCGAAACACATCTTTTTCCCCGTTGAGTTCCTTGTTCGGCAGTCAAAAAAACTAGTCGAGCCAAATTTTCCCATTGCCCAACGAGGAAATAGAGAACATGCTCTCTTTTTGGCTCGACGAGTTCGACGGGTTTCTCGGCGAAAGTGTACACGACCGGTTTCCTCGGCAGAATACGTCTCCCATCGAGTTTCTTGCTGAATTCTGCCGAGGAAACCGGTCGCGTGTACGAGGCCTTACAGATGACTTTTTGGACAGAAACAAAAACTCGCTTGAAATGGAAGTCACAAGTGGGACTACATACCATACCACCAGTTAGCAGTGCTTTAGCATTTGGCACCTTTTTTTTCTTTACAACTGCATGTTTTACTAAACGTTTAGCCACATTAATTGAAGCCATGCACAACTATTCCCTTGAAAGATGTAGATACCTTGGAGACTTGTTTCCTGACATGGACTTTTGTTGCTGTGGATGTTCCAGTTAATCCCAGCGCATGTTTGTTAGATTATATTAACTCTTTGCGTGTTTCCTTTAGACAAAAATTCTGTATTTTTTCCCCTTTTCAAGGGGAGCGTACAATAACAGAAGTACATTTATATCAAGGTAAAGTTACAGCAATTTGGTAGACGAATGAATGTCACAGATTGGACCTTATGTCCCCCCCATATTTTTTGTATTAGATTCTGAAGTAAACTTCATCTAATGGCCAAAATTTGGTATTCTTTTCTGACCAACATCAATAGGAAAATAGACTGCATGGATAGGCCACCGGATGGAGCTGATGATCTTAAAATAGATGTAAACCCAAAATGTGTTATTTATTTTTTGATGTCTCAATGTAGAGTATAAGATTTCCTATCATTTGTGCCAGGTCTTGCCACACAGAGTTAATCCAGCTCTGAGCAATCCTCTTATTGTTCATTGAAATCAAATGACTTAATGAGAAAAACCTTAGTCTGTTCCGCCCCATTGCTGTGATTGACAGATTACTAGCCTGGAGACAGGCATTATTTTTTAATTCCCACCCTTACTCCTTTTCTGAAGTCATGTGGTTACTTTTCTGGATTTTGACTGGATGTTAGTGATCATAGCAGAATTTAGTGTAAGGAATACACAGGAAAAAATGCATGTTGACAAGGTGAGTGGAGAGGACGGCTGGGAGTCTACTGACATCACGACTCCACCCACAGAGCTACAGACAACAGATCCACCCACAGAATTTGCAGTTTTTCAGTTCTTATAACAGAGGGGAGACATTTGACAGGCAAGGATACATGCAGGAGGCATCTATAGCCTTATAGATCAGCACTATGGCAGTAGTTTAGAAAGGATGAGAGTGGCTTTACATCCGCTTTAAGAATTAATCTAGTACAGAAAATATTGGGGGAAATACGTCCAATTAATGTTTTCATAGATAGACCCCTATGAGTGTGAGTCTGAATCATTGTTAATATATTTGTTGCTGTACTGAGGCCGAAGAATGTACCTTATGAGGTTGTGACCAACTTTTAAAGCAGGCGAGTAGGGGCATGGGCATTTTAGGGAGTACAAAGGGGGACAGGCAGCTAAAGGGCCTGGACTTGCAGTAAAAAGGAATGTTTGCCTAACAATTCCGTTTTTTAGCTGCCATTTAGAATGTTTACTTGTGAAAACAGAACATACTCACCAGTTAGATCATCCACCCTCTCCTTAGTAATGTGATCGTTCTGATTGACCCACTCTCCATTGCATTTAAAGTAGATCTGTATGGCTGGGTTAGCTTTGCACACAAGCTCTACTGGCTTGTTTTTTACTATGTAGGCATCTTCTGGTTCCAAGAGGAAATGCGGTAACGATTCTGCTGGAGCTGAAGGGAAGGAGTCCGGTAGAACATCACTGTACTCCACTCCTGCAAAGGAAAGGAACCACAAAGTAAGAACAAAATACTAAAATGTCAAGATTTACCATTACTATTACAAACTACTAGCAAATTCTATTAATGATTGTCACCGGTTTACTTAGGCCCTATTCACACCTGAGCGTTTTCGTGCAGAAAGTCGCGCAATTTTGCCGCAATTTTTGTGGTGTTTTTGTACAGGTCAAAAGGTCACCAATGTAAAAATCTGAAAAACTTCCAAACCTGCATAAAAAAGTTCCCAGAACTTGTTTGAGCTTCAGGCGTTTTAGAGCTTCTAGCTTCAGGCATTTTGGAGTGGAGATGTGAACCATCTCCTTAGAGAATAATAGATTTTTTCCCCTCCAGAGTTTTGTAGCTTCAGGCTTCAAGCTACAAAACGCTCAGGTGTGAATGGGGTCTTGACATTCAGACTATCAGAATTTCCAACAAGAACTTTTCCCATCTGAAAATTTGAGAACCAGCTCTCAAATTTTTCTTTGCGGAAATTCCGACAGAAAAATTACAATGGAGCCTACACACGGTCGGAATTTCCGACCAAAAGCTCACATCGGACGTTTCTGATATTGTGTACGCGGCATAACTCCAAAACCACCATAATTATGGATGAGGAGTCTTTTCAATATTTGTGACCACGTAGGTTCCCAATTCTGTGCCTATCACTGAACAAGACCATATCCTAATAATTCACTGCAAAAAGCTGTTAATATCCCCAGTTAGAGCATACAATGGCCAACCAATACTGGGCACATGCAAGGTTCAATAAAAGAAAAACAACATAAATAAGCCAAAGCAACCAGAAAACAACTCACAATTTTTTTTTTTACAACTATCTATAGGATTTGAGTTGATCAGATGACAATCTCATGTTTAAGGGTGGCCCAAGACCTTACCAAATGACCACTAGCTGGGATTCTCACAGACCTGAAATATCAGCTCTATAGAACTTTATGCAGTGGTCTGGCCTGACGGCAAAAGGTGCCATGTCCACATGGCTGACCACTATTTGAAGCTTAGAGGGGAGGATTCCTCCATTTACATCAAATGTGTAAATGGCAGAATTGGGTCAGTTTTTACAGTCCTGGCTCTAGACAAGTTTTCTGAGCAGGTTGATTGCTCTCTGACCTCAGCCACTAATTAAAATGCCACAAGGTGCTCAAGCACCTCCATAGTTGAATCACTTTTTAGAGGGGTGAACTTGTGTCAGTGTGAATGATCCCTAAACGACATAGTTGTACAGAATAATACAATACCAAAAATTTCAACAATTTACATTAAAATAGTTTTTGAGGTGAGAGCATACTTTTGCAAATATATGTAAAAACCATGCTGCTCTGTCAGGGCCCCTTTGTGAAGTGTGGTCCCCAACTCTATTCTGATAGAGGACTCACAACTTTGGACATGTATATAAATAATTAAATTGAGGACAGGTATTTTTTCTTAAAGCTGAACTCCGGAGAAAACAAAAATCCTCCCTTGCAGTGGGGCTGTTCTTGAATGGCAAGGGTTAATGCTTATTTATTCTAAAGTACCGCAGGCTGGCGATGAGAACAACAGGGAGCGGAATTCCCCCAGAGTGTAGGGGAGAAGAAAAGATTGCTGGGGAAAAGGGTTATGGGGTAAACATAACTGCCTTTTCTGGTACCCTAGACCTAAATGAGCATCTAATCCTGGAAGGTGGGGATTTTTTTCTTTCCCTAGAGATAGCCTTTAACCACTTGACCACTGGGCACTTAAACACCCTTCCTAACCAGACCATTTTTCAGCTTTCGGTGCTCTCACATTTTGAATGACAATAACTCAGTCATACAACACTATAACCAAATGAAATTGTTATCCTTTTTTTTCCACAAATAGAGCTTTCTTTTGGTGGTATTTGATCACCTCTGCGGTTTTTAGTTTTTTCGCTATTAATGAAAAAAGAACGAAAATTTTGTAAAAAAATGAATTTTTCTTCATTTATATCATAACATAGTGGCACTGGTGGCACCGATGGGCACTGATGGGCACTGTAGTGGCACTGATAAGCACTGATGGACACTGGCAGAACCGATGAGCACTGTAGTGGCACTGGGCAGAGTAGTGGCACTGATGGAGCACTGGCGGCACTGATGAGCACTGTAGTGGCACTGGTGCAGCACTGACAGACACTAGCAGCACCAATGGGCACTGAAGTGGCAGAGGTGGCACTGGTGGGGACTTTAGTGGCACTGATGGGGACTTTAGTGGCACTGGTAGGGACTTTAGTGGCACTGGTAGGGACTTTAGTGGCACTGGTAGGGACTTTAGTGGCACTGGTAGGGACTTTAGTGGCACTGGTGGCACAGATGGGGACTGTAGGGGCACTGATGGCTAGTGTAGTGGCACTGTGTGGCAATGTGTGGCACTGCTAGGCACTGCTGGGCAAAATATATAGATTCACTCACTGATAAAAAGCACTTCTCTCCTCACACGCTGTATCGGTGTGAGGAGAGAAGAGATAACCTCAGATTGACCCTTTTTTTGTTTACATTTGTCTGCTCCCTCATTGGAGGGAACGATCAGGTGGTGAAGAGCCGCTGTCATTGGCTCTTCACCGTGATTCGGTGTTGCGTCGGGTCCCGCCGACCCGGCGAACACAAAAACTTTTGCGTGCACGTCGAAGGGGGCGCGCAATCACCGCAAATCGGGACGACGTCCCAGGGACGTCGTCCCGAAATAACAGGTTTGCGCTGTAGCAGTATTTCTGCTATAGCGCGGTTAGAAAGTGGTTAAAAGAAGCAGACCCAAATAATGCCAGTGCAGCTCATTGGCATCTGAAGATTTCCAGAGTTTCTCTGCACCAAATCCAGAAAGTAAAACAAACATTCTAAAGTTTATAATGAACTGATTAAAAAAATTGTGGAATTTTAATCAAATAAACCTACGTATTCACCTAGGTGGATTAGATGTTGCATGTGTTCCCAGCTGGCTCTACACCAAGGACTGAGCGATCAAAGACCACTGACTGCTCAGTTCTCTGCTCTGAGTACAGAGTGTTGACTGTAAGTCACTGCTCTCTGCTCTGCCCCTCCAGTGCTCACTGGAACACCAAACTGAGCATGGGGCGGGAGCAGCTGGCTCAGGCTTTCAGTTGCAAAATTGTCAGACTCCCTGCAGAGCATGGACCGGCTCTGTGATGTCAGCTAACAGCGGGGCTAATCTGAATCTGGGTAATAGGAGTGCAGAACTAAGTACCCACAGGAGAAGTATGGCCAAAAGAGCTTTGTCCATACTTCTCCTTTAAAGCCTCGTACACACGACCGAAAAGTGCCAGGAGAGCTTTTGGCCGGGAATCCCGGCCGTGTGTATGCTCCCTAGCAGTTTTCCCATCAGAAAAACAGACGGGAATACCGATGGGAAAATAGAGAACCCTGCTCTCTTTTTTCTCATCAGGTTTCCCGACAGAGTGTTTCCTGCCGAGAAAACTATCGTCTGTATGCGGTGAAAAACCGTGCATGCTCGATAACACTTCGACCCATGCACAGTAGCATACAAGGTTAGTGTGGGGTGTAGCAAGGTGGCGGCAACGGCATCGAATGTGACTAGACACCGGCTCGTCGTAGTCGATGACGTCACTGCGTTCTTGCCATTCAAAAAAACGACGGTTCTTTAGAGTGCCTGCCTGTATACACGGCTTTGCAAGGCAAGCTTGCCGGGAATCCCGTCAGGAAAAACAACATTTTTTTTCCTGACGGGATTCCCGGCCGTGTGTACAGGGTTTCAGATGTTGTCATTTTCTATTTACATTTAGTCACACCTCATTACCCTCAAACCCATACAAAATTATTTGATTGCATTTCAGTTCATGTTTGGTCACTCACTGCAAAAAAAAAAATACAGTAATAAAATGAAATTAGTTCCACTAAAAATACAGTTGAAATAAAACATAGATCTCATAAATAAAGGATATTTTTCTTTTTGTTTCATTGGGGGAGAAAATTGAGGCAACATTACCCCATCTAAATCACATAAAATGGAAAATAATAATGGTACTTGAGCATTGTTTGTTCCTGTTTACAATGAACAGGGAAAAAAAAAGGAAAATTTTTACTTTAAAGAATCAAAAAGGATGAGAGCGGAGACGCTTGCTGGCTCGTTTAAAATCCATTTAGGGAAAATTGACTTTTCATTTCCAGTTTTTACACGGCACTAAGAGAAAGCGGCAGGACATTTGTCATAATCCATTAACTGCTCTTTTGGAAATGATGAATTAAACTCCAGGCTAATTTCTTCATCTATCTATGTCTTTCTTTCACTTGTTGTCACCATATCACCCTACCATTGACTGCCAGAGAATATTCAACCTGACTTCATTTTAAGACTGTAATTTTCCCAGCACCTTCTCAATTGTACCCAATCCTAAAGTAACAAGGGAGTGCAGAGTATCCCACTGTCCCTGACATGTACGTGGGCGAGTTTGGAATGGAAGGTTACCCACAGCAGGACATTTTATTCAAGGTAGGTTCAACACAGGTACCCATTTCTGAAACTTTAATTAAAAATGTGCCAAGATTTTCTCAATACCTGGCAATAAAATTGTAACAATTTAATTACTTCACTCTTTAAAAACTGTGATTATAAAATATTCTGGTTTCAAAAATGACTGAATTCTTTTCAAAGTTAGACAAAATTAGAGACCATTATACAAATTAAAATAATACTATTTAAGATTTAAAGTCAAACTCCAGTGAATTTTTATTTTTTATATAGTAATGGTTATTGAAATTAAATTCTTACGTTTACCCAGTTTTCCCATCACAGAGTCAACTGCAATATGCACTCTGCTGGGGCAAGGGCTAGGAAGACCCACAAAAGGCATTTCTGCTGGAAAAAAAGTCAAAATCTAGTGATATAGATTACAGTTGTGTATATTCTCAATGTAATCCGCCCAAAGGAGCCTACAGATATCTAGAGATGTAGACCAGCGACACCGGAATTCCTGGCCAGGATGGCAGCACTGGCATTAAGAGCAGGCGATTGAGATGTGTTAAAAAGGCCCCTCAAATTCTTATGCACAAGATACAATAGACAGCACATAGCACGTAGTGTGTTAACAGCTCGTCAAAATTTGAAGCCTTTCAACGCCTCCTATTCCAAGTCTACGGTAATGCCTCGCAAATGCTCTGGCATGCAGTTGCGCAGTGTTAGGATTAGTTCCTTTACTGTAATGGAATAGGCATTTGTGGAGCAGTTTTAACGCTCGTCAAATTCTTTAAAACTGCCCATAGGGCGTTAAGGAGCATTTTTAACTCTTCATTAATGCTTGTAAAACACCTGTCTAATGCCCATACTAAAGCTCATTGGGTTTACACATATGCAAATTGGAAGTGGGTTTCCTTGCATCTAATTCGCAGGACAGGAGAGTGTGACCGGCTCGCAATGGAACTGGTTTACACGTCTGGGTGGCACGGTCCAGACTGAAAAAGGGTCCCTGCATGCTTGGGTTCAATTCAGGTGCGAATTGAGGCAAAAATTCGGCCCAGTTTTGCACCTGAACAGACATTAACCAGCCCCCAGGCATGAACCCGTGGCCGCACATATGTGAACCCGGCCTAAGACTTGTTGTTCAGAGGTCTTTTTAGCATACAGATCCTTCTTGAAGTCTTCCACTTTTTTTGCCAAGTCATGCACCTCGTACACCTCATACATCTGAGCCATGTACATTTCTACCACATTCCCTAGGGCAAACCCCAACAAGAACTGAAACATGTTGCTCCTTCACCCTGCACAAGCTTCCCCAGCAATTTTTTTCTTTCTTTTAGACAGAACAGGAAGTGGTTAGGACCCCTGATGAGTTTTTTACTGCTGTCTATGAATACATTGGGAAGGACACTAGGTCAAGGAGCCTGGATAATTTGGTTGACAAGGATTAAGCTCAAGGATAGCCAATACAAGGAATTAGTCCAGTCACTCGCTTTGTTAACCATTTCTTTGTCCATTTTATTAAAAAATTAAAACTCTATACATCAGGGTGTCTACTGTAGTTTTTTTTTAGCATCACACCAAACAAACCTTTTCAGCCTCCTGGCTGTCTAGGTATATTCATGCTATGTGTCTGGTTCCATGCCAAACAAAACTCAGACGTCGGCCTGGTCAATACACAGGCAAATGGACCTCTGTGTGTACACACTTGTTGCTTCCTTGTAACCGGAAAGACTCCTGGGGGAGGGAAACCTTGAACAGTAGTCAGTACCCATACTAACCCAGATAGCATGGATTACTTGCCCCAAATTTGTGACCGTGTTGAATTGGAAGTCTGTAAACTTGCAGCACATTTTCACTGGCAAGTTGTACACTTGCAGAGCACTTTAAGCACAAGTTCTAGTTGACACTTTTCCAATTTGTAGCAAAATTGACTGGCAAGTCCCTAGCAAGAGCAAAGGTGCAGTTTTGAGTCTACAGCAAGAGCTCTGCAAGTCTTCAGCATTAAAATTTAGCCACAGTGACCCCTGTGGTGGGATGACTATTGCACAACATAACTGACCCAGAATTTGCAAAAGACTTGATGAATGTTTGCAAAGCAAGTTGATCTGGAGTCATGCAATGCAGACTTGCTGCAATTGTGCAACAAATTTGTGAAGCCTGGCAAGTCTAACAATAGCTTAGCAGCACTATTGCTTGCTATCTGGGCAAAGGGCCCTGCACATCAGCACCACCAGAATATTGGTTGTGGGCAAAATGTGGATACAAAGAGGATGACCCTTCCCAAACCACAACAATGAGCAGCACTGTTATGACAGACATTTTTAAAAAACCTGATAAAAATATGAACTAAAAAAAAAAACAGATTCCTGCCCAATTGTTTAGCTTGGATTTACCACTGATGCCCAATGTTGTCATCCAAAATGAGTAATCTACTGCTAACAGTATCTGTGGTTCTCCTATTTAGCCTAAAAGAATACACCGAGAATAAACAGTTGTTAGCCAATGGACATTTAAGTATGTTTTTCCCTTGCATACACAGTTAATTTGTTTCCCTGATTTAAGTACCCTGGGACTTCTAAACAGATGGTAGCAATGCATATGAAAACCTATTTAGGCCCTGTGAAGGGGCTGCATTGCCTTTGAGGCACTGTGGGGTTTATTTAAACACTGCTTTTGTAGTCACCATGCAAAACACTGTCAAAACTATTAGATTGTAATTGTAGGTCTTTAATTAGCACTAATGAAAATGGCATACACTCCAGTAAGTTAATAGATAAATCAATAGAGACAGATATGTATAGATATCAATTTTCATTTTAAGAACTATCAGCGAGGCTAAGTACTTCAAAGCAAACTTGTTGTATGAAAAAAAAAAATCCTATTGAAGCTGACCAAATGCAGGCACAAGAGCCGTCTGTACATAAATGTATCTTCCTGCCTGCCCCCGAAGTCCCATAACGCATGGCACGCAATATGCCGCTGCTGATTTCCAGCTAAGAAATAGAAGTACCGGCACACCCTGTCTGCAGTGCTGGATGGCGAGGCCGACTGCAAATGTTTTAAAGAATATAGGGGAGGACGTGCCCTCTGCAAAGGAGACCTATAGTTTTGAGGCTCTCCGAGTGTTCATGCAGACTAAGGTAAGTTCAGGTACATCTTTGCAACTGCTTTTAAGTTTTGTTTTCAGCTTTTATGTGACAGGCTTGCTTTAAACGTAAGCTTTAGTTTTACCCATGTAAATCCAAAGCGCAATTTTAAAACAGTCCTGTCATTACAAGAGTTAGTCGCAGTGGTGTTTTAAACAGTGCTCAGTGAAATTTGGATATTCTATTATTTCTGGCAACTACACCTAAACTTGGTAATGGTTAAAACACTTTTTTTTGCTGCATTTCCCATCTGGGAGACTTTCCTTAACATCCTATGGAGAATACTTTTTTTTTTTTTTTTAGCAATGATTTGAATAGCTCTAAAAGGGCTCATGCTCATAGCCACAATGGGGTACAGCATGCATGAGCATCCAGAACCCCCAAAAATGACCCCGGGAACCACAGCTGCTACAGACAGCCGTCCATAGACAGCAATTACATGATGTGGCTCTATGCACCAGTGGCTTTTTTATGGAAATACCGCCACATACCCATGTACAGCTACATCTTGTAATTGCCGTCTGCGTATGCAAGTTGTATGTAGCAGCTGCGGGTCCTGGAGACGTTTTTACGGCGGTTCTATATGCTCATACACACTGTACGGCCCCTTGAGGTCATGTGCATGAGCCGTTATAACATTGTTAACACTGTATGCATGATTTTCTTGGTTAAAAAGTGATGCCCCCGCCTAAAGTGTTGCCCAAACCTTAAGATGGGGTTCATTCTTTGTAATGTCTGCTTGTGTGCTGCAAGCAGGTCTCATAAGATGTAGTAAGATTAAAGCAGGCCATAGATGTTGCAATTTTCTTCAGCTTGATTCCCCATTAACACACTCAGTGTTGACGGGGCAAACCCTCCCACAGGGCTCTTGTGTTCTCACCCCCCATCGTAAAAAAGTTTGTTACAATTATTTCAATGTATTTCCAATAGCTCCCTGCTATAGCAAGTAAAAAAATACAATTTGGAACAGTGTTTCTCCAAAGTGAGTAGTAGTCTTCACTTGTGTCCGGTTCCTATGACAGCTCCAGATTTTTTCATTTTCCCTCACTTTATTACCCAATGGTCATCAGGACAAATAGTGAGGGTTAGGATGGCCATATCCAATTCAAACCATTAATAGGCAGGCTGGAGGGTTGTGTTGATGGGGAAATCTTGCAAATTTGCACCATGTATAGCTGGCTTAAATCTATCCAGCGGGCTAAGACAGCAAAAAAAAAAAACAGATAGGTCTAACCCTTTATTATATTCACCAAAAAGAGCGTTTTGACTTTACAAACACTTCCACATGTAAGAATATGGTTTTAACACAATGTCATTCATTTGTATATTTACAAGCAAGCTGGCAACATCCAAAATTTGCATAAATTGAAGCTAAGGTACCAAAGGACATTGCTGCCCACCCAACAGAAAAATGCCTTCTAGAAGAGATGCACAATGCAAAGCTTTGTCCCATTAAAAAATACCACTTGAGTCAGTATATAGCACCCGTTTTCATCAGAGACTGTACCTTTCTCATCACAGATCAGTAGTAGGTATCAAAATTAGTACATATCGGCTGCCTGAACCAGGTCGTAGTGAAGTTTTGATGTGGGAATGGTGAGGGCTTATAGTGCATTGAGCATGCCAGTGTTTGTTCTAACCCCTCCTTAGCCCTGGACCATATGAACACTGAGTGGGCTAGTATGGCAGTAGTCCCGCCACTGATGGATTGTTGGCAACTGGCAGTGCTGAACTTGAATGCACTCATCGCCTGGCTGTCCACAGCCCAACAGATTAATTAGGGCTGGCAGCAAGGAGACGCTGTCCAGAGTGCAAACAAGATAACTTGAAGAGGGACTCAATATCACGCTGGATAAAAAGACAAAACACGAATCTGCGCTCCTTGTGACATTAAAGTAGGAGGCTCATCAAACTCTGGATAAAACCGAGCTCTTGCTGGTACCTCGCTGAAAAACAAGCACAGATCCCATAGTAAAACAGCTCTTGCAGGGTCATCAAGCACAGTGTGTTTTATCTATTTTTTTCTTTCTATTTTACTTTAATTAATTCCATCTGTTGGGAGAACTTGAGTCACAAGAATGCAAATTTATGAAATCATCTTTATAATAAAGTCAGGCAAAAAACTGCTTATCTGCACTTGAAAAGATCTCAGGCAATAAATTTGCTTACAGGACGCTCGACAGGAAAAACAATGCCTTTACTCTGAATAAAATCCAAACTGGCAATGATTCTGTCCCGTTCCACTTCAAGTATAAATCATTCTTATCCTTTTATTTACCATGTTATGGGGCCAAGCTAAATCTATTCCTAAGCATTTACTATTTTGAAGATATGCCAAAAAAAGTGGAGGATAAGAGAAATCCTGTTGAAAACAAGTGCCAATCTGTTAAGAAATATTGACAGTTATAATTTGCTGGTTACTGGGCGTAACATCACCATTGAAATGATTGTAGTAGTTAGCACTACTGCCTTATATTGGAACACATGAGTGCTGGATACCATTAGTTATTATTGGCCAACCACATGTATGTCTATACCGAGCAAAAGAGGTGTTCACAATTTCATGGAGGCAGCTCAGAGGAGTACTTTAACATGGTCATAAGTGTGCTTTTTTTAGGGCACTTTTTAGGGTCTAGTATGCAAGGTCTTAAACTTCAAACCCATCGACTTCTGTAGTGCATAGTACACACAACAATCTTGTTCGTTTCATTTCAAATCCATTGTGTTGGTCATGAGCATCCGCTGAAATTTTTTCAGAGGGAGACGCTTCGGCAGCGGTGATACACATTTTACCCTTTCTTCGACCGCTAGCGGGGTTAAAAGCGCCCCCCCCCCTCCAGGGTAAAATGTAAAAACACCCCACTATGCCCCCTGCATCTTTCAATATCTTTGTCACTGTGTACCCCCTCTCCACAACGGCACTTCTGGACCCCTTTACATTACACAGCACCCTGCATCACTGGCCCCCTTTACATTACACAGCACCCCACAGCTCTGGACCCCTTTACATTACACAGCACCCCTCTCCCTTGATTGAAACACTACACCATATTGGGAGTATATTTATTTCAGGTCTAAAAGAGGAAACTTTTGGAATGAGGGACAAATGTATTTGACTCCAGAAGAGGGACAGGCACTCTAAATAAGGGACAACTAGAGGGGAGGGCAGCGCTGCAGTCACCGCTTAAATCAGCCCCAGGGCCAGTTCAGCCCTGCTCCTGGCTCTCCCTGGCCATTCCGGGGGGGGGGGGGCAAACGACCCCCCTTGCCCTATGGAGCAGATGCCCATGGTGGTGGTGTATAGAGCCAAAAAGATTAGAATTGTGTCAATGTCCCAATATTTATGGACCTGACTGTATTTCAGTAATAAAGAGGTTCCAATTTAAAAAAAAAAAAAACATTTATATATAAAAAATAAAATTAAAAAATAGGTGCCAATGTTAGCTATGCAATCTGTCTACGGCCTCTTGTCCTACCTTAAATCAAACTGCAGTACAAAAGGCCAACATAGGATATGCCTAAAGTACACCAACACAACTGGAAGCATACAATAAGATAATGAGACCATTAGTTTAAAAAAGGAAATCTGTATGCTAAATGGGGCCCCACCACTTCCTAAAATGTTTCAGCGTTCTGCAGAAAATGATTCCCTCAACACTGCCTCGCTTTAGGAACTTGATAAATAAGCCCTGCTGTCTACAGAAATGAGCCATTTTTCATCCCCCGCTCTTTATAAATAAAAATAAGCAGTGAAAAATCGACCTCCCTGAATTACACCTAACTTTGCTTGGCAATAAAGAACTGTTTAGATAAAATAGTGTGAGAGTTGCTATTTTTTCAGTATGGATTTTTATTCCACTTCTGCAGAAAATGACAGAGCAGCCTAGTTAGAAAAGCTTGATAATGATTTTCCCTAGAAACTGGGCCGAGGACGAATGTTTCACCAAATTGGTGTCAAGGTGAGCCGGCTGCAGCAGTTCCTGTGTGCTGGGAACCAGTCCTGCTTCAAATTATATGACAAAATGCAGAGCACATCTTACGGCACGTTTCCTAACCCCCAATTAAAATAGGCTAAACAGAAACCATAGGCTCCTATTTGAGAGATTTTTGGGAAAATATTAACCATGGAACACAACTTTAGAGTATAACGTGACTTAAAGGGTTTGTAAAGGTTTTTTTTTTTTATCTTAATAGCTTCCTTTACCTTAATGCAGTGCTGTTTTCATGTCCTCATTGTTTGTTTTTGCTCTCAAGTTTCTGTAATTCTTCTCTGATCACCACACTTATCTGTTTCCTGATAACCACAGTGCTGGGAGCTTTCTCTCTGTGGTCACTAATCAAGGTGGTGTGATTACTGTGTGTCTAAAACCCCTCAGCACCAATCAGTTTAGTTTTCCAAACCATCACTGCCCTGTACAGCAGAGAGGCAGGAAACAACATGCAAAAACGAAACTAGAAACTACAGGTACATTATATGATTGATTTTTATCTATTTTTAATAGTTTTTAAAAGGAATCAGTTAACTTATGTTTCTATAACCTCTAAACATTCATTTCAGCATAAACATTTTTTTTATTTACAACTCCTTTAAAGCAGCTCTGCCACATGCATGTATCCGCAACTGACATTTTGAAAAATGCTGGTCTTTTCTATAGGGCAAAGTTTTGGCACTTCCTGTTAGTGTTGGGACTTGTTTGCCACCTCTCACACCTCTGGAGTGTCGTGCTCGCCCCCTCCCTTAGACTACAGGAGAGTCAGGAATCCCACTAACGCATATCTCCTCTGCAACATAGAGAGTGTCCTGACTCATCTAGTCCAAGGGAGGGACGAGCACGACACTCCACACCAGGGAGAAAGCCTTGCATTACTGTGTGGAGTTACAGACAGAAGAACAGGAAGTGAGGATTTCTCAGAAGAAATAAGGACATTTAATAGCAAAAGCGAAGGATGAGGTAATCAGAGGAGGACTGCACTAAGGTAAAGGAAGCTATTTAGGGAAAAAATGTATTGTACCTTTACAACCCCTTTAAGGTTTGCTGAAGAGTGATAATGGGTGCTTGCAAACATCAGAAGGGCTTGTTAGTGCACACAGATTTTGAAAAACACTGTTAGGTTTCAGTGTCACTAAATGTTGAGATTTCTCTTTTCCAGGAAGAGAAAAGACAAGAGACTTATCACACATGCACTATATGCACACACAGGCTGAGCTGGGGAGAAAATCACAGCTTTTCCAAAAAAAGCATCAAAAGATATCTCACCATAGTCTTAGAAAAACATCTGTCCAGATTTAGAAGACAGGCGACGCTTCACTTACTGTGACATTCAACTCCAAGCAGTTAGTTGGTGCCACAGGTTACCTCGTATACTTCTTCACTAAGCCATAATTTTGCACCGCGGCTTAACAGACAATGGCGATTCATACCCTTAATTTTTCCCATCCCCGGATACTCCTTGAAACATTCCACGGCCTCTGCAGTATGTCATTATCAGTATAACAAGAACTGACAGACAATCATGCATTTTTAACATATTTATGTCCCATCCCATAAAATTCCTAGACAATTGTAAGTTCTAGTTATCTGTGTGAAAAGAGTAAAGCGGCTTTTACAGGAAAAGCGTCTACGGTCTTGCCAAGCTTTAGAAAATACAGATTTAGCTTTACTATCCCTTCAACTTAATTGGCCAAGTCCCTCCCCTTTGGCAACCACAGGGTTAAGCATTAAATCCATTACTGGATGGAGAAATGGCCTTTCTGGCAGACTGTCCACAGATTTTATATGATACTCTCTAGCTTACAGTGCATAGTCACTACTTCTAGCAACATTGGCTATTCCAAATACATTACCCACTTACTGCTGTATGATTCAGTACAATTGGTTTTATCATAACAAACAAAAATTGGAAAAAAAAAAAGCAGGATTGTTGCATTTTGGAAAAAACAAATGGGTGTAAAATGTCGAATTATCCTCTCGGCTCATCCGCCAAAAAAACAAGATACTGCAGTATGGCATATTTAGATTATCAGAGCAGCGTTGATATTCTTGCTAATAACTGTTGTGGTATAGGTTAGAGCAGTGTTCTTTGTTCCTTGCTTTTATCTAGCCTTTGGGGCACAGTTTCATCCACTATTTCCAACAATAGGACATATCCCCCCCCCCCCACTGACACCAAAGAATAGACACAATTCCTTCAAATTACACCAATGACGGGGCACAATTTCTACCAATGACACCAACAATGGGGCCCAATGACAACAATTACTCCCAGTGACACCAACCATGAGGCACAATTACTCCCACTGATAACGATGGGGCATAATTACTCCTACTGTAAACAAATGGTGGGGCATTATTTTTTTTCCCCACTGACGTCAGGACCTTTTCTACTCTCAATGCCCACAGTCCGGGCCCCATAAAGTCTGGAGAACGGTAAACTAGGACTTTGTTTAGAAAGTTTGAAGCCCCCTGGGTTAGAGAATGAAATAATGACCATATTTACGGTACAGTAAACTATAACAAGCATCTAGATATGAAGCTCCACCAGTTTATTGTAGTCACACAGGATTATTTTTGAAGAAATACTAAAAGGGCTATTAGCACCATAATTAACACCAAGACACTTTTTTTTCATGACACCTTCAGGTGTTTTCTTCAATTTGTTAGGGTAAAGCTAGTAACAGATGTTGTCCTTTGAGATACACTGGTTCTCTAATACCGTTTACACACGGTCAGGCCTTTGCCCAGCCAAATCACATCGGAATTCCATCGGAAAAAAATAGAACATGTTCTATATCTAAACTCGGATGGAAAAAGGGAAACCGCCGATCCAGGCGAGTGCAATGAGCAATTAATGTCCTCCTCAGAGACTGTGGGTGCTGGCAATGCAAAAGGCAGAAATCAATGGAAAAAATTTATGGACAGCCGCAAACTGATGGAATTCATCTTAATTTCTAATGAAAAAACTCAGATGGGGCTACACACGATCGCAGAAGCCAATGGAAAAAAATCCATCTGACTTTTTCCATCGGAAAATCCGATCGTGTGTACGAGGCATAAGAGTCATTTTATATATGAAGAAACTTTGCAAGACAGCAACAGCAGCAGGATATCATATTAGTAAAGCCTACAAGGGATGACAAGTGGGACACTCAGCTCGGATTCATACAACCTCAAGAACTTAACCACCATAAAGTGCATTTAAGTCACTTAAAGCTTTGACATCTTAGCATACCTTTAGTGTCATTGCAGCTTGATAAATCACGACCGAGTTGTATTACGCATTTTCAAAACTATTTAAAAAATAATGTCTGGCTGGGCATAATTAAAATGGAAATGCAAAAAGTAATACTATTGTGTAAAAGGTAGTAAACCATGACAAGTAGATTGTATAGTGGCCATACATCAAGTAGGACATAGCATCAGCCTTAGTCTTGATTAACTAATGTGTGAAGTGAGGTTCTATACAAAGTATATGTGAATAACAATGAAAGTCTCTTATTTACTCCCTTATACCATTGGAAGAATTGTGTTAGTTCTTTTTGATAAGTGGAAACAAAAAAACCTGCTAATTTTGTCAGAATTTCAGATTGTCAGAGCCCTCCTTATTTTGGACTCCAAAATTATTATCCTTTATATTATGAACATATGAGAGTGGGAGTATTTGGGTGGTTTAGGAAAAAACTCTGGGCAAGCCTAACACTACTAAAGCCCTGTACACACGGCCGGGATTCCCATCAGAAAAAAAAAGTCGGTTTTCCTGACAAGCTTGCCTTGCATACAGATGGCCTTTCAAAAGAACTGCCCTTCTTTTGAATGGCAAAAACACGCGATGACGACGAGCCTGCGCTCGTTACATTCGATGCTGTCGCCGCCATCTTGATACACCCTACACTACCCTTGTATGCTACCGCACATGCTTTGAAGTCTCATCGAGCATGCACAGGTTTACCTGGGGACAGGTAAGCTTATTGACGTACGGTTTTCTCGGCAGGAAACACTCTGCCAAGAATGACAATGAGAAAATAGAGAGCATGTTCTCCATTTTTCTCGTCAGGATTCCCGGCAGTTTTCTCAACACACGCACAGTTTTCACGGCAAAAAGCTCTCCCAGCAGCTTTCCTGCCTGTGTACGAGACTTTAGTCCACAAAAATGCTGTGTGTTGTCTTCCCACAACAGGGCAGCTGAGGGTATTTTTGGTAGGTCAATGGGTATTGTACTGTACCTGCAGATTCTTTAAAAGGATAGAGCATAAGGAAATGTACATGCATTGCATACGTGTACTGTACATGTTTTCCTTTTGACTTGACATATACTTTCAATCAACTTTTACCTCACTGCTCAGGTGAAGAAAAACCGCACCCCGAATGCTTCTACAAAAACAGAAACTTTGAGTGCTCATCTTTAGGTACCGCTTCACTTGACAATTCTTCCATGTTACTACTGTGTCCTGTAGTGAGATGGAGGTCAGCAGGAGCCACAGTGTGCCGAAGGGCCCTTCCTGGCCTTCGGGACCTGCCAGAAACCAGTGGCACATCTTCAAAACGCACCAAGTTTTCCCATGCATGCACAGGCAACCTGAGATCCAGGACCTTCACAACTTTAGTGTCTTTAAACATGCAAAACCCTAGTGCTTGTGCAGATGTGACAAAGGCTGGACAGAGCTCTTTTGCACATCTGCACAATGGGGGAATTCACCATGAAGAACCAGAAGCAGAATGTCCTGCTCACCTTGGCTATGCCCAAGCACAAAATCACATGTAGCGCCCCCTTGCTTCCAGCATGGGCACTACGCTAAAAACTAGTTGACTGGGAGAGTTTCCTTGCTGCCGGTCGTGATTTGTTTAGGTTAATGACCGATGTCATTCTAGTAAGTCCACTGGCTCAGACTGCATTCTGGGGATGCGAGTATCATCTTTGGCCGGCAGCAGGAGCCAGAGGAATTTCTGGCGGATGGTGTCTTCCCCAGCAGCCAAATGGAGGGGTTTTTCCCTGCTGGGCATGCTGGGGAGGGGTATATCTGTGATGGAGGTCATGTGTTCTGGGTCTTCTTTTCCTTCTCCTGCGCGGGGTCGTCCTGGAGTTGGGGTGCGGCACCCACCTTCAGGGTGTGTCATCCATGGACCCTGCCGGCGCGGCCCACCTGGCCAAACTTTTTAGGCCTTGCCCAGTCTCGGTCTGGGACGAAACTAAAGGGACCCCAGTGACTTACTGGGTTCCTGATGCCGTAGAGAGGATCCGGCGCCCGGGCCATAGACAGGTACGCTCTGCTGTCACCCGGTGATCTGTGCTGAGATAACTGCTGGGAGGATTTGCTCTGTTCGGACATTTACAAATTATCTAGACTACATTGGCCTGTGGCAGAGGCCTAGAGCCGGGTCAGTGGGAGAGACCTGTTCCTCCCAGTCAGCATTTAAAGTGGCGACGCGTGCAAAATTGTGTCTTTCAGGGGGCTGATTTTGCTGTACATATGTCCAGGCCTGACATCGAGAGTCTATCTCCTCATCAACCTATTCTCCTTTCACCGAATTGATGTTTGGCTATGTTGGCCTGGAATTAAAGCATTGAGAATTCTGGTGCACCCCTAAACCAAGCAAGGGTAACTTAATCTGCTGATCCCATTATTAATCCAGTGGCCCTTTTGGGGGTGACGCTACACACAAAAAACATTACAACAACAAATAATTGTGGGCGATAAGAGGGCTAGAATTAGGTGCAAATAGCTTGTTTTTGGAGGTGAAGGTCCGCTTACTGAAAAAACATAAGGCTGGTATTTTTTCCCAGAAAAGGTGAAAACCTTAGTTGCCATAGTAAAACAGACCTATTAAATGGACAGCTAAACTGAAGCTCTCTTGCAAAAATACAAAACCTAAATGCACATATATTCTGGGCTGCCAGTTAAGAGGGCAATGTGCAGATACAGTGTCGTAGTAAATTCTGGTTCATTGAGTTAGGTTGCGTGAACCATGTACAACGTAAATGGCAAGGCCATGCTAGATAAATGTCGGAGGTAGTAATTTATGTGTTGAGACAGGATCTCTTCACAAAACTGTTATTTTCTTTTTCTTCATGCTGCAGCAAAGTAATTATAGTGTTTTCATTAGTCATTTAGTCATTACCGTACATGATAAGTATTACAATTTTTCTCATAGACTCGAGAATTTCCCACTAATTACCGGGTGTCTGGAAACACAGCCAACTTATGTTAGTGCCGAGTGTTCTGCCATACCTTGCCCACGCTGAGAAAAACTACACACCCCCCTTCCACAAGGACAGTCTATATTAAAGGAAAACTCTAATTACAAAGCAATTACATTTAAACTTAAAAGCCCTTAAAACACAACCTATCAACACTTGACTTACAGTGAAAGAGCATGCTACAAGGAATTGAAAAGCTCTCTGTAAAAGGAGATTTTAGGTGCTGGGTATAGTTATCAGGCATTTGATCTATTATTTCATCTTGAAGAAGCTTGTGCTTTTTTGTGCCTTTGTGCACATTTTTATTGAGCTTCTTTAAGCTTAAGCTCCTTTAAGCTTTGCGTATAAGCGTTTATTTTTTTCCACAAACCCTCCTAAATAGTATTTTCTTAACCACTGTATAAACAAAACAAAAAGCTGGAACAAACATTGTTGCACATTTTTGAGCTCTTTGGGGCACTAGCTCCTCCAGCTGTTGAGCAACTACAAGTCATATGAGGCATCGCCAGACTGACAGCCACAAGCATGACACCCAGAGGCATGATAGGATTTATAATTAGCCAATTGAAAAACCCTGCCCTGGAGCAACTGCACTTTGCAAAACGCACAGTCTATTTGCATTTAGTAGATCAACCCCCTAGTGTTCTGGATTGAGACAAGTACACACTTTAAAAGGGATATGCTTTGTTCATATATTATGTCAGAGGTTTACTCACTCCAATGCAAGTCCCTAAAATAGTGACATTTCAGGGAAATAAAAAGAAAGAAAAGAAACTAAAATTCCACTCATCCACCACACACTTTTAGAACGCAATCAGGTGTATTCAAAAGATTGGCAACCTGCCTGATCCCTATTTGTTTCAATTTTAAAAATAAAAGAATAAAAATAAAAAAGACAACTGAATAGAACTCACAGTTTTATTTTTCCTCACGACCGTAATATGGGACAACAGGCTGGATTAAACTATCAGACGGTACCATGCCCGTGTACTCTCATGTCTGGAGCACAATTCCCCTAGAGGTGACTAAACTTTCTAATAATTACACTGGTGTGGATAAAGATCTATTGCTGCGCTGAAGCTTGTCATAACATTCACCCGCGGTGAGTTTTCAAACTTCTCTTTCTAGTACAATCATATATTTTTTTACAATAATTATTTTTGTAATCCATGTTTAGCTGGAGGGTTCTACAACAGTTACTAAGCGCTGCACTTCTGACCTTGATTAGAAATAGCTATTGAGGTGAGGCCTGTTTCTTCTAAAGTCTCTGCAATCCAAAACTGTTGGGGAAACAACTTCCATACTGTTCAAGCTTCTAGATACATTTAGTAAGCATAGAGAGTGTTCATTTTTAAAATTCCTCCAAGAAATTACAGAGGTAAAAAAGGAGCACTTAGAAATGCTAATCCAACAAGGAAATCACATCCAAGTTTCAGAAGGTTTAGTAGAATCAATAAGGCTCTTCTGTGTGAAAGGCATTAAGGCATTTCTTTTTAAACTGCTGATATATGTATGCCATTTGGTTTTACTAAACCTTCAAATGCTTGGATGTGACCAACCATGTAGACCTTCTTTGCTTAAAGGGGTTGTAAAGGTAAACAATGTTTCCCCTAGATAGCTTCCTTTACCTTAGTGCAGTCCTCCTTCACGTACCTCATCCTTCGATTTTGCTTTTAAAAGTCCTTATTTCTTCTGAGAAACCCTCACTTCCTGTTCTTCTGTCTGTAACTACACACAGTAATGAGAGGCTTTCTCCCTGGTGTGGAGAAAGCCTCTTGAGGGGGCGAGCAGGAGTGTCAGGATGCCCACCAACACACAGCTCCTTTATCTATCTGCAAAGTAGATAGCGTCCTGACCCTCCTGCTCACCCCCTCCCCCCTCAAGAGGCTTTCTCCACACCAGGGAGAAAGTGTTGCATTACTGTGTTTAGTTACAGACAGAAGAACAGGAAGTGAGGATTTCTCAGAAGAAAGAAGGACATTTAAAAGCAAAATCAAGGGTTGAGGTAAGTGAAGGAGGACTGCACTAAGGTAAAGGAAGCTATTTAGGGATTTTTTTTTTTACCTTTACAACCCCTTTAACCACTTCCCTACCCAGCCATAGGGGATTGACGTCATGGTCATCCCCTCGCCGATGAGACTGGACGTCACACAACGTCCTGTCTTCACGGCGTTCTAGGGCGCGCGTGCCCGCGGCACCACTCGCGATCCCGCGTGCCGCGATTGCCGCCGGGCACCCACTGATCACAACAGGAGTGTGTAAACACACAGATCCAACTCGGAGACGGATGTGTGTTCCCAGTACAGAGGAACACACATCGGTCTCCTCCCTTTGTGAGTCCCCCTCCCCCTACAGTTAGAACATACTTTAGGCAACATTTTAACCCCTTCAGCGCCCTCTAGTGTTAACTAATCGCTGTGTAAATGTGAATGGTCCCAAAAACGTGTCAAAAGTGTCCGATATGTCCGCCGCAATGTCATGGTCACAAAAAAAAAAAAAAACGCAGATCGCCGCTATTACTAGTAAAAAAAATAAAATAAAAATGCCATAAATCTATCACCTATTTTGTAGACACTAACTTTTGCGCAAACCAATCAATATACGATTATTGTGGTTTTTTTTTACCAAAAATACGTAGAAGAATACGTATCGGGCTAAACTGAGGAAAAAAAAAGTAAAAAAAAAAAAAAATTGTGATATGTATTAAATAAAAAGATAAAAATATTGCTCTATTTGTGTGGGGAAAACACATAACGATTTAATTTGGGTACAGTGTTGCATGACCGCGCAATTGTCATTCAAAGTGCAACAGCGCTGAAAACTAAAAATTGGTCTGGGCAGGAAGGGGGTGAAAATGCCCTGTATGGAAGGGGTTAAACTGTGTATTTGTTTAGCTGAGCAGAGGTCCTGCAGCACACATCGGTGGACAACATCCTATTCCTGCAGTTTATTATTTGTATGTACTACACTGCCCCATAAAACACTATCACATCATCATTAATAACAGATCTGCAAAACTTGTAGAGAAAAACAAGGATGGCCGCACTCCAAAAAATGTTCCTTTTTAATAAAACTGGTCACAAAATAAACATGTCACAGCAAAAAATCAGATGAAAAAGCTGACGTGTTTCACACTATCATACAGTGCTTATTCATAGCTCATAACAGATCTACTTCCTACCCCTTAAAATGGTCATAAGCCTCGTACACAGGAGCGGTTTTCCCGGCAAGAAAACTGCCAGGAGAGCATTTTGCAGGGAATCCCAGTAGTGTGTATGTTCCCTAGCAATTTTCCCGTCAGGAAAACAGCTGGAAAACCTGACGGTAAAATAGAGAACTTGGCTCTCTTCTCAGTTTCCTGCCAAGAAAACCGGTCGTCGGTATGCTTACCTGTCCACGGTAAACCCGCGCATGCTCGATACGACTGCATGCGCAGTAGCATACGAGTGTAACAAAATGGCAGCGACGGGATCGAATGTGATGAGCGTCGGCTGGTGGTAGTCGATGACGTCACCGCGTTCTTGCCATTCAAAAGAACGGTGGTTCTTTTGAATGGCCGTCTGTATGCACGGCCTGGCAATCCAAGCTTGCCAGGAAATTCAACGTTTTTTTTCCTGAAGGGATTCTCGGCCGTGTGTACAATGCTTCATACTTGGCAACTTTTCAGCACTTTCAGACACTTTTAAATTAACTGGTATCTAAATCTCCAGAATTTTAACAAGAAATTTGTGACTTTTATTGACCACAAAGATGGGATTGACGCTGGAAAATATTATAATTTTGAAAAGAAAATAGAAACTTAGGCAGGGTTCACACTGGTGCTCTGCATTTTGGTGGCAGCGTGCGTGTATGTATGGTTTACATGCGTTTTTAGTCACGGTCCCATTCTATTGGGTTGCACATTTTTGGTGCATTTCTGAAAGTGAATTGATAGTCCTGCATGCTGCATCTTTGGTGTGCTTTCAGAAAATGGATCAAAAACAGCCGATTGAATAGAAGTCAATGGGACTGTATCTAAAAACATGTGTAAAATGCATATAAAACACGCAGACACTCGTGCTCAGGGAAAATGCAGCGCACAAGTGTAAACCCGCTCTTAAACAAATGTACAAAAAATATACGATTTACTTGTTACAAGAATGGTGACCATAATTAAAGTTTTTTATTTATTCTCTAAATTAAGCCCAATATACACCAATAATTACTCATATATCCAGAAATTGAAGATCCTTTCTTATTTCTCAATTATATATAGGAAGGGGAAAAGGAAGAATAAGAAATAACAGCTAGCAATCTTGGTTAGCATCACAGTCAGAAGCTTCCATGTCCCTCCGGCTGTTGAAGGAATAAATGAGCACCATTAACCTATGCTCTTGGACTTTCACAGCTGTAAATCTATTCAGGCTCTGTCTTGGCCTATGGCAGGCACAAAGCTTCTCCGTCCCCTACGTCTCATTACAAAACAAATAAATGACAACTCTCAAAAACAAGACGACAGTTTGGGAATCAAGATTGCCAAAGCTAAAAGTAACCAAAATAAACATTTTGTACGAGATGCTGTACAAGCTATACGCCAAGTAAAACTGAAGCAAGAAGCAAACAAATCCAATGCAAACAGGCAACAGCCTGACTTGTAAGACTTAAAGTAGTATTAAATTCTCAGCATTTTTAGTTCAACACATTGAGCACAATAAAATAGATATGCCTCAGTAAATTATTTGTTAAAATTCCTATGTCGGCATAGGCTATGTAATGTAAAAGGATATAAAGGGGACTGCAATGTAAAGGGGCATTGTAATAAATACAGTGCCCCTTTACCTTGCTGTCCTCTTTATAACCAAAAGTGGCCCTTTACTAGTGGCTGTCTGCAACAGCCCCCGCACATACCGAGTGGATCGCATCCGTTAATGAATCAATTTTTACAACAGCTTATAGAGAACAGCTTATGTACAAACACCGCGGTAGTCCAAGTAAATTTGAGAATATATGGGGTCCTTGGTTAGACACCCACGGACTAGCTCCACTACGCCTGGCCCAAAATAGAATTCTTGGGGGTAGAACCTCATCAGCAGATGTATCACAGTAGAGGTCAATACTACAGGAGATTGGCCAGTCCGGAGAGTGAAGGAGGCATCTTTGACCCATTCACATGGTGAACCCCTTATGGGTCTACGGTATGAACGAGGGGCCCTGCGTAGATTGTTTTGTTTGTGTTTTTCTTGGTTTATATGTTGTATGTCAGTTACTTAGAGATTCTGATGCCTGTTGCCCCCCGCGGTTTAGGGGATGACGGAACCCTGCTCTGGGACCCTGGTTGGGCAGGGAGCTGAGGGAGCCGAGGGGGACAATGTAACGATTGGAGGACACTTGGGGTGCACAGAGGATGCAGGTATGGGAAAGCAGATGGTAAAAAAAAAACTTAATACTTTAAATAAATAATACTTTAAATAAATAAAGACAGCAGACCACTGTTGGATGTTAAAGGCCGCGGTTGTTTAATATTGGTTTTCAAAATATTGTGATAAATACTATCAACAATACAAATAAATAAGCATTAAAATAAGCATTAAAGCTAACCTAACCACTACGGCTGCCAACACAATTACCCAGCTAGGATACTTGTATCAAAATATTAAATAATAATATACTTTTCATAAATAAATAACTTAAATAAATATAAGACACAAAGCTAGTCCCCCTTTGCTGTTTATTCATTTATTTATTAGGAAAGGCAAAGGTGACACTACCACATAAGAAAACAACCGCTCCTGTGTCTTCTGAGGGGAATGAGCCTGTGCTGATGGAACCCGCTTTAAATAGCCCCAAATCAGCTGAAAACCCGCTGGTTCTGACCGGTTTGAACTGGCCTTTCCCGGGCTTTCTATTCAGACCCCAGGAAAGGTCACACAAAGGCCAAAGAGCCCGCCAAAATTCCCCAGAGGAGGTCACCTGGAGTTCAAGCTGAGCTGTTTGAAATGACTTTTCCCGGGCTTTCTAACCAAACCCCAGGAAAGGTCACCCAAAGGCCAAATGGCTTTAATTTCCTCATAGTACCCAGAACCAAACAGGGGAGACATGACACTGCCCCCCCCATCGTTATCCCATGAGGAAAAGGAGGGGCAAGAAACTGCCCCCTTTTCCTGTCATTACACCCAATGTTGAATACTTATGAGGTCATATTTGCTGCTGAAGGCGGTTTTTCAAGTATTTTTCTGGAAACATGTTTCATGGGAATGTTTGGTTATCCTATGTTTCTGCCTCAGTGTCCCCATTAATACTACTGATGTGTTGTATGTAAAAGGAAAAGAAGAAAATATTGTACCTTTTTTGTGTTGGTCTTTAATAAAAAAAATATCTGATTAAAAAAAAAAAAGTGCCGGAAAGACCCCATGAATATCCAGTCACCAACTGTGCCTGCGAACACCCACCCCCGGTCCCTGGAAAAAATGTCTACTCTGTCTAAAATATGCCCGGGCCTGTCCACCAGCAATGTAACTTCTCTTTGCTCATCAACTGAATGCTGAGATGAGAGCCTTTACAGAAGAAATATCATTAATCCCTTCAATTATTTGATGTTTGTGCCTCCAGTAGGGTTGTCCCGATACCACTTTTTTAGGACGGAGTACAAGTACCGATACTTTTTTCCATGTACTCGCCGATACCGAATACCGATACTTTTTTTAAATGTCATGTGACAGTTTTCAAACCACAATACAGACTAAGTATATTTTCTTTAGAATTATGAAGAACTCTAACTCAAGACATTATAAAAGAATAAAAATGAGTAAAAATGAATAAAACATTTTTATTTTCTTGTCACGCAGTAGTAAAAAACTCAAAGAATTTTCACAGAACATGTTTATAAATACAACAAAAAGTATTCCATTTAGGTGTCAGGAACATTTGCGCGAGTACAAGTACTCCCGCAAATACTCAGTATCGGTCCCGATACCGATACTAGTATCGGTATCTGGACAACCCTAGCCTCCAGTACTAAAAAAACAGTTGAAATTGAAGGAGACCCAACAAAAATGTTTGCTCCAGGGCTTCATGGTTTTCATTGACATACGACATAACACAAAAAAATGCCATTGTAAAGTCTTTCTTGAACTGTTCATAAAAGAGGAGAGTAAAAGAGTAAAGAATAAATACAAACAAGTAAAGCATTCCCACAGCTTTTCTCATCTTCTTGCTCCAGTAACTAAAACAGTGTATGTTGTGGCATGGAATAAGAAGCAGAGGCTGTTGGGTAAGCAGAAGCAATGGCTTACAGATAGCAGGGGCAGGCTACCATGCTGGGCACATTTATCATAAGCAATCAAAACATCCTTTCATACAGGGCCCAACACTTTCCGAATCCATGCCAGACAGGCCCACCCACTGCATGGGAACTAACTTATATTGTCTCCACTCAGCTGATACTCGCAGTGGGGAGAAAGGAAAAATCCATTTAAAGGAAGATCTCTCCTTTTATGTAGAAATTCATTGTGAACAGTAGGATTGATGGGGTTGGTGTTTAAATAATGCTAGGTTGGTGAATTTAAAGAGAAGAAGTTTGTTTTTACAGAAGTAACATGGATACTTATAGAGTGGCATAGCTTAATATAAATGATGCAGGCACTTTACCATAAGCATATAGCTTAATAGTGGATGACCAGCTCCACTCCTACAACATTGAACTTATAATGTGTTTAATAAGGCATTGCAAACAGCAACACTAATGTGCAAGCTTCTGTAATCCGCAACACCCAGATTTCACCTTTCATTACTAAAGGGTAATTATTACTGATTGGCTGCTATGTATTATTCTATTATGCACATTGATCTCAGCTGTATAAAATGAGACTGAGATTGTGTTTTTTTTTTTTTTACTCACCTGTACTAGGAAAATTACAGCTAAATGCCAATTATTAATATAGGTAACACAATCCAAACCTACACTGAAGACTTAATTTGATTTTTATATAACAAAGTCAGAGGGTCAGCAAGACAGTAGAGCAATATTTTTTTACGATGATGGTTTATTTTAAATATAATCCTTTGCAATATGCATTCATTCCTTTTGTATGCTTAAAGTAACATTTACCAGAACAGAATGCTTTTTGTGGTTTTAAAATTGTTACAAGCTTGTTACCCTATAGTGGCGAATTTGTGAAGTTGGCCATGCCACTGGCAATCAGCTGTCAATTTGAATCAGCAATATCCCACCTGCAATTTCAATCGACTCCCAATATTTGGTCAGTTGTGAAGTGGAAATGGAAAATAGATTGACTTCAGGACAAGCAGCCTACCAATAGATTGATTGAAAACTATAATCTCAATCCATCCATGCTCAGTTTAAAGAGGAGACCCCCCCCCCCACAAAAAAAATTAAAGTCAGCAGCTACAAATACTGTAGCTGCTGACTTTTAATAGTAGAACACTTACCTGTCCAGGGTTCCCACGTTGTCGGCACCCCAGCCGATTTTGGGATTGGTTCTCGGGGGCTTCCGCTGCCATTCATGGTAAGGGACACCGGCAGTGAAGCTTCATAACCGGTACCCTACAGTGCATGCTGCACTTTCTAACTGGCCTGGCAGCGGAGGAAGGAGGACCGAACTTCCGAGGGACAGCTCCGCATCGCCATCTCCTGGAAGTGGGAAAGGGTACCTGTCAGGTACTTGTTCCCCCCTCCCCCTGAATAGTGCCAAATGTGGCACGAGAGGGGGAGGGGAGCAGATAAGCGCAAGTTCAACTTTTGGGTGGAACTCCGCTTTAAAGTTTAAATTAATTCTTTTTTTTTTTGCTTTATTTTAGAATTGCCATGATATGATTTATAATGACAAAGAAAGAGCTTTATTAAAAATAAGCAAAGAAATTCCAAATAAACTTTAGGCCCAGTGTCCTCAAAAATTCCACCCTTACATGACAGTCCCTCCTTACATCTTCTCAGTCTTCCCTTACATCTAAAGCCTTGTACACACGGGCATTTCAAAACAAACCAGGCGACATTTGGGCCATGTGTAAGGTAGCCAATCCATCAGAGGCCAGCCAAACATCGGACATCTGTCGAAGGGACGTGATCTAAGTGTTCTGGCGGAGGGGCCTTCCCCCTGTCAGAACCCAACAGCTTAGTGGGGAAGCTCACCTCCTGAGCTATTCAGGTTTTTTTTCCCTTCATCTTGCTTGGTGGAATGAAAAAAAACTACTAGTCACCATCAGAGTGCCCCCTGGGAAATCTGTGTTGGAGATGGGGGTTGGGGATGTTGGGGTAAGCGATAACCAAAGGCTGACCCAAGGACCTGTGTGAAAGGCCAATGACCCCAACTTTAGGCTGGATCTTGACCAGTGGCCAGTAGACCCCTGTGTTAGACAATACAGAGATTCAAATGTTATAAATTGAGTTGCTGTTCATTGAGTAAAATAAGTATTTTATCCCTTACCAACCATTATTTCTGGTTTCCACAGACTGGCTACAGTATGTGCTCATGTGGTACACAAATTTAAGAAGGTGTTCCCAACGGCAACTCATTATGTGTATAAATGACACCTGTTCACAGAATCTTTCTTCTATTCAAACCTCACCATCATGGGCCAAGGAGCTGTCAAAGGATGTCAGGGACAAGACTGTGTGACCTGTACAAGGCTGGTATGGGCTACAAGACCATCAGCAAGAAGCTTGGTGTGAAGGAGACAACTGTTGGAGCGATTATTCACAAATGGAAGAAATACAAAAATAAAAAAAACATCAATTGCCTTGGTTTCACGCTCAATGCAAGATTTTGCCTCATTGGGGGTTAGGATGATCATGAGAAAAGTAAGGGATAAGACCACAACTACATGGGAGGAGCTTTAGAATGATCTCAAGGCAGTTGGGACCACAGTCAACAAACTATTGGTAACACAATACGCTGCCACGGATTGAAATCCTGCAGTGCCCGCAAGGTCCCCCTCTTCAAGAAGGCACGCAAACAGGTTCATCTGACATTTGTCAATGAACATCTAAATAATTCAGAGAAGACCAAAATTAAGCTCTTTGGCATTAACGCGACTCGCCCTGTTTGGAAGAAGAAAAATGCTGACTATGACCCTAAGAACACCATCCCTACAGTCAAGCATGGAGGTGGAAACATTTTGTTTTAGGGCTGTTTCTCTGCTAAAGGTACAGGCCGACGTTGCTGCATTGAGGGGCCAATGGATGGGGCCATGTATTGTAAAATCTTGGATAAGAACCTTTTTTCCTCAGCCAGAACCCTGAAGATGGGTCGTGAATCGGTCTTCCGGCATTAATAAAATGACCCACAACATACCACCAAGGCAATAAAGGAATGGTTTAAGAAGCAGCACATTAAGGTCATGGAGTGGCCTAGCCAGTCTCCAGACCTTAATCCTTCACAAAATTTATGAAGGGAGCTAAAACTTCAAGTTGCCAAGCGACACCCCTAGGAAAACTTGGATATTTAGAGAAGATCTGTAAATAAGAAGAGTGGACCAAAATCTCTCCTGAGAACCTGGTCACCAACTACAAGAAATGTCTTACCTCTATGCTTGCCAACAAGGGTTTCTCCACCAAGTTGCTTGGGGATCAAATACTGTATTTATTGGCGTAGAACACTCACTTTTTTACCCTGAAAATAGAGGGTAAACTGTGCCTGCGTGTTATACGCAGGGGGCTGTGGAAAGGGTTTTTCCTGAAACTTCCCTTTTAAAGTTAGGGTGCGTGTTATACGCCGATAAATACGGTACTTATTTTACTCACTGAACTGCAACCCAAATTTATAACATTTGTACTGTGTGATTTTTTTCTGGATTTTTGGTTGATATAATTAAATTTAAAATACACCTATGATATAAAATGATAGACCCTTTATTTCTTTGTAAGTGGGCAAACTTACAAAATCTGCAGGGGATCAAATATTTTTTTTTCCCCCACTGTATATACACATGTAAATGAGAAAATATGAATTCCCTTTAAACTACATAGCTTCTGGGACCAGGTTAAAAAATCTCTGTGCAATTATAAGTGCATTACGTATATTTCTTCTGACCCTGTACTTCTACAGAAAAACAAGCAGTTCATTATTATTCTGCTTTTCTATAAAGCAGCAACTTGTATTCCCAGCACAGCGCAGCCTTAAATGAGAACATTAATATGAAAACAACCTTCTCTTAGCAGCAGTGTCTTATTGCAAATTTAAACATAATCCATCATTAAAAGGGACGCTCCCAATTAAAGAGCTGTTCTTTTATAACCCCTTCCCCATAGCTATGCGATTAGTGGCATTGAAAAGGAAGGTGTAAAAAAAAAGGAGCTAAAGCAGGGCAGATCCTGATAATCTACTCTGAGAGTCATGTATAAGCTGTAAAATAGTGGAAACTCCTTTAAACCCATTTTTGCTGTAGGGGCTGCACAGCAATTCTCCTGTCTGATCTCACAATTGTGCTGAACTGAAGCCTTCAAACAATTTACAGTTGCTGATGCTGAGAGACTGGAGGCTGCACCGAACCTATTCATGTACAAGACCTTTTTTTTTCATGGATACTGAAAATGCTGTGCTTGTGCATTTCTCCGGATATTTCAATTGACTTTCTAAACTTGTTTTACGGTCTTCCTTCTTAAATTGAGGGTTAAGTTAGACTATCAGTTTTCTATTGCTCTAAATATGATATATATATATATATATATATATGCATAATATCCACGTCTCTGCTGAAGCAAGCAACTGAACCTTTCCGTTAAAGTGTAATCTAAGCCCAAGAACAAAAATGTTGTACTGTATATTGGAGCGGATATTGGCTGATTTTGGCCAGAACAGGTGACCTGCTCAGGTTTCTGGGCACGGAACACATGCCAGCCCATCCCAGTGATAAAGATTGAACCTTCCCCAACTGGTGGACTTGAGGTTGCATGTCGGACCATAAAATATAATGTCTATGGTTATATAAATCCCTTTTTCACTAGATATGTGACCAATTTTAGTATGGTTAGGGACAACCAGATAATGGCTAACCAGTTACCAAGAGTTAAAATGCCATCAGTTGTAGAAAGTATTCAGCATACTGAAAAATAAACTCTTGTAAATATGTCAACATAATGTAAATAAGGATAAAACCTATGGTCGTTTTAGGTGCTCAGCAATTCTTATAAACATAGGCAGATTGTGTTGCCAACAGAAAATTGATTTAGTCATTCCCCAATCAAACCAGCTTCAACCACTTTTGCAATTATATGTTTATGTTTGTAGAAGTCACATTTCCAAACCACTATAAAAGTTTAATAGCAAGGCCTTGCAGCAAGTACTTAGTGCAATTGTTATTATAGCTGATCCAGGACTGCAAACACGGCATGTCTGTTGTAAAAACACTAGAGTACAGCTTGGACATTTAGCTTAGGTGATTTTGATCTGATTTTCAATGCAATTTAGTAGTGCAGCTGCAGTGTGATTGGGTGAATTTTGTATATGTTTTTAAATGCGTGTTTTACTATCCTGCTGTCAGGAGCAGGGGTGAGTCATCAGTTGCTAAGGAGACAGCACCCGCCTGCATCCTAACAACAATGAGTCATCCCTGCTGAAAGCAAAACAAACAAAAGAGCTGACATAAACCAATGTTTTTTTTTCTTTAAAAACGCTGTGCGGGTCCCCTCAATCCATACCAGGCCCTTCCGTTCTGGTATGGATTTTGAAGGGGACACCATGGCTAAAAAGCAAACAAAAAAAATGCAGCGGGGCTCCCTCAAAATATTTACCAGGCCGCTCGGTCTGGTATGGATTTTCAAAGGAACAACACTCCAAAAAAAATATATGGGGTCACATCCAAAATCCATATTAGACACTTATTCAAGCATGCAGTAAAGAGGGGGGGGGGTGAGCAAGCAATCAAACCATACCAATCCACATGCCCTCAACATGGGGGGGGGTGACATTGTCGGGGTAGGTACAAGTTAAGGACAAGGGCCTTTTCCCCACAACCCTGGTCTGGTGGTTGTGGGGGTGCTGGTGTTAGCTTATCAGAATCTGAAAGCCCAGTTCCCAGCTCCCATAAAAGAATGAGTATGGCCCTGTGACCCACCGAAAAAATTTCAAAAGTAAATAAAAACACAGTTGAAAAGCAATACAAAAAATAAAAATGAACCAGATGTAAATTTATTGTTAATCACGATGAATGGAGGCCGCCGACCGTTTGCCAGACCAGCTTCTATTGGACAGACTGCTGTACACACTTACCAAAAGTCGGACAGTTCCTACTGAACCTGCCGATTTTCTGTCAGTGTGTATGCAGTTTAACCTGCCATTGCAGACCTTGCCCTTTCAGAATTTTGGTTCTCTGGCTCTTATCACTGATTTGGAACATGCACAGAGATTAGGAATTCTGTCAATCTTTTCAATGTTGTAAATCAAAACAGACACAGCCAAGCAGCTAGCATTTTCACAGCAAGCCAATCATGGCAGAGATTATACTTCTCTCATAATAGGCTGGATAAGAAAACATCCAACAGTATTTATTGGAGCTGCCAAGTGTGCATAGACCTCCCAATTATCTCTTGATATGACAAAAATCTCATTATCCTCATACGATATCAGATAGAATGTAAGGCAGAGCATAGGTACATGCAATCAGAGGGACACTGTCAGGTGAGACACCAAAAAGGTTGTGTAAACCTGAAATAAAAACATTAATTATCCGTATCCAATAGGATACAAAAGGCTGTAAGAAATTTACTTGTATGTAAATATGTATCAATGGCGAGGAGGGGGAAACTTTAGGCAAAAAAAGATAACTACTTTGTTTAAAAAAATAATAGTTCTCCTTCAAATCTGCATCAGTGCTAAAAGATGCTGGAATTAATATTGTGTCCCTCAAATTGCAGCGTAAGAAGCGCACACTAATCTGCTGTGTCTGATTCCAGATTATGGGGAACATCTGCTCTCCAGTAGCCCCTCCGCAGATGTTTGCAGCCAGCAAAACACATCAAGATAGACAACCTCAGAATAATGATCCCTTAATGATTCTTTCAGTGATAATTACCTGTGTGAAGTGGCTGAAAGTGATGGAGAAAAATAGCCCATGAGTGAAATCCCCTTCCAGCATTAACAGTATGTCAGAAATGTCTAATGGCGCCTCCTTGCAGAAGAAAGCAGATACGCATTCTAGAAATAGTTTGGACAGCTCCTCCAATAAAAAGGTAAGAAAAACTGTTTGTGTGTGTGTATATATATATATATATATATATATATATATATATATATATATATATATATATATATATATATATATATATATATATATATATATATATATATATATATATATGTATATATATTACACACACCAATAAATACAGTGGCCCAGATTCACGTACATCTGCGCATTATTGGACCGGCGTAGCGCACCGCCTTTACGTTAGACTTGCGCAATTTTGCCGCGTAATCACCCTATTCTCGTAGCTTTTGCGCAGGAAATTGCGCATACGTAACGTTTTTCCAGAGGCGTAAGGAGGAGTAATACAAATTGGGAAGGACGTGGGCGTGTTACATTGAAATGAGCCGTGACCCCATGCAAATGAAGGGCCGGCCTGCTCGCGCATGCGCGCTTGAAGGAGACCATGGTCAGGTCCGCTGTGCGCATGCTCACAACTCGGGAGCGGCGCAATCAGTGAAATTGGAAATGGACTAGGGCAACTTTGTGAACTACGCAGACAGCATAAATAGACACAAATGCACTTCCTTTGCAAAAGTACATCCCTTTGTATCCCTCCCTCTACAGCAAGGTGCTTTTGTTTGTTTGTGACGTGTCTTTGAGATATTTGGGGACTGTTTTGCAGAGTGATTTTTGTCTTTTATGTGTTTTCTTTGTTGTTATTTTGTTTAAATTATATTTTTGCTGGGCATTTTTTTTTTTGCTCGTCATTTATTTAATTTTTTTGGTTCTGTTTGTGTATGATTTTGGAATGTGGGGGTGATATTCCTGCGGGAAAAGGGGTGTCACCCTCATTTGTGGTGGAGAAGTGATCCCCAGGTCTGTGTGAATGGTGTATGAATGTACAGTGACATAATTGGAGCCGTGGCATGGCGTTGCAGCTCACAAGTCCTGCATGGTGGACTGGTGCCAATCCAATGTGATGACGATGTGGTGTGTGTGTGCTAGGGACCACAGTGGTGTGCATGCATGCATTCTCATTGTGCCATGATTAATGTGTGTGTTTAACATGCAAAGATGCATAATGTGAGCTGGCATGAGATGGGGTCATGAGATGGGGTACCAGTGCATATGCAGAGTCACCTTGAAGGGAAAAGACAGGAGGATGTTAGTCATGCATGTGCCACTTGTGAGGTGTGCATCACGGGAGGGGATAGTCATGCCTGCCACCCATGTCACTCACCAACCAGCCAGCTGTCCCCATACATGTTCTGTTCGAAATCTGTGGGGATGGGGCTCTGATTGTATATGTAGCTGTCATGGGTGTCATGGGTGGTGCCATGTGTTGGGCTGCTGATGTCCTCCTGCAAGGTTGTGGTAATTCCAGGATGGCATGAGGGGTGAATCTGAAGATGCGAGACACCTCAGAATCACTCATGCCAAAGATGTCTATGCGTATGTGATATATCAAGTGAAGAGTGAGGGGCTTGTATCAGATAAGAATATTGTATTAGATTAGATTAAATTGTAAATTTTATATAAGCAAATAAAAAAAAAAAAAAAAAAACCATCTCCCGTGCCCTCCTCCTTTGTTCATCTAAAGTCAGTAGTATAGCTATGTGCGACGATGCCCCTGGCATGTTGGCATACAGATTGTTGAGCAACACGTGTGACTGCTGAACTCCTCACTAACAGTGTTGCTTTATCTGACAAGTAGACTTTTCTTTTTTTAGACCAGCTTTTATCAGCTCTAATTTTAGACAGGACATTTTGCTGTTGCGCACACTGCGTCGCCTGCGCTGCCCCAACGTTGTTTTGTGGATCCCCGTAAGTCCCTCATTAGCATATTTGACTAGCAAATCAATGGTGTGTCTATCGCACTTTTGCGCGGATGGATGCGCCAGTCTAACGAAATTACGCGGGACAAAAAAAAGACTATTTTTTGCGTATCTCGTTCTGGGGATGCCGCGCAACGAAACGCACGCGCACATTTAGACTTTCGCACGCGCATCTCCTGTTGTGCAGGCGTAATCGCTCTGTGAATCTGGGCCAGTGTGTGTATATGTAGAACACTCACTTTTTTACCCTGAAAATAGAGGGTAAACTGTGCCTGTGTGTTATACGCAGGAGACTGTCAAAAGTTTTTTTCCTGAAACTTCCCTATTAAAAAGTTAGGGTGCATGTTATACGCCGATAAATATGGTATATATACACAAACACAAAAGAAAAAAAAAATCCCCATCAGGTTAATATATGAAATTTGAGTGTTTTGGTTTGAAACCAAAAAATCCAATTTTCAGACCCTTAATTAATTGTACACCCATTTTTTTTTTATATATACATTATTTATTTAAATGCAATTTAATATATACAAAAAGTATTAACATTATACATTGGATTGCAGTCAAGATGGTAGTTACCAAAGTATATAGGAGAGATACACTTAACTACGATTTTCTAATCTAATGTATAATGTTAATACTTTTAGTATATATTAAATAGCATTTAAATAAAATAAAATGCTGTTGATAATTTCCCCTTATTTAGGTATTAAAATGTACTTATAGCTGTAAAAGCTCAAGGTCTTTTTACCTTCATGCATTCAGTGTATGAATTTAAAAAACCCTCTGTGCGCAGCAGTCCCCCCAGCCCTTTTATACTTATGTAGCACTACCCCCGAAGGAGCCGCTAACTGATTGTTGGGATCGGCACAGTTACCCTAGCGTTGTCTAGGGGTGTGATGCAGGAACAAAGTAGTGAGCGAAGGTCCAGACAGTCAAAGGTTTTTCCAATGCTTTATTTCCAGGCCAACACAGCCAACATCAACTTCAGTTAGAAAGGAAAGAAAAGGTTGACGAAAGAAGGAGAACTTGCGGTGTCAGGCCTGGATATGAACGGGCAAGCCTGCCCTCATTAGTACCAATTTGTAAACACGTCGCCACTCCTGCCTGAGTGGGTGAAGTGCCCATGGACAAGTCTCTCGCACGAGCCCGGCAGCCGAGGTGTCACTTTGGATTTCTGGGAGGAACAGATCTCTCACACACAGACCTGGCTCTAGTCTAGAGCCTCTGCCACAGGCCAATTACTTTAGATGAAATTAGGTGGATGAACAGAGCGAATCCTCCCAGTAAACTCTAGCACAGGTCACCGGGAGACAGTAAAGCGTACCTGTCAGCATCCCTGTCACCAGATCCCTGATTGGTTTGTTCAAGCCTTGTTGGACAACCTGCCTCCGGGTTCCCCTCAAGCCGATCCCCCAATCGCATGGCACCCAGCCTGGGATCCATTTAATAAGACTGGGAACCCAGTAAGTTACTGGGGTCCAATTTCGCCACCGGTTGAGGCTCGATGAAGCCAGTAAGCTTGGCCAGGTGGGCCACGCCAGCAGGGTCCATGGATACGCGCACCCTAAAGGTGGATGCCGCACCTGGAACCGGCACCCCGCGAAGATTTAGAACACATGACACCATCACAGATATATCCCTCGCCAGCATGCCCCGTGAGGGAAGAACTCCTCTAATTGGCTGCTGGGGAAGACTTGTTCTGCCAGAAATCCCTCTGGCGCCAACTGCCAACCAGAGATGATACCACATCCCTAGAATGCAGACTGACCCAGTGGACCTTTCTGGAATGACAGAGATCACAATTTAGGTAAATCATGAATGGGAGCAATGTAACTCTCCCATTCCAACTAACTTTAGCGTAGTGCCCATACTGAAAGTAAGGGGGAGCTACACTTACCTAAGCTTAATTGAGATCCAGCAACGTGCATGAGAGCCTCGGCACTCTGGGGACTCTCCCTCCTCATTGGCTGAGACAGAAGCCAAGACCTTTGGCTCCCGTTGCTCTCAATCATAGCCAGTAAGCCAACGAGGAGAGAGGAGGCAAGCCTCCTTGGGTGCTTAGTAGGCTGATTGCTCCGGGGGCAGGAGGGAGGAACCAGAAGCGTCAGCGAGTGACCCAAGAAGAGGAGGATCCAGGCTGTTCTGTGCAAAACCACTGCACAGGGGAGGTAAGTATGAATTTTTTTTCCCCAGAGAGGTTAGTGTTAGAATCAGGTTTTTAAAAAGCGAGGGTCAGTCACTCCAGTAGAGGTGCAAACAATAAAACCTTTTTATACATAAAGGAAAATGTTTAGCAATCCAATGGAAACACAAATCATTTTAAACATAGTGGAAAAGTTCATTGTCCCATGCTGGGATATTATTGCTCTGTGTAACTACTGAGCAAGTTTTCCTAGTTTATGATCTGGTGTCCTGACAGCAAGCAAGAGGGAAGGATGCAGACAACAATAAAAATTAAATAATAATAAAAAATAAGAAAAAGAGTTGCACAAAAAAAAAATGCTTTTACTCTAAAAACGGCTATAAATTCTCTTTCATGAAAAAGACATAAATCTGAAAATGGAATGTTAGGATTGTCCAGGCATTATCACAAAGAGTGACATATGGCGGGATCTGAAGCAGAGATCGCTTTACCTTTCTAAATAGAGTGCTTTGATGAGAGCCTCTAAGTAAACAAAAGGGATATGAAATCATATTTAATGTGTACAATTGTTTCAAAGTGTAGACAAGCAAATGTTTACACGCCCTTAACAAGTGAAGACTTTCCCTGGATCATCCAACAACACCCATAAAGCAACACCTATTAAAATAACAGCTTTATGGCACGACAGCGATAGGAATGTAGGCTGGAAACTATTTATTGTGAATTAAAGGGAACCAAAGGTTGCAGTACATGCTTTGAGTTATTATATCTTTTACATTAAAGTCATTTTAAGCTGATTTCCAGGTATATAGTGACTTATACATAGATACATTGGTTCAGCTTGGAGCAATGTTGTATGTGCCATAGCTGTGGAAGCTGGAAATCTCTGTATTAGACACACCACTACTATACTGATTGCAGCTGCCTTCTATACTCAGCATGCACTGCTTCTTAATGAACACAGGAGGTCGCTCACTTGGTATGGATACCATTTTAAAGAGCATTTTCCATCTTCTCAATGAATGCAAAGTGTTCTCGGAATGGTAGAGATTGTGACGATTCATTGGCCCTGCCTGTAATGGCAAATGCTGCAGCTCACAATCTCCTTACACATACATGAACTCAAAGCCTAGGCTCTGTGCCTAGTTCTCAGAACGGGAACAAAAACTCTGCAAAGTCCGAAACAAAGTATTGCTTTCACGGATGCAAAGGAGAGAATCGTAACTGGCTACAGACTGGAATGGGAAGGAAATGTTTAGGAAGCATGCGTCAAACAAGGCTTGGGGGCTGAATCTGGCTCACCAGGCCACTTCATGTGGCCTGCGAATCTTCTGCAGCATTCCCCTCACCTCCGCCATTCCCGTCACTTCCGCCGCTGCTTTGTCTCAGCAGTCAGCAGCAGAGAGGACAGAACTCCTCCACCAGATCCTGCACTTCTCTCATCTCCACCTCCCCTGGTCACAGCATTAAGCAGACTCTGGCAGCTGATTCAAGCCCTCCTCCAGACTCTGCACGTTCTGCTTCCCAGCTCTTGAAATCTGATTTAAGGGGGAGTGGGATGCGCTGGACATAATGCTGATGCGGCCCACGATTAAATGACGTTTGACACCCCTGTTTAAGAATATTCAAGTTTTACTAAACCCAGCACCCTGCATTCACTATATCTGGTCTCCCACAGTACACAGAACACAGAAATGAAATTATTTTAGTAAATACAAACTAAATACATTTTCTCATCAGCAGTTAGGGCAGTATTGTGACTTCTAACAGTGTCCAGCTGTGCACTGATTAAAGCTTGCAGGAGGAGTTTTCCGACTGATTTATGAGGCTGCATGACCCCTGACCCTCTGTCTGGACAGTGCTGATTGTCCCTGTGCTGATCACATGCATCCTCCAAAAAAACAAAAACAAAACCTCTCTAGCAATACACACCAAACTGAGCATGTGCAGCCTGACTCCATCAGGAAATTATTAGGAGTCAGCGAAATAAGGGGAGGATCAGAAAAGACAGGATCAAACAGCCTTTTTACACAATGCAGAGGATTAAAATGGTTGTAAACCCTAGGACAAAAGAAAAAAAAACTGCAAGACTAGGGCATAATGAGCTAGTATGCATAGCGTACTAGCGGCTGACATCGCTCCCGGAGTCACTTACTGGTATCACGGGCTCCGGCACTGTGACTAGCCGGAGCTGCGGTGACGTCACTCCTGCGCATGGCAGCGGCACGCTCACTGAATTAACGGCACGTACGTGCCATTGCTTCAGTGCGCATGTGCTGAGGACATTGGCACATGCAAATACAGGGTATATCTACCAAACTGTTTAGGAGATATCCAGGGTAGCTACAGGTAAGCCTTGGTTTACAACCACTTTAACCCCTTAGGTTCCACAGTGAGTATAACAAGCATGCGTTACTGCATATACAGACTGATTTTACTGTTGTGGGTTTATTAACACTTTAAATTAGAATCCTCATATGTCCCCTGTAACCATAGGCGTGCGCACAGGGTGATTAGGGTGTGCCTGGGCACAGCTGGCACACCCTAAGCAGCACAGATTCCACCTACTGCCGTGGCTCCCATCTTTCCCCCTGCAGCACTGAGAGCTTCCTTCCTCTCCTATCGGCTGTTGCTGCTGGTATGTTTTAGAAGTGGGGAAGGGGCCAGTAAATATGTAATTTACCAGCCCCTTCCCTTTCTGAATGAACATGGTGAGTCACCGATACTTGGGCTGCACACCCTAATGCAATAGGCTGCGCACACCTATGCCTGTAACACATTTCTTTTGTATATCCATGTCAATATTCCATATATTGTCATCCAATCCAAAAATTCAGATATTATATTAAAAAGAAGCAGTGCTGTACATTGCATGTGAAGACAGCAGAGCTGTGGGAGGGGACAGCAGGCCCCACCCACTGCTGGCTATCTTCAAAAATCCACAGGAGGGGGCGGAGACAAGACCAGTCACCCTGCACAAGGAGAGAGAGCACCAGTGACTTGTCTTTATTACAGGAAGCTCCTGCATGGGGACAATGTTTCACACTGGATTACTTCAAATAGGCATACGCAGGATTCTTGAATTTAGACAATATTTACTTATCATGGAGTTCACCTTTAAATGTAATGTGCAGCAATTAAATGTTTTAGAAATCTTGGAATAAAAGTGACATTCCCCTTTAAATGAAAAGCACAAAGCCTGGGCCAAGGCAAAGCAAATACTTAGAGGCAGTGTGCGAGGAGCAGCACAGAGGACCTTATTTGTTTGTGTGACACTCGGGGGAATGCAGAATTTCGCTGTATATCTGCTCTCTGGCTTGAAGGATCTCCACCCCTCTGAGCACATCTCCAGGGGAGCGATTGGCAGACAGCAACACGGCTACAAAGATCTGAACTGCGAGAGCAGGCACATCAACATGAAATCTAACATATTGTAGCTGAGCAATTACAAAAAAAAAAAAAACTGTCAAGACAATTTGCGCATCATGTCTTGGCATAAGAAATAATTAAAAATTGTGCCGAACGTTTGAACGCGCAGACAAAAGAGGCTGAACATCCGTTGACTCATCCCGACAGTTCCAGAGAAAGCAGACATTGAGTGCGCAGCTGAAACCTCATCGCACGTTCTAAACAAAACCATTCTGTCATTAACAACTTCCTGTTTGTGTCAGGACTGCGATGAAACATGAGGAACGCGAGTCATGTGACCGGCATCGCTAACTCCACTGAACGATGGCTTGCATCAGATGCAATGTAGGGGTTTGCCTCTCGCTTCCCAAATATTAAATAGAATTAGTAGACTCAGGAGGGTACACAGGCTTCAATACACAGCGAGCAGCCATATTTACAATTAAAGCGGTAGTATTTCACTTTGTTTTTTGTTAAACCTGCAAATCATAATTTGCTAACAAACAAAATACAGGGCAATGTTTTGTTTTTAAAATGAATCTGATTGGTTCTGGTAAGTTTTAGACACACAGTAATGACAGCTTGGACCACAGTGAAAAGCTGCCATGAGATTTTTCATAAGGAGCCAGACAAGCAGGAAGTGTGGAGATCAGAGCAGAATTACAGCAACTTCAAAGCAAAAACAATCAATGAGGACATGAAACCAGGACTGCAGCAAGGTAAAGGAAGCTATATAGCTAAAAAAAACAAAAAAACAAAAACATTTTTTTTAGTGATCCTTTAACCACTAGAGGTCCGCGCTATTGACAGAATACGTCAACAGCACGGACCTGAGGCGCCGGGGTCACGTCTTTGGACGCGATGTATTTGTAATTCCCCGCGCGCGCCACAGGGTGGCGTGCGGCGGGGAAAAACAGTCCCGACGCATCACCGAGGATTCGATGCGTGTACCCGGCGGCCGCAATGTCCGTCAGGTACACGCGATCGGCGGTGACAGAGCAGGGACGTGGAGCTGTGTGTGTAAACACAGAGCTCCACGTCCTGTCAGGGAAAGGAGACAGATGCTGTTTCCCTTGTACATAGGGACACAGCATCGGTCACCTCCCCCAGTCACCCCCCCTCCCCCACACAGTTAGAACACACCCAGGCAATACATTTAACCCCTTCCTCACCCCCTAGTGTTAACCCCTTCAATGCCAGTCACATTTATACAGTAATTAGTGCATATTTATAGCACTGGTCGCTGTATAAATGTGAATGGCGCCAAAAATGTGTCAAAAGTGTCCGATTTGTCCGCCGCATTATCGCAGTCCCAATAAAAATCGCAGATCGCCGCCATTACTAGTATAAAAAAAAATATATATATAAAAAAAATCATAATTCTGTCCCCTATTTTTTACAAAAATACGTAGAAGAATATGTATCGGCCTTAACTGAGAAAATGTATTTTTTTATTTATTTTTTAAATTGGGATATTTATTATAGCAACAAGTAAAAAATATATATATATTTAAATTTTTTGTTTATAACGCAAAAAAAAACAAAAACGCACGGGCGATCAAATACCACCAAAAGAAAGCTCTATTTGTGGGGAAAAAAAGGACGCCAATTTTGTTTGGGAGCCACGCAATTGTCAGTTAAAGCGACGCAGTGCCGGAAGCTGAAATTTCGCCTGGGCACGAAGGGGGTTTATGTGCCCAATAAGCAAGTGGTTAAAGGAACCTATTTAGAAAATAAAAAACAAACCTTTACAACCCCTTTAAGGCGTCAGCATACCAAGTCATTTAGGACAATTCCATACTCCCAATTTTGTGGTAACAGTTGTGGTAACAGTTTGGGGATGGTCCCTTCCTGTTCCAACATGACTGCGCACAGGAGTTTGACTTTTTTTTTTTTTTTCAGCCTGTAAGAGCGCGCCTCTCTCTACTTCCCAGCAACATATAATTACCTTTCTACACCATGTACTTCTGGGTATGGAGGACCATGTGACATCACCTGGACAATTAGAACTCTCCTGTAATGAATACAGCCCAATTTGCAAAAAAGAAAACGCTGTGTCCATCTTTTTTCAGAGCAGTTAAAAGTTCTTTTTAGCAATACAAGCAACTATGAAGTTCAGGGTCTGCTACTGGGAATAACTCTTTTCTACAAACAACAAGCGAGCACATTATAGGGATACAAGGTTACAGATCATCAAGTTTATGGCTTTGTTTCCGCTCCTGGAATAGTTTTATTAAAACTTTTGCAACTCATTTCGGAGATGTTCCTTAGAGAGCCGGCACTGGCAAGCTACAGTACTTATCAGCACCCCTCTCCCCACCTCTGTAAACATTTCCAGGTAATTAAATAAGGTTTCGGCTCCTGTGTTTATTGACTCTTATGCAGGTTTTTGCTTACCCACAGATCAACACAGCTTGTCGCATTCAGTCAGAGGATGATTACAATCAATTGGCTTCGTTCAATAAACTGGCTAGCTCTTCCTACCCCACTAGGTTTTTTTCCCTATTAAATATCAACAGTTGGTAAACACAGAACATTGCATTGGGACTCTTGCACCCATTTAGATAAAGTTCAAATTACTTTGAAACATGACAGTTCGATTTGTAACTGTTTCATTCTGCCAAATGTCTGCAGAAGCTTCTTTAAAGCTGGCCATAGACCAGTAGTGTCCACCCTCCTCCCCCAAACTAAGAAATCCCCCCATCAACACAAACTAGGTGGATGGAAGATTCCCCCCAGCCGGGACATTGTATTCTGACAGCGGGGCTTGCCACTGATTGACAAAGGTTTCCCAGGATGTCCCTTTTAACAGAAGTTGGTCAAGGGATCAGATTGAGCCAAGCTGAGATGGCCACACGCTGATCGGAATTTGGATGGTTTCTGCTGAACCGCCCAAATTTCAATCAATGATCAGCTTAAGGCAGCCAGGTCAGGATAGAACGAAAAATGGATTGGGCAAAATACCATTTTCTTGAGGAAAATCTGCTGCATGACAAAGACCCAAAGCACATCGCAAAAATGACCACACAGTGGTTGAAGGAATAGAAGGTGAATGTCTTTGCATGGCCTCGTCAGAACCTAGACTTAAAGCAGTTGTAAAGGATTTTTTTTTCCACAGGGTATAGAGACATATTAGTTAACGGATTCCTTTTAAAAATGATCAAAAATAGATAAAAATCAATCATATAATGTACCTGCAGTTTCAGTTTCGTTTTTCATCTAGTTTCATGCTTCTGTGAAGGACAGACACAGAGCCAATACAGGGCAGTGTTTGTTTTTAAAATGAAACAAGTCGGATCCCAAGTTGCGGAAGTGTGAACCGGCACTTAAAAAAAACTTGTGAGCACAAGGGCTGAATTTCTGTCATGTATTTTTATATATGCATTTTTCACTCTTCAAACTTTTTGTATGATGTGTTATACATGAATATTGAATTTTGTATATTTTTCGCTGTTCATTGTGCTCTTAAAGTCCGACCTGTGCCCCCCCCCCCTTTTCTTTTATACCAAACTTTCATACGGATATAGGCTATAGGAGTGTTTTTCCTGTATTTTCATTAGTAGAGACAGAGTAGAAGACTAATAAAAGCAACATGTGGCCCAACAAAATACTGACACAAGGGGGTGATCCTTTTTCCAACTCAGTGATTTCTTTTTTTTTATTCCTTATTTTTTTTTTCTGACATGGTTGCTTGGGTGTTACAAGTTGCACTAGTAAATACTGGTGGATAAAATAAAAAAAATATAATAAATAAATAATTTATATAATAATTTAGAGTTGAAAATATTTTTATTGAAATTTTAACATAGTAAGAATTTATACAATAATTTAATAATTTATAATAAATAATAAAAAATGTGTGTCTTTATTTAAGGCTGCAAAACAACAAATTGTGATTTTAAGGGGGGGGGGGGGGATTATTTTCTATAGCCACTGTGCATACTCTGTTGTGCGGTCTTTAAGCCCTGGTTCACACACTGATGTGATTTCAGATGCGTTCCAGAATGCACGGAAGAGCAGGACAAGTGAAATAATATGAGTCCTAATGCGATGATTTGAAAAGGGTTCTGTGCGTGTTTGGTGTGGTGCGATTTTGAGCGCCATATAGTTTAATGGAAACTGCATGCAGAAGAGAGAGACCCCAAGCTAATAATCCAATTTGCATGCCGTGGGGCCAATGTATTTGATATAAATCAAATCAAATTTACGGCTTTAGATAGATGTAGCCATCTATGATGGTGGGTGCTGTAGCTATGGTTTCAGGCATTCTGGAGCCCACAGAGGGAGATGGTATCTATCAATTAACAGAATGATCACATTAGGCCAGGCTTATTCCAGTCCTATTATAAGGGGACAGTAGTCATGTCATTGATATAAAACATAAATAGAAAGTTTGCCAATTCCTTTACAAAAGGACTGTCAAGAGATCGCACGCCTCCTCGTCACAGAAAACATTGCATTCACCCAGGTCCATTTTTCAGACAGATATTTTCATCTGTGTGGCACAGAGCGCCATTGTTCTCTCCGTCTACCCTCTTAGGTCTGTCAGATTGTGAACTGGGAAACGTCAACAAAAGGAAACCAGGAGGACAGATGCCATACAGGGAAATATCATATTTCTGTCTGAGTGCGTTAATGGCTTGCTTTTTTTTTGTTTAAGCATCTGTGTTGCAATTACAAAATACAGGTCGGAAAAGAATGACTAATTTAAAATAAACTGGCTGTATATGTTCTCATGTTTCCTCTGGGTCCATGGCTTCCCTCACACAACAAAAAAAGAAATAAAAAATTATGTTTTATATACCTAATCTATAAGATCTTTCTATAAATGTGAATAGCTAAAGTATATGTAAAGCCAAACTTTTGTTTTCAGTTTTAGGTACATTGTGTTTCAATTGAAAGATTTTATTTCACTTCCTGTCTTGGAGACACAACAGGAAAAGAGCCAAAAACTCAAAAGCATGTAGAATGTTAAACTTAAACTAGCAGGAGGAAAGTTCAAAACTAATTGTAGGAAGTATTATTTTACCGAAAAGGGTAGTTTATGGAATAGACTTCCAGCAGAGGTGGTGAGCTAGTCAACAGTAAGTGGATTCAAAAAGGCATGGGACATACATAGATCTATACCAAGTATCTTTTTTTTCCTGTTACTCCTCTAATTCTGATCTAAGAAGGAACATTTCCCCATTGCAAGGTTTTCTCGTACTTCTTGCTCTGGTGACAACTCAAAACTGCTGCTCTATTTCTATCTCAGTAATAATGGCCACCATGACAAGTAGGTAGAGTTGCACCGATACCGATAACAAGCATTTGCACGAGTGTCGGTACTCGTGCAAACGCTCCAACGCCTAAAACTGATACTTTCTGTCTGGGTTCATTCAGCTGTTAGCGGGACTGACAGCTTAAATAGTAAAAAAAAAAAAAAAAGGAGGGGCCGCCACATCCTAACAACCAATGACTCATTCAGTTGTCAGTGGGGGTCAGTTATTAGGGCTAGGAAAAAAATTGATTTGATTTAAAAATCGAGTTGGTAAGTTAAATCGATTCATATTTAAAAAAAAAAAGAATCCTAAGAATCCTATTACCGGGTGCAGACCCTCACAAACAACCCTCCTGTGTCCCTCCTGTCTTGATTGACTTCTCCCCTGCACACCCCGGAGAGGCTATCAGCTGCGATCACGGGAAAGGGCTGCGAGGTCGGCCATCGCGGACTAGGCCGAAACAGTGGCCTCGCCTAGAAAATACTGCATGCAGCTCCTCAGGACTGGCGCTAGAGTCCTCCAGCTACCGGGTGCGGACCCTCCCAACTGACCCTCCTGCCTTGGTGGCCTCTCCGGGGTGTGTAGAGGGAAGTCAATCAGTCGCAATCCTGGGAAAAGGCCGCAAGGCCGCAAGGCCGGCCGTCAGGAACTAGGCGTAAGCCGCAGCCTCGCCTAAAAAATCCTGCCTGCAGCTCCTCAGGACAGGCACTAGAGTCCTCCTGCTACTGGGTGCGGACCCTCCCAACTGACCCTCCTGCCTTGGTGGCCTCTCCGGGGTGTGCAGAGGGAAGTCAATCAGCTGCAATCCTGGGAAAAGGCTGCAAGGCCGGCCGTCAGGAACTAGGCCTAAGCCGCAGCCTTGCCTAAAAAATCCTGCCTGCAACTCCTCAGGACCGGCACTAGAGTCCTCCTGCTACTGGGTGCGGACCCTCACAACTGACCCTGCTGTGTCCCTCCTGCCTTGGTGGCCTCTCCAGGGTGTACAGGGGAGAAGTCAATCTGCCGCGATCTTGGGAAAAGGCTGCAAGGTCGGACGTCGTGGACTAGGCCGAAGCCGTGGCCTCGTCTAAAAACTACTGCCTGCAGTTCCTCAGGAGCGGCACGGTATCCATCAAAAAAAAAAGATTGTTTCGAATCGTAAATAGAGTTTTTTATAAAAAAAAGGGGGGAAAAAATAAAAAATAAATTGCCCAGCTCTAATTATATATATATATATATATATATATATATATACATATACACACACACACACACATATATATATATATATACACACACACACACACACATATATATATATATATATACACACACACAACATATATATATATATATATATATACACACACACACACACACATATATATATTTATTTATTCAGCTGTTTTTTTTTTGTTTTTTTCAACCAGAGTTCACCACACTTAAACAATCACAAAGATATCTCAACCAACAGTAACGTATTTTAAAGGGGCAAAGATCACTTACCAATGCATTAAAGATAAATATGTCCCTTAGTACCGATTCTTAGTCTCCATATCCTTTTAACATTACTATTAATAAATCAGGAAGTCCCTTTTCTTTAAGCTGCCACCAATATGTGGCGCTGCCATTATCCGCCAGGTGCAATGCTCCTTACGCGTCTTGAATAAAATATGTGGTGTAGGGTTTCTCAGTCATTGATGCTGATCCCCTCTGTCACTGGCTGGTATCGGAGACAGTGATGTGACAACAGATGTTGCCTGTCACAGATCAACAGAAGGAAAGATGTAAAGGAAAAATGTTAAGATACAAAAAACAGACCCTTGGGGTATAATGCGAGCAGACCTTTGAGCCCCAGCTGAGAGCAACAGCAAAATGCCTTCAGAAGAGGGTCTGTCAAATACACCAGAAAACTTGTCATTTTCAAACACTGGAAGATATTTTAATATCAGCACTTAAAAATTGGAAGATATGTCCAAAAAAAACATATGAAGCAATGACTTTCTGAACAGTATAAAGAGTTAGAAATGGCCTTATTCAATAAAAAAAGGGTAGTTCTTGAAGTTGTTCAAGCCAAAAATAATAAAAAAAAACTAATAGCCCATTATAAGATAAGAGGGTCAAAGAGATACATTCCGCATGAATTTTTGTGGTAAAATAACTCATGCAGTATTTATCTCAAAAATAGTAAATTCACAAAAAAAAAATTGTTATTTACGTTAAATGTTTATGTCTTGCGATAGTAAGAGCCGGTTCACACTGGGGCGACTTGGGATCCGACTTGAAGTCGTCTCAAGTCGTCCCAAGTCTCGCTGTCCAGAAAAGCAATGTAAGTGAATGGGAGTGGTGTTAATACACACTACTCATGTCGCTCCGACTTCAGAAGAGGTTCCTGTACTACTTCAATCAGACTTCTAGGCGATTTGTACCCATTAATTTCAATGGAAGTCGCTTCCAAGTCTGATCACTGTTTTAATTGAAGCGACATTTCAGCAAGATAACATACATTTCTCAGGCAAACCTCTCCCTCCCCTTCCCTCTCCCAGAGCTGATTGTTGTTTTATTGGCCACTGGAATGTCTCCTGACCTGAAAAGGACTTCAAGTCGTGTTGTAAATCTCCGCAGATCGCCCTGTGGTTCATGCTCATGTCATGTTGAAGTTGCTTCTGAAAGTCGTGCTGGAAGTCATGTCGCCCCAGTGTGAACCGACTCTTAGTACTTTAATTTTGTGTTATTTTTGGTGGTTTTTTTTTATTTTTGTCCAGCCGAGCACTCGTTTAAGCTTGTAGGAAGATTTGTTCTTCTCCTCTGACTGTCCTATGAGGCTGTAAGACGTTTGCCTTTCTGTCTGAACAGTGCTGATTGGCCCTGTGATGATCACATGCACTCTCCAAAAAAAAAAAATCTATAGCAATACACACCAAACTGAGCATGTGCAGAGTGCCCCCCAAGGCTCTGTACTTTTAGGAAATGAATTGGGGACAGTGGAAGCAGGGGGAGGATCAGAGAAGATAGGATCAAACAGCCTTTTTACACAATGTGGAGGAATAACCCCCCACAGTGAGTATGGCAAGCATGCCTTGCTGCATATACAGAATATTTTTTTCTGTTGTGGGTTTATTAACACTTTAAATGCAGCCTTTCAGAACATTGCTAAAGTCAGGCCAATGCATGTTGGATTCTGATTGATTGCTATGGGACAATGCCCTTAAAATAAACCAGTCAAGAGAATTCTGGGGCTTGGCATTGCTGACCTGTTTCTGCAAGCGCTACTTTCCTGGCTGTAATACTGATTCGCTGGCTTTCAGATGTCGAAGTCATTGGCCAAGACCAGCTCAAGAATAGCGGAGAAGACTCGGTTGTCCATATCTTTATGCTTTCTCCAGGTCAGGGACTCATATTATTACAGCAAAAGGGTCAGAATGACAGCCAGGTAACTAGCAATTTCAGAAGAAGAGCACAGCCTCTATGGTTCTAATGTGACATGTTTCCTTGAATAATTAGCACTCTTCATCAAATAAGGTTAGTCTGTAAATGTATGAAATATTCGATGACGGTCCTAGTTTTACAGCTTTGTTCACCAATGGCCAAAAAAAAAAAAAAACTGCCACTTGTCCATAGAAAATGCCAATTAGGTGAACTAGGTCAGTGAAACAGATACAGCACCTAGAATGGGCACCTCAGGAACTGCCGATTCTTTAAATTCTTAAAGACCATTAAAATTTTAGTAAAATGTCATGTAAAAGTTTACCCCATTGTGCAAGAGGTAAAAACGAGCCAAGAAGCAGCTAATTACTTCTATCCAGGAAGCGAGGCCAGAGGTTAAACAGTTCTTGGCTTCCCGTCTAGTCACAGTGGAGAACCTACAAATCATGTTGGGTGAACAAGATATATACATTCCATACATAAACATACATGTTACTCTGCACCGCTTACATTGTACTATTATTATGAAAATGTTACAAGAACTGCCATACACCCCCCCTGGGGACTACAGCTAATGGGAAAAAAAATCAGAAGTTCCGAAATCTATTGAACTAGCCTGATGGAGAAGAGGAAGCTGTGAACATATGCTCCAAAGCTTTTTACAAAGAGAGACCTGAGGAACTCGACCTCGACACAGATGGCTCCAGTCCGTACTTCTGGAGTCTCCACTACTGAAGACAGTTCAAAATATATGAACTGAGAGCCGACCTTCATTCCTACACATTATAATCTGACCAATCTCTGTGAAATCAACTTTACCTCAAACTATGTAATATTAGAACCTATCCAAACTATCTGATCAAACCGGATCCAGTCAGGCCAGCCCTTGCGTTACATACCTGTTGATGGATCTAAAGAAGATTGTTCAATGAGATTTCAATGTGTGGGATGTGCTTTAAGTCTCGTACACACAATGAGATTATCGGACGAACGACTGTCCGCTTAATTTATTTTTGCATACTAGTCTCATATCAAAAATGAATTTTGAAGTTGAACAGAATACAACTTCAGAATTAATATATGTGTAGCGCCCACCCCGAATTTAGTGGGCGCTATTTCAAATTTAAAGGGATGTCTGGGCCGATAGTTTGATTGATACAAATTTGCCTCTGCTCAGGCTGTGGTACGACTTCTAGGTGGCATTGTCACTGCAGGCCCCTGTTGAAATGCAGGTGTACCATGGTGTGTTGGGTGTCTCTTCTCGGCAGTGGGAGTGGTGACCCCGCCGTACATTCTGGGAGGGGATACTTAAGGGGCAGAGGCCATTGATTGGTCCATCCTTCGCCTCGTGGTCCTCCTGGCATGAGGCGTGTGTGTGTGGATAGATCTGACCCCGGGGCCACGTTGGCCTGGGGTTGGTTTGTTTTTGAGTGGGCCTAGCTATACAAGATGGTGTCGTGGTTGGGATTTGAACCAGTGACCCTTTTGCTGCTAGGTGAAAGTGCTAACCACTACACCACTGTGCTGTGTTACCTATGCTTTTGTTTCCAAGCAAGTCTTGGTTACTCGATTTTTTTGGGCGACTACTGTACCGATTAAAGGAAAATCGTACATTCTGGTGTTGTAAAAGAATTTGTTTTGTGCTTGTCCCTTTAAATAATTCTGCATGAACTGTTGTGATTGGATCTCAAAAATCTGTGTACCAACGATCAGATGATCGTACAATTGATCCAAAGAAGTTTTTTTTACGTTAAATTTTCTCTTCTTTTGTACTAAGCATTAAACAGACTAATCAACCAGGTTTTTTGCAGAATACAGAAAACAAATCTCATAGTGAGTAAATATGAACAGCATGTAACACAGCATATATTGATAACTTACTATGACATTGTTTCTCAACTCCAGTCCTCAAGGTACCCCAACGTGTCAAGTTTTCAGGATTTCCCTCCGATGAAACAGCTGTGGTAATTACTAAGGCAGATAAACTAATCAAATCACCTGTGCAAAATCATGGAGAGCCTGAAAACATGACCTGTTGGAGCACCTTGAGTACTGGAGTTGAGAAACACGGCTCTATCATGTGGGTTTAGTGACACTTTAACAGACTGAAAGGGAGCAAATAAAATCACACACTAGTTCCGTTAGTTGCAGTGCATATAGATATATAGCACAAGAAAACAGAGGTGGCTCTAGGCTTTGTGAGGCCTTAGGCAAAAGTTAGACATGAGGCCCCACTCACGCCCAGAATGGGAAAAATAATTCAAGCAAGAAAAATGGCTGCAGAAAATGCACGGATCTAGCACACAAGTGATCAGCACCACTTCCAGGGAAACCTCCTCACCTATCAGACATATTCAGCCAATGCAAGAGGGGGGAGAGAGTGGGAGGTGAGAAAAAGAGGAGTATTATGCCTCGTTTCCACTGAGTGGATCGGTTCGGTACGCTATTTTGGGCGTTTCCATTATGAAAGCGTGCCATAAAAGCGAACCGTACCGGACCATTCTGGGTCCTGCTTCAGATGTGGGGTCATAGAAAATGGAACGGTTCCATTAGAGCGGACCTACAAATACATCTCACCGATTGGTGGACGTGCTAGCTTTTTTTTTTCTAACCCTTGTATGGTACGATTTGCAGTGGAAATGCTCAGCAGAATAGACCGGACCATTCTAACCCGTTCCATTGTAAGCGACCCGAACCGATCCGCTCAGTGGAAACGAGGCATTAGAGAGATCCGATGACGCCAACATTGGTATTGATCACAGGCAAATTAGGCGGCCACGAGGCCCCTGTGAGTGCAATGCCTTAGGCGACCGTCGAATTTGCCTAATTAGAGAGCTGCCTCTGCAAGAAAACTGGGTGAAATCATTTTCACTTTACAAATTCATGTTGTTGCTGCTGAGTAACCAGCAGTGGAAAACCGGCAGTTGTGTTTATTTAACCCATCAAAACCTTTGCAGAAAGAAACCTGCATTCAGGCAGCTTGCGTTATGCAACATTGAGAGCCAATTTTGTATTACATAGCAACTTTACACAGACTTCCCTGACTTTATTGCTGGCAGAGAAGATCCCAGGTATCTTGCAGAATCCTGATGAAATGATGACAAGTAGATTTCTGTACTGTAGAAGTTTGTTGTAGGACGGAGGAGCCTTCAGCCCGCTGACGACACAAAGGTGCAAAAAAAAAGAAAAAAGGCTGATGCAAGCTGGAAAGAGCCAGTGAAATAGAGCAATGGAGATTATGGGAGCAAGCTTAACTTGTCATTGGCTTCCCAAGAGAGTGATGGCTTCCTACAGCAGACAGTTTACAGGCTGCTGATGTAACGAATAAACCTCATTAAATCAGTGGATGCATTAACATTTATCATAGAAGCAGAGCAAAAAAGCCTCAACAGAACCAAGTATAAGCAGTTCTACCCACATGACTGAGAATAGAGATCTACTACAAAGAGTAATTGCTGCCTAAGCAACACCCAAGCAGTTAAAAGGGCACCTCTGACTAAGGGGTTAAAACCAGAGACCAATAAAAAAAAAAAAAAAGAAAACGGAAAATAAAGCGATATATATATATATATATATATACACACACACATACATATATACACATATACATACACACACATCTATACATACACACACACTAGGCATCTAAAAGCATCTCTGGTGCAAAAATTGCACTTTAAAAAAGATGGTAACACTTTTATGTGATAAAAAAATAAATAAAAAATTATAAATAATAAAGATGACCACATCAACGGGCAACCAGTCATGATTTATACAACACAATTCAAATCTCTCTACATTGCAGCTAAAGATGGAGTAATGAAAAAGGATCCCTAGACTTTTTGCCCTCCAATCCTATTAATGGCTGCAAACTCTTACATATACTCTGTGAAGCGACTGGCCTCAAGTGATACACAGAGATGAAACAAATCCTCCTACATACGTTGTATCTTTTTATCTGCAGTTTTCTTGTCTTTATATCTATCTATTCAATGTCCAGAATCTATAAAGGTTTTCTCAGCTGTCAGGAAACGTGATGGAGAGCTAAAATCACACTCTGCAGGGCTCAGTGAGGAGAGCTGATTGGAGAGAAAAGACACACCCCCTTCCAAAACAGGAACAGGGCCGAGGCTATCATTTACAGGCTGAGTGCTGGAGCTCCCTCCCCTGTCACTTTTTTTGTCTTGGTGTCAGGAAAGCTTGCAGATAGAGGAACAAGGCAGCAGACAGAGATGATACTTAGTACTCTGGATTCAGACAAGTACACACTATAGAGTGACATGCTTACTCAGGGTTGGTGCAAGGATTTTTGACACCCTAGGCAAAATCTAATTTTGCCACCCCCCTGGCTCCACCACCTTTGCCCTGCCCATGTATACCCAACATTTTTATTACAGCGCCCATCAAATGCAGCCTCACCAGCGCCCATCAAATGCAGCCTCACCAGCGCCCATCAAATGCAGCCTCACCAGCGCCCATCAAATGCAGCCTCACCAGCGCCCATCAAATGCAGCCTCACCAGCGCCCATCAGTAGATATTTGCTTTCTTCTATTGATTCGGGAGTCGGGACACAGACAGTCCTTCACCGCCGCTGCGCCTCTGACACTATGTGCGAACAGAGCAGCAACTGCCTGCTGATGCTGAGACTTGGTTGTTTGCTGCAGAGAGAAGAGAGTAGTAACACCAGTGGCCGGGCACCCTAGGCAGCAGTGCGCCCTAGGCGGCTTCCTAGTTTGCCTAGTGGTAGCACCGGTCCTGTGCTTACTTCATATTTCATGTCTGAATTCTACAACCACTTTAACAGAAAATTGTTAAGCCCCAATGAAACCTTTGAATTTCAGGAAGTCCAGTAGCAAAAAGTGAATCAGAGAGGCTTTGAAAAAGCAGGTCATATGTTATAATGATTAAATAAGATGGCCATCCAATTGCGAACGCCCAAAACAGGATCTCGCTTTGTGTGAATCCACAATCGTGCGTTTCTAAAGCCATCTATGTAATCAGCTCCAACAACAGAAGTAATATTACAGCTTGTCCTCCATCCATGTATACTGGAAGCACATACTGTACCCGCTTCAACTTTGGATAAATCATCAGTGACAACTCTGATAATTCCCTCGCTATTTCTGCCTTAACAAGACTACAAATGACGCTTTGCAGTATGCGCCTGAACCCACCTGGGCCCCTCTTGTTATTGGCTGTGCTAGGCGGCTGCTGCTGGCCTCGGGAACATTTAGTTCTGCCACAACACAATCCTCTGAGAAAGACTTCCATTATCTGAACAATCACAGCGACTGAGAACCTTTAAAACGAAGATTTGCATCTTTTTACATCAAGCACAAAATAAATTAGAGAGTCCTTTTGAATGATTTGGGAGATAAAAAATGGGCATAAAGGAGTCGGGAGAATTTTTATTTATTTTTTTATATCGGTCTGCAAAACAAATTAAATGGCTGCTGTCACCTTGCTTATTCAGGGCAAATTGACAAGGTCTATGCAAAGCCCCCCTCCAATCTACCAATACTCAAGTGGCCAGCACTTTATTGCCACACTGATCAAAGTATGCAATCTACATCTTTAAATAAAGAAAATAAAAGGATACACATTCTACTTCAATGAACCATTTGTAAGGCAAACGCTACGCAAGTCATCTCCTCTAAACTCATTCAAATCAAATCTAAAAACATTTTTCTTTGGACAGGCTTTCACCCAAAAATTTGAAGTTCCGCTTTAAGGACCCCTGACAAGCCACTTTTGGCATGTCCTTTTTTCGGGGGGGGGCGGGGGGGAAGAGGGGCACCTGTTTTTACAGGTGTTCCATCAGTTTAGGCGACCTGTCAGAGTGTGTAACGGAATTGACGTTCCATCGCCGCCATTTTGCTACACCCAGCAGCCGTCCATAGTCAGGATACACTGAGAGGGGGCAACCGGACATCTTGTTACCCCCACCGGAGTTTTACATTTTACACTTATTTATAATAGTAAACTGAGGTTATATAGTGAAATACTGTACTTGGAACTCCACCTGACTGTTTTGCTGTTGAATCAGGTCCCAGAAGGTTGCAGGACTATTCACAATGTGCAGCATGGCACGCCAGGCAAAGCACAGTTGACGGTCAGCTGTGAAAGTGAAAGCTGTCACAGCCGGTTGCCCACAGTTATGATGCCAGGGATCTGAAGACCGGTAAAGAATGTGGCCAGTAGAGGACGGTGGGTGGGTGTAACAAGATGTCTGATCGCCCCCTTCTCATTGAATCCTTACTGTGGAGTAGTGCGGGGAGTAGCAAGATGGCAGCGAGGAAACGTTACTTAAGTTACAGATTCTGATGGGTCACCTAATCTTCCGGAACACAGAGACCCAGCTTCCACTTCCTCCCCGGCACAGGAAGTTCCCCTCTTCCTCCCTGCAATCTTCTGGGATATGTCACAGGTCCCAGAAGATTGCCTGTCATTCACAGCGCAGCTCGCGAATGCTCAGTTCACACCCAGCTGTGAAGCCACAGACGGGCGCCCACAGTTAGAATGCCGGTGCCGCAGAGAGGAGCAGGGCTTAATGCCCCCACATCACTGGACCATGGGACAGGTGGGTGATTATTAAAAGTCAGCAGCTACACTTTTTGTAGCTGCTGACTGTTAAATGGGTGGAACTCTGCTTTAATTTACCCCTTTTCCTTTGTTATTCTGTATATTTTTAGTCTTTTCCTTGTAAAACGCTTAAAGAAGCTAACTTTGAGGCTAGGTTCACACTATGTGGGGCCGCGGGCCACAGCAATGGGTCTGGTGCGTCCCTGTTCACCGTTTTAGGTCCGAATCAGGTCTGAATTTTTGCCTAAATTTGGAACTGAACCTAAGCCAAAGACGCACAGGACCCTACTACTGTGCAATTCATGGTCGCCCGAAGATGTGTGAACCGGCTCCACTGAGAGTAGAGCTGCATGATTAATCGCTAAGAATCGTTAACGTGATTTTTTTTCCCCCTTGTGATTTTTTTCCCCCTTGTGATCTTGACAAAGTATTTCCCGATTCTTTTTATGCAGAGGGAAAAAAACAGGGAGTCTGCCAAGTATCACAACATTCTTTAGCAATGAAACTAAGTATAAACATTGTAACAATTTGTCCTTTAGATCAAAAGGAATACACTTCTGTGTATTTTTTCTGACATTTGTTGGTTTCAAGTTAAAAAAAAAATATTTAGTTTTTTTGCTAGAAAATTTCGCAGAACACCCAAACATTGTATAATTATATATATATATATATATATATATATATATATATATATATATATATATATATTAGTAGAGACCCTAGAGAATAAAATGGTGTTTGTTGCCATGTTTTATGTCACACTGTATTTGCGCAGTGGGCTTTCAAATGCATTAAAAAAAAAAAAAAAAATCACTTTGATGAATAAAAAAAATAACCAGTAAAGTTAGCCCAATTTATTTTTTTGTATAATGTGAAAGATTTTTTTTTGCTAGAAAATTACGTAGAACACCCAAACAATGAATAATGTATAATATATATATATATATATATATATATATATATATATATATATATATATATATATATATATATTAGTAGAGATCCTAGAGAATAAAATGGTGTTTGTTGCCATGTTTTATGTCACACTGTATTTGCGCAGTGGGCTTTCAAATGCATTTAAAAAAAATAAAATAAAATCACTTTGATGAATAAAAAAAATAACCAGTAATGTTAGCCCAATTTTTTTTTTGTATAATGTGAAAGATTTTACTCTGCGAGAATCGTGATCTTTATTCCAAGCAAAACAATTCTGATTCTTATTTTGGCCAGAATTGTGCAGCTCTAATTGAGAGACAGTCACAGTCTCCTGTCATGTGAATTGGATGCAAAGGAAAGCCACATCCAATTCGCAAATAGTGTAAACCAAGCCTCAAGGCGCTTTATAAAATAAAGTTTATTATTATTAATATTATTAATAACAATCAGCTTTATTAATATCTGAGTTTGCACCTCCTAAAGAGTACAAGCATGCTAAGTAGACGACAAATGTAGAAAAAGCTAAAAAGTAGGTTCTACCAGGAAGAAGAATAAAAAAAATGCCAAAAAACTTGTCTTTAGATGGCGTTTGAGCAAGTAAACGGTAATCATTAAATAAAAGTAGTGGTAGCTTTCATGACATCATAGCCCCTAGCAGATGTGACAAGTTCCAGCACTATTCACCCAGCCAGCTGGCAAGCTCAGTAGGACTACAGAATGAATTAGCAAGTAAAATGAGCTCCTTTCTCACTTCCACGGCCTCACCACAATACAACTGGAGCGGTGCCGTGTGGATACAGGAAGGATTGGGTTTCCCATATGCATTTCACAACCCAAATTTACAACAATGCACACAATGGAATAATAAAGCAGACTGTCGTGTGTTTCTGAAAGGAGGATGCATTGTTTATAATAGTCACGTTAAGTCTGTAATAGACCGTTCAGCCAAGTTCAATGTCAATCTGTCTTGCAAGCAGGTTTTGTACAGGAGTTAACCTCTGTGTGCCATTATTTGGCTACGTAATTCAAGTTAAAAGGCTTCAATAGGGGTTAAGATGAATTAAAGCTTCTAATCAATCACCCGTTTCACTGCGCTTTCATACATCGTCTACATAAGTGCACATAATTTCCCACAGGAACTGTACTGAAGTATTGTGCTAGACTTTTTCCAGATACATTATAAGAATATTCTTATGTATGCCCCTGCTTCATGGGTACTTGTTTCATCTGCAGTGCTAGTAAACATTTGCATAGCATAAAAGGTTGAGGGACTGCAAGTACGGTAGGTTCAGTCAGCTTGTGGTGCCCGCTTTTCAGAAAACGTGTTCCTTTGTTTAATAAAGCGGTAGTAAAGCAATTTGCAAGGTAACGGAGTCTTCCAGCGGCACGCTGTCACCGCTGACAAGGCTTCCATCTTCACCTGGTCTTCCTTCCAGGTTCCGCATGTGCGTGTTTACAGCACAGGACTGGTGGTCGTTCCTTCAGAGCGCATGCATCAGTGAGGTCACTGGCTGCATGTACAGGAAAAATCCCCTAAACAATGCATGTTTAGGAGATATTTACATCAGTGGCGGACATCCAATCATAGCCGAGGACGGGAAGAGAGGATGGGAGAAGACATGGAGAAGCGTTGAGGACATCCCCGTGACACGCTGCCCCACCGAGGCAAGGTAAGTGCCTGGCGGACCGGGGATACACACTGGCAGCATTTGATGGGCACAGTAGCTACAGTTGACGGACACACTGGCAGCGGACACAGTTGACGGACACACTGGCAGCGGACACAGTTGACGGACACACTGGCAGCGGACACAGTTGACGGACACACTGGCAGCGGACACAGTTGATGGACACACTGGCAGCGGACACAGTTGATGGACACAGCAGTGGCAGTTGATGAGCACAGAAGCTGCCTTTGATGGCACAGTGGCAGCAATTTTTTTTTTCAGTTCGTTTGCGCCCCCCCAAAAATGTTAAGTACCAGCCAGCCGCCACTGATTTACAGTACCTATAGGTAACCTATAATAAGGCTTACCTATAGGTAAAAATTATGCCTGGGTGTTTACTAGCACTTTAATTACCTATTTCAGGTTCTTATTTAGGCCTCATGCACACTGAACATTACAAAAACACCAGTAGCTTTAGCTGTAGAATGGCGCGTTAACGTGAGTTTTGCCACATTTTGCAGTGTTTTTTCATTAGCGCTTTTTAGCATTTTTTTTTTTTTTTTAGCAAAACTATACTTCCATTAAAGCTTAAAGCCCAAAAATGCACATAAAAAACAAACAGCAGCGTTTTTCAGAGTTAGAGCATTTCTACAGCTGAAAAACTCATCTTCAAACCCACTAGTTTTTTTTTTCCCTGAATGTGCCCCTGCCAAAAAAATGCTGATGAAGGCCTATGTGTGCAGGCCTAAAGTGGAACTTCACTCTCCCAATCAACATTGATTATGTTTAATCCTCATTCTGATAGCATTAGGCCCCTTTCACAGCAGTGGACCGATTAAGTGCCTGTCCGTTTTTCAGGTGGGCCCAATCATCGGACCACCCATTGTTATCTATGGGATGGCGGATGTCAACTGCCAGCACAAGATCCGGTCCGGTATGGAGATACGCTTTAAACCCATTCGGCGAATTGGATGATAATCGAATGGAAACAGATGGCCACAGCCAGAAATGCTAGGGGGTGTTTTTCCAAAGTGATTTGGACACATGTGGATGGGTGAGTTTGCTTTAAATATTAGGCAGGGTTCACTGAATTGGATTTGGTTTTCCCAACATCCAACTCGCATGACAGGAGAATGTGACCGGCTCTTTATGAAGACGCTTCATATTTCTCCATGGCGGCTTACACAGGAGCCCTGTGCGTCTTTGGCTCTATTTTAGAGCCTAATTCAGGCAAAAATTGGGCCCAGATTAGTCCCTAAATCGGGAGAACAGAGACGCATTGGACCCCTGCTGTGAACCACATCTGGCAGCAGTGTGAACCTAGACAAAAAAAATAAATGATATGGTATTTTTGGTTTGTGGTGTTCAGATCCACTTTAAGCAATGCAGTTGGATCAAGGACCTGTTCCAGCCTGTGACTGGATAATGCACCTATTGATGAGGTCACCCCTTTGCTCCCTCCTCCTGAAAGAATGTTCACTGTGTTAGACTGACAGAACTGTACAACATTATCTAACACCATATTAGTTTTAATTTTGCATACATTAGCACCCCCCTTTCATTTTAAAATGAATGTTGTGCAAAATTTGGAATACTTAGGTGAAAGGTTGAAATGTCTGCAAAGGTTGCTTGTAGATAAAACAGGGTTGATAAATTATTGCATACTAGAATTGATTGCAAAGGGTTCAAATAGGTGGAAAACCTGAATGATAGTAAAAAGTTAAACAGATAAACACATTGGTCAATATTTTTCAGCATGATAGCAATTGAACAGGAATGTGGCAATTGACTGCTCAGCATGGTGCAGTGTACGAGTAATCATTCACAGGAGTGTAAGCAATAGGACCATCATCATTCAGGCCACTGGGCTTCCCAAGTTACCATTCACTAGCACATGCTTAAGCACTGGCTAAATCCATTTATGGAAGGTCCCCAACACTTACCTGGTGTTTTGGGTCTGGTGACTTGCTCACTAGACCAGGGGTCTCCAAGTTGGAGTAGAAAATGCCTCAGACTTGGTGGTCAGCGGGAGGAATAGTGCCCCCGTCACTGGTGTTAGCGGGAGGAATAGTGCCCCCGTCACTGGTGTTAGCGGGAGGAATAGTGCCCCCGTCACTGGTGTTAGCGGGAGGAATAGTGCCCCCGTCACTGGTGTTAGCGGGAGGAATAGTGCCCCCGTCACTGGTGTTAGCGGGAGGAATAGTGCCCCCGTCACTGGTGTTAGCGGGAGGAATAGTGCCCCCGTCACTGGTGTTAGCGGGAGGAATAGTGCCCCCGTCACTGGTGTTAGCGGGAGGAATAGTGCCCCCGTCACTGGTGTTAGCGGGAGGAATAGTGCCCCCGTCATTAATGCTGCCTGGAAAAATAGTGCCCATCTTTGGTGTTCATGAGAGGAAAAGTACCCCATCATTAGTGTCAGTAGAAGGACTAGTGCCCCATTGTTGAAATCAGTGGGAAGAATAGTATCCCATCATTGGTATCAGTGGAAAGAATAGTACCCCATCATTGGTGTCAGTAGAAAGAATATTGCCCCATTGTTGCTATCCGTGGGAGGAATAGTGTCCCATCATTGGTATTAGTGGGAGCAATAGTGACCTAAGGGCCAAATAAAGGCTAGCAAAGGACCATATCCGGCTTGTGTGCCGCATTTAGGAGACCAGCACACTAGACCGATGTCTAAAGCTAGTCCTGCTTTAGTTAGTTACCATTAGTTAGTTTAGCTAGTTTTCAAGACTAGGCAGTAGGAAGAAAGTCAAGAAGAGGTTGGACAGCAGTGGCCTCCATGGTACACACATTTGCAATCCTCAATTCATTCATGTAGATCTTAAAAATCAAACAGCTGCCTGGCATTTTACAATTGTACTTTCCTCCAAGTATAACTAACCCTACAGCACTATATAACACTTCTTTCAAACACAAACCATTCGCGTTCATAGGCTACAAACCAAGGTTTCTGAAATATTATCTTGCACACTATAGCATGTCAAGTCATAAACATTTAATATTTATAGTGCACTTTTGTTACCAGACATACTTCTCGCCCGAGGGAAAAATAAGCTGGCAGTTTAGCAAAGAGCCGTGTCACAACACAAATTCGACATGCTCCATCATTTTAAATGTTTCTCTCTATCGTCACCTGGAACGGCAGTCATTAGTATTTGTAACTTTTAAAAGCCAGAAAAACTGTCTGGGGCCCCCGACGAGAAGTCAATCAGTGCCGAAAAACTGGTTCTCGGGCTTAGTTGGTGAGACACAAATAAGACATGAGCATGGATGGGCATGCGTGCACAAATGAAAAAATACCACGATAATAAGCTTTTCAAGTAACAATTACATCAAAAGACTCATCCCTGCTCCACATAATCACTTTTCAAGAACACTTAATTCCAAATACTGCAGATATTTAATTCTCAACAAATATTTAACCCATTCCTGAACACAGCCAGTGATGTCAGTATGACTGTCATTCTCAGGCATTTATGTTAGCATAATAAAACTGAGCAGATATTTGTTACTTTTTCTTTTTTGCACCTTTTTTACACTTTATAATAGCTTTTTAGTTAGTTTTTCTTACTTTCATCTGGTTAAAGTGTATCTGAAGCCAATTTGTTTTTAGTTTGAAATAGAATAATTAATATGAAAAACTTGTATTTGTTATTCTTTTATTTGCCAATCTCCCCCCTGATCTATTGTGTTCTGACAGGAGGATTGCCTCTACCCCCCTCAGAACACAACGGTCAGTGCTCAATGCTCGCAGCCATTAGCTGTGAGCTCTGATCGGATGCCCATCAGCAGATGTTTTTATGGCATGCACGTTCTACAAAAGCTGGATTTACGGCTGGCTACTCTCAGACAGGCTGTGGTACAAACCATTGAACCAGCCAAAACAAGCCGATATTTGGTGTATTAAGCTTTAGATAGTTCTCACCAGAGCATGTTACTAGATTTATTTTCCTGTTCTGACAACAATTCAAAATTGTGGCTTACACTTTCATTACAATCCCAAAGACAATGGTTATCAGGGTGGAGTTGCGCTTAAGGGTGGGTTATATAGTTAGCCATTAGAGTGGAACTCCACCCAAAAAAGGGGAGGTCTGCTTGTTCGTACCCTCCCCCCCTCCACTGCCACATTTGGCACTTTTTGCAGGGTAGGGGGAAGCGGTGCCTGTCAGGTACCCATTTCCAGGTAAGATCGCCACACAGCTATCTGTGTCGTTCACTCATCCTCTCCCCTGCAGCCTTCGAGACCCTGTGTATGTCCCTGAAGATGATGTGACAATTCAGAAAGTGCAGCGATTCACGGATATACAGTGGGAGATTGGCTGTGAAGCCTTCCCTTACTTGCAATGCCGATGCCTGCATCCGAAGCCGATAGATGAATTGGCTTGGGGTGCCGACATTTCAGGATCCCTAGACAAGTGTCCTTATAGTAAACTTTAGCAGCTACAGTATTTGTAGCTACGGACTTCTTTTTTTTACAGGCTGGAACTCGCATTACTGTAAAGTTCTCATTAAAATGGTCCTAGACCCTCCACACCCACTTTCTCTTATTCCCCTCCAACCCCCCTCCTCTCTCGTGAGTGGATACTTTTATTTACTTTGTTTTATTTTTTTTAACACCTTTTTCGGGGGTTTATTGATTCTCACCAAGGCAAATATGATGCATTTATTTCCTGCAGCCTCCTGTGCTAACCACGTCTCATATTCCAGGAGGCTTTGAAGAACTGCACAGTGGCTAAGTGGTTAGCACTTCCGCCTAGTAGCAATAGAGTTGCTGGTTCAAATCCTAAACATGACCCAACCTGTTTGGAGTTTGCATGTTCTCGCAGTCCGTGTGTGGATTTCCTTCGGGTACTTTGGTTTCCCACTCCCCAATGACATACTGGTCGGTTAACTGCCTCCTGTTAAAATTGGCCCTAGTCTGTGTACTGTATGTAGTAATGTGATTCAGGGATTTTAGGTCTTAAGCTCCTTGAGGGCAGGAACTGATGTGAATGTACAATATACTGTATATGTAGATTGTCAGTGTAATCTAAGTACCTGTAACAAATAAATTTACCGTCAGAGGGGCCAGCTGTCTGTTTTTTGCTGCCAGACCCCTGATGATACATCACCACAGCTTCGCAGACCAGCTGAAAGAACCTGGAAGAGACAGCTGCCTCTCCAATGATGTCATAATAAGATGGCGGTTTTGGACAAGGTGTATGGTGGCAGATCCCTAGTGAACACTACTGGATCACTGAGTGCAGAATCCAACTATAGAGGTAAGAGGGGTAAAAAAAAAAAAAAAGTAGGGAGAGAGGGAGCGAAGTTCCTCCAAGTACTGAAAAAGCTTCACCATTCATAGACAGAAATGGCTTCTATTCTAGACATGCCCACAGGCTGTGCCCAGGAATAACAAACACATAATTTAAAGGCTCGCGAGTACAAGCCCAACAATTCTTCTATTAATGCTCCAGGATGCTGTGGTGTGGTATTGCATGCATGCCATTTGCGTTCGCTGAAGGATGTTAGGCTGACTATACTACAGGCTTAATATAAATACTGCTGTACTCATTAGGGGAAGGAGACTCTAGATGCTGCGACCCAATTCGGAAATAGGCCAATATACACCACTCCAGACCTGAACCTATATGACTTGCCTGACTTACTAAAACGTCAAATAGATTTCCTAAAAGATTCCCTTGCCTGTGAGCCCAAACATTGCTTAGGCTACAAAAACATGAGAAAAATATCCTGGCAGCCTCACGTCCGGATTCCTATACAGTACTTTCTTGCCACAGCTCTCTCATTAATGGTTGCGGGTTCCTCTATAGTCCAGCTTTTCCAGCCTAAAAGGCCTATATGATTGCATGGGAATGTGAAGCTCTAAAACCACATTTGTGACAACTGAAAACATATGCAAGTCTGTAAAACGTACAGCTATCCTTCTCCCTCCCGTCTCACCTCACCACAAATACCACCCTCTGTAATTATACTTCTGGAAGATGCAGCATTCTTTCCAGTCACTGATAATGAGAGGGTGCTGCAAGCCAGAAAGTAATTACAAACTTTAAAACATGTAGGCGCCTTCTCCGAGCAAAATTAAAGGGCTCTTGTTTGCTGGTCTCCTGCACCATACACCTTATTAAAGAGGGAGACTCCAACGGATGGCACGTCAAGATGAAAAGGTCTGAGGAACACTATGCTATTAAAGACAGTGGCAGGAGGGGCTGGTGCCCATGGGCATCTTGTTATTTTCCTAGCATTTATAAAGACCTCCCACGCTTTCCCAGAAAAACAATGCACGGACTGTATGTTCAGGAAGCTGACAAATGCCCCATAATCCTTTGCCGTCACCATGAAATTCAAAATGACAACATATTCTGTATTTCAGGTCCAAAAGCAGACACTCGCCAATAGCTATTTAAATGGAAAAATGTATCTTCAGAAAAGTTTGTTGTATTTATTTTTGATTCGTAAAAGTAAGACCTGACAACATGGGGGACGCAGTGACAGCCCATCATTGAGCTTGCCATATTGTAAGCTGCGTGCATGCTTGTTTGCAGCATTGTAACTTCCAGCTGTGTTCAAAATGAAACCCTGAGACACTAATATTTGCGTGTGTGCATTTCCCTATAATATAAACAAACTGTGCTTCTGCCAATAAGAAAAAAATTAAAATGATGGGTGCAGAAGTAGGAGATGATCACTGATAACATAAGGCAGGGATAGTAAATAATGTCCCTTTAAAAGTAAAACCTAATCACTCAAATCTCATACCAATTATGTTTGGGAGGTAAAAAGTAATTTTGAATCTTTTTAAATCTTCAGCTTATCTGTCATGAATGTTTTTGGTCAGGCATTTCCGGTTCTAGGGTGTCCCAATCTCTCCTGGACTGTAGCATGAACTTCCAAAGGACATTACAAAGGGCCACATCAACACACACAGCAGAAGAATGGTCCATTGTTGCCTGGCAGAAATGCCTTGCAGCCATTATGATTGTAAATGTTTGCATTTAGGTGGCCAGTGGAAAGAATGCCCATTACTTTGGTGGCCAGTGGAAAAAATACCCATTACTTTGGTGGCCAGTGAGAAGAATGCCCATTACTTTGGTGGCCAGTGAGAAGAATGCCCATTACTTTGGTGGCCAGTGAGAAGAATGCCCATTACTTTGGGGGCCAGTGAGAAGAATGCCCATTACTTTGGGGGCCAGTGAGAAGAATGCCCATTACTTTGGGGGCCAGTGGGAAGAGTGCCCGTTATATTGGTGGTCATTGGGAAGAATACCAACAACATTGGTGACCATGCTAAAGAATTTCTCTTACATTGGTGGCCAGTTGGAAAAATGTCAATTACACTGGGGGCCAGTGGGAAAAATTCCCCTTTACAGTGATAGTCAGAATGCCTACCCTTACAGATAGCTAAAAAAAAAAAAAAAAAAAAAAAAAAAAGAAGATCATTGGTTTGATCCAGCTGGCTCAGCCAAATGGTATAGGCCCCAGAACTATGCAGACACCGTCCAATGCAAGATCAATTAGCCCTTAGCTCAAGGAACCCCAAGCAACCTCCGGAGAACACCCTAAGGTTGCAGTGAATTCTATTTGAGAATGGCTAATCTATAGGTACCTTCTCAATTCACTAGATGTAGTATGTACATCAAGTCAACAACATCCATTTTGTTTTGACCTGTTACTGTTGCACCCACCCACTTGGAGCTCATGACTCACTAAAAAAAGTCTGAGAACACAAGTCACCAACAAATCAAACCCAGATAAAGATAAGGATCATGGCAAACCTGTCCTATAATTTTCATGATTACGAGCACGCTTTTTAATTGATTTACAACAGCATTCCTTGAAAGGTTATACTACTTACAATTCCTTTACAGCAGCGGTGCTCTACCGCAGCATAATCCTGCAAAGAAAATGTATGCCAATCCATCAAGATGAGATTCTGTAACTTTGTATTAATTACTTTCTCTAATTAAATACATTGTAAAAGTTAAATGTCAGCTAAAGTCTTCCCGCAGAGACCTGGTGACAGAAACATCATTGGATTGCAGTAACATGCAAATTAGAGCAAAAGGACAGAATTAATGGCAAAGTTCTTAAAGTTCTACTCCAGCCAATATCTATTCTTTTGGTTCTGCTGCCTGAGACCTCAAGGGGGAGACCGGACAAGAGAGGAGTAGACAGACTGCCAAGTTGTTGGCCGGTTATTTTGTGTTCTACTATCAGGTAAAAAAAAAAAAAAGTTTGCATGGTTAACTTCATTGTTATGTATGCTCAGTCAATGTTCTATCTGAACAAAAAACACACACTATTCATCTCAGCCACTGAATAACTTAGGTCAGTAATGGCGAACCTTGGCACCCCAGAGGTTTTGGAACTACATTTCCCATGTTACTCTTGTACTCTGCAGTGTAGTTAAACATCATGTGAATTGTAGTTCCAAAACACCTGGGGTGCCAAGGTTTGCCATCACACTAGGCATGTTTGTCTTGCACCATGCCCAAGTTTGATTGTCCCCGCTGGCCTGTGTTTCCATTGTGCTGGGTCCGAGCATGCTTACTATGCTCACATTGTGTTGAACCTGATTACACTTAAGCCCTGTATACAAGGGAAGAATATTGGGCGGTATCGGCCAGTTTCTACTAAACAGGCCCATGTGTAAGGCAGCCGGTTCGACAGAAGCCAACAGAACGTCCATTTTCTGTCAAAGGGGCACGACCGAGAAAGGTCTGACGATCGTCATGTGATCAGCGCTCTCAGCCAATGCGATCACAGGAAGTGTACTCTGGCCAGGCACAATGCGATCACAGGAAGTGTACTCTGGCCAGGCACAATGTAAGCACATGCCAGCAAGGAAGGACTATAATGCGCGAATACAGTACAAGCAAACTGCGCCGTAAGTGACAGCAGACACCTCTGATTGGAAAGGAGGATAGTCTGCCAGTTGGGACTATAGTATTTGCACACTGGAGCACATTTATTTTTTATTTTTTTAGATTAAAACAGAAAAAAAAAAAAACCTGATACTGTGTGTTGCATTTTTACATCATCATACCAACGTGACACTCCTTTACAGCCTTTTAGTTTACTGACCTAGCTGATAGGCACAGATTAAGGAGACAAAACAAACATGTCATATGATAAAATGCTATATCATTATAGCAATATCAATACAAACTTGGCGGGTTGGAATGTACCTTTGATCCGACTGACCGCATATACAGCTTCTCCACAATAGTGAACCTTCTGTTTGATTCAACAACTATTAATGCACACATTGATCAGGTCTGATCAATGGCTGCCCTTTGATTTTCGCTCTCTGTCTCAGAATCCCAAGTCATTATCTGTTATTGTATTGTGCAAGGACGCCGTCAGCCTTTGCTTTCTTCAAGACACAGTTAGTCTGCCTCCATCGCCTCTCTGTACTGTCTAGGTCACCATTCATTCTACAGATTTAAGACACATCTTACACGCAGGGTCAAGAAAGGCTTTAGTGTTCATTTGACATTATTTACTCTGAACTAATCAATCAGCAAAGAATGAATGTTCAATATCTGGAGTGATGGGAGAGTTTAAACAACCTGCACAGTGCTTGCCGCTGTAAATCTGTGTCCAATACAGCTGACTAGGTGTCTTAAACAGAGAAAAAACGGATTGCTGTATGTTGCTTGGGAGCTATAAATGTCTTAAAGGAAAACTCCTAAAGTAATATTTAAGTCTTCCTATAAAATTCAGTACCGCCTAAAGTGAAAAGGTGATTTATTTGGGTTTGCCTTTATATTTTCTCTCCAGGTGCTTGCACATACCACTAGTTTGATGAAATGTCTGGTAAGAAAAAACATATGCAGTACAACACACCTACCAGACATGCACCTCACCTAAATTTCATAAAAAAAATAAAAAAAAATACCTATAGAAAGAAGGCCTCTTGCACACACATGTAATAATTTATTGATGCAGGCTCTTGTATGAAAAAAGTTCTGTTCCATAAATCATATAAACATGCATAAATAAAACATACACTGTATATACTCGAGTATAAGCCGACCCAAATATAAGCCGAGACCCCAATTTTACCACAAAAAAACTGGGAAAACCTTTAATTAGTTGCTGGGGAAAAGCGGCTCTGCCCGAATACCTCTGGCGCCACCTGCCGCCCAGAGATGGGACCACATCTCTGGAAGGCAGAATGACCCACAGGATAATTCAGGACTGACAGCTGCCGAATTGGAACAAATCAATCTGGGTGAGAGCAAGTAAGTCTCTCACCCTACTAACTAGACTAAAATTCTTTTTCACCCCAACAGTGTTTCAATTTACAGTAAAAGATTGTGTGTACTCGTGTTCAAAGCTTTACATTTTCTCTTTTTTTTTTCTAAAACTCATAACGCAGTGCTGCAATGCAGATATTTACACAACTGTGAAAAAAAAGAGATAGAGAAAACATGGAGCACAATTCAATGATGTGGCACCACATCCATAGACATATGAGAATAACAAGAATAAAGAAAAAAACTTTAAGGTGCCATTGTTAATCCCAAAAAATTGGATGCAATTTACAAAAGCAATTTGATTAATCTACATTAATTCCTTAAAGATATCTATATCAATACAAACATGTCAGTTCAGTTACATATTGAATGTAGGAGGCTTCCTAAGAAAGGTACTCATTCTGCCAAGCCTTAAGGCATGTGCACACGATCAGAAAATCTAACAAAAAATTACGGCTTTCAAAGGGATTTTACGATAATCTGATTGTTAGCTTCCGTCTGAAATCCGAAGGGACAAACACAAAAAATGTTCTCATACGATACCAGATTGTATGATTTTCATTAAATAAGTACAGTTTTCGTCTGAAAATACAATACATTACACCACTTCAGAATTTTTATTCTGTCGTACGAGAATTTTCGTACTTTAGAAACCTATTTTTTTTACATGGAGACTACATCGCAAAAAAAAACAAAAAAAAAAACTGAAGATCATTTATCCGATAATCTCATTGTGTGCACCAGGCTCTAGCCCTTACGTATACACATAGAAAATATTCAATGTACATTTGATACAATTTTAGGCCAGACTGTAGACAATTGGGCGCCGGTCTCTATGCGTTTCACTGTTAACTGGCTTCCTCATGAGGCTTTACATATGACCAAGTACAGGAGACGCTAAATCCAAATATTCCTATCCAAATATTCCAAAAGTCCCTCCCCTTTCCTACTGTGAATGTGAGTGCTGAAATGAATGTGCAATGACCTTCCGACACAGCAATTACCAAACACTGCTAAGATATTCACTGGAGAGAAGGAGATACAACCATTTAGGAGTAACCGGTGGTACAAAAAAAAATTGTGCTCCAGATGGGAAAATCAGCTCTGTCCCGATGACATACTGGCTTCACAAAGAGCACTTAAAAGGGGTTGTAAGGGAATTTGTTTTTCCCTAAATAGCTTCCTTTACCTTAGTGCAGTCCTCCTTCACTTACCTCATCCTTCCATTTTGCAGGAGTGTCAGGACACTCTCTACGTTGCAGATAGAGAAAGGACCTGTGTGTTAGTGGGTGTCCTGACACTCCTGTTTGCCCCCTTCCCCCTCAAGAAGCTTTCTCCACACCAGGAAGAAAGCCTCGCATTATGGTGGTGAGTTACAGACAGAAGAACAGGACGTGAGCATTTCTCAGAAGAAATAAGGACATTTAAAAGCAAAATGGAAGGATGAGGTAAGTGAAGGATGACTGCACTAAGGTAAAGGAAGCTATTTCAGGGAAAACTAAAATTTCCTTTACAACCCCCTTTAAGACCCAGTAGGGGATAAAACTCCTTATTCCAACAAAACCTTTAAATAAAATCTGGTTAAAAGTAGAACACCAGCCAAACCTGAAGAAAGGGACTAGAACACATTTTTATTTTTGTATCCCCATTTGGGAGATCTTTGTGTTCCCTGTGCTGGTAACTGCACAGGAGGCAAGGGGACTCTTATCCACCAAAAATTATTAAAAAAAACTTTTTTCAGAAGCATTTGAGATCATTGACCCTATTGATCATTGCAGGCGGTATTAGCGCGGTTTACCATTGTTTTAAACGGGAAGGAGTGGTGAAGGAGCGGTATACACTCCTCTCACCGCTCCAAAGATGCTGCTTGCAGGAGATTTTTTTCTCTCCCGCCAGCACATCGCCTCAGTGTGAAAGCCCATGGCTGTCACATTGAGAATGCTAGGCAGGAGTTTTCAGGCGGTATTTAGGTGCTATTTTTAGCGATGTACCGCCTGAAAAACTCCTCAGCGCGAAAGGGGCCTAAATCTGCCTGTTTTACAAGAGTCATTTGTAATCTTCTTTGAATACTTTGTGTATTTCTTCCCGGGTCTGAGCAGTAATTCAGTTTGAAACATACCTCTGTGCCTCCTGTAGTAAAGACTGGTCACTGATGCTCTGTCTTTGTGCAGAGTGACTGGTCATGTCTATGCCCCCTCCTGTAGTGGGTGGGGCCTGCTGGGTCCCCCCCTCAACTCTCATCTCCGCAAAGGCTATATCCAGCACAGTGATGTTGTCACTGCTATATTCTTAAGTAAATGCAGATATATTATCACGGCAGAATAATACCTATTAGCAGTCATCCTTCGAATTAAGAGTCATGGCAGTTCAATGGTTAAAAGACACCACTTTTCTAAATAATGCGGCTCCCTTAAATCCTTTACTGTGAGATCCCAGGGTTGTCTTGTATTAGAACTGACAGTGAACTTTCCAGATATGATCTCAAAGTCAAACCGCCATGTTTACAAGACTGCATTCTGCTCTGATTCTGGAATGCTTTAATGCAGACAGTTACTGGTTTATCGCATATTTAAAAAGACAAGAACTACTTAAAGAGACAGCCGGGCTTAAGAGCCTTTTTCTCAAACTTCAATTTCAATCTAAAAGGATCCAAATTTTATACAAATCAGAAGCCTTCAAAAACAAACCTTAGTTTCCTGGGAGGTATAATATGCCATGCTGCCCAGGCATTTCATTAGGTTTACTTAAAGGATAAGCTCACCTTTTATAAAAAAAATTATAATAAATGTACATCTCTTTGCAGGTAAAAAAATGTGCATTTATAAAAAATAAATTACACCAAAGCCTGTAAAGCATTTCACCCGCCATCAGCAGATCATTGGTGTAAGCCAGGAACCTGCAAACAGTACACGGTCTGCCCACACTGCCGATATGGGCAGGCAGTTACTGGGTTGCAGGAAAAAAAAATTGATGAACTATGAGAGCGCTCAACAGCACCCTTGCAGCTTAATGAGAACTACAAGCCATTGTCCGTATATATACACTATATAGTCAAAAGTATGGCATCCCAGTCTTATTCTAAAGGGTTCCATATTGAGTTGGCCCACCCTTTGTAGCTTTAACAGCTTCAACTATTCTGGGAAGGCCGTCCACAAGGTTTAGGAATGTGTCTATAGGAATGTTTGGCCATTCTTCCAGAATTGCATGTGTGGGGTCAGGCACTGATGTAGATGAGAAGGCCTGGCTAACAGTCTCCCCAAAGGGGTTCTATCGGGTTGAGGTCAGGACTCTGTGAAGGCCAGTCAAGTTCCTCCACCCCAAACTCACTCATCCATGTCTTTATGAACCTTGCTTGGTGCACTGGTCCAAATTATTTGGTGGAGGGGGGGATTATGGTGTGGGGTTGTTTTTCAGGGGTTGGGCTTGACCCATTAATTCCAGTGATGGGAACTCATAAGGCGTCAGCATACGAAGATATTTTGGACGATTTTGTGCTCCCAACTTTTGTGGGAACAGCTTGGAGATGGCCCCTTTCCTGTTCCAACATGACTGCCCACCAGTGCACAAAGAAAGGTCCATAAAGACATAGAAGAGTGAGTTTGGGGTAGAGGAACTTGACTGGCCTGCACAGAGTCCTGACCTCAACCAGATTGAACACCTTTGGGATGAATTAGAGCAGAAACTGTGAGCCAGGCCTTCTCGTCCAACATCATTGTCTGACCTCACAAATGCGCTTCTGGAAGAATGGTCAAACATTCCCATAGACACGCTCCCAAACCTTGTGGACAGCCTTCCCAGAACAGTTGAAGCCGTTATAGCTGCAAAGGGTGGACCAACTCAATATTATACCATGCGGACATGGGATGCCATTAAGGTTCATGTGTATGTAAAGGCAGACCTCCCAATACTTTTGAATGGTGCCGTCAATTTACGCAGCTATTTACATACATTGTACATTCACATCAGTCCCTGCCCTCATGCAGCTTACAATCCAAGGTCCTTAACTCGTTCATACATACACATACTAGGGTCAATTTAAACAGGAACCAATTAACCTACCAGCATGTCTATGGAGTGTGGAAGGAAACTGGAGTAACCCAGAGAAAACCCAGGAAGGCACAGGGAGAACATGCAAGCTCCAGGCAGGTAGTGTCATGGATAGATATATATCTATATATATTGCAGCTAATCCTTAGATTTGGTAACTGCATTACTTTAGTTTTCTAGAACAGATTCAAATAAAACCCATTTAATGGTACACTGTATATTAAGCAGAACAAAAAAGGGACCCAACAAGGGAAGTTCATTGTTGGGGTTTACAAATACGTAAATTAATACCAATTGTGAAAAACAATTACATACAAGTGGTACACCGGAATCCAAGAAATCAGGATGTACTGCTGAGGTAAATACAAGCTAATAAACCAAACAGGAAGTGATGGCACTTCCATTCTGCTATCTATGTATGCCATGTAAACTTGTTCCACAAGTCCACCTGTTGACAGCTCCCAGCCTGTATATTGTTTGTGTGGGAATTCTGAGGACAGATCTGGATACGGCACTCCGACGGCAAAGGAAGCATAACAATCAAACCGCACAGCCTAGTAAAACAAAGCATAGAAAAGCTTGTCGCTTGCTGTTTTTCCAATCAATTGTAACCCATCTAATCATTCCCTCTTATTTTTATTAGTTTAAAACTCTCTTCCATTTTCACAATTCACAGCGGCTGCCTATTGTCTGCTTCCTCTGGGAGTTTCCATGAATTGTTTGCATGGAGGAGCCGATCTTTTAGCTTAAGTCCAGAATCTTTCAATCTTCGGTACCCATACATATTTTACCAGCAGCACCAGCCTACACATTTACAGAACAGGAACTCAACCCAGGTGACGCAACTACCTCACAATAAAGACTATGAAGTGGCTGTATGGAAACGTCCTGCGCTGCAGCGCGCTGCCAACGTCCTGCGCTGCAGCGCGCTGCCAACGTCCTGCGCTGCAGCGCGCTGCCAACGTCCTGCGCTGCAGCGCGCTGCCAACGTCCTGCGCTGCAGCGCGCTGCCAACGTCCTGCGCTGCAGCGCGCTGCCAACGTCCTGCGCTGCAGCGCGCTGCCAACGTCCTGCGCTGCAGCGCGCTGCCAACGTCCTGCGCTGCAGCGCGCTGCCAACGTCCTGCGCTGCAGCGCGCTGCCAACGTCCTGCGCTGCAGCGCGCTGCCAATGTCCTCTAGTTCTCTTTAATATTTGTAAGTAATCCCAGCACTTCTCACTATAGTACAAAGCAATGGGAAGTTATTTATACAGCATGGGAAAGGAAGTAGGGGGAAATAAACCTAACAATAATAATTCATTAGACTGATATAAGGACAACCATCCAATTCCCACAGTCCATAAATTTCAAGACTATCTGACGACTATCCACATACATTTCCTTTACTATGTTGCCAAGTTTAAATAAATAAAGGCTTTGTTTTCTTTTGTTTTTGTGTTTACATATACATAAAACTATTCCTTCCAAGGACACAATAGATAGATACATTTGGTGTTATAAAAGCAACTCATTTAAGTAAATAAAATGAGAACTATTGTCTGAACGGTTAGATCTCCAGTTGTGCTAAAACAAATCCCCATCCACGTCTATCCAGAAATTCAGCTTGATGTTTGTTGCACTTTATAACAATCATTTTTTCGTTTTAGAAACTGTGGTTAATATCCAGGGGTCTCCAAACTGGGGGCCAGATGTGGCCCTTTGCTTTCCTTTATCTGGCCCTTGGGGGAACATTTTTTCTTTGTTTAAAGACCATTACTATTCCTCCCACTGATACCAACAATGGGGTATTATTCCTCCCACTGACACCAGAGATGGGGAACTAATACTTGATTACTCCCACCAAGACCAATGATGCAATTTGTTTTTTTAATCCCACTGACCACCAAGCTTATGGCATTCTTTACTACCGCTGATGCCAGGGCATTTTCTACTCACTTTGGCCACAGTCCGATCCACCTAAAGTTTGAAGGGCAGTAAATTGGCCCTTTGTTTTAAAAGTTTGGAGACCCCAGAGATGGACAAAGGAAAGTCATCTATAAACCCAAATCATACATAATAAAAATTGTATTGGCTGCATTTAATGGACATACCTATCGGCTACTCAAAGGATAAATCATAAAGAAATATATGTCAATACAACAATGCAGGCTGTGGTTCTCCAATCAGAACAGGTCAAAGCATGTACAGTTACACAGTCTGCCTTTTCCATAACAACAAAATGAGTCAACAGCGTAGGGCAATTACATTAGCGATCTAGGCCCCTCTGTTGGCTCAGGATTATTCAGCAAATAACTAGTCTTTGTACTCCAATTCATTTCAGGACTAGACAAAACTACCAAGACATCCCAAAAGCATAAAAGCAGTCTTAATGGGACTTCTTTAAATCAGGACAGAGGACACTAAACTTCCTAGTAAATACAGGAAGCAGGTGGATAGGAAAGGTAGGCCTTGTACTTAGTTGTTCCAATGTTGATGTTTCAAAAGTTGGTGAACGTATATCTCAGGTGTTTTAGGTTTAGTTGAAAACAAATTTAAGAAGTGGTGCCTTCTGTACCGGGAGTTGCGAGTTCCACGTGGTTTTGTGCAGCCTTTTAACATCATTTTTACATGCATCTCCGTGAGGGAAGCAGCAGAAGTCCCCATCTGCCATTATAAAGCATTACCAAGAGATGGGCTGCCCATTCAGCCCAATAAACAGCCCATCTTCAATCAATTGCATCCTTAGCAGTGTGCATGGGTGGCCTCAGTATACAAACACATTACCGGAAGGCAGCAGGTCATAGCGCTAGGCCATGCTTATCACAGACAGAACTTCTTTCTATTCGGCAGTTTTGAATTTTTGCTAAAAAGCACTTTGGGGTTAAGGTAATACTGTATTTCCACATACAGCATCTGTATTATCATATCACTGCTAGCCATTGAAACAATTAAAGCAACATTAAACCCAAAACAAAAATGTTTATATATTGCAGTTTACTAATCATTAGATGTGGCAGCTGCATTTGTTTCTTTTTTTTGTAAGTTGTAATATAATAAAAGTTTCTTTTTTGGCTTAATACCACTTTAAGAAACACAGGCTCGGCTGTCATTTCCCATCACTGTGATACCAAAAGCTTTAAATTACAACTGCTACACCAAACAGGACCAGGACCCACCTTCCCTGTTTATTTCCTTTAAAGCACATTCATTTAATCTCAACAACCTTCTGACAGCTAATTCTGCTGAATTCAGGCACTGGACTGGTTGCCATTGGCCCATGAATGCATGGAAGAACCCTATAACTGTACTTTCCTGCCGTCCTATTCAATGGAACCACTCAGACATCCTGCTATTGACAGCTCCAGACAATAGTAGGCTATACTAGACCATTGTTAGAGTGGAGTCTCACAAAGTTTTTTTTCTTGCAGTGTTCTTTTTTTCAACAGGAAAATCGTTTTACTTTTCTAAATTTGCTTGAAAACAATGATTTAATACAGAATATTTTACCAAACATCAAATCTTCATGATGTTATTCCCTCTCTGAAAACACAAACTCTTTTGAATACAAAACTGACAATCACTTATAGCTGACAATAGTTTAAAATGCATTTAAATGTCTAAAATTGCACCGCGGATAAAAGTGATAAAATATTGCACCTGAAGGGAATTTAGTTTGTAAAGAAAACAAGCTGGAGATTTTTAACTTAATACATATGGGATACCATGTCTCCAGGGCAATAGCAGGTGTTCAGCGATAATGTGATGCGAGATGTACAAGAAATTGGCAATTTTATTTTACTTCCACTTGCAATATTGATGTAAGCACTGGATAAAATACAAATTTGAAGATCGAATGGTAACCGTTTATGCATCCAGGTATTCCTAACTAAATATGTTCCCTAGAAAAAACTGCACTATACACTCAGAATCTAGATACAAATATGGTTTTAAGGTTCCAAAAGGGGTTTAGTTAGGCCCCTTTCACACTGTGGCGGGAGGTGCGCTGACGGTATAGTGGCGCTATTTTTAGCGGCGATATACCATCAGAATTGCGGCAGTATTTGGCCGCTAGCGGTATGGTTTTAACCCCCGCTAGCGGCCAAAAAAAGGGTCATTACCGCCCGCAATGTGCCTCTGCAGAGGAGCATTGATGGCGGTATAGCCACGATGTCCCATTGTTTTCAATGGGAAGGAGCGGTGGAGAAGCGGTGAACACACCGCTCCTTCACCGCTCCAAAGATGCGGCTAGCAGGACTTTTGGAGCAGTCCTGCTAGCGCACCGCCTCAGTGTGAAAGCACTCAGGCTTTCACACCGAGACTGCAGAGCAGGAGTTTTTAAGGCGGTATTTAGCCGCTATTTTTTAGTGCTAAACCACCTGAAAAACTCCTCAGTGTGAAAGGGGTCTTAGGGCAAGTTAAATGATATCTTGTCTTAAATATTAACATAATGTGATAAAAAAAAATGGAAGGAGCAAAAAACCCCCTCCAGGAGAAAAAAAATCTGCTCAGCGTTTGTTCAGTTCTTCACCTGTGTGATGGCCTAGACCAGGGGTCTCCAAACTAGGGCCCTCCAGTTCTTCAGAAACTACAATTCCGATCATGCCCAGTCACGTCTGTGATTGTCAGAGTTTTACAATGCCTCATGGGATATATAGTTCTGCAACAGCTGGAGGGCCGTAATTTGGAGATCCCTGGCCTAGACAGTCTGACTTCATCATGTAATCTCTTCTGGAGGGGAATATAATCACTTAGGCCTCGTACACACTATCGGACATATCCGATGAAAACGGTCCGCGGACCATTTCCATCGGATATGTCCGATCGGGAGTTTGATCCGATGGCGTGTACACACCATCGGATCAAATTCCCCGCCGCCGGATGGCGCGGTGACGCGGCGGTGACGTTGACGCCGCCACGTCACCGCCACCGCACCAGGAAGTTAAACACTTCCGCGCATGCGCCGAATCCATTCGGCGGCGGCGCGGCGGCGGTGGGGGACGACATGTCTGCTGGTAAGTGTACTAACCAGCAGACATGTCGGGCGGACACATTCCCACCGGATAGATTTCAAAGCATGCTTTGAAATCTGTCGGGTGGAGAAATCTGTCCGCTAGCCCATACACACGAGCGGAGATGTCTGCTGAAACGGTCCATCGGACCGTTTTCAGCGGACATATCCCCTTTGTGTGTACGAGGCCTTAGATTTACTGATCCTCACAGTGGTTAGTTATATTAGTAGATGCTTAAGGCAGGCCATAGATAAAAAAAAATTCCTTCCACCCCTGAAAATGCTCAATTCCCCCATCAACACAGTAATGCCGCGTACACACGGTCGTTTTTTGTGATGAAACAAAACAACGTTTTAAAAAACGTCATTTAAAATGATCGTGTGTGGGCAAAACGTTGTTTTATGTCTTCAAAAAAACGACCAAAAAAAAATTCGAACATGCTTGAATTTTTTATGTCGTTTTTCAGAATGTCATCTTTTGTTTCACAAAAAATGATCGTGTGTGGGCAAAACGACGTTTAAAACAATGTTTTTAAACCCGCGCATGCTCAGAAGCAAGTTATGAGACGGGAGCTTCAATGGAACAGAGTGCCGTCGAAAGTGTCTTACGTAACCGCGCTTTGCAAGAGCATTTTCAGAAAACGATGGTGTGTATGCAACATCGTTTTTTAAAATGAAGTTTGAAAAACGTTGTTTTGTTTCATGAGATAAAACAACGTTTTTTTACATCACAAAAAGTGATCGTGTGTACGCGGCATTAGTGTTGATGGGGAAATACCTCCAATGGAGCCATTGTGTTTTTGTGAATCTTCCACGCCAGCAGAATACAATGATTTATGCTGGTGGCTATCGCAGCTGGCAGTAATCGCATGCAAAAAAAAGGGATTTTTAAATACAGCTTACCTGTAAAATCCTTTTCTTGGAGTACATCACGGGACACAGAGCGGCATATTCATTACTATGTGGGTTATATGGAGTACCTTCAGGTGTGGACACTGGCAATCTCAAACAGGAAGTCCCCTCCCTATATAACCCCCTCCCCTAGAGGGAGTCCCTCAGTTTTGTAGCAAGCAGTATGCCTCCCAAAATGGTCACCCAAAAGAGGGGTGGGAGCTCTGTGTCCCGTGATGTACTCCAAGAAAAGGATTTTACAGGTAAGCTGTATTTAAAAATCCCTTTTTCTTTCTCGTACATCACGGGACACAGAGCGGCATATTCATTACTATGTGGGATGTCCGAAAGCAATGCTTTAATGAGGGGAGGGAGACATCTTCCAAAGAAGGATTCAATTTAGAGATAAACTCAAATCATAATAATAATTCTAATCTTAGTCAATGAAAAAAAAAACTTTTTTTTTTTTTTTTTTTTTTTTTTTTATAACCAAGGGTGTTTCTGATCCCGAGGATTTCAAACTGCAGCCTGTAGTACTGCCTGACCAAAGGCAGCATCCGCATTTCTTCTCACGTCTAGTTGATAAAACCTTGTAAACGTGTGGACTGATGACCACGTTGCCGCCTTGCATATCTGAGCCATAGAGATCTGATGGTGTGCTGCCCAAGAGGCGCCCATGGCCCTGGTAGAATGGGCCTTTACCGACAACGGAGGAGGCAACCTCTTCAACCCGTAGGCTTGAATGATTAATTGTCTAATCCATCTCGAGATGGTGGATTTTGCAGCTGCCTGCCCCTTCTTGGGGCCATCTGGTAGACCGAATAACACATCTGTTTTCCGGATCTTTTCTGTAGCTTTAAGATAGGCCTTCATGGCCCGGACAATATCCAAGGTATGCAGCAACCCCTCCTTTCTAGATGTAGGTTTTGGAAAGAAGGATGGAAGTACCAAATCCTGGTTTAAGTGAAATTTGGATATAACCTTTGGTAGAAAGGAAGGATGGGGCCGGAGAACTGCCCTGTCCTTATGCAGAACGAGATATGGTTCCTTACACGATAAGGCTGCTAATTCTGACACTCTCCTGGCCGAAACTATGGCGACCAAGAAAACCAATTTTCTTGTCAGTAAGACTAAAGGAATCTCAGCCAACGGCTCAAAAGGCTGTTTCTGTAGAGTGGACAGGACAAGATTTAAGTCCCATGGACAAATTGGTGACTTGACAGGAGGATTAATACGCAAGACCCCCTGTATGAAGGTCTTTACCAGCGAGTGGGTGGCCAGCGGCCTCTGAAACCACACTGACAGAGCTGAGATCTGTCCCTTGATTGTGCTTAGTGCCAGGCCTTTATCCACTCCTAGCTGGAGAAAACTTAACACCCTATCAATAGTATATTTGCGGGAATTCCATCTTTTGGATTCACACCAGCCTACGTAGTTCCTCCACACCCTGTAATAAATCACCCTGGAGACCGGCTTTCTAGCCCTAATCAGGGTAGGAATTACCTGCCTAGACAGGCCTCTATCCCTGAGAATCAGGGATTCAGCCTCCAGGCCGTCAAATTTAGACGCTGTAATGTAGGGTGGAGGATCGGGCCTTGTGAGAGTAGGTCTGGTTGTAGAGGAAGAGTCCAAGGGTCTCCCACTGCCATCTTCAGGACTAGTGAGTACCAAGTCCTCCGGGGCCAAGCCGGAGCTACTAGAATGACTGGCTTGTTCTCCACTCTGATCTTGCGCAACAGGCGCGGGAGTAACTGTAGTGGAGGGAATGCATATAGAAGTTTGAATTGATGCCAAGGGCAAACCAACGCATCGGTTCCGCAGGCCATAGGATCCCTCGCTCGCGACACGAACCTGTCTAGTTTCTTGTTGAACCTGGATGCCATTATATCTACGTCCGGCATTCCCCACCTCTGGCAGATTGTCTGAAAGACCTGGGGATGCAGAGACCACTCCCCTGGCAACAGACTCTGGCGACTTAAGAAGTCTGCCTGCAGGTTGTCCACTCCGGGAATGAATATCGCTGAAATGCAGGGTACATGAACCTCTGCCCATTGAAAAATCAAGTTCACCTCCCTCTGAGCGGCCTGGCTCCTGGTTCCCCCTTGGTGGTTTATGTATGCCACCGCCGTGGCATTGTCTGACTGGATTCTCACCGGGAACCCCTTTAATCTGGAGGTTCAAGCCAGAAGGGCTAGGCGGGCAGCTCTGATTTCCAAGATATTGATGGGGAGCTGCCTCTCTGCTTTCACCCAAGTTCCCTGGCGGGAGAACCCCTCGAAGACCGCCCCCCAGCCTGCCAGGCTGGCGTCTGTGGTAACTACCTTCCAGACAACAGGGCTGAAGGATTTTCCCTTTAGAAGATTCTGAGGGTTCAACCACCAGGCCAGGCTTTGTCGGACCCTTGATGATAGCGTCAAAGGGGACTCTAAGGCATGTGCCCTCTTGCCCCAGGCTGCTAGAATGGCTGCCTGTAGGACGCGAGTGTGGATCTGAGCGTATGGTACTGCCTCGAATGTGGCCACTAGCTTGCCTAGTACTCGCATACACAGGCGAATAGTTGGTTTTTTCTTGTTTAGAACCAACTGAACCAACCCCTTGATAGCTTCGATCTTTACAAGGGGCAGGAACACCTTTTGATGTTCTGTGTCTAACCTCATGCCGAGGTATTCCAACTGCTTTGTAGGCTGGAACGCTGACTTTCCCCGGTTCAGGACCCAGCCGAATTCTTCGAGGTACCGAACCGTGAGGTTTACTGCCTTTTGCAGACCCGACCGTGAGTGATCTATGATTAAAAGGTCGTCCAAGTATGCTAGGACTGTGACCCCTTGGATCCTTAAATTGGCCAGAATTGGGGCTAGGATCTTCGTGAATACCCGGGGGGGCCGTGGCCAGCCCGAAGGGGAGCGCCCTGAATTGGAAGTGTCGCTGCCCCACCGCGAAGCGTAAAAACCTTTGATGCGACTGAAAGATTGGTACATGAAGGTAAGCATCCTTTATGTCTATGGAGGCCAGAAAATCGTCCTTCTGAAGCGCGGCGGCTGCTGACCGGATGGATTCCATCCGGAAGGAACGAACCCTTAGGTAACCGTTTAACCTCTTTAGGTCCAAGATTGGTCTGACATCGCCGTTGGGCTTTGGTATGACAAAGAGATTGGAATAGAAACCTAGGCCTTGCTCTTGGGCTGGCACTTCTATAATTACGTCCTGGCCAAGCAGGTGATCCAAAGCTGCCAGCATTGAGGCCTTCCTCGCTGGATCCCTTGGTAGCCTTGATTCTTGAAAATGAGGCGGAGGATACCTTAGAAACTCCAGTCTGTAACCTGTGGTTACAGATGCCCGGACCCATTTGTCGGGGATCTTGGCTTCCCAAACTTCTGAGAAGAAACAAAGCCTTCCCCCCACCCGCAAGAGTGGGGGCGCCCCTTCATAAGGCAGACTTAGGGGCTGTCTTTGACGGCTTGCGATACCACGGCCTCTTACCCCCAGGGGTCTGTCCCTGCGATCTACTGTTAACGTTGGATCGTGCAGGCGGCCGTCGATACTGCCTGGAATTTGAGGGCCCCGAGACAGGAAAGAGCTGCCTTTTAAATGTAGGAGCCCGGAATGTCTTTTTGACCGGTAAAAGGGTACTCTTGCCATTTGAAATAGTCTGAATATATTTATCCAGATCCTCTCCGAAGAGTCGTCCTCCATGGAAGGGAAACCCTGCCAGAAGCTTTTTGCATGGGGGCTCCGCCGCCCAGTTCTTCAACCATAAGAGCCTTCTCATGTGCACCAAACATAGTGATAAACGAGAGGCCTGCTGGATGGAATCTTTTATAGCATCTACCGCAAAACACAGAGCTCTGGGAATGTCAGAAAAGTCTTCTGCTTGTTGGGTAGGCATGTCCCTTAACATTTCCTTTGTCTGGTCTTTTAATGCCTGACAAACTCCAATTGCAGCCACAGCTGGCTGTACCACTGCTCCTGCCGTAGCAAAGGATGCTTTTAAAAGTGTCTCTAATCTTTTATCAACCGGATCTTTAAACATATGTATGTTTTCCACCGGGCAAGTTAGTGATTTATTCACACATGAGATGGCTGCATCCACTACTGGGAGCCTCCACCTCTTGGAGAACTTTTCCTCCATGGGGTAAATGACCGCAAATCTTTTCGGTGGCAGAAAAATCCTGTCCGGCCGTACCCAATCCCGAAAGATCAATTCCTCCAAGAGAGGATGGACCGGAAAAACTGCGTTGTTTAACGGAGCTTTCAAAGAGCCCAGAGAGGATACCGGAGGAACCTGAGGCTCTGGCAATGGTAAATTAAATGCCGAGCGGACCATGTCCGTCAAAGACTGTACCCACAGTCTTTCTGTCTGGGAGTCTGAAAATGGTTCCTCAGAGGCAGATCCCTCAATCCCTGAACCCTCTTGGTTCAGGTCTAGTTGATCCTCCTGTGATTCCAATTCCTCTGGAGAGAGAATCTCAGCATCTGAGGATACACCTCCTGGTGATGGGGATCTAACCCGTTTCTTACCAGGAATAGCTCTAGCGATCAATGCTGCTATTCTCTCTTCTAGCCCCCCTAGGGATACGGCTAGCATCTCCTCTGTGATAAACACAGGGCTGGGCTGATCTGGGCCAGCCTCCGCACCAGATCCCCCTAATGGCTCATCCAAGGCGCTTCTTATGTTAATAAGTTGCGGGGAAAGTATCGGCATATCAGAATCAGAAAGGGAACCCTTTGGTTTTTTGGTCTTTTTTGTACCCTTTGACCCCGAACCCTTGGAAGCCATAATACAAAATCGAGGGACTCCGCCCACACAACAGACTGTAGCGGGCAGGAGTACAAAAAAAGGGATTTTTAAATACAGCTTACCTGTAAAATCCTTTTCTTGGAGTACATCACGGGACACAGAGCGGCATATTCATTACTATGTGGGTTATGGAGTACCTTCAGGTGTGGACACTGGCAATCTCAAACAGGAAGTCCCCTCCCTATATAACCCCCTCCCCTAGAGGGAGTCCCTCAGTTTTGTAGCAAGCAGTATGCCTCCCAAAATGGTCACCCAAAAGAGGGGTGGGAGCTCTGTGTCCCGTGATGTACTCCAAGAAAAGGATTTTACAGGTAAGCTGTATTTAAAAATCCCTTTTTCTTTCTCGTACATCACGGGACACAGAGCGGCATATTCATTACTATGTGGGATGTCCGAAAGCAATGCTTTAATGAGGGGAGGGAGACATCTTCCAAAGAAGGATTCAATTTAGAGATAAACTCAAATCATAATAATAATTCCAACTTGGTCAAGAAAAAACTTTTTATTTTTTTTTTTTTTTATAACCAAGGGTGTTTCTGATCCCGAGGATTTCAAACTGCAGCCTGTAGTACTGCCTGACCAAAGGCAGCATCCGCATTTCTTCTCACGTCTAGTTGATAAAACCTTGTAAACGTGTGGACTGATGACCACGTTGCCGCCTTGCATATCTGAGCCATAGAGATCTGATGGTGTGCTGCCCAAGAGGCGCCCATGGCCCTGGTAGAATGGGCCTTTACCGACAACGGAGGAGGCAACCTCTTCAACCCGTAGGCTTGAATGATTAATTGTCTAATCCATCTCGAGATGGTGGATTTTGCAGCTGCCTGCCCCTTCTTGGGGCCCTCTGGTAGAACGAATAACACATCTGTTTTCCGGATCCTTTCTGTAGCTTTAAGATAGGCCTTCATGGCCCGGACAATATCCAAGGTATGCAGCAACCCCTCCTTTCTAGATGTAGGTTTTGGAAAGAAGGATGGAAGTACCAAATCCTGGTTCAAGTGAAATTTGGATATAACCTTTGGTAGAAAGGAAGGATGGGGCCGGAGAACTGCCCTGTCCTTATGCAGAACGAGATATGGTTCCTTACACGATAAGGCTGCTAATTCTGACACTCTCCTGGCCGAAACTATGGCGACCAAGAAAACCAACTTTCTTGTCAGTAAGAGTAAAGGAATCTCAGCCAACGGCTCAAAAGGCTGTTTCTGTAGAGTGGACAGGACAAGATTTAAGTCCCATGGACAAATTGGTGACTTGACAGGAGGATTAATACGCAAGACCCCCTGTAAGAAGGTCTTTACCAGCGAGTGGGTGGCCAGCGGCCTCTGAAACCACACTGACAGAGCTGAGATCTGTCCCTTGATTGTGCTTAGTGCCAGGCCTTTATCCACTCCTAGCTGGAGAAAACTTAACACCCTATCAATAGTATATTTGCGGGAATTCCATCTTTTGGATTCACACCAGCCTACGTAGTTCCTCCACACCCTGTAATAAATCACCCTGGAGACCGGCTTCCTAGCCCTAATCAGGGTAGGAATTACCTGCCTAGACAGGCCTCTATCCCTGAGAATCAGGGATTCAGCCTCCAGGCCGTCAAATTTAGACGCTGTAATGTAGGGTGGAGGATCGGGCCTTGTGAGAGTAGGTCTGGTTGTAGAGGGAGAGTCCAAGGGTCCCCCACTGCCATCTTCAGGACTAGTGAGTACCAAGTCCTCCGGGGCCAAGCCGGAGCCACTAGAATGACTGGCTTGTTCTCCACTCTGATCTTGCGCAACAGGCGCGGGAGTAACTGTAGTGGAGGGAATGCATATAGAAGTCTGAATTGATGCCAAGGGCAAACCAACGCGTCGGTTCCGCAGGCCATAGGATCCCTCGCTCGCGACACGAACCTGTCTAGTTTCTTGTTGAACCTGGATGCCATTATATCTACGTCCGGCATTCCCCACCTCTGGCAGATTGTCTGAAAGACCTGGGGATGCAGAGACCACTCCCCTGGCAACAGACTCTGGCGACTTAAGAAGTCTGCCTGCAGGTTGTCCACTCCGGGAATGAATATCGCCGAAATGCAGGGTACATGAACCTCTGCCCATTGAAAAATCAAGTTCACCTCCCTCTGAGCGGCCTGGCTCCTGGTTCCCCCTTGGTGGTTTATGTATGCCACCGCCGTGGCATTGTCTGACTGGATTCTCACCGGGAACCCCTTTAATCTGGAGGTCCAAGCCAGAAGGGCTAGGCGGGCAGCTCTGATTTCCAAGATATTGATGGGGAGCTGCCTCTCTGCTTTCACCCAAGTTCCCTGGCGGGAGAACCCCTCGAAGACCGCCCCCCAGCCTGCCAGGCTGGCGTCTGTGGTAACTACCTTCCAGACAACAGGGCTGAAGGATTTTCCCTTTAGAAGATTCTGAGGGTTCAACCACCAGGCCAGGCTTTGTCGGACCCTTGATGATAGCGTCAAAGGGGACTCTAAGGCATGTGTCCTCTTGCCCCAGGCTGCTAGAATGGCTGCCTGTAGGACGCGAGTGTGGATCTGAGCGTATGGTACTGCCTCGAATGTGGCCACTAGCTTGCCTAGTAATCGCATACACAGGCGAATAGTTGGACTTTTCTTGTTTAGAACCAACTGAACCAACCCCTTGATAGCTTCGATCTTTACAAGGGGTAGGAACACCTTTTGATGTTCTGTGTCTAACCTCATGCCGAGGTATTCCAACTGCTTTGTAGGCTGGAACGCTGACTTTCCCCGGTTCAGGACCCAGCCGAATTCTTCGAGGTACTGAACCGTGAGGTTTACTGCCTTTTGCAGACCCGGCCGTGAGTGATCTATGATTAAAAGGTCGTCCAAGTATGCTAGGACTGTGACCCCTTGGATCCTTAAATTGGCCAGAATTGGGGCTAGGATCTTCGTGAATACCCGGGGGGCCGTGGCCAGCCCGAAGGGGAGCGCCCTGAATTGGAAGTGTCGCTGCCCCACCGCGAAGCGTAAAAACCTTTGATGCGACTGAAAAATTGGTACATGAAGGTAAGCATCCTTTATGTCTATGGAGGCCAGAAAATCGTCCTTCTGAAGCGCGGCGGCTGCTGACCGGATGGATTCCATCCGGAAAGAACGAACCCTTAGGTAACCGTTTAACCTCTTTAGGTCCAAGATTGGCCTGACATCGCAGTTGGGCTTTGGTATGACAAAGAGGTTGGAATAGAAACCTAGGCCTTGCTCTTGGGCTGGCACTTCTATAATTACGTCCTGGCAAAGCAGGTGATCCAAAGCTGCCAGCATTGAGGCCTTCCTCGCTGGATCCCTTGGTAGCCTTGATTCTTGAAAATGAGGCGGAGGATACCTTAGAAACTCCAGTCTGTAACCTGTGGTTACAGATGCCCGGACCCATTTGTCGGGGATCTTGGCTTCCCAAACTTCTGCGAAGAAACGAAGCCTTCCCCCCACCCGCAAGAGTGGGGGCGCCCCTTCATAAGGCAGACTTAGGGGCTGTCTTTGACGGCTTGCGATACCACGGCCTCTTACCCCCAGGGGTCTGTCCCTGCGATCTACTGTTAACGTTGGATCGTGCAGGCGGCCGTCGATACTGCCTGGAATTTGAGGGCCCCGAGACAGGAAAGAGCTGCCTTTTAAATGTAGGAGCCCGGAATGTCTTTTTGACCGGTAAAAAAGGGTACTTTTGCCATTTGAAATAGTCTGAATATATTTATCCAGATCCTCTCCGAAGAGTCGTCCTCCATGGAAGGGAAACCCTGCCAGAAGCTTTTTGCATGGGGGCTCCGCCGCCCAGTTCTTCAACCATAAGAGCCTTCTCATGTGCACCAAACATAGTGATAAACGAGAGGCCTGCTGGATGGAATCTTTTATAGCATCTACTGCAAAACACAGAGCTCTGGGAATGTCAGAAAACTCTTCTGCTTGTTGGGTAGGCATGTCCCTTAACATTTCCTTTGTCTGGTCTTTTAATGCCTGATAAACTCCAATTGCAGCCACCGCTGGCTGCACCACTGCACCTGCCGTAGCAAAGGATGCTTTTAAAAGTGTCTCTAATCTTTTATCAACTGGATCTTTAAACATGTGTATGTTTTCCACCGGGCAAGTTAGTGATTTATTCACACATGAGATGGCTGCATCCACTACTGGGAGCCTCCACCTCTTGGAGAACTTTTCCTCCATGGGGTAAATGACCGCAAACCTTTTCGGTGGCAGAAAAATCCTGTCCGGCCGTACCCAATACCGAAAGATCAATTCCTCCAAGAGAGGATGGACCGGAAAAACTGTGTTGTTTAACGGAGCTTTCAAAGAGCCCAGAGAGGATACCGGAGGAACCTGAGGCTCTGGCAATGGTAAACTAAATGCCGAGCGGACCATGTCCGTCAAAGACTGTACCCACAGTCTTTCTGTCTGGGAGTCTGAAAATGGTTCCTCAGAGGCAGATCCCTCAATCCCTGAACCCTCTTGGTTCAGGTCTAGTTGATCCTCCTGTGATTCCAATTCCTCTGGAGAGAGAATCTCAGCATCTGAGGATACACCTCCTGGTGATGGGGATCTAACCCGTTTCTTACCAGGAATAGCTCTAGCGATCAATGTTGCTATTCTCTCTTCTAGCCCCCCTAGGGATACGGCTAGCATCTCCTCTGTGATGAACACAGGGCTGGGCTGATCTGGGCCAGCCTCCGCACCAGATCCCCCTAATGGCTCATCCAAGGCGCTTCTTAAATTAATAAGTTGCGGGGAAAGTATCGGCATATCAGAATCAGAAAGGGAACCCTTTTGTTTTTTGGTCTTTTTTGTACCCTTTGACCCCGAACCCTTGGAAGCCATAATACAAAATCGAGGGACTCCGCCCACACAACAGACTGTAGTGGGCAGGAGTACAAAAATCAGAGTTTAGGGGACAATAGACCACTAATGCCCAAAAACTGATGGGATCCCGTATGTTCTTTTTTTTTTTTTTTTTTTTTAAATATATTATATATTTTCTTTTGACAACATACAGTGACCCCAGACTAAGTTTGCCAGCCTCCAAACCTGCTGCAAAAAAGGGGGATTTCTTGGCTTAACAAAAAGGTATTGGAACAAAGTCCACATGTACTACCCCTCTTCCGCCACCGGGAGTCACTGTTCTGCCGCTCTGCGTCCTCTCCTCTGAAAATCAGCCTCAGACTGAGCACTGACCATGCCTGCTGTCTATAACAGCACAAAGGCGCGCCCCTGTATGACGCCGCAGGCACGACCCCCCCCCGCCCTCCTGTGTGAACGGCGCGAAAAACGTCCATAAGACGTGCGCGCGCACGCGCGCGCGCGCGCGTATGCCGGAAACAGGAGGAACATGGAGGAGCCGCGCTGCTGGAGATCCAGGAACGCAGAAACAGGCGGCAGATTCAAACCCCCGGCCAGGTAGGACTCTCCAAAGGCCCCTAGGGATCCTTACTAGCCCTAGGAAGAAACAGCAGGTTTAGCTAGCACACATATTTAGACAGGGGGACCTAGTGATGGGGGGGGAAAAGGTGTCATCCTGTCTCTCTTTAGACATAGTGAACAAGGTTGCCCATGCAGAGCATACTTAGGCTATCCCCCCTTTTAGGTTACCCCGGAGAGCCTGCTGTCGAACCAAGTCCCGCAGGCTCCCCCTTACCTGCTCCATGCTGCAGGATGTTTGTCCAGCAAACTGATCCAATCTTCTCCCATCTCCGTGGGTAGCGTAGTAGACCTTCAGGCCCTGGGGTCCTATGAAGGTACCCACTGTCCTGGACCTATATAGCACCCTGGCAAACAGGAACTTATGGTTTTTACAAACTCCAAGTCCTGGGCCCAGGGTCCAGCCCTCCAAAGAGGAGCATTATAGGCAAAACCCCACGGCTTGGGGCCCGGGTACTGTCCACTTTGGCACTGAGGCTCCTTGGACAGATCCGGTTAGCCCGCCCTTAATCCCAAGGATGTGGAGCAAAGCTATTCCGTGACCAACACCTAAGACACTGGCGAAAAAACTGAGGGACTCCCTCTAGGGGAGGGGGTTATATAGGGAGGGGACTTCCTGTTTGAGATTGCCAGTGTCCACACCTGAAGGTACTCCATAACCCACATAGTAATGAATATGCCGCTCTGTGTCCCGTGATGTACGAGAAAGAAATCAGAGTTTAGGGGACAATAGATCACTAATGCCCAAAAACTGATGGGATCCCGTATGTTCTTTTTTTTTTTAAATATATTATATATTTTCTTTTGACAACATACCGTGACCCCAAACTAAGTTTGCCAGCCTCCAAACCTGCTGCAAAAAAGGGGGATTTCTTGGCTTAACAAAAAGGTATTGGAACAAAGTCCACATGTACTACCCCTCTTCCGCCACCGGGAGTCACTGTTCTGCCGCTCTGCGTCCTCTCCTCTGAAAATCAGCCTCAGACTGAGCACTGACAGTGCCTGCTGTCTATAACAGCACAAAGGCGCGCCCCTGTATGACGCCGCAGGCACGCCCCCCCCCCGCCCTCCTGTCTGAACGGCGCGAAAAACGTCAATAAGACGTGCGCGCGCGCGCGCCGGAAACAGGAGGAACATGGAGGAGCCGCGCTGCTGGAGATCCAGGAACGCAGAAACAGGCGGCAGATTCAAACCCCCGGCCAGGTAGGACTCTCCAAAGGCCCCTAGGGATCCTTACTAGCCCTAGGAAGAAACAGCAGGTTTAGCTAGCACACATATTTAGACAGGGGGACCTAGTGATGGGGGAGAAAAGGTGTCATCCTGTCTCTCTTTAGACATAGTGAACAAGGTTGCCCATGCAGAGCATACTTAGGCTATCCCCCCTTTTAGGTTACCCCGGAGAGCCTGCTGTCGAACCAAGTCCCGCAGGCTCCCCCTTACCTGCTCCATGCTGCAGGATGTTTGTCCAGCAAACTGATCCAATCTTCTCCCATCTCCGTGGGTAGCGTAGTAGACCTTCAGGCCCTGGGGTCCTATGAAGGTACCCACTGTCCTGGACCTATATAGCACCCTGGCAAACAGGAACTTATGGTTTTTACAAACTCCAAGTCCTGGGCCCAGGGTCCAGCCCTCCAAAGAGGAGCATTATAGGCAAAACCCCACGGCTTGGGGCCCGGGTACTGTCCACTTTGGCACTGAGGCTCCTTGGACAGATCCGGTTAGCCCGCCCTTAATCCCAAGGATGTGGAGCAAAGCTATTCCGTGACCAACACCTAAGACACTGGCGAAAAAACTGAGGGACTCCCTCTAGGGGAGGGGGTTATATAGGGAGGGGACTTCCTGTTTGAGATTGCCAGTGTCCACACCTGAAGGTACTCCATATAACCCACATAGTAATGAATATGCCGCTCTGTGTCCCGTGATGTACGAGAAAGAAAAACTGTTCGTACTGAAGTTGATCAATGGATTGACTTCAGTACAACCAGCCTGTCTATAGATCGGATCTCGGGTGGTCCAAGCTGAACCGGCTAAGAACCACCCATCTATGGCCGGTTTTATACATGTCAATGCTGCCTCTTAAGCTGCACTTGACAGCCGGATCTTCACGACGTTCAGGTCCCAAACAGACCTTAACAGGATCTTTACTCAAACAGCAGCCCTGAAGAAGAGGGAGTGCCTTGGTTCCCCAAAACGCATTGGCTTTGTTCTTCTCACCTGTACCCTCAATAAAGCGGTTTATTTCTCAACTATTGCACTTTGGGCGCTCCTCTACATTTACCTCCTCTGATCACTATGGGAGCGACCATCCGACGGTATCCTGAGGTAGCAGCCCAGGCCCACAACAGGGCCCAATATTTTCGCCCAACAGCAAGGCATCAAACTCTGGAAATACATTTTTCCTATTCTGCCCATCTGACCCTCTGTCTACAACCAGTGACCAATTAAAGGGGTTGTAAAGGTAAAAAAAAAAAAAAAAAACCTAAATAGCTTCCTTCACCTTAGTGCAGTCCTCCTTCACTTACCTCATCCTTCGATTTTGCTTTTTAAAAGTCCTTATTTTTTCTGTGAAATCCTCACTTCCTGTTCTTGTGTCTGTAACGCCACACCGTAATGCAAGGCTTTCTCCCTGGTGTGGAGGAAGCCTCTTGAGGGGGGAGGGGGTGAGCAGGAGGGTCAGGACGCTATCTACTTTGCAGATAGATAAAGGAGCTGTGTGTTAGTGGGCATCCTGACACTCCTGCTCACCCCCTCAAGAGGCTTTCTCCATACCAGGGAGAAAGACTCTCATTACTGTGTCTAGTTACAGACACAAGAACAGGAAGTGAGGATTTCTCAGAAAAAATAAGGACATTTAAAAGCAAAAGTGAAGGATGAGGCAAGTGAAGGAGGACTGCACTAAGGTAAAGGAGGCTAGAGGTAAAAATTGTACCTTTACAACACCATTTAGTCAGTCCAGCGCGATCCTGACCTTCCAAAAACAAGGCTTTATATACGTGGCCACTACTAAAAAGGAACCTGAATCAGCATTTTCTTTATTTTTATTTTTTTTATAATGTATTCATCGGGTGTCACTAATCTGACCATAGTAATAATAAATTACTCTAGAGATAAAAAAATAAAAAAAACACGCTATATTCACATAACTGTAAAAAGCAAAGAAAGGTAATAACATTTATTAAGCAATAATTTTAGTAGACTCCTTGAAACTAGTCGTGGGCAGTACATATGTATATCTACTATCAATCCCGACGAAGCGGACTATACCCAACTTCTACATCTTGAAATATGTGACCTTTAAAACAGAAACCCTCATTTATTCAATTGTACTGACTATTGCCATAACAAACACCTTAAGCTTTCACTTATTGTATTTGTTTTACCTTGGAGAGACGCTGCGGTTTTATCTATGGATTATAGTGCTGTCAGCGGCTCGTTTTTCTCCTAGGAGGGGCTGCACCATTAGTCTGTCATATAGCATTGCGGGGAGTGTTAAAAAGCACAGTCTAGCAGGCCGCAGTATGGCTTAGGCAGCACTCGTGTGGAGTTCCTTACTGGAATGGAACGACAAAGCACCAGGGACCATTCTCCTACCAGGCTGCCTCTTCATCAGCAAGGAAAAACACTTTTGCGCACCATATGTGCCTCTAGGGCACAGGCAGATCTACGTGTATATTTGTAGAGGATCGCACTCTTGAGAGCGAGACAGAATGAGAAATACACACAGCAGCTCCCGCCTTGAAGACTTATAATCAGCATCTGTAAGGATAATAATATGGCTGGACCATAAATCTCACATTTCTAAAGCTCACTGAGTATTTGATGGAGAGTGCAGAGACTGTGGACCGTGCTGGTAGCAATATCAGCACTGCTGTATGTAGAAAACCAACTACGGTTAAAACGATCGCCCCTGTCCCATCCACCGCAAAACAAAAACATATGTTGTTGGTATAAACAGTCTCTGCTTCATAATTAGCAAAGTTCAGTTTACTTAGGAGGGAAAAAACAATCACGCGTTGCATCCTGTACATTATCATTTTGTTTCGAAAGATTCTCTTTGAAAGAAATTGTGGAAAACACATTTTTCATAAATAAGGAAAATGTTTTGGTAGGAACTATTAAAGGATCACTAAAGGATTTTTTTTTTTCTTTAGCTAAATATAGCTTCCTTTACCTTATTGCAGTACTGGTTTCATGTCCTTGTTGTTCGTTTTTGCTTTGAAGTTGCTCTAATCCTGCTCTGATCTCCACACTTCCTGCTTGTCTGTTTCCTTATAACCACAGTGCTGGGAGCTTTCTCACGGTGGTCGAAGCTGTCATTACTGTGTGTCTAAAACTTCCCATAACCAATCAGATTCATTTTAAAAACAAAACACTGCCCTGGATTTGTTTTTTTTTTGTTCTGTGTGTCTATTTCTACTTTACAGAAACATGAAGCCAGTTCAAAAGTGAAACTAACCTGCAGGCAGAGGCGTATCTAGTGAAAATAGCGCCTATGGCAAGCACTGAAACTGCGCCCCTGTCGAAACATTTGAAACCCATCTTTCAGATAACCTTTACAAAAAAAAAAGCTAACAAAACTAGTGATATTTTTCATCCCTTGTGATACCTTGGGTAGTGACATATCCTCTTTATGGAGAAATCTGGGGTTTATTAGACCCCTGATTCCTCCTCTGCCCTCCAAGGCCATGTAAATGCAGAACCAATACTGGAAGTGATGAAATCTTCATCACTTAAGGCCTCAGTTTTCACAGAGGAGAGGGAGAAACTGATGTTTCTCCTTCTTTGTGTGCTGCCAATCCGACCAGATGGAATAGGAGAGCCTGGGAGAACAGGGGAGGACTGTGGCTGAACGCAGCAGGGATAGCGCTGCCATTGTTCATTAGCAAAGGTGCTGAAAAGGAGATCCTGCTTATGCTTGGGAGGAGGGAAGAAGAGAGCCTGGTAAATGCCTTGCTGCCCAGCCACTTAACAGCGCCCCTTTACATATGGCGCCCATGGCACTTGCCATAGCTGCCATACCCTAGATACGCCACTGCCTGCAGGCACATTATATGATTGATTTTTATCTATTTTTAATCATTTTGAAAAGGAATCAGTTAACTTTTATGTCTATACCATGTAAACAGTCATTTCAGCAAAAAAATGTTTTCCTTTAGTGACCCTTTAAGACCTTATTTTTGACAAACAAGGAATCTGGTCAATACAGACTTTGTGTGATGATAGGCTTGCATGGGCTGCAAAAAAAAATTCTCTTTGAAAGCTACCTTTAGAGATTGGGGAAATCAAACTGTTCATAAAGAAGGAAAAATGTTTTGGTAGCAACTATTAAGACCTTATTTAGGTAATAAAAGGCAAATTCTCTACTTTTTGTGGTGGTAAGGCTTGCATGGGCTGCCAAAAAAGGGCAGAAAAAATTGAAAAAAGTACAAGCGAGGGACTGATTTGGTGCACACCCTTCTCTAATCCACAACTAAAGCCGATGTCTTGTCACATTCGGCTCCCCATCACAGATTGCTCTGGAAGGGACATTCCGTCGCAGCCATCTTGCTACACCCCACATTACTGCAGAATAATGATAGAGTGTGAAGGGGCAAGCGGACATCTTGTTACACCCACCTGAGTTTTAGATTTCACAGTTATTTTCAACACAAAACAGAGCTTAAATATAGTATTTGGAAATCCAAAGGACTGTTTTAGATGTTACATTTTAAAAGCAGCAGTAAACCTGCTGACCTTACATGGTTGCTAATGTGACAGAACACCTCTGATTTTCACATTTAACATGTAAACAGTCGCGTTTCCAAATACTGTATTTAAGCATAAAAGCTCAGTTTTGTGTTGAAAAGAACTGTGAAATCAAACTCTGGTGGGTGTAATAAGATGTCCGCTTGTCCCCTTCACACGCTATCATTACTGTGCAGGAGTGCGGGGTGTAGCAAGATGGTGGCGACGGAACGTCACTTCTGGTCCTTTTTGGTAACTCTGGAGTATCTGCTGAATGGAATTGTGTTTATAATAATGGTATGCAATTTAATGTGTATGTAAACCCACAATATGTATTTTAGTATGTTTGGCATCCTGCAAGTAAAAGCCATGCAAGCTTTTAGTTGGCTGTTGGTCTGCCTCCTATCGAACTGACAGGTATCCCAATGGCCAACTATAGGGGTATGCATGACTGGCTAACAACGGCACTGTTAATTGCAAGGCAGTGGCTTTGTGCTGTTAGCTTAAACAGGAAGAGCTGTTACTAGCAGGACCTTCAGTCAAGAAACTCTTTAAAAGAGGGACAAGCAGGCCCGTCGCTACAGGACAGGCAAAACAAATGGCTGCCCTGGGGCCCCCAACTTTCCCTTCCCAGGCTGTAGCGTGGCCAAGCTCCTCTTCCTTCCTCCTGGAGTCTTGTCAGTCCGGCCGGGTACCGCGCGTGGTACAGGAGATTTAGTTTCCTGTTCCCGGCCGGACTGACAGGAAGTGCACAGTAAGTGCTCACTTCCTTTCAGTCCAGCCGGGAACACAGGAAACAAACTCCTGTACCGCGCTGTACCTGGCCTGGGCACTATCTGATAGGGGACTAGGGACCCATAATCAAAGAACACCGGACTGCCAGGAGGAAAAGGAGCTTGGCCACGCTACAGCGGCAGCCTACAGGGAAGAAGGGGAGGTGAGAATAGAAAAACATAGGGACTAGGGAGGGGAGGAGGAGTAAGAACATGGATGTAAAAATTAGTGTAGCACTAACGTAGGCTTTGCGTGAGGGGTGGTGCTTGGGGCCCCCGATTTCCTTTAAACGGCCCTGGGGACAAGTAATGATTTGCATAAGAAAACATACAATGAGGCACAATGTCAAGCTTACTAACAAAATACATTTTGTTTTCGCATACACTTTAAACATGCCTATTAGAGGATACAGATACTGTATATGAAGACAACACAAATCCACAGTGACGTGGGATACTATAGAAGAAAACAATTTGCAGGAATCCAGATTATACATACATCTGAGAATTGTTGATCCATGACAGAATCATGATTTCTACCTTTGAATGCCTCTAGGAAGAACATTTCACACATGACAAGCTCCCATGCTTTCATAGTGTCTGATTTTCAATGAATCGGCCATAAGGAATAAAGGAGAAAGGTCACTTACCTACAAGAAAGAAAAAAAAGGAAAGGTTAATACAACGTTATATGCAAGGAAATCCATATCAGAAAAAAATAGAACCTTAAACAGCAATAGAAATACAATGCAACAAGTCAATATTAATGAGTTCTAACAATGACTGATTCAAATTAGAGATACTGCTATAAAAGAATCGGAGCATTGTGTTAAAGTCAAACACGTTAGCGTTAAAGATCATCAAATGTTTGCTGCATGAGTGGCGAACACAACCATCACAGCCTGTGCTCTTTCTTCTATATCCATCAGCCTCGTTTTGAGGAATGGATCATTTATGAATACAAAGTCTATTTCTTGATCGGTTATCTTTAAATAGGTTTTCTGATATACCAGGGGTAAAAAAATGAATATGAAGTCCATGGAAAGTCATTACTATTGAGAAGTTTTCAAGCTTGCAATAGTAAGAAGAATAGACTCATGCCTTGTACACGCGATCGGAATTTCCAATGGAAAGAGTCAGACAGACTTTTTCCATCGTATATTCCGAACGTGTGTAGCCCCATCTGAGTTTTTCCATCGGATATTCCGATGATTTCTGTCAGAGTTTAGGTATAGAACATGTTCTATTTTACTCCGTCAGAATTCCGATGCGATTTGGCCGGGCAAAAGCCAGATTGTGTGTACAAGGCATAACAGTGAAATGTGTGACAAGTTTTTAGGGCACATGGGTTAAATGGCCTCCAACCACAACTGACACCAGTTGTGTCTTTGCAAGAAATCAAAATGGGCTTTCATTGTATCTCTAACATACCTCAGCACAAATGAGCTTACTATGTCCAGCATGTATAGGCCTAAAGCTAAACTCCAAACCTGGATCACTTTATGCCAGGGGTGCCCAACCAGTGGCCCGCGGAGCCCTTTGATGTGACCCGCGACCTTCTGCTCTGGGATGGCTGATTGGCAAGCCCAGATTGCAGGTTGCCGACCTGCCATCCAAGAGCATCAGTGTTGTAAATAAAGTCAAAGAAGCAAGCAGCTTTTCAGAAAATGCACTGCACCTGCAGGATACAATAGACGCCTATGGCAAAGTGCAGCTAACCGGCGGGGATATCTGCAGGTACACTGCACCGCAATAGACTGCAGACCATCAGTGTAAAAGCAGCCTTAGGCCCCTTTCTCATGATCGGTCTGACCCAATCGGACCCTCCATTCACCTCTATGGAGTGGCAGATGTAAACAGACTTTTTTTCGTTTACACCTGCCTACCTCCAATCCGATCTGCTAAAAAAAGTGGATCTGTCCCCTTTCATCTGATTGGATCAGGGGGCCCATAGAGTAGATTGGGCTGTGCCTGTGTCTGCTTTGCATATGCAGACTAGACACAGACCTGTCATCTGCCCATTCCACTCATTGTGGCCCACGACCGGGTACCAAGTCGCTTAAGTGGCCCTCGGCCTTTATGCTATAAATGTTTATCTGAATACATGCTCATCTATATTACAAGACAACACGCTCAGAAAAATCTCACTGACACAACACATACAGGCTGTCACATGCAGCAAATCCCCACCACTAATCCAGGTTAGCCATTTGTGTTTGCTTGCCTTTCCTGACAAAGATTTGAATATTGAGATTACTGCTCTAATCTGTGTGTAACATCAGAGACATAGGCAAATAAGAAAACTATGGCAGCTGAGACTTTGAAAACCCCAAACAAATCAGAAAAGCATCTGGAGAACTAGATCAGCAACAGAGTCTCAAAATCCAATTATAATAGTGAACCCCTTTCACTGGTGGGACCTACGACACAATGCAATTATCAGTATCAAGAGCATTGCTCTACTTATATAGAGACACTACTGAAGATGCTGACCATTACAGATTACGCAAATCTAAATCTAAATATCGGAACAACCTTGAAAGCACAGTTGGATGTGTGATCGCTCCCAGGACATGTTTCTGCAAGTGCATTCTATTAGCTCCTGACTATGCTTGAAAATATCTGGACAGGGGAGGGCAGAGTTGGGCAATGATAATGATATCAATCAGGATAGAACCCAAATGACTGCAAACCTTATTTAACAGTGAATGGACAGCTTGGGGGACACCATATTATATGAGTGATATAAAATTATATAAAAATACAGCGCTACTAAACCTACTAATTACACCACAAAATTAATAACCAAATGTAAAAAAGCTGCAATAAAATTACTGGTGCACCAACCAAAGAAAAAAATACAAAATTATTAGTATGCGCTAAATTACAACTAATGTTGCGATATCATACAGTGATAAATAATAAGTGATAATATAATTCTTATGAGGCCAAACAGCCAAAAGGTATAATATAATGATTAAGTGTCCAGCTGAGTACACTCTGTGGGTATCGTTTGCCTCAAACAGGCTAAACTGCATACACGTATCCAAAAAACTGGGTGTCACAAAATTAAATATATATATATATATATATATATATATATATATATATATATATATATATATATATATATATATGTGCCAGGAAAAATATCCAGTCCAGCACCTTTTGGTGGTAACGTCCACGAGTCACATATGTTGGGGAATCAGAAAAGGTACACAAAAAACAGTCCAGCAAATGGGGGCAATAACGTTCAAAGGTCTCATTCACCACAACAGATGGCTCTAAAGAAACGTAAGCACTCACGTGCTGATGTTACTCACGATCCTCGGTACATGTAAAAAGAAAAAAACCATACCATAGCACAGTACTGCTTGTACCACTGTTCAGCAATAACGCTTGTGTATGATTGCACTCACGGATCCCCGTTCCAAACAAAAGCCGCTCAGTATTGCTGAGATACGTATGGGAAACCTCCACTGGTCTCAGTACTTTAGGCTCCTCCCCTACAAGTTGTGTCACTGTCACGTGACTTACTCATGGGAACTTATATGAGATCATTGTCGGATCTGACTGTTTTCTTATATCTATGAATACCCAATACCATTAATCAGGCCCTTGGGGCACTATTTCTCCCACTGATATGAGACACTATTCTGACATCTGCCATCAAATATGAGGAAGCATTCCTTCCACTGACACCAAATACGGCACTATTCCTCCCCCTAACACCAAATATGCCAATGTTTACTCCCACTGATGCTGGGAAAATTTCCACTCCCGCTGGCCCCCCTAAAATCTAAAGAGATATGGATTACAACAGTTTTTTATTGCCGTCTGTGTCCTCATTAGGGAGTATCACCCCCTCTATTTGTCCAGTTTACCATCATCATTGAACACAAAAGTAAAAGAAAATCCCCAAACTTGGGTTGTCCCCAGAAACATGACAGAGGGGAAATCTTCCAATGGGGACACTAGTTCTGGTGACCCCCAAAAGTTTCCCATAAAAAAAGTTCAGCCAAAGCTCATTTGTCTGTACTTCTCCTGTGGATCACAGGAGAGCATTCTGTTCTGCACTCCTGTGACCCATTTTCAGCAGATTGAAGCCCGCAGTCGGTTGACGTCACAGAGCTGGTCCAGGCGCGGGAAGAATCGCAGCCATATGCCTGGACCGGCATGCGGCTCAGGCTCTCAGCAAGATGCTGAGAGCCTGAGCCGGTTGCTCCCATTCCGTCTGCAACCTGAGTGTGTGAGGGCAGAGCAGAGAGGCAGTGTCACCAGCTCTCTGCTCACGGAGCACTGAGAACCGAGCAATCGCCGTCGTTTGATCTCTCCGTTCTCAGTGTTGGACGGTGGGGGACAGAGGCAGGATCAGACTGACGCTTCATCCAGCTAGGCAAGTATGATTAAAAAAAAAACAAACAAAAAAAAACACAGACATCTCTTAATTTGCAGGGATTTTCTCTGAAGCCCTGTACACATGGCCGGGAATCCAGTCAGGGAAAAAAAAAGTTTTTTTCTCGGAGGGGATTTTTGGCAAGCTTGCCGTGCATATAGACGGCCATTTAAAAGAACAGCCGTTCTTTTGAATGGCAAAAACGCGGTGATGTCATCGACTACGACGAGCCGGCGTTCATCACATTTGATGCTGTCGCCGCCATCTTGCTACATCCCACACTAAACTTGTATGCTACCGTGCATGCGTCAACAGGTAAGCATACAGACGACTGGTTTTCTCGGCAGGAAACACTCTGCCGGGAATCCCGACGGGAAAATAGAGAGCAGGTTCTTAATTTTTCCTGGGAAGTTTTCCCGTCGGGTAAACTGCTAGGGAGCATACACACGGCCGGGATCCCTGGACAAACGCTCTCCTGGCAGTTTTCCTGCCGGGAAAACCAGTCGTGTGTACGAGGCTTCACTTTGTTTTGGCATCTGCATCTTATCAGGTATGTTGGCTACTCAACTTCTGCAGTTTGTCCAGTTCTCCAGTCTTAATGAAGGATCCATCAATTTTTGATGCTGCCGCTGCTTAGCCAAATCCTACAAGTTTTTTTTTATTTTGCGCATATGATACACATATTGTTGACTTTTCTATAGGAAAAGGATATTTAAAAGGTCAGGACAACTCGCTAATCTGAGAGGGGCATCCTTTTAAATTTTTTTTTTTTTTTTTTTTTGTTACATCACTTCAGTTCTTTGTGGCACTAGCAAATACGGAAAACGTTTTAAAATGTACTTATTTATGAGAAAAAGTGATCCAGCGCTTAATGGGAAAGCTATTAAACCACTATTAAATCATGAGGAGACGTTGTGAAGTGACAGCGCTGAGTTTGTAGTGAGTGTAACCTGGCTGTTATCCCAGTGTTAGCTCTATATGACAGCAAGTCGCTTAACATAGAAACCGCAATAGATAGCAAAGCCTGCTCAGTTCCTGTAAATTGTTGAAAATACTGCAATGATTTATATATATATAAAAAAAAAAAAAAAAAATTACCAACTGAAACAATATCTAGGAATGCATCTTGTCTTCTTAAATACAAAGCAGTCTGCACTACCCTATATCCAGAAATAAACACATAGACAGGTATAAATACACGCACATGAAATTGAGTGGATAGCCCAACAACAATATCCATGCACTTATTAAAAATGCAGAAGATGAATGTATTTCTTCTATTTTAAGCACTTCAGTTGTGGAAGGTTTTACTCCCTTCCTGACCAGGCCATTTTTTGCGATACGGCACTGCGTTATTTTAACTGACAATTGCGCCGTCGTGCAGCGCTGTACCAAAATAAAATTGATGTTTTTTTTCCCCACAAATAGAGCTTTCCTTTGGTGGACAAATCTGACACTAACTTGCACTTTTTGTGGACCAGTGACACCAATACAATGATCAGTTCTAAATAAAATGCACTGGTACTGTATAAATGACACTGGCAGGGAAGGGGTTTACATCAGGTGCAATCAAAGGGTTACATTTGTTCCCTAGGTGTGTTTTCTTACTGTGTGGGGGATGGACTGACTCAAGGAAAAGCAGGAATCTCATATCTCTCCCCCCCCTCACTGAACTATGGTCTGCTTTGTTTACATAGCCAGACCGCCGTTCTGTCAATCCCCCCAAACGATTGTGGGTGGCCAGCAGCCATGGTGTCCAATTACAGTGGGAGCGAGTTTGCGCGGCGCGCGTGCTGCCCCCCAGAACCGATGGAGAAGATCACGTACAGGTTCCCAATTTTGCGCTAAAGGGCTGCCCTGCCGCATTATGTGTACGTAGGCTGTTACTTAAGTGGTTAATGTGATCCTTCCTCCCGGCTAGAATTAGTTGTCATTGCAGGACTGCGTGGGATATAAAGTGCCGTATGAAGCTACTTCACTCACATGACTTATGAAGAGCGGCTGCAGGGGTGGGTGACAACTTTGCTGCAAATTGAGACATGGTTTTGCAGCATTGGCAGCCCTCCAAAGAAAGTGATGCAGAAAGGGGCATATTGGCAAGCAGGGCCCTCTAATTCCTCACGTATTGTAAGAGCCAGTTCACACAGGGGCGACCCGTCAGGCATCTCAGCCGCCTGACAAGTCGCGGTCCACTCTATTCAATGGAACAATTTTAATAGGAGCGACGTAAGTCGCTCCGACTTAGAGACAGGTTCCTGTACGACTTTGGGGGCGACTTGGGGCGACTGGCATTGACTTCAATACAGAAGTAACTTTGCAAGTTGCCCCTCAAGATCGCCTTGCCGAGTTGCCCCCAAAGTCGTGCCGCCTGTGTGTGAACCGGCTCTAACTGTACTGTCAGTCATGTTGTAAATAAAGCACTGTGCAAACTGTTGGCACTACAGTACATAAATAATAATAATAATAATAATAATAATAATAATATCACTGTAGTCCTAATTGCCGACAACACATTGCATTTACTGCAGCATAATCACCAACAGCGTTGTCAGCCCTGTCTGCTGGACTTCCTAGCTTCACCTATCTCAGCCTCACTTTGTTTCACTCTACATGCATACACTTATTTCTCAGCAAAACAATGCTGCTTCCTTGACATCAGGACCTAGATTTATGCTTTGAGTGGGATCTGGACCGGCAGTTAATCCTGGATTTTAATTCTTCGTAAACACTGGTTAGAAGCTTGCTCAGTTAAATTGGCAGTCAGACTTCTTTACTGAGTAAGCTTCTAACCACTGTTTACGGGGAAATAATATCCAGGAATAACCACCCCAATTTGCACTCAATGGACCACTTGTTTTTTTTCTACTCGGCTACTCCTATTTGTTTCTTTCTACATTTCTATAATAAATCTAAAGACCTGATGAAGGGGGATTCGTGTATAATCCCTGAAACACGTTGACTCTTTATAGACCCTTTTATTTTGACCCCCCCCCCCCAAAAAAAAGTACCTATCCATACAGGTTGATGCTGTAATTTATATTCTACATACAATATACATAATATACACTCCTTTCAATGCTTGTTAGCCATACATGCAAACAAGATCAACTTGAAGTGAATGATCTATATAACATGTGTTAACGTTTGTACTAATATTTAAAGTAGATGTAAACCAGATTCATGAAATTTTAGCTGGGCACATATCTGCAGTATTTTGTTATCTATTTTCAATGAGCCAAGTCTTATAGCTCTCTTCTGAACGGTTTGGTTCCTCTGTTATCAGCCTAAGAACTCCTGACATATTTTTTGACTTTTTAGACAAAAGCAGCCAGAATCTTGTCAAAGGAGGTTGCTAAAATAGATTAGCAGAGAGCAGCTCCGATTACAAAACAGCTCTGAGAGTCTCTGCCTATGATGAGACGGGGTGTGTGCCTTTCCTCCAATCAGCAATGTTAGCCATCTTGGCTGTATGCCCAGACATCACACTCTGTGTTAACCAGGAAGAGAAAAATCTAACACGATCTCGACTTTCTAAACAGTATATAAAATGTGAACACAGCAGATATACATAAAAAACCTATGTAGGGAGATTTGGTTCATCTCTGTGTATTATCTGAGGCTGTTCACTTCACTGGGTGTATAGAGGGTTTACATCCACCTTAATTTGTAAGTACTGTACATATGTACTTTGGGGAGCTATATTTGCCCAAATGTGGTGGTATCAGGTCTTAAAAATTGTTAGGCAGGGAGGATGAATGAATGCAGTAAATTACAGTGCTCCCTCTAGTGGCTAACCTGCTAATGCCCACAGTCTATACAATAAATACCGTATAGAGAAGAGCAAGTGTGTACAATTGTAGCAGCCACATCACAAATAATTTAAAGGAAAAGACTGAAATTATACTGCATTTTCCTTTTTAAAAATAATTTCTATTTTAAGAGTACACATGCTTGGAAACCAAATTCTCAATGCAACAATGTTATAAAATACTACAAGTGAATTTCAAGTGCCATTATAAAATTAAAACGTGTGATCGCGCCCCTTTTCAGCAGTTCCAGGCAATCAAGATCATGGCTCATTTCTTAACTGGGCAACCATTTAGTGTCCCATAAGGTCATTATGAATATATGATCCTTAACTTTACGAGCATTACAGTAATGTGCTCGGAATGTTTAGGTTACAGATAAAAAGTGATATCGTGGTAAAGCACAAGACATCCCTACCCAACCATGAAACCCAACTGAATACATACAGTATATTAATTAGCAATGTGAATGAAGGGCAGACGCATGGTATGTGCAGCACAATATCGATCATTCCTCGAAATGAAAGAATGTACAACCTGTGATGTGAGAACTATAGAGGCTACCTCTGCTAACCGCCTTCTGAAAATGCTAGTTTTCTGTCATGCTATATCTTTGACTGCAATCAATTCTCTGTCACTGACCTAGAACACGTTTGCAACAAATGAAGTTAGAACTATTTATGATCGTGTTGGTTTTCCGGGTCAGTGGCTTAGAACGCACTGAAGAAGTTAAATCTGTATGACAGCCAGGCAGCTAGAATTGTAAGTAGTCTCTATATTTCTCTTTTCATAGGTTACTTTCTGAAATACAGAACAAAGTAAAAGTGCCTCCTAATAGCATACAGGGTGCACCTGTGACAAAGGATTTCCAGAGCACTGTGGATGGATGCAAGCTTGGACCAATGTAAGCATGCATATACTAGAAAACTCCTCTATTGGTTGGTGCCACTACATAGTTAGCCCCAATATTTTAGGTCCTGTGCCAAGCAGTTTTTTCTGCACACTGACCACAAGGGGGTCAACTCACTACTGGTGGCATTCACCGAAATGTATTTTTCAAATGAGTACAAGGTGTTGTCTAAATGGATGAGCTGTATAGCAGGGCCGGTGATGTAAAAAAAAAGGCATTTTGTGAATGGTGGTAGTGGCAAGCAAGCGAACCCCTCTGGTCAGTGTACAGAGAAGAAGCCACTTGGCACCGGACCCAGATGATCACGGCTGTCACTGTAGTAGCGCTAACTACTCCCTACTATGGCGATTGTCAGCTTCACAGTGGTCTATAAAATCTGCACACTTCTATTGGTCCAAGGTGGACCAATGCAACTATATAAATGTATACCATGCCTGGAATTTTTCTTTAACCATAAAAGATAGATAAATCCACTACACATGCTCCCTTTAACTTGTAATAAGTATCATAAAAGAAAAAAAAAACTGGTGGTGAAGGAGCAAACAGAATATTACAGCTGTCCAACTTTACAAAAAGTAGCTTAGTTCCTTTGAGGAGAGCGAACGGGAAAGATTGGCAGAGCTACAGACAAGCAGGCAGAGAGGAACAGAAGAGACCTGTGTGACAAAGAGTCCTATGTGTGAGCCTTGGCTGAATGATGTGTGCCCAACTATTCATCTCATATCTTCATACATTGTTTCCTTCTACCGTTCTTTCGGTAAAATTTAATCCAATTCTTACATATTACTAGAAGTTAGAGGAGCTCTGTCCAGCCATCACAGTATGTCAAATTGCAAGGTCATTAATGTCAATTTCATGTACTTTGTCCAAGGTATGCCAATGCTATCAGAACCTAATCAGGAAAAATATGCCCATTTTAATGCACAGCATAAGCACGGGCTCAGCATGCTTTTTTCCTGAGCCTGATGGCTTCAGATTATTAAAATAAACTATATTGTTCATCCATAAAAAAAAGGTACCTGCAAGCCTTGTATCCAAAGCAGCAGTGATTACTAGGAGCACTCATTCCTCCTATAAATAGGCTTTCAAATCCTGAGAACACCGTTTAGGTATGAAAGGTAACCAATATATTTAGCCGTGGTGGATCATTAGGATGACAAAAATATCTGTCATAGGTACAACCCACACAAACATTATTATGTGCCTGCTGCACTATGCTTGGCATCCATATTTATACTAATTGCTGATGTCTGCATTGCTTCACTAATGTGGATGCCAATGTAGTGGTCGCTGGTCTTTCTCCACAACACAGGCCTTCTGCTAGCAAGGAACAGCACAACAAAAGTAAGCCATATAGAGCTTTAAAGTGAAGTTCCACCCTGAAAAAAAAAATCCACCAAAAAAAAAAAAAATCCACCAAAATTTTTTTATTTTTTTTACTTACCCTAAATAGCTGTTGCTATGCGTTAGTGCCGAATCCGTCTCTTCATCCTCCGCGCTGGATTCTCTTCCTCCTCCTACAGTCGGATGTTCTTGTGAATGGGGCGCGCTGCATTATGGGAACTGTGTGTATCCCAGAAAACAGCCAGCCCATTTACAAAGCGCCGCTCGCGCATGCGCAGTAGGAAATGTTTCCCGTTCCCGTTTCCCTTACTATGGATGGCGACGCCTGGAGCTGCCAGGATTGAGGATCGGCCTCGGCGGGAGCCGACATGGCTGGCAACTAGGACAGGTAAGTGTCCTTATTAAAAGTCAGCAGCTACAGTGTTAGTAGCTGCTGACTTATTTTTTTTTGTCATGGGACCTCTGCTCTAAGCCCCTTACACACAGGCCGAATGTCGGGCGGTTCAATAGAAACGACCCGACATTCGGCCCGTGTGTACTACAGAAGTCGAAGGGCCATGACCGAAAAAGGTCTGCCTGATGAGCGCGCTCAACCAATGGCTGAAAGGGCTGACCAGAGTGTTCTTGTGGGGGGCCGTCCTGGACAGCAGGGGAGATCGCTTTACTAACAGCAGCTTGTCACTTTATTTTTTTTTATTCAGCTGGCTAGCGTTGATTGAAAAAACTAGTAGTGTGTACTAGCCTTTAGCATTAGGTACTTTCTGTGGTCCTTTTTATTCTGTGATCAAAAGCCAAGCATTCCCTTCTCTTAAGAAAAAAATAAATATCACAAGCACTACAATCATTTGTATGTATGGGAGGTGCAGGAACCATCAAGGTTGATCAAGAACAGAAATGTAACCACCTGTAATTTTTGGGCCACCATCAAAGGCCACCCTATGCTCCATCAGTGGCCTAATTGTTGTCAGTTTAATTACCATCACATGTGTAGAACAAATTGCCTTACAGTAGCAATGACAGTAGTATAATAAAAAAAAAAAAATTCAAAATAGGTTCCTTTAAGCTAGTGCATTGTTGGTTCACTTACCTTTTCCTTCGATTTCCCTTCTAAATGTTTTTCTTTGTCTGAATTTCTCACTTCCCGTTCCTCCTCAGTAAGCTTTCCCCCCCCCCCATCATTCGAGCCGTTCTGGCCGGGGGGTTAGTCAGCGTGCTCGCACCCTTTCTTGGGTCTACATCCCTGTGGGGAGACCCTGTGAACGTTCACAGCATCTCCCCACATGGATGTAGTCCCAAGGGAGGGGGCGAGCACGCTGACTAACCCCCCGCCAGAACGGCTCGGATGATGGGGGCAAGCTTACTGACGGTAAACAGGAAGTGAGAAATTCAAACAAAGAAAAAAACATTTAGAAGGGAAATTTAAGAAAAAAGGTAAGTGAACCAACAATGCACTAGCTTAAAGGAACCTATTTAGAAAATAAACAAACCTTTACAACCCCTTTAAAGGGATATAAGTGAACAAGGGCCATAGTGGTAAGTGGTAGTACAAGAGTGGGGTTGATTTACTAAAACTGAAGCACACAGAATCGGGTGAAGCTCTGCATATAACCCAGGGTCCAGATTGTATTGTCAAAGCTTCATTGAACAAGCCGAAGTTAGAAGCCGATTGGTTACTGTGCACAGCTGCTCCAGATTCTGCGTGCTCCAGTTTTATTAAATCTCCCCCAATATGTCATGCTGCTCTTCTTTTCAACTTCTCAACATCTATTATATCTCAGAATCCAATCCTGTTAAGTACTTCACATGTACATACTTCACTTTTACAAATTATTACCATGTCTCTTTCCTAAAGGAGCAATCTAAGAAAGAATATTGTTCATTTATTCCGAGCTCTTAAAAATAGAGATTATTTTTTTTTTTTTAAATAAAATGTTACATGGGTAAAATTGGGCTCCGGGAAAAGAGGCTACAAAGCTGAAATACACATGCATGAATTATTATACCTGCCTAAAGATTTGCAGGTGAAGGACTTTACGTCTAATGCAGTGGATCAATACAGCATGGTCACCAAACATGAATGAAGGAGAAGCAGCACACTGACCAGATCATCACTCACACTTTCCTCCTCTAAGTTCCATCTGTTGACTGACAGCACCATGCAAAGCAACAGAATCTTGATGGTGGACTGGTTTACACCACAAAAAACGCACAAAGGATGCTGTAACGGAATGCACCGTGACAGACTGAGATATTCCTATGTCTAGGGTCACCTTATGTCCACTAGGGCCATAGGGTGACAAAGAATCATAATTCATATATTACAGATGGGACATTATTAATACTTCATTTTAGGACTGAGATATCACAAGGAGTTCATGATGATATGACCAGGTCAACCAGACAGTGAGTCATACCTTTGTATAATATGCTATTGAAATATCTTAAGGTGTTGGCTATTCACTGTAAAGACATTCAGTTGAAGGTGTTGATTGCACCCACTCTCACAAGACTCTGCCATTGTGTGATAAAGCTGTCTAGATAACTTATTCAACTAGATGTCTGTGTATTATTCAAGGTTAATTGAACACTATTGAAGATTGAAGATGCGGTGCCGACAAGTCTACATGGTTAGCTTACCTGAATGCCTTTTAGAGTGGGATTGAAGCCCCCCATGGTGTGAAGGGGGGTGGAGACTACATTGTCCTGTGACTAACTGCATTATGCTTGAGACTGTATAAGAATTTGAGAAAATACCAATAAATTGTCTTATCTTTGAAAGCAAGTGCAGAGCTTGAGTCTCGTCTTGTTTATGGGAATGGATATGGATATGGATCGTGTATGCAAGATTGTCACAGTGTGTCAGATAAGCTTGTCGTGGTTGGATGGAAGGTCGTAAGCGGTGGTGATCGTTACAGATGCGTTTTTGCTTACATAGTTAGCTAGGTTGAAAATACAAGTCCATCCAGTTCAACCATAAAGAAAAAAAAAAATGCATCTGCGTTTGCATTTTTCCCCCCTCCTGCTGGTTTCCCCTAGGTTTTGGCATAGTGCAATTTGTATATATCATACAAAAAAAATTTGGCTAACTTTACTGTTTTTTTTTTTTTAATATATATTCATTGAAGTTTATTTTTTTTCCCAAAAATTGCTTTTAAAGGATCACTGCACAAATGCAGTGTGACAAAATATTGCAGCGACCACCATTTTATTCTCTAGGGCAGGGGTCTCAAACTGGTGGCCCTCCAGCTGTTGTGGAAGTACAAGTCCCATCGTGCCTCTGCCTGTGGGAGTCATGCTTTTAACATTATATATATATAATATATATATATATATATACATATATATATATACACACACACACACACACACACACACATTATATATATATATATATATATATATATATATATATATATATATATATATATATATATATATATATATATAACACATACATATAGATATACACATACACACATACATACACACACTACATCCCAAATATGTTCCTACAGTTCCGCTTTAAATGTAAAAAACTAAATCTTTTTTCAGCAAGCTCCTGACAGTACCTTTCTTCCTTCACAGCAACTACACTCCAGACAGTATTTGTTGCTACTCAGCAGACTCTCGACTCACTATAAATAGATATTTTGACAGATTAAGACAGATCTGTGAATAGAATTCATACAGTTCATTGATACTGTTGATAAATGAATAGATACTGTGCTGAGAATTATAAAAGAGTTTCTGTACTGGAAGACAGAAAACACAGCAAAGCATCTCTAAAAATCAATTTTTGTTTGCGTTATTATCAGTTCTCGACCTCCCACAGGCGAGCCGGAGTCCATATTAATGGGCGCCCTTGTATAACTGACATGAGATAAACTCCTCAATTCATACATATAAACATTTTTGTCATTTGGTAGAATAGCTAGTGCATGATGCATAGGTAACTTATACTTTAAAATCAATGTAATTTTATAAGGGGCAGACAGGTATACTTCAATCTGCGCAGAATACAGAATAAACAAAATGACCAAAGATGCTTCTAGCAAACAAGATATCAATTACTTTGTGTGATTGGAGAGTGTGAAGCGCTTTAAAAAAAGTGGCCAAACGTGGCTGATTTGCAGCAAAGGATGGGTCATATTTGAGTATTGGCAGCTATCAGTCATGTTGTGGTTTACTCCAGCACTTAAGCTATTTGAAGCTATGGTTATGGCACACAGATCAGAGAGAATGGGCACCAGCCAAAAAGGGAGCAAAACCTCTGTCACAGGTGCCAAATTCCTTCATTAGCCAGTTTAAAGAACAAGCTGGGTTTTGGTAGTTCATTGCAATAGGTTAAGGGCAGAAGTTCATTACTCTAACGGGTGCTTAACATGTGGCCCTCCAGCTGTATAAAAGTGGTCTCCAAACTGTGGCTCTTTGCTTGTCTATCTGGCACTTGGAACACTTTTCCTTCCACCTGATACAAGACACAATTTCCTTCCACTAACACAAACAACTGCTACTGACACCAATGATGGGGCACTATTCCTCCCACTGACACCAACAATAGGGCATAATTCCTGCTATCGACACCAATGATGTGGCACTATTTCTCCCACCAAAAATTTGGCACTATTCCCCCCCCCCCCCCCCCACTGACACCAATAGGCAGGGCCGGCCTTAGGCCTTTAGGCGCCCTGTGCGAGAAAGCTTTACAGCGCCCCCTAGTGACCACGCCCCTCAGTAACTACGCCCCTTGGTAACCACACCCCTCGGTAACCACACCCATTTCTCCAATACCGGCTCCATTTAAAGCCTTCCATTCCTTTATTCACACAGTATAATAACGCCACTTATAAAGTAAATCACACGGTATAATAACACTACCTGTAAATTTACTATCAAATATCAAACATAATTACAATAAAGTATTTTTTAACTTTTGTATTTACTATTCCTTTAAGAAACACCCTATTAAAAAAAGAAAATACAAAACAGACATTAAAGCGGATCTCCACCCTAAAGTGAAGATCCGCTGATCGGAACCCTCCCCCCCTCCGGTGTCACAATTGACACCTTTCAGGGGGGAGGGGGGTGCAGATACCTGTCTAAAGACAGGTATCTGCAACCACTTCCGGCCCGCAGTCTCGGGCAAAAGACGGTTTTTTTGGCGACATCCCGTCGCCCCCCCCCCCCCCGTTGTGTGCTGGGAACTCTCAGCTCCCAGCACACAGCGGGAGCCAATCGCCGGGCGCATGCGCCGTAGGGAACCGGGCAGTGAAGCCGCAGCGCTTCACTTCCTGGTTCCCTCACCGTGGATGGAGGGGGGAGCAGCAGGGTGACGAGCGATCGCTGATCCTCTGCTGCGGACGCCGCTGGACTCCAGGACAGGTAAGTGTCCTAATATTAAAAGCCAGCAGCTGCAGTATTTGTTGCTGCTGGCTTTTAATATTTTTTTTCTAGTGAACCATCCGCTTTAAGCAGTGCACTTATAAAAAAAAGAATTTACTTACAGAAAAAAGGTTTTACATCTGCTGCCTGCATCTGTGGATTCTTGCCCTCCTTTGTCTTCTCAGTGCACATGGCGTATGAGCTCCTCATAGCAAGGCAAGGACAGCCGCCATGCCGTCTTTCCGGCAGAATCTGCCTGCGGCCTGCCAGGTGTACCTGTCACTACTGTGTACCCCTCTCCACAACTGCACCTCTGGGCCCCTTTACATTACACATCCTGCACCTCTGGGCCCCATTACATTACAAAGCCCCCTGCCCTTCTGGACCCCTTTACATTACACAACACCCATTACATTACAAAGCCCTCTGCACTTCTGGACCCCTTTACATTACATAGCACCCTGCCCCTCTGGGTGGACCCCTTTACATTACACAGCACCTTGCACCACTGGGCCCCTTACATTACACAGCACCCCCACAGCTCTGGACCCCTTTACATTACACAGCACCCTGCATCTCTGGACCCCTTTACATTACACAGCACCCTGCATCTCTGGACCCCTTTACATTACACAGCACCCTGCATCTCTGGACCCCTTTACATTACACAGCACCCCTTTACATTACACAGCACCCTGCACTTCTGGACCCCTTTACATTACATAGCACCCTGCACCTCTGGATGGACCCCTTTACATTACACAGCACCCTGCACCACAGGGCCCCTTACATTACACAGCACCCTGCACCTCTGGGCCCCTTTACATTACACAGCACCCTGCATCTCTGGACCCCTTTACATTACACAGCACCCTGCACCACTGGGCCCCTTACATTACACAGCACCCTGCACCTCTGGGCCCCTTATATTACACAGCACCACTGGGCCCCTTACATTACACAGCACCCTGCACCTCTGGGCCCCTTATATTACACAGCACCACTGGGCCCCTTACATTACACAGCACCCTGCACCTCTGGGCCCCTTATATTACACAGCACCACACGGCCCCTTACATTACACAGCACCCTGCACCACTGGGCCCCTTACATTACACAGCACCCTGCACATCTGGGCCCCTTACATTACACAGCACCCTGCACATCTGGGCCCCTTACATTACACAGCACCCTGCACCACAGGGCCCCTTACATTACACAGCACCCTGCACCACAGGGCCCCTTACATTACACAGCACCCTGCACCACAGGGCCCCTTACATTACACAGCACCCTGCACCACAGGGCCCCTTACATTACACAGCACCCTGCACCACAGGGCCCCTTACATTACACAGCACCCTGCACCACAGGGCCCCTTTACACTACACAGCACCCTGCACCTCTGGACCCCGTTACACTACACAGCACCCTGCACCCCTTTACACTACACAGCACCCTGCACCTCTGGACCCCTTTACGCTACACAGCACCTTGCACCACTGGGCCCCTTACATTACACAGCACCCTACAGCTCTGGACCCCGTTACACTACACAGCACCCTGCACCTCTGGACCCCTTTACACTACACAGCACCCTGCACCTCTGGACCCCTTTACACTACACAGCACCCTGTACCTCTGGGCCCCTTACATTACACAGCACCCTGCACCTCTGGGCCCCTTACATTACACAGCACCCTGCACCTCTGGGCCCCTTACATCACACAGCACCCTGCACCTCTGGGCCCCTTACATTACACAGCACCCTGCATCTCTGGGCCCCTTACATTACACAGCACCCTGCACCTCTGGACCCCTTTACGCTACACAGCACCTTGCACCACTGGGCCCCTTACATTACACAGCACCCCACAGCTCTGGACCCCTTTACATTACACACCACCCTGCACCTCTGGGCCCCTTTACATTACACAACACCCTGCACCTCTGGACCCCGTTACACTACACAGAACCCTGCACCTCTGGGCCCCTTACATTACACAGCACCCTGCACCTCTGGGACCCTTACATTACACAGCACCCTGCACCTCTGGGCCCCTTTACATTACACAGCACCCTGCACCTCTGGGACCCTTACATTACACAGCACCCTGCACCTCTGGGCCCCTTTACATTACACAGCACCCTGCACCTCTGGGCCCCTTTACATTACACAGCACCCTGCACCTCTGGGCCCCTTTACATTACACAGCACCCTGCACCTCTGGGCCCCTTTACATTACACAGCACCCTGCACCTCTGGGCCCCTTTACATTACACAGCACCCTGCACCTCTGGGCCCCTTTACATTACACAGCACCCTGCACCTCTGGGCCCCTTTACACTACACAGCACCCTGCACCTCTGGGCCCCTTACATTACACAGCACCCTGCACCTCTGGACCCCTTTACGCTACACAGAACCCTGCACCTCTGGACCCCTTTACATTACACAGCACCTCTGGGCCCCTTACATTACACAGCACCCTGCACCTCTGGGCCCCTTACATTACACAGCACCCCACAGCTCTGGACCCCTTTATGCTACACAGCACCCTGCACCTCTGGACCCCTTTACATTACACAGCACCCCACAGCTCTGGACCCCTTTACATTACACAGCCTCGGACACCTGTATGTTACACAGACACCCCCTAACAGTTTTGGACCCCCTGCATGTTATGCAGACCCCCGTACAGTGCATACCCCTCCCCCTACAATACAGATCTCTCCTTACAATAGTGCGAACCCCCCCCCCACAATACAGAACCCCCCTACAATAGACCACCCCTACAATAAAGAACCACCCCCCCACAATACAGAAAACACCCCCCCCCCTACAATACAGATAAACCCCTACAGTGCAGACCCCCCTAAAATACAGACGACCCCCCCTTCAGACCTGTAAAGCAAGCAGGCTCAGATAACCTGCTTGCCGCGTGCTGCACACACAGTACAGGCAAGGGGGAGGCGGCTTTACTGCTCGGCTGCGTGACTGAGACAGTCACAGGCAGCCGAGACTCAGACCACGGGTGTGCCGACGGCTCGCTGGGATGCGGCTTGCACGGCACCACCCCTGCAAAGCCAGGCACCCGGCAAGGTCCTCTTCAGTGGGGGGGGGGGGGGGCGCCGGCCTGACACCCAGTGTGCGGCACGCCCCTGCCCACTATTTAATACGTGAGCAAATTAAAAAAATCTGTGCGGTCGCCAGGCGCCCATGTTGCTATGGCGCCCTGTGCGATCGCACTGTCCGCACACCCCAAAGGCCGGCCCTGCCAATAGGGCACTATTCCCCCCACTAAAACCAACAATGGGGCACTATTCCTCTCACCAACAATGTGGCACTATTCCCCCCCAGTGGCACTATTACTCTCACTGACACTTATGATGGGGCACCATTCTTCCCACTGACTCCAACGATAGTGCACGTTTCCTTCCCCTAATATCGACGACGCATTGCTTACTTCCACTGACATCAAGACAACTTCTACTCCCACTGGCCATATTTGCCCACCCTAAAGTCTGAAGGACAGTAAACTGGCTCTATGTTTAGAAAGCTTGGAGACCTCTGCTCTAAGACATCAGGGTTGAAGAGCAGGAGTAGAGACACTATTATCTGCATACTTGTTCCAAATCAGTGGTTCATAAATTATTATTACAACGGTTGGGTTAAAGTGGGTCACCATACCAACTCAATTTTTTTGGAGTTCAATAATGGTATCCTCCATGTGTTGATGGTATACTCATGAAAGGTTTACTTAAATGCAACCAAATCAGTATAAAGTCTCATCCTTAATTGAACGAACGTGCTCCAAACATTTTACACCTCTGAGGGGCTTTTATGTTATAATCTTCCCTTTTGACAGGGAGCAGTCCTCTTTGTACCATCTCTTATAGGTTTTACAAATGTTGGGAGCCCTCAATGTGATCCATCAACTTTTTAAGCAAATGTCAAGATAAACATATCAGGGTACCCCCAGAGTAGTGGCTCCTGATGAGCTGAAGATGTTCCAGAAATCTGAAAACAACTGAAGTTTCCTGCACTACTTATGCCGCGTACACACGGTAGTTTGTCTTGTAAAAAACGTTGTTTTTCTCATGGAAAAAAAAACAAAGTTTTTCAAACTTCATTTTAAAAAACGACGTTGCCTACACACAATCGTTTTCAGAAAATGCTCTTGCAAAGCGCGGTTATGTACAACACATACGACGGCACTCTGTTCCATTCAAGCTCGCGTCGAAACTTGCTTCTGAGCATGCCCGGGTTTAAAAACGTTGTTTTAAACATCGTTTTAGCGTGCACACAATCATTTTTTATGACACAAAAAACGACATTCTGAAAAACGACATAAAAAATTCAAGCATGTTCGAATTTTTTTTCTGTCCTTTTTCAGAAGACATAAAACAACGTTTTGCCCAGACACGATCATTTTAAATGACGTTTTTAAAAACGTAGTTTTATTTCATCACAAAAAACGACCGTGTGTACGCGGCATTACAGATACTACTTTAGGTTGGTCTTGGAAAAGAATGGGTTACCCAACTCTGCACATACTTAAAAGAGTAACACCAAGTCAAAACATTAAGGCCTCGTACACACGAGCGGATATGTCTGCTGAAAACGGTCCGATGGACCATTTCAGCAGACATCTCCGATCGTGTGTATGGGCTAGCGGACAGATTTGTCCACCCGACAGATTTCAAAGCATGCTTTGAAATCTATCGGGTGGGAATGTGTCCACCCGACATGTCTGCTGGTTAGTACACTTACCAGCAGACATGTCGTCCCGCACCGCCGCCGCGCCGCCGAATGGATTCGGCGCATGCGCGGAAGTGTTTTACTTCCTGGTGCGGTGACGTAGCGGTGACGTGGCGGCGTCAACGTCACCGCCACGTCACCGCGCTGTCCGCCGGCGGGGAATTTGATCCGATGGTGTGTACACGCCATCGGACCAAACTCCAAATCGGACATATCCGATGGAAACGGTCCGCGGACCGTTTTCATCGGATATGTCCGATCGTGTGTACAAGGCCTAAAATGATAATCTCTTTCGACTGACCACACAAGCAGATGGAAGCTGTGAGATTTATGGACAAATTGTGCACTGCTAAATAAGATGCATGCATATTAGTATACATTTAGAAACGTAAAACATTACCTGAAACATACAAATCGTAAAACAAAACAAAAATTGAATATTCCAGGAACAGGTCATACCTATGTGGATTTCACAATTCCACGGGGTGCTGTTACAATAACTGCATGTCCATTTAGCCTGATGTATAAATTGCTAATGTAAATTAATGGATACGTGAAGTCCTTTTGTCCTAAATATTTAAATTATTAAACAAGCAATTATGAAAAAGTGGCTACAAAGGCGTCGAAGAATGATCAAAGGAGAAATGTACGTACATAAAAGAAAAGGAAATGGTCGGGTAGGGAAGCAACTGGGACTTTTTTTGGCTGGCACCAATTCCTTTTGTTTAGTAATTTTGTTGATGCTTGTGGGCAGCATAGGCCACACTCACTATTCCCCAAAAATGTGGAATAGCACATCACTGGGCAATAAAACTACCAAAAGCGAGAGAGGGAGGTATGAATTACAAAACCATTTTAAACCAACCAGTGCTTCATAAAAACAAATTGGCATCGAAAGAGCACTGGTTGGTATGAAATGGTGTGGACGACAGTTACTACCTCCCTATCTTATTATTGCATATTTTTTAAAGCCAGGTTCCAACCACAACTCGCATTTTTTAAATGTATGTCCTTTCATCATGCGTTTCTATAATATAAATCCGGTCACTTACTATTTTACAATCCGCCACCGCTCTGCATAGTTATTCAAAAAAGGTAGTTTATAAAACTAGGTCCACACCGTTGTCATTTTGCTTGTGGGCATTGTGAAGCCAACAAGCACTTACTTCCTGGAAGTCTTGGATGGACAGCGCACTGCATCCTGGGAAATGATGACACACATTTCCCAGAAGCATTAGAGGGAGATGTTAGGATCCTAGGTGATTTCCAAGGGCAGATTTCGTGGGACCGCATAGCAACAGGCATTTCCAGATGAGTAAAAAAAAATAAAAAATTATTTAGGTCTAATGTGCACAATAATGAAAAAAATAAAATTGGGATGGAAACTCCACTTTAAGTATGATGGCTAGTTGAGATTTTTGAAACATTGTCTTAACACTCTGAACTTTAACACCAGAGTTGATAATAAAGTGCCCAACAACCACCTACAATGATAGAAGTTTTGAAACTTAGTTGGCATCTAGCAATACTTGATGTGGACCATACAAGGATTTAAGATTTCCAGGACAGTTGAAACATCTATTATTACCACACCAATGCTTGTCATACATTGTTGGTTCAAAAACAAAAAGGGAAAAAAAAAATGAATGAACTGTAGGGGTGGGAAAAGTGAGCCGAAATTAAAGTTCATCTAAAGTCCAAACTTTTTACTTTGTTTTAGATGCGCATGGAAGGATTTCAATTCTTGTCAGGTTTTAGTTATTGTCTGTGTACCCTCTGGAAACATTGGCCCAGATTCACAGAGCGATTACGCCTGCGCAACAGGAGATGCGCGTGCGCAAGTCTAAATGTGCGCGTGCGTTTCGATGCACGGCATCCCCAAAACGAGATACGCAAGAAATCTACTTTTTTTTGTCCAGCGTAATTTCGTTAGACAGGCGCATCCGTCCGCGCAAAACTGCGCTAGACAGACCATTGATTTGCTAGTCAAATATGCTAATGAGGGACTTACGGGGATCCACAAAAGAACGTTGGGGCTACGCAGTGTGCGCAACAGAAAAATGTCCTGTCTAAAATTAGACCATATAAAAGCTGGTCTAAAAAGAGAAAAATCGTCTACATGTCAGATAAAGCAACACTGTTAGTGAGGATCAGAGCAGTCACACGTGTTGCACAACAATCTGTATGCCAACATGCCAGTGGCATCCATGCTCATTGCTATACTACTGACTTTAGATGAGCAAAGAAGGAGGAGGGCACTGAGAAGGGCACTGAGGAGGGCACGGAAGTTTTTTTTTTTTTTTACTTTTTATTTGCTTATATAAACTTTACAATTTAATCAAATCTAATACAATATTCTTATCTGATACAAGCCCCTCACTCTTCACTCTCCACTCTTCACGGGAGAGGATATACTGCACACGCATAGACATAGATGGCATGAGTGATTCTGAGGTGTCTCGCATCTTCAGATTCACCCCTCATGCCATCATGGAATTAACCACAACCTTGCAGGAGGACATCACAAAATACTTCATCTCTGATCAGCCAGTTCTCTCAGATTCCCCAGCCTGAAACTATACAAGGTCCTAACCAGTTACTCCTCTTCTAATTTGCCCTAGTCCACTTTAAATTTCACGGATTGCGCCGTTCCCGAGTTGTGAGCATGCGCAGAGAGGTGCTGACCATGGTCTCCTTCAAGCGCGCATGCGCGAGCCGGCCGGCCCTTCATTTGCATGGGGCCACGGCTCATTTCAATGTAACACGCCCACGTCCTTCCCAATTTGTATTACTCCGCCTTACGCCTCTGAAATAACGTTACGCATGCGCAATTTTCTGCGTAAAAGCTACGAGAATAGGGCGATTACGCGGCTACATTGCGCAAGTCTAACGTAAAGGCGGTGCGCTACGCCGGTCCAATAATGCGCAGATGTACCTGAATCTGGCCCATTCACTCTACTTATGTGTCCTGGTGACCACTGTCATTAGGGCTGAAAGTGATTGAAAATTCAATATTCAATTCAATATTTTGAGTTGTCACTAGGACAGTAATAGAAGGGAAATCTTCAAAGGGGACCACGTGTTCTAGTGGCAACTAAAGATCAGTTTAGACATTCTCTGAACTCCCCTCTAAATTGAACCTCTGCTTTTTGTACTTCAGTGAGTACAATGAAAGTTCCGAGTTTGGGTTAAAGAAGAGTTTGAAGGACATCCAAGCTCATCTCAAGTGACAACTTTTTTCTACAAGGGCATTTTACTTAGAGATAATCTCACTTCCTGTTGTGTCTATTGGGCAGGAAATAAAAGGGAAACCTACCCAATGGGACATAATGACAAAGAAAAAAACTTTTAGTCATTGTCTTCTCTGTATTATTCTGTGCATCCCTGTCACATAAAACTAGAATTAAAAAGACACTTAGAAAGTCAGCAGAAAATACCTAAAACTTTATTTTAGTCAGTGCCTGCACATAAACTATAGACTTCTTTTTTTAAGCTAATATTAGGTTCATCCTCTATACTTCTTGCAAAATGGTTGTTTAAAAGCTGAAGTGCTGAAAATATAACTATGCTGAATTTAGGTTCTGCCAACTGAAACATGCTTTTGTATGTATGATCACTGAGGTTGCCTATATCCAGACTCGGGGTATGAATTATGATATTTTTTCAGCTGCAAAAAAAGGAGGGATTGTACATTTCAATCTTCAACTATAACTGCTGCTGTGGCCCTTCTTACCATTTCAACAGCAAGCATTTGTATTTCCAATGTCAGCCTTATCTAAAATATCACGTGTGGCTGAAGACTGGATTTTAAAATGTAAGTGAAGACAAACCACTAAATTCCCTATTGAAGAAATACATGTGCACTGCCATACCTGCCAAAAAATACTTCATCTCTGATCAGCCAGTTCTCTCAGATTCCCCAGCCTGAAACTATACAAGGTCCTAACCAGTTACTCCTCTTCACTGCAGTCAAAGCAATATAGGTCAAGACTGATTGGACAGTGAAGGAGCAGACGTTTGATGATGACTGTGGCAAACCTAGCCACTTCTGGAACACTGGACGTTACATGTCAAAAGGTTGTCTGTATTATATGCTATGTATTCTGCTGGGTCTTATGTGGGCATAGTAATTCATATGCTGGCAGCCGTAAGCCACTAGCATTCAAGTACTTAGTTTTATGTTGCCCAATCAGTGTTCGGCAGTTTTAGACCGAACTCCCACAACACATAACCCCAGACCCCAGCTATCAACCGACTTTTCCCTTGTGCAGCAATGCCTGATGGGAGAATTATCCAAACTGTTAAGTTCCCCATCTGGTCCTCCCTGTATTACCCCTGTTAAATCTATTTGGCTGTTTGGAAACCCCTTGCATGGGGAATTATATAAATATGGAAGCCTGTGAATAAAAAAGTCAGTTGACTCTCAGAGCTGTGTGTCGTCTGGTTACTGGGGGAGATTTGGGACATTGCCTTACTTGTCAATGCTGACTGTGGATTTACCCTGGTTACCAGCGGAGATCGTGGAGTTTAATATTGCTCTCCGCTACAATGACTTCCTCTCTATGCTCTCCCTTCCAATCAGCTAGATCAATAGCATTATGTAATGTCTAATTGGTTTACAGTGCTGCTTTCTACAAAAAAAACTGATGCTTTGAAAAAACACATAAGGCTAACAAAGACAGATTGATATAGCATTTATGTTTTATGAAATATATATATATATATATATAAATAAAATACACACACAATTTATATATATATATATATATATATATATATATATATATATTTTTTTTTTTGTTATTTATTTTCATTCCAGTTAAATTAGTGTTGCCTGTTATGCCACCAAACACTTGTTTTTAAATTCATGGACAAAATGCACACTTTTACACTAGTCCTGGGTATTTCAAAGCTCCATATCTGACACAAGGGCATAATCTAGATGACTGTCATATCCATTTTACCCAAATACTACACTGAAATGAAGTAAATAGCTCTTTATGGTTTATCCTAATTAGAAAAACAAAATAGCAATGATGGTATAATAAACTTACTTGAGAAACAAATAAAACATATTTCGACTTAACAAATCTTCCTATTTATACAATGTATCTACATAGAAGAAAGCCTTCCCTGAAAATTTATTTCGGTTTTATTACGGATCCCTTTGGAATAATATAATCTTCCTTTGTTTAGCAGCAACTCGTAAATCAAAATATTTTATTATACACACCATTATGTGGGAGCTGAGTAATTTGGCCCCAGTTGCTTAGGAAATTTACTAGTTTAATCACCAAAGGAACTTGATTTTTTTTTCTTCTATCAAGTTATCAGCATAGAAGCATATAAAAACTAAGAAAAATTGCCGGCAACGATCAACCACTGTGTCTTTAAAGCTGCACTCCAAGCAAATAAAAAATAAACAGGATTAAATTCAGTTAGGTTTGCATCACAAATATTTGAAGTATCCCTGTTGCTAGCATACAAAATCTCCAGTGGCTTTCCCTATTGAAGAATAAGTTGTATGCTTGCCAGTCAAGAGAATTCTTAGCTTTTTTGAAGAACCTCGGGCACTGCGGCTATCAAACTCTAAGTGTGTAAGATAGTGAGTCTTACCAGCGTTCCATGGTTTCTTCTGCTGACCCCTACTTAACTACAGAATGTAGTAGTGAAGCAGGGGTCAGTGGGTGGAACCACAACACCAAGTGGTGGATTGGGCATCGGAAACACCCAGAAATGTTTGATATCAGTGGTACCTGGAGCTCCATCAAGAGTGAAGAATTCCCTAGCTGGAGATTGTGTACTACAAATAGTGTCACTTTAAATCAATTATAAATGCCGATAGTATAAATACATGGTTTGTCTTTGTATTAGCTTACTGTAAACTCCTGTACAAACTAAGTGCAAAAGTGGGTCCAAAAACAACAACCAAAAAAGAAGGGTTAGAACTTCTCTTGGGTTATAACTGCTGTCTGTGACTCCAAGGGGGAGACTACCCATCACTTTTTAGATCCCTAGACACCAGGCCAGGAAGGTAAAAAAAAGAAAAATGCACAAAAAGTTCTAGTCTCTCCACTCTCCTAAAATTATACTATAAAAAAAAAAAGGGGGAGTATGGTCGGAAGTGAGATTAGGCCGTCACCCCATATGATTGAAATAGAAAAAAAAGAAAGAACCCTCCTTAAGGGACTTTAAAGGCCTAAAATCATTTGTCAATCCATAAATAATGATTTACAATGTGCAATGAAAGTAAAAAATCTTACACGTCTGCCGCACCACTATAGGGATATAGACAAGATAACCATGGAAACACAACAGGGGAAGACCGGAGTCACCCAACAGGATACAATTAAGTCCTTAAACGAGAGTGCCAAATTGTGGGGCCAAAGCAGCTTCTCTGGAGCCCAGCTATTGTCCATTGCTTCCAGTCAGTCTGACGCCCTGATACTGGTAAGTGCAGTAAAGGGAAATTTTCCATAAGGCTGCACAAACACCACAAAACTTAGAGTTGGGCTTAATATACTTTATTTAGCACATCCAACAAAAGAAATTGCCTATTTTATAACCAGAAGATAAATGGAGTTAAACACCTCATGTCACAGCAGGACAAGATATGTGCTTTCAATAAGATAGTTATATAAAATAGAACAGAGATAGCAAAGGATGTAATGTACGGTATGTGAATAAACTTTATGGGAGTGAGAAATAACAATGAGACTGCAAATGCTAGGTAAAATGAATACACTGGGGTGCTAAAGGCGGCATTCTCATCCAATCAGTAGAACTGGCAAAAAGGTGTAGTGTAGCACTAATTTCACTTTCACACACATTAACTAATACAGTACGATAGTGTCCTTATACTCAGTATAATAATAAAAATATATTATGTAAACCAATTAAAAAAAAAAAGTCTTGCTGTGTTCCTTTAAATTCATGCAGATATTGCTTATCCACATTTCACACGTTTGGGCATTACCATCACCAGCTGTGCCCTTGCCTGGGATCCATGACCCTACATTGAATGTAGCGTCATATAAGGCTCGTGTCCCCTTTAACTTGACTCACAATACACTCTGTGGCTCCCCTGGTGGTCCTTTCCAGGTGGCACATTTCCTCTTATGCTGAATTGCAATTGAGAGTCTCCACCAATTTTCCTGGGTCCCTTTCTCTCCAGCTCTCTCCCTTTTTTTCTCCGCTCAGTCAAATGTAAGAAAGAAACGCTACATAGTGCTTTATCTCAACTTAAACATGTATTCACTCACTCCTATAAAATGGAATATCATTTAAAAAGGTGGTCATATACACCAATATTTACAAACTTAAGTATCTACACAAACCTCTTTGTAAACAGGTACGATTTGTGTTTAGCGATACCCATTCTAGTTTGCCTCCTGTATGCAATATCATCCATTAGCCCTGCACCTACATGTTTCGTCATATGGTCATGTGACTTCATCAGGGAAGAATTTAATGTTTTTCCTATATGTTTTTCTTTGAATATAACATTTTGGTAAAAAAAAAAAAAAAAAAAAAAAAAAAAAAAAAGACACATAGCAGCTCACAAGACATTTATATTTATTCTCATCATCCAATCATTGCTGACCCTCATTTGTACAAAATAGGAAAAAACTTGGAAAACATCATGGCCAGAGGTGACATCACAGCAAAAAGGTGCATACATTTGGTATCAGTGATAGAGGCTGAAGGGGATGTTTTTCCCACTGGTCTCAAAGTCCAAGAATTAAATCAAATATTAAAAAGCAGAATCTATAAAACATCCCCTTTAGTTGCTGTGCATCTACAGACCCATTTACCTCGACATATTTAGATACCACTTGCTTCTCCCACTTGTGTGATCTATGGCTCAGCTGGGATGAAACTACCCAGAAAATGCTCTCTAATATTCAGTCAATATTCAAGGGTGCTTGCCTAATAGCATTATTATGCCAGTAATGTCAACATATTTAGTATATAACATTATGGCTGACTCCTGTATTTTCCAATCCTCCAAATGCAAAAGAGTACCAGAAATTCAAAATAATCCGCTTTTACACAAAGCATCTTATTAGTGAATTATAAAAGACACCAATTCATTTTTCATCAGTATTCAATGGTAATTACTGCAACAATATTAGAATATTTGTTGCTCTGTACAGGATAGATTTTGGAAATGTATTTTGAGACACAAGAAGAGAATTCAAATGTTAAAATTACAAGTGATATGGAAAATAAATAAGCCAATAAATTGCCTTTCAGAGGTATTCTTCCGTGTGCACAAGCTTATCCTGCCTACAAGGCAGAGTTTTCCTAACTAATTACAACTTTAAATACCTTTCCACCAGCCAGAGATTATGTATGTGCTGACACAAAGATTCACTTATCTCAAGAGGAAAACACTTAACATTCATGGGCTTCTTCCACCGAAAACTGCACAGGGCCTATTATGTCATAATCTAGCCGACGACTCAAGCCACATTAGAATGCATTGATGTTTGTGGTTGCAAATAAACTAGAGTGCAGGTATCTCAGTAGCTTCATATGATGGGAAGACGGCAACAAAACAGATAAAAAAAATCTAATTTATGGTAACTAATAGAAAAAGTATTCTAGCAAAATAGGTAACCTACATGACTCCTTGTAGAAATGTTATCCTATCGAATTCTCTACTGAAAAAGTCTTGAAAAAGACTATATGCAGCCCAATTTTTAAGTTTGAATGGACACATTTACATTTGATTTCAATAAGCAGAAACGGAATTTCATAGAACCCGCAAACATAGTAGTGGAATCTGTTTTGCTAGACCTGCATGCACATACTGCCCTAGTGTGAAAATCTATGCAGTGAGCAGACACCTTCTTCATCTTCATCTCAGGTAAACATTAGTGATTGGTACACCATCTCAGAACTAAAAATGATATGGTGACTGTAACCCAGTTCAGATGATTTACCGTGTTTCCCCAAAAATAAGACCGGGTCTTATATTATTTTGGGTCCAAAAAATACACTAGGGCTTATTTTCAGGGGATGCATTATAAAGTTCCCCGTCAGGTCAGGAATCAGTATTTTGACATTTTAATACCCCAAAAAAAACATCTTAGTTAAAATCCTTATACAATTCTGTGGTCTGTTTTATAGTGGGATTGTGCTGGTGTCGGGTACAGTGTGTCTCCCTTTGTGGCAGTTTTATAAAAAAAAAATACGTTTTAGTACTCATGGGGCTCATGTGATCTTCCTCTGCTCTTCTCCGCTCAGAGGTCACAGGTGACGTCAGCCCGCTCCGAGAACTGCAGAGGGAGGGGCTGCAGACGTCAGCCGGGAGGCAAAAAAAAAATTTAGAGCTGCGATCCCGCTGACGTCAGCCCGCTCTGAGAACTGCAGAGGGAGGGGCCACAGACATCAGCCAGGAGGAGCTGAGAAGAGAGGTAGAGCTGCCATCCCAGCAGATGTATGGCCGCTCCAAGCACTAAAGAGGGAGGGGCCGTCAGCCAGGTGGAGAAGGAGAGGAGACAATCTCTGGTTATATCTGGCTGCTATAAATGGGGTCTTTTACATGGTGCTGTAGCAGTGGGAGACACACTGGACCTGGGATCTCTTTCCAAAACGGATTACAGCATTTTTCATAAACTTTACTAGGGCTTATTTTTGGGGAAACACCGTAGCTGACAACCACCAATAAAATATCTATTTGTGGCTAGCGAACTTTGGGGCCCATGTGGTGTCCAATAGTGTCTTTATTACATCCTCACATGAAAGGCACAAACTAAATGCCATATCAACAATGTAAATTTCTTGATTTAGACATTTAAATTAAGAGTTTAAAATGACACTGACACTATGAAGGGCAATCACCAAAGGCCAATGTAGCCAATTCAACTCTTTACTTTAGAAAGTTTTATCTTGTGTATATCAGAAATGTTTTGAGTAAAGGCAATATGGTAGAGATTATATATACTCTCCCCCGTACAAAAGGGCAGTTGAGGATTGAAAACAAATGATATGGTTTATTTTTCCATATTGCTGGATACACGTGCAAGCATCAAAACAGCATAACCAAAACAAAACACAAAATAAACCCTTGCCACTTGGGGCGTCTACCCTCCCAACACAGGAACCTACCTATGGCGTCTGGCACAGCCTACTGCTGGGCAGACACTGCTGGTCATACAGCAGAAAACAAAAAGTCTGATATTTCTCACACAGAAATATCCATCAGCACCTCACCTCTTCACAAGTGTTTGACTGCTCCTTCACTTACACAGCCTCAAGATGCAGCAATCAGTCGTCATCCTTAGGCTATCTTTATAGGGGCTTTAATTGCTTAATTCTGAACAGCTGAAGCCTTACAACACCCTAAAGCTCTCTGGCCATTTTCTGCAGCCGACGCCCAATAGTAATTGGTGTATTGTCTAAACAAGGCAGAAAAGTATCTCCCGTCTGGGACAACACACAGATTTACCTGACTTCCTGTCACAAATATATATATATATATATAAAATGTATTTACATTTGCTACACCAATAAGAGCGATCACTGTAAAATTATTCTAGTAACAATCTTTTCTCCATAGGTTTCTACCTGCAGATTGGGATTTGCGGAAAGATCCTGGTCTCAACCTTCGGAGGCAGCAAACTTGCTTTTTTTTTATTTGACAATCTTTGATTCCATATTGCATATAACTGCAGAATGATCATTAAAACAGTCTTATTTCCTTTTTTTAAACATACAGAGAATTGGGTGGTATCGAAGAATTGGCATAAAGAGGTTATTTAATTTGATTAAAATCCGTTGTCAAAGGACCCTTCTTTGGAGTCTTGAGAGGACAATAGACATTACTTTAAAAAAAAAATATATATCTTCTTTGGGAAAATAATGTACATGGAACAGAAAGGCTACTAAATTGCAGTGAAAAATATCTTGTTGCGGTTCAGAGACCATTTCTAGGTAACACCATACATACTGACCTAATCTTGTCTGGGCACCACTTGCACGGCACTCTAGTCGCTGACATGGGCTCTGTTAGGAAAGGGATTAACCTACAAAGCAGGTGCTGTATGAGCAGCAACCATGTAATCTCTCAAGAGCTGTACAATCAATAAACACATAATCCTGAAAAGACACCTTATTATATTTTGCTAGGGCACTTGAAGGAACAAAGCACTGCTTTACGAAAGCCTTCTTTCATTGCACATAAATTCCCATGCTTTGCACATGTATGAATTTCAATAAAGAAGCCATGATTAAATGAAAGCCCATTAAAAATATGGAGTGACTGTAAAAGAGAAAACACAATCCAACCTCTAACAGTATTGCGTCATTTCCATTATAACAGTCACATTAGAATGTTTAATTGTGTCATCAACTCTGCTATTACATTCAATGATTCAACCTAGACATGAGATTTTCTCTGAGATGAAAAGGGCACCTTTGGATTTGTTCGGGTGACTTTGTTACTTCACCCAGGGGATAGGCTGCCAGTTATCAAATCACACTCACATTCCTGGCCACATTTTAATACCTGCAGTCAGCTTAAAAGAAGTTGAAATGATCCTAAAATCTGCCACTTGTAGAGGGCTTCAGCGCCGGGCTTTGTCAACGTATCTGTTCATCCACAAATCATCTTCAATTGCTAACAGATTAGTCTTCTAATTTGTAAAGCATGTTATACAGTCACTGTATCTACAATTAAGTGTACCTATAAAAGTGTATGGAGATGCACGCAACACCTGTGCGTCCCCGTGCCAGTAAGACATGGCACTGCACGGGGCACAGATCAAAACAGCCCAAGTAAGAGCTGTGAAAATGTGGAATAGACTCCCTCCAGAGGTGGTTCTGGCCAGCTCAGTAGATTGCTTTAAGAAAGGCCTGGATATTTCCCTAAATGTACATAATATAACTAAGTACCAACATTTATAGGTAAAGTTGATCCAGGGAAAATCCGATTGCCTCTCGGGGGATCAGAAAGGAATTTTTTCCCCTGCTGTATTGAATTGGATAATACTCTGCTGTTCTTTTTTTTTGCCTTCCCCTGGATCAACTGTGGGTATAGAATTGGGTATATGGGATTGTATGATATTTTTTATATTACTTATTTTTTTATGGCTGAACTAGATGGACTTTTTTCTACTTAACTATATATGTGATGAGGCCTAAAAGCTCAAACTCTGATGCTAAATTCTAGGGTTGTCCCGATACCACTTTTTTAGGACCGAGTACAAGTACCGATACTTTTTTTCATGTACTCGCCGATACCGAATACCGATACTTTTTTTAAATGTCATGTGACAGTTTCCAAACCACAATACAGACTAAGGATATTTTCTTTAGAATTATGAAGAACTCTAACTCAAGACAAAAAAAAGTATTCTATTTAGGCAGCGGGAGCATTTGCGCGAGTACAAGTACTCCCGCAAATACTCGGTATCGGTCCCGATACCGATACTAGTATCGGTATCTGGACAACCCTACTAAATTCTCAAATGGTAACCTAAAGAAAATTTTTACTCTTGCACACAAAGCCTGTGTCTCTGCTTCCATCCAGGAGAGGAATTACAAGATTCTTACACAACAGTACTGCCGCCCTACGAAGCTCCACAGAATTTACGTGTCTGTCCCACCAAACTGTTGGAAGTGTGGACATTTGCAGGGTTCTATGCTACACATCTGATGGGCATGTACCGGAATACTACGTTTCTGGACAAGCATTTTCAACATATGACTTTGCCACAGACACATCATCCGCCTGTCCCCATTCGTCACCTTCCTCTCTCTTGTATCAGACTTCATCCCCTCAGCTAAAAAGGGCCTACTAGCTGCCAGAAATGTAATAGCTAGGCATTGGAAGTCAGTGGATGTCCCAACAATGTTGGCGCAACTTCACTATATATTTTTACATACATGGCTTCCTGGTGTATTTGAATATTCTTTTCAGACTCTCCTCAGTTCCAAACCATTTTCTCCTGACTTCAGGAATCCTTTAGCACTATGCTTGAGCTAGGCCTTTCCCAATGCGAACACCTCCCCTCCCTCCTCTCCTTTTTCTCTCGTCTTTTACATTACCCTTTGTTAGCAAGACCATTTTTTAGTCCAATCAACTTCCCCTTTGAATTACAAAATACATGGATATTAACCCACAATAGTGACACCCTGATTATGTTTTTATGTTTGTCATACAATGCAATGCAAGATGCAGGTGGAGACCCCTGCGACACACCCAACACATGTCATTAGACCTCAAGCTCTAACATGCTTACCCTCCACAGATCCCTGACAAAAGGTCTATGTCAGATACACTTTGGTATTTATATAATCTCTGGTTGTTCCCGTCTCCTAGTATTGTCTGGAATTGACATAATGAAGCTTTTCCTGTGTCTTCACTTTATACTTGAAATTAAAAAAATCTTATTTTTTAAAAGCTGAACTCCACAAATTCAGCCACTTTGTACAATGTGCTGTATTTCTAGTCCAATGAGGTGTGAATTACCTCATGAACTTATCTCTTTAATGTACAAGGGGAAAAGAAAATAAATAAATGTGTAGCAGGTAAATTTAACGGGACTGTAAAAGGTTTGTATTTTTCCCATTTAATTGCATAAACGAGCCCCCGTTTATTTACCTCACGCTTCTAAAGTCCTGTGCCGTGAATCCGCAGGCTTCTCGGCTCATTCATTGGTTGATTGAAAGCAGCACAGCCATTGGCTCGCACTGCTGTCCATCATATCCAATGGCGCGGCGCACCGGGGGGCGGGGCTGAGTGATACAGTAATCAGCTATAGCCACCGGCTGTATCACTGGAGCGCGCCCGCAAGGATTTTCCACCATGCGAGAGAGCTTGCATGAAGGTGGAAAGATCTTGGCGGGGGGGGGGGGGGGAGCAGAGACAGCCACCAAGGGACCCCAGAAAACCAGGTTCGGGGGCCACTCTGTGCAAAACGAGCTGCACAGTGGAGGTAAGTATAATATATTTGTTATTTAAAAAAAAAATCCTCTTTAGGTATAAAAACTCACACAATCAGTAGAAGGTCATTAGGGTCAACATCTGTGGCCAATCGAGTCACAATACCTGGAAGCAACCCCCAGAAGAGATGTCGGCCAGCCGCAGCGGTGTACAAGGATGGCTGTGGGGGCTTCGATCTGAGGTGAGTATTACATATGCAATGCGTACTAGCTCATTATGCCTTTGTCTTGCAGGTGTGTTTTTTTTTTTTAAGTGGGTTTACATCCACTTTAACTCATAGTATGCCAGAACATTTTATTAAGTGGCAGTATTCTTGGAGATTTGTTTTAATCAGAGTTCCTGTTATAAGGAGACTGCTCTTTTACCTCTAAATATGGAGTTGACACAACATATGGTACGATTCCTAAACCTGTGAAAAATGTTTAACATTACTGAAATTTAACACATACTCATTCACACTCCATGTACCGTAACTCACCATTGTTACTGCCTGCTTTTTATTTTAACCTTAGCCGTGCAAAATTTGTACTTGGAAGACACTAGGACCTAAACCTGTACCATTTGATCCCAACATTAAACATCACCTGGATCTAAATGCATCTCCAGCCAATTATTAAACTCCCTTTAAGACCATTGAACATCTGGTTCTAGGTTGTTCACTTGTTAATGCTGTACATATGGAAGTAAATGTTAGTGCAGCATATTGGCTCCCGTGTAGAGGAGGGAGCACTTAACAGTCAAAACATCTTGCTTCTGAGAGTCGGGTATATATTACAGGGAAGCCTCTTGAGGAAGAAAAGTGATCCTCTTGAAAGCAGCCTAAGTAAAGCCAGAGATTCACCAATAAAAAAAACGGAAGGGACTTCAAAAGGCAACAGAAACAGCAAGGTTCAGTTTTATGTCTAGGTCTCCTCTGACCTGTAGCCTTAATGAGCAGCTATGAAAAATAGGACTTCATGATCATTTTAATGCCCAATAAAAGTACACAAAAAAAATTTATGGCACTGTCAGAGCAAGAATAAAAGAGACAAGGAGTGCTGGCTTTATAGATGACCTTTCAGAATGTGACAGCAAGGAATAAACGTTATACTGTGGTTTACTTGGGGACAACATAGCAATATTCCCTGATAGCCTTGCCCTCATGCCTATGGCTTAATCATGGTAATAACTTAAGATTTATGTGGTACGTTTAAAAAGTTGCATCATGTTCTTTTTCTAAATGACTTTTTCCAAAATACAGGTTTGTAAATGTTTCTGCTTAGTGATCATCTCTGTATTATTAAATCAGTATTCCCTAATTACAGGGTAACCTACAATTCCTTCATATTTACCCCTTATTCTTCTGGACCCAACAAGCCACAGATGTACTTACCGAAGATATCACTTTGTTGATTGCATCTGTCCACTGGACAGTATAATTTGAAATAATCGTCTTAGCTCTACTGCATCTGCTGAAAATGTATAGCAGTCTTATCCAGGGAGACAAGGGATAGTCCTTTTATTTGCACACACAGATGGAGTACTATATTATATATGTATTATACACATACATACACACACACACATAATATATTTATTTTTCTGATCAGAGCATGACCCTCAGACTATCACTGAGAGAAGAGCTCAATGGAGCACAGTCATTTTTCACCACCACTAAGAAGAAAGTAAGAGTTTGCAAATGTAATCAGTAAGAATGGCTGCCACATATATATTTAGCATCCTCCCAAAGAAGTTTTTTTTTAAGACATGACTAATTATTAAAAAACTTTTTTTGTTCTGGTGGACTCATGCCCACATCAGTTGTAAACCAGGTTACAGAGCACACCAGCTCAAGCTAAAATGTGCAGGCACATTGCAATATAAAAGAAAAAAAAAACACTTATAAAGCTTAAAAAAATAAAAAAATACAGACCCTCTATAAACCCATCTAGGTTTCACTTATTGTGGGTATCCTACTTTTTACGAAGTATACTCTTCTATAGATTAGCAATTGTTCCAATAGTCTTTCTACCTACCCTTGTACTTTGTATCTATGAGTTGTAAGCTCCTTGAGGGCTCCTTGAGGGCAGGGAATGATGTGAATTGGGTTGCACCGCTTTTTTTTTTACTGGTGAGTACAGATACTTTATGTCAAGTGCTCACCGATACCAAGCACCATAACCTTTGCAGTGCGATGTGAGCCCATTCAAAATGAATAAACTCGCACTGCAAAGTTATCGGATAGGGTATTGGAGCATTTTGCAAATACTTAGTGTCTAATCTGAATGTACAATAAATATGTAAAGTGCTGCATAAATTGATGGCACTATATAAGTATCTGTAATAAATAACGGTAAATAAAAATAAATACATCTATCATGCACAATTTTAATATCTTTAAAAAAAAATTTGACCACTGGGAAAAGTTTTAACATTTGTAGTCGCTCCTCACAACTGAGGTCCCCCTAATTTGTTTAACTGTCCTTGTCTGAACTCTGTACAGTTCAAAGGACAACCTTTCTGAGGATTGATGAACAAAGCTGAACTGCATACTCAAGAGGCTGAACCACTGTTTTTTAAAGTGGTAGAACTAAAGTTTTAATCACCTAAGTAAATACTCTTTGTAATGCATGATAGTAGTCCGTTATTGCCGAGCCTGGTATACAAGGACTCCTGATGCTTTTCCATCCCTGACTCCCCAAAAATTACCCCAGCGAGTACCTTGCATGCATATTTTTAACTCCCAAGTGCATTACTAAACATTATATTTTAAACCTCATTTGTCATATAGCTGCACACCTGTCTATTTTGTCAAGGTATTCTTGTAAGGTTGCTATATACTGATGCTAAAGTTTTTGGAATCTTGTTTCCTGCTGCCCCTGGCTTCTTCAAACTGCCATCATCTCCTAGGTCAATCTAAATGTGCATTGAATTATTTAATGCATCATAGCCATCAGAAACCATTGATCCAAATTACAACATGTGGGAGGGGTTAAATGACACAGGTGTCCAAATAGAATATGCCAAATAACTGGCTCCCATTTCAAACCACAAGTTGAATAATTCTTATTCTAAGCCCCACCTTGCTACATGAATCAGCACTAGTCTATCAAAGCAATACATCCCGACTATGGAAGCTGTGTTGCCAAAGGGATGAGAACAAAAAATAAAATGGTTAAGCAAAATGTTTATGAAAAATATCAAGACCACAATGTGGTTATCAAATAATTTTTCATTAGCAATTATGACTTATTTCCTCTTGTGGCCTCTGGCTGTCGAGTGACTTGATGGACAATAGGAACATGCTAGCAAGTATTTCATTTTACACTAGACTTTTTCTCTGTTGGAAGTGGAACACATACATTTGTTTCTTTCTAATTTCCTAGTCATCCTACCAGTATTTTCCTTCTCACAAGATATTAGTTCATACATTGGAGATGGAATTTTACCCTAAGGTGTGCTTCAAGTAATATAGCTTTTGGAGAACAGAGCACGTAAACTAATTACAAATGGCTCTGTAGGGGAACATTGGAGTGCAAACCCATAGCCGTAATGCAGTGTATCCAGATTGTATGAGTTGTCACTGTGAAGTTCCCCCTAACAACAACGTTTGTAAAACAATTTATTAGCTTCCCTACTTCCAAACTGACTTCCCCACCCTCCGCTTGAAACCTGAATTCACAGGAGCAGATTTCTGAGCTGACAGGTGATTTGAATCTTCTCTTAATTCTAAAGGCGGTAGATTAATCTCTGAGAGCCCCCTATGGGGATATTCAAGCTTCAGAGAATAAGGACTTCAAATTCTCCCTAACTGCACAGAGAAACTAAATTGAACATTCTTTCCTGGAACAAAAGAAAGCCGTGGAAGACAGGCTTCTGCATTCATATCCTATTCTATTCCTCCACGGCCCAGGGGGTCAGCAGGGATATAAGAAAGGTGACATTATCTCAATGGCCTACAAATCCACCGGTTCATTCCACAATAATTATTCAGTCAGTCATCGAGCAGGAAACCCATTACAAATAGGGAGAGGATACCAGAACTCCCAGTAAATAAAGCAACCTTCAAAGTGAGTAAAACAGAGGCCAGCAGCTTTCCAACTAAGAGGACATCTCAACACGAGGCATCAAAACAGATGGCATTGTCAAAAAACAAATACATAGCGGGGATTATCTATATAACAGCAGGCAGGAGCAATTGTGGTGCTGCCCATCCCATAGCAACTAACATACTTTCCATTGGATTGAATATGAAAGTTTGAATTTGATTGGCTATGACGACAAACATTTACGTTTGCTTTCCTTCAAGTACACCCTTACTTGTATTTATTATTAAACAGGATATATTTAGTGTCAACAGTTTACGTAGTGCCTTACAATATAAGGGCAGACAGTGCCATTGCAATACAATTTAATAAAAAAGGGCCTTGTTAGAGCTTACAATCTAGTCTGTTAGAAATGTTTAATAAAAAAATCATAAAAAAAGTGGGGGCATTTTAACGCCAGTTTTAAAAGAATATGTAAACTTTAGCAATGACCTACTTTTATTTAGTCCTTTTGGTCTCTTATACATACCATTAAAAATGTTTAATTTTATTTGTTTAATACAATTCAAAACATCACTGCAGGGGTGGACTGACAACTCATGGGGCCCCCGGGCAATAGAAGATTATGGGGCCCCCAGGCTTACAGATGGCCACCAAGCCAGGAGGCATTACAGAGGCGGGGCAGCTAAAATCTCAGGATTTTCACATCAAAAGCATGTCAGTTTTGGACATATCAGGGACAAATGTAAAAAATCACTGATTTTTACATACTGTCCCTGGTTTTAATGAGCCTGGCAACCCCAATGGGGCCCCCTAGTGGCATGGGGCCCTCGGGCAGTGCCCGAGTGCCTCAATGGTCAGTCCACCCCTGCATCACTGTTAATCTTGATCTAAGGCCCGGTTCACACTGGTGCAACATGCACTCCGACTTTGAGAGCACATGTCACATCACAAATCACAGCCAATTAAGTCCATTAAGTCCAATAAGTTGCTTTGACTTTTTGCCCCATAATCATAAAAAAACAGTTCCTGCACTACTTTTGGTCCGACTTCAGCAAGACTTCATTGACTTCTGTTAAAGAAGTCATATGCAAGTCATGCCGAAGTCGAGCTAGGATGTCGACTTTGACAGCAGTATGAACTGGGCCTTAATATGGTTAGCTGATATCTTCCGAGAACAATATAATTGATAACAATCAGCACAGGAAGCTGACAGAACCACACCACACCATGTTATGTAGAATAGGAGAGGGGCAGATTTACTCAAGCCTTTTTAATGAGTCGTTACTAAGCCAATGTTAGTACAGCGATCTCCTCTGCTGTGCTATTGCATTCTGGCAGTGGTACGACCCCTTGCTAGAACACTCCGGACAGTGCATGCAGCCATTGGCTGAGATCTGACCGGGTGCCGATCGGCAGACCTTTTACCGTTACGACCCTTCGACAGAGGCCAGCCAAATGACCAGATTCTGTTGGAACCAGCTGCCGTACACCCAGGCTAAATGTCAGTTGGTTTCTATTGAACCAGCCAAATCGGCCACCCAACAATCCGCTTGTGTGGAGGCTTTAGCCATACCTTGTTTCTGTTGTCCCAATACAGAAAGGCAGGTGAGTGGTGTCCTCCACAGACTGGAAAAGTGTTACTGCGTGAAAAAAAAACAAATGCAGTATTTTATCAGTCTTGCATACACACTATCAGACTAAATTTCGTCCGTGCCAAAACGCGGTGACGTAAAACACTACGAGGAGCCCAAAAAAATGAAGTTCAATGCTTCCGAGCATGCATCGACTTGATTCTGAGCATGCGTGGATTTTTCTCTGATAGTAAATTCCGATTGTCTGTGTGGAACTCTATCTTTTTTTCATTGGAAAACTTTAAAACGTGTTCTATTTTTTTTACACCGATGGAAAAAAGACAGATAGGGCCCACACACCATCGGTTTTTCTGATGGAAAAAGTCCATCGGGCTGTTTTCATCAGAAACCGATTGTGTGTACACGTCATTCGTTTCCCTACTATAAGGTTGCTATTGATGAAGAAAAAGAAGACCTGTTTGCAATGTGGAGCAGTAAATATATCTATTAGCGACTAAAGTTTGTAAGATATGAAGCTTACCAAATCAAAAGAAAGACTTTAGAGAGTGCTCTTTTAATAAACATATTTAAATAAAAAAATAAATGATCACAAGAGTCATACGAGTTATCTTTTAAAAGAACAGAAGAGAAATCGTTTGCCTGCACGGAGACAGCAACTCCAGCAGGGTACGCTTAAAGCTCCATAGGAGAAAGCCTTCACATCTGCCAAGTTAAAACGTTTATTCGTGAAGCTAAAGAGATGGAGACTTGTGACATCAAACGGCACAAAAAGTGTTCCTGGGTTGTGCATGCTCTACAAAAAGCCACACAGAATGTTTTCATAAAACAGAGGCAAGTGTCACTGTTTCCCCCAAAGACAATATGTTACTCTTATGCCCTGTACACATGGTCGGTTTATCTGATGAAAACGGTCTGATGGATTTTTTTCATCAGATATCCGATGCAGCTGACTTTCATCAGTCTTGCCTACACTCCATTAGTTAAAAAAACGATTGTGTCAGAAAGTGGTGACGTAAAACACAATGACGTGCTGAGATCAATGAAGTTCAATGCTTCCGAGCATGCGTCAACTTGATTCTGAGCATGCGTGGATTTCCCCACAGACGATCGTTTTTTTTCTATTGGTTTTTAACTATCAGATAATTTTAAAACAGGTTCTAAGTTTTTTCACCGAAGGGGAAAAAAACAAATTACTTAGGCCCCTTTCACATTGAGGCGTGGAGCCGCGGTGACGGTATAGCCGCGCTATTTGTAGCGCCGCTATACCGTCGTGTTTACCGCGATATTCGGGCGCTAGCGGTGAGGTTTTAACCCCCACTAGCGGCCGAAAAAGGGTTAATACCGCGCTATTGCCGCGGTTTCCCATTGATTCCAATGGGAAGGCGCGCTATAGGAGCGGTGAACACACCGCTCCTATACCGCGGTAAAGATGCGGCTAGCAGGACTTTTGGAGCGTTCCTGCTAGCGCACCGCTTCAGTGTGAAAGCCTTCGGGCTTTCACATTGAACACTACAGGGCATGATTTTTCATGCGGTATAGCAGCGCTATTTTTAGCGCTGTACCGCATGAAAAACGCCTCAATGTGAAAGGGGCCTTAGGGTTACTACAAAACTGCTGCCCAATGCAGTAAAGCCTACAGTGTGGCCCCCTTTCCCAGTCTTACTGTGCAGGGGTGTAGAGGAAGGTTTTATAAAGACAGATTTGTGTACCATACACTAGCTGAATTTAAAATGCATTTCTTGTCATATTGATTATTGTTCAATTCTGTATCGATTTTTGTACCATAATAACTGCCAGTATAAATCAAACTGGTTATAACAGGGTGAAATAATAACTGTGGAACACTATGTACTGTGCAAAAAAAATAATGTAATAGCGAATATGCAAGAAGTGGCGATAGCCAGAGAATGTCGTAAAGCTGGAAAAAATATGCCAAACTTGTGCCAAAATTTCTTATCCAGCTTTCTCCCAGAGAACAATGCATAACAGCTGGTAGCCACTAAAGGACTCTTATTGGACAGGGAAAAGGAAACATGGCAGTCACTAAAAATTGAACATGTGGTAATAAAAGGGATAAAAGTTTTAAAGTGGCATACATCGTTTTTTGGCTAAAGCTGGCTATACACCAGAAGATTTTTGAATGAGCGGGATACAGTACCTATACAACAATTTTTGTACATTTGATGATGTAAGGGAAATTGAGTAAGGTTAAGTCAGAGTCTAATGTGTCGTTCAATAGTACTGTGTCGTTCAATAGTACTTCAAAATTTTGTTTTCTTTTAACATTTGATTTTGGAATGAATATACATTTCCTGAACAAAAAAACAACATGCACCGTCAGAAATTAGTTAGCTCACCCTGTTCCATATAACAGGACGCAAAGTTGGCATTATTGCATTGCCCAATTCCCGGCTTTTAAGCACCCAAGCAGAAGCTGGCTACTTCTTTTTATTTCTGCTAAACGACCATAGCCCAAGGCCTGGTGGACCCCGCGTGTTGCCTTTCAAGGGATAAAGTCACTTATGTCTGCTTTGATGCTCAATGAGCATCATGAACGACTCACATTCTAAATTTCTCAAAGTCTGGGAACCATGGATTTCCTATGAGTTTCCCTCACTTCAACCGGCTTGTTCCGGCCATCTCTAACTGCTTCCGGCGACGTATCCGAGTCTTAATCTTTCCCTTTCTTTTTCTCCTCTCTTCTCTAGACTCTGACTTTCCCTTACTCCATCCTACTTTCTTTCTGGTTCTTTTTTCTTGTTCTTACAGATGCCATCCTTTGGGGGTTGGTCTCAGGATTTGGGCCACCCCTGGGATGACCGAGTAGTCTATGGCGTGTGACCTTTGACTTTGTTTGTTCCACTTTGCATTTATTATCCTTCAATATCTTCCCAATTGCATAAATATCTTAACTACGATTGTTCTGTCAGTATTCCTTTGTATTCCTCTAATACCTGATCATTCTTTAGCCCCTGTGCAGGCAACCTATATGCTTGATTCTGATTTCTTATGGTGTATCATAAAACCAATAAATACACTGAAACAGAAATTAGTTAGCTCAAGAACATTTTCAATCCTGCTTCTTCGAATTATCTTGTCACTGTGTTTAAAAAAAGGTTGTCGATTTGACCCTGCAAACTATTAGAAAATCTAATTAAATCTAGTTTAAAATCTTTCATTTAAAAAATGTTAACTAGTATACAGCCAGCTTAAACAAAGTATTAGCAGGAACTTGTGACAATTGTTCTTTAGAAATAAAAAAACATTTAAGTTTAAAATGAATGACAGGTACACTTTAAGGAAATTAAATCATCGACTCTTCTATCCTTTCACAATTAAGAGCCCATTAGTGTGACCCTTTTAAGCAGTGAAACATTTAACTGCCTTGGCTTCTTCTTGAACTGATTTATGCATGGCCTTGGATCTACGAACTGTTACCCACCATAAACCACAGCTTCTCAATCCAAATGGGTAGGAACCACACCCTAACCTGACATGGGCCTTCACATTTCCTCCTCTTCTGCATCAGAGCTTTCAAAGCCCAAGTCTATTTGCAGATAACTTAATGAGGTGACTAGGAGCTGGATGCCCTGTCCTTGATGCCTTTCTTTCTTCTCATATCAGATGTTAAATGAGCACTGTGTGTAATTACATAGGAGAACTATAAACATTGGCCTTCTCTAAAATCAGGGTCCCGTTAATAGAGAGATCCTCCCAGTTTGCCCATTACTCGCTCTTTGAAGCTCCAACAGCAATTAGAACATTGCTAATCTAATTTAGGAACTTCCTGGCTATGTCCTACCTGACAAAGGTTAGTTTAGCAAATGATTATGGGGCATAAAGTCAAAACCGTAGAGCATTGCTTGTCGTAATTATATATATATATATATATATATATATATATATATATATATATATATATATATATATATATATATATATATATATAAAATTAAACCACAGTTTTAGATGATCAAGTCCACTGTAAACAAACGGATTGTGTCAAAGTCCAGATTTGTTTTAGGTGCTTAGACATAGCATCTAGAATTAACATTTAAAGAGACCCTCTCACATAATGTATAAAATGCATGTAAAAGATCGGAGTATCAAAATAAAGTATTGCAAATTGTTAGCATTTTTCCTTTCCATTAATTAATTTTATTGACTTGCCATGAGCCTTTAAACTTGCTAGAGTATTACACAACTCCAGGAGAGTAAATTCCCTAGCACAGCCCCCTTCAACCTTGCATGTCATAGCCCTCTTCTCTTCTGAGAGTATCTAATTAATGTCTGTGTTGTCCCAGCTCCTGCACCCCTCCCCTCCCTAAGGATCTATGTAAAAGTTGGGGGGGAGAAAAAGAGAACAATATAGCATGTCATTTGAGTGACAGCTCCGAGTCTGCTGGGGTTGCCAACATCTTATCCAAACCGGCAGCGCCCAGCGGCAGTATCCAGGCTTGTGAATTTCTACACATGGGAAGATTGTACAGGTAAACAGTTTGCATAGAATAGGTTATATGGACCAATGATCTTATGCAAAGAAATACATGTAAAAACAGAGAGGCTATTTGATCTTAAAGATAATTTTTGTATACATACATTGAGATATGTGTGACTTTTCCGAGTCAAAACACAAAATAAAATATAGACTGATACAAAATATAGACTGATGTAGACTGATAGAAACAGAAATAATCACCATTTTACCACCTGTCACCATAAGCTACTGTGCTTCAACTTCTCTCCTCCGCACCTGCGTGGTACACACCTACCCAAGACTCTTCGCTTATTAGTTTAATGCCCTCCTTCCCCTTTCGCAACAGCTATGGCCATAGCTTATATTATTATAAGTCATGGATGAGCACTTTGTCATACAGTTGTGTGTTCATTACAAGGAGGGATGGAGAAAAAAAAAAAAAGACATGCTTATTAAAGTGAGGGGGTGAAGATATGGGGATTTCTCCTTTATTCTTTGAAACCAGTGCACCCTCAGCTTGTAATATACTACCTTTCAGAAGAGCTCTGTAGTCTTACAAAGTTTTTCAAACACGTCCATTATAGCGGACTTTCTTAAACTTTTTGGCAAGGAGGATTACTTTAAATAACTTTCTGGTCTCAGGGAACACCTGCTTGTGATTACTCTATCTACAGCTCATGGTGGTATGGTCACTTGGAAAGAAGGCTCTTTACATTTGTGGTCATTGGGAAGAATCCCTTACTTAGCCCTGGTTCACACTGGGCTGCGGGAGTGAAATCGCGCGATTTCAGCTGATTTTGCGCGATTTCACTCCCTCTGGTAGTCCCAATTTCGGCGCAATTTAGGAGACATGTGTGCAGGGTTCTGCACAGATGTCAATGTAAATCACGTCCTGAAATCGCAAAAAGTAGTATAGGAACTACTTTTTGAAATCGGTGCAGCGCGGCGTCGCACAGATTAGGACGGCGTCATTGCCGGCAATTTGAGATGCGATTTCACATGTGAAATCGCATCTCAAATCGAACTAAAATCGTACCCAGTGTGAACCTGGGCTAACAGCTAAAAAGATCAATGCTGTCAGTGCTCACTTATCCAAGAGGCAGAAATGGCTTTTTGCTCAAGGAACCCTAACAATCTTTGGAGGAACCCTAGGGTTCTCTACGGAACCCTAGTTGAGAAAGGCTGCATTCTAGTTTTGAACAGCATATGTCTTTGCATTTATACATAAACACTCATCCGAGAAGAGTAAAAATGTATTATGAGTGTTGTGACTAATCCAACAACGACATGGGCCACTGAGCTCATTTACATTGGCCATTTTAAAGATCCAATACAAAACTTGGAGCCTGACTTTTATATTTTTTTCCTAACTGTAAGGGCTCCCCGGTGTCTAACCAAAGCAGTTTGAAATCATTCACCTTCACTGAATGTCGGAACAATTACTTTACATTAAAGCAATAGTCTCACCTCCTTCCCAGAGTTAACTCCCCCCAGATTCAGCAGGTGATCATTCTTTTCTCTGAAAGCATTCCTGCTCATACGATACTTTACACGGACATGCACTTTAACCATTAACTCACAAAAGCAAACTATTGTACAGTGATCAAACCTTTCAGATTGTTGTTACATTTTACAACCTTAACACACAAACGCACATGCATGTATGCGTATTTTATTTTAATTCAGTTTCCATACACTGTACATTTAAAGTACCACACGTTTTTTGCAACAATTTTTTAGCATGATCACAATTCATGAACCCCAAAAAAGAACACAAGAATTGAGCGACACAAACAAGTTTGTAGTAAATTAAGTCAGGTTTTTGTTACATTTGTACAGCCAAGTACTGAAGGCAAATGATCTGCATGACAGACAGGGAACAAGATTTTTTTGAAAGGTGGGTTACGAATGGCAGTCTGGAAATGTTATCAAACTGAATGTTTGATTTACTGTATAAAAGCTTTAGAAAACCAATCACGGACATACACTTACTACCCAACATTTCTCAGCCTGGAAGACATGGCCAGAAATATGGTCTTGCAGCTGCAGTTGAATTTTATATTTACTGCAATGGTCAGTCAAGCACGAGGTTTGTAACCATGCCACTCAATATTTAGTCAAGACGTACGTTACAAACTGTAAAACGGCAGTCTAGAAAACCAGAAAGTTATTCAATATCTGATCCCCCCCCCCCCCTCAGTCCACCCAAAACCAAGCAATAAGCTTTGGGTAGACCTGGGTGGTATGGAGTAGATTAAATGGTTGAATTTTTGTGGTCTCAGATGTCGACTTCATATGCCACTTAACTCTAAAATATTGATTGCTCTTACTTATTCTAAGATTTATAGAGGAAGCACTTTGCTACATGTTAATTTTAGGAGACCTTCTACAATTTGAAATATAAAAATAAGGTCATAGACTGCCATTCCGTTGGATAGAAGACAAACAAGATGACGCAATTATTCTTCAAGATAATTGTATTTGAGGTTATTGGCCTGTTGATTTTGAAAGTCCTAAAAGAAGACCAAATTACATCTGGCGAATCTGAGCTGGAAGGATGAACCTAATTTAAGATATGCTTGTAGCAATCTCCAGCTTTTCCTGATAGCATCCACTGCATCACGCGGTTAATGTGCCTTTTCCTTCAATTACAAGAATCTTAGTATCTGAAATCCCAGCACCCAGCGGTTAGATGGAGAGTTGAAATGTCCGCTAATAGACATTGTTTTTTACGACCTATCCTGGAAGCATTCCGACGGATTTATGCCCTTTGCTTTTCGAAGCTAATGGCTTTATATTTACGATCTGAAAGGGAAGAGATGGAGGCAGACAGCCATGGAGCTGGGCCCACGTTTTCTTGCACCTTCCTCTTCAGCTTGGATACAAGAGCTCCAGGAAGACATAAAAAGCAATCCTATTCAGTGCTTTAGTTTAATGCATACCCAAGGAATACATGAAATATTTATTGTATCTCCCCCACCCTGAATGAAAAACTGAAGGGACGCATAAATACTTATTTCCTGATGGCTGCCTGGTCTTACAGATCTTTGGAAGTGGCCTGTCATTTGCTCATCAAATGTAATTGCTGACCTAAACTCAAACAATATTATCACAAGTTGACTTGTCTTTCAAAATGATGAAGCAAAATTTGTATTAATTACTATTTTGCAAACTCTTTAAAACTTGGTTATGACACACCAACATTTCCAGTACACTGATATAAGGCAAAATTCCTATATACTTCTTTGAATTCTAAGAAGGCAATTGTACCCTTAGAGAAAACAACATTTGAAAGGTTAAATATTTGGCTTTTGTCCAGCCTTGGCCAATGGTTAATTTGACAATAGTAAATCATGAGAAATTCGTCAACTAAGCTTTTCATATTCCACTGGTATGCACGCTCTAATACCTAGGCTAGGTACATTAAACTCAGGCCCAAGGACCGGTCACACTTTGATAGATATAAATAGTAACCAGACAAACTTAGTCAAATTTACTTAAATTCACTATGCAGCTGCTTCTTTAAACACACTGTGCATCACCCTCTTTCACCAACAGTAAATTTGACTTCTATTTCTGGTTGGGGAAGGAGATAGTATTTCATAAAGCAGCACAGATTCACTCACACCTATGTGCAGGATTCACTCCTTCACCCATGCCTGCAGAATACACACCTCCCCCTTAATTTTTTGGGCTGGCTTTCTTTCACTGCACTTCCGTTTTTCTCCTCTGCAACAGATAGGCTTGCATAAAGGCCAATAGAAATGCAGAAGAAGGAGAGATCAGCAAACAGGAAAGATTACCCAGCATGGGTCTCCTCTGCCTGCTGAAGGTGTGGGCTGGTAACCCCTAATGTTTGACATCACTAGTCTAATGTCAGAGCATAGGTTGCAGTCATTGCAGTAGACATTGAAAACCACATCCACTTTTCTGTATTTGGTATCTCAAACTTATCTATCTAACTTGCTATATGTACTACAGGCACCATTCAGTTGATTCCATATTTGTCAGAATTGCTGGAAAAGTTAAACTGTATGGCAATCCTATGAATTAAAATAACAAAGCCGATGGTTCAATTTTTCAAACCCCAGGAGACCTGCATAAGTAGCTGTATTGGGTAAGAAACTGGACTAGATACTGTATGCACAAACACTGTAGTTGTGAGGAATACAAGTCCACACCGGCAGGACTGTGTTTAGAATATGGTCATATAGCATATATTCATTGATCTGGTTAACCAGCAAGTCTGTATAACCATTATGGTCTCCTCAGGTATATTTGTAAATTTTTAATGCAACAGATTTCTTCTTCATAATCCTAAATCCATATTAGCAACTTTTTTTGTTCCAGTACCTGACAAAACAGGTCTATGCCTTTGAATGCCAATTTAGTATTTGTGGCAGCTTTAGGGAGCTGATTTCACAGTTCTTTAGTAGCAGCATATTGACTCCTGAGCTCTTTGCAGTAAGCAGAAGGAGAAATGGACAGAGGCACTAAGGCCTATTCAGCTGTAATAGATTAACTTGTAATTATGAGCAATGGTGGGTAATGTTGTAGATGTGCGACCCAATGTGATAATTTCTAAAGCTTGGATGTACTGCTAAGTCCATTGATTGCAATTAGCTCAACTGCTTTATGGAAAAAGAAAAAAAAGAAAAATCACTAGGTGCAATTTCATAACTCCACATTTTAAAGATTTCTGGAACAGATCTTGAAGAATGAAAATACTGATTTAGAACCTCAATAGTTACACATTTGGAAGGATTTCAGGAGGACTAATCATTTTTATTCTGGAAAGAAGTTCACATTAGATAAGGGATGCTAACGAAAAATACCTGGCCAAGCCGACTGAGTAAAATCTCAGAGTCGTCATCTCATATTAGAAATTGCCAAGTCTGCCATTTTTTTTTTTTTTTAAATAACTTTGACAGATAAACGTCAAGCTTTAAAAACATCCCCATTAACGAAAGTAGTAGTATGGTCATTTTTATTTATTACAGGTATACTATACTGTATATAGCCCCATCAATTTACTAAGCGCTTTAAATATATATTGTACATTCACATTGCCCTCAATAAGTTTAGAATCTAAAAACTCACATTCATACATACACATAATCGGGCCAATTTAGGCAGGTGCCAATTAACCTACCAGCATGTCTTTGGAGTGTGGGAGGAAACAGGAGTACCCACAGAAAACCCACACAATTGTTGTCCTGTTATAGCAGGGGTGCCCAACCTTTTGAAAAACAAGGGCCGCTTAAGCTACTTGGTAATGAGTCGCGGGCTACAATGAGCCGAGCAGATGGATGGCAGCCCACTCCGCTCTTTAGAGCCCACTCTAATTTCAGCACACCAAACTCTCAGGTAATAGGAGTCTATGGCTTAGTGCAGGTAACCCACAGGTGCACTTCTCTGTACTTGTGGTCAGAGGCGATTCAGTTTGCATGTGTTGTGCTATATAAGTTTCTCACTCAGTTTGAAAGCAGCCTAGTTACCACTGCAGAACTGATATGCCCATATATACACTGTAATTTTAGGTATAAACTAACCTTTAATAACAGTATTATATTCTATTTTATTCCATCCCAGAGAAGGCGGTCACGGGCCACATCAGAGGGCTCCGCGGGCCACCCCTGCGTTATAGCTTACAGAACATAATTCTAATATCATTCAGTAAAAAGGCCATGGAACTTTTAAGAGATGCCGTCACATTGTCCATGTAGGGCAAAGTTAGATTGTTTGTGGAAAGGGCATCCCCCAACCCCCATGTGCTAGTGCTGACCAATGCCTGCTCGTTTTTGCGAGCACTATCATGCTACACAGCCTCTGACTATGTACTGCATTTTTCAGATACACCGGCTGGCATGAGTGGCAGAAAATAACCATTCAAGAAGATCAGTGCAATATCTGCCTTTAAGACAATGCTGACTGACAGCTAGTTTCGGATGGTTTTGTTATGTCACTACTGTGCTGCTTTATGGTTTCCCTTGCTGGTGGCTCTGACATGAAGTCCTGCCTCTACCAAGATGGCTTCCTCTACACATAGGCATAGCACAGAACAAGGCTTAGTAGGTCAGTAATGAGAAAATCAGCAGCAGCAAGGAGACCACAATACAGACGACCAATATTTTGCCCTCTGCCCGTTTCTGGGCACAACTGCCAGAACTCAGTCCCTCGTTAAAACGGATACGGAGCATCCAAATGCAAAAATCTGTGATAAATAAGGATTTGAGCTGCTTAGTTATTACTGAATCGTATGTTTTGTTTGCAGTTGGTATGAATTAGCTTTTAAATCTACTATTCTTCAATATCATACATCCCTGGCTATGGACATTAAAACAATCTTTTGGTATATGTTACGAAGCAATTTCCGGGATTTGTGGTAATCTATCCACTTTGTGGTGATGAGGAGCAGTGCTAAGCCGGTCAGACTGGGTATTTTGGGATGGGAGCTAGCCATCAGTCTCTTCCTCTTTACAGAGTAGCCTGGGGCACTGGTAGCAGGGCGTCTGCTGATAATCAGGTAGCAGCTCTGAGTCCCAGGCGCCAGACATGGATTCTTATCAGCCTGTCAGGAGGAATGTTGAATCAGAGCAAGAAGCACAACATTTTGAGAGAAGGAACTCACAATAAACAAAGAGAAATGAAAGGACACGACGGGGTAGCAGAGGCAGGAGACACAAGTACATGCTTTCTTCTAGAACACAAGGTTAAAATCACTTTGAACTGAGAAAATAAAGACTGACTCTGTGAATCTCAGAAGGAAGATAATAGGAGGGTTTTACTTTTAAACACACTTTTTCATATAGTTATCTCTGCAGGAGCATTATCCTCCTTCCAGGCTGCTGTTATTTTGTGACACACTGACCTGGCAGCTAAGAGGCACGCCAAAGTTGTCCACGTAAGAGGATTGTTGCCTGACCTGCTTAGTTACCGCCATCAAATTGGGAAATCATATTTTTATGAATACTATAAAACTTAGTTTACATTTCCACTAAACTAAGACCCCTTTCACACTGAGGAGTTTTTCAGGCGGTACAGCGCTAAAAACTTCTGCCCAGCAACCTCAATGTGAAAGCCCGAGGGCTTTCACACTGAGGAGATGCCCTGGCAGGAGATAAAAAAAATCTCCTGCAAGCAGCATTTTTGGAGCGGTAAGAGGAGCGGTATGTATACCGCTCCTTCCCATTTAAAACAATGGGAAACCACGGTAATACCGCCCACAATGCGCCTCTGCAGAGGCGCATTGCGGGCGGTATTAACCCTTTATTGGCTGCTAGCGGGGGTTAATGCTGCACCGCTAGTGGCCGAATCCCGCTGCAATTCCGACGGTATAGCACCACTATTTTTAGCGACGCTATACCGCCACCGCGCCTCCAGCCCCAGTGTGAAAAGGGGCCTAAGATTCCTTTCGCACTGAGTTTTTCAGGCGGTTTAGCGCAAAAAAAAAAAACGTCTAAATACCGCCTGAAAAACTCGTGCCCTGCAGTCTCAGTGTGAAAGCCCGAGTGCTTTCACACTGAGGAGATGCGCTGGCGGGAGCGCTCCAAAAGTCCTGCCAGCAGCATCTTTAGAGCGATGAGAGCGGTGTGTTTACCACTCCTCCACCATGCCTTCTGAAAACAATGCAAAGGCGACTCTGCAAAGGCGCATTGCGGGCGGTATTAACCCTTTTTGGCCGCTAGCGGGGATTAAAACCGCACTGCTAGTGGCCGAATACCGCCACAACTCCGCTGCAATTCCAGCGGCGTGAAAGGGGCCTAATGCCCTACCCCGGTGTGAAAGGGGCCTAATGCCGCGTACACACTATCGTTTTTCATGTCATGGAAAAAATTCCTCTCCAGCCTGCCTTGCATACACACTCAATCGCGATAAAAAATGCTCGAGCAAAGCGTGGTGAAGTACAACGGCACTATAAAGGGGAAGTTCCATTTGAATGGCGCCAACCTTTGGGCTGATAATGCAAATTTCCCTTCTTATAATTTGCTTTTGAGCATGTGCAGTTTTTCCCCCATCGTTAAAGCCTACACACGACCATTTTTCACAACGAAAAAAAACTTTGTGAAAAACGTTCGTGAAAAAATAGAGCAGGTTGCGGTACTGTAAACTTACAAACAGGCAGTGAGGAGCAAACATAACACCACCTCACATGTCAAATACCCTCGGAAGATTAAGCCAACACTGAGGGCTAATGCAAATGCGTTTGAACGCAATAAAAAAATCTGCAGATACCGTTTGGTCAACTGATGCCAACTGATCAGTTGCCAAAAGCTGGCTATACAGGGCTGAAAATTCACCGGATTCTTGATCAATCACAAAATGTGAGCCATAGATGACCCAGCTGGTACCACCAAGCTTGACATACAATAGTGTTCAAAGCAGGTTTTATTCCAAACATACTGCAGGTAATACAGCCAATGCGTTTCAGGGACCACACAAAGTTTAAAGCAGGATCCTAGACAAACCATCTTTTCCATGTGCAGTGGGGTTGTGCCCGCACTGCAAAAGTTACTCCTCGTTTTGTTAGTGGAGAGAACAGCGGAGATATACTTAACTGACTTGCCGATCCTCCCCGCACAAGACCGGTCCAATATCCCCATGCTCCAGCGGTCATGAAAATGGACTGCTCCTGAAGTCAGCATGCTCCATTACAGGACAGTCCACTGATGGACCGTGGGGAGTGCAGTTTTCCAGATCGGTGGAACAGGTGAGTATAAACTTTGTGCTCACCCCTAGAAAAAAAAATGAGTAGTTGACCCACGCAGTGCGGGCATAGCCCAAATGCATGGGGATAAAAAAAAAAATTGCCTGGAGTTAGGCTTTAAAGTGTTACTAAACCCAGGACCCTGAACTCACTATATCTGCCTTCAAGGCTCCTTTCTAGCAGGAGATGGATTGGGGACAGCTTTTTTACACAATGCAGAGGATTAACCTCTGAAGCCTTGTACACACGATCAGTCCGTCCGATGAGAGCGGTCCGACGGGCCGTTTTGATCGGTTCACTGATTAAGCTGACTGATGTGCCTACACACCATCGGTTTATGAACCGATCGTGTCAGAACGCGGTGACGTAAAACACGACGTGATAAAAAAAAATACGAAGTTGAATGCTTCCAAGCATGCGTCGACTTGATTCTGAGCATGTGTGGATTTTTAACCGATGCTTCTGCGTACTAACGATCGGTTTTGACTTATCGGTTAGCCGTCCATCGGTTCAATTTTAAAGCAAGCCATCTGTTTTTGGACCGAAGGATAACGGACCGATGGGGCCTACACACGATCGGTTTGGACCAATGAAAATGAACCTCAGTCTGTTTTCATCGGTTTGAACCAATCGTGTATATGCGGCTTTAGGTTCCACAGTGAGTATAACAAGCATGCTTTACAGCATATACAGACATATTTTACTGTCGTGGGCAGGGGCGGACTGACAACTCATGGGGCCCCCGGGCAATAGAAGATTATGGGGCCCCCGGGCTTACAGGTGGCCACCAAGCCAGGTGGCAGTACAGAGGCGGGGCAGCTAAAATCTCAGGATTTTCACATCAAAAGCATGTAGGTTTTGGACATATGAGGGACAGATGTAAAAAATAAATAAAATAAAAAACACAGATTTTTACATACTGTCCCTGGTTTTAATGAGCCTGGAAACCCTGATGGGGCCCCCTAGTGGCATGGGGCCCTTGGGCAGTGCCTGAGTTCCTCAATGGTCAGTCCGCCCCTGGTCGTGGGTATAGCAACACTTTAGGCATTTTGTGGTAGGGACTCTGATGAGAAATACATGAAAACAATTTCTGACACAAAGGTTCCTTCATCTATGCGGTTAAGTGTGGATAGAGGAGTCTATTAGGTTTCCTGTAAATTAAAAAAAGATACATCTATGCATGTATAGCCATCACAACCCCACAGCATAATCCCCCCCCTCCACCAAATGGTTTGGACCAGTGCACAAAGCAAAGTCCATAAAGACATGGATGAGCGAGTTTGGGTTGGAGGAACTTGACTGGCCTGCCATGACCTCAACCCGATAGAACACCTTTGGGATGAATTATAGGGGAGTCTGCAAGCCAGGCCTTCTCGTCCAACATCAGTGCCTGACCTCACAAATGCACTTCTGGAAGAATGATATAGCTGCAAAGGGTGTGCCAACTCAATATTGAACCCTATGGACTAAGACTGGGATGCCATTAAATATCATGTGTGGGTAAAGGCAAGTGTCCCAAAACTTTTGACAATAAAGTGAATCTCGAAAACAAAGCAAGCCTTTTCCTGGCCTATAAAAAGCACTGGAGCTGCTAAAAGTCAGGACAGGTGTATGACAGTTCCCAGGATATTCAACAGTCCGTATCAGCCAACAAATCAGTCATGTTTCCTTCATTTAAACAAAAAATCCTTTGCGTTCCATACCACTCGACATATTTTTTTTTTTTTGTTTATTTTTTGTAGTTCCTAAAAGGGCTGCATGATTATCTCACAGCAAGCAACTGTTTGACTGCAGATCCATTAGAGAAGTATAATATGACTTCCATGAGTAATCAGCAAAATAAACAGAACAACCACGCCGACATTTGCTAATGTGTTTTTCCCCTGCTAGTCCTTTGACCTGAAATGTAGAAATGAAGAGATGATATTAAAAGACCACAGGCATTGCTAAATCATCAAGTGCTTGCTTAAACTTGTACAGGCAAGACTAGGAGCAGCGCTAAACAGCAGCATGCTGGAGGTTCGGCAGTCAGGAGTGCCATAGTGAAATTCTTCAAGTGGAAAAAGCTGATTAAATAAGGTCTGCATGATTGAGCTCATTGACTGTGAATATATGAATAAGCGTAAAAAAAAAAAAAAAAAAAGGCGCAGCATGTGTGTCATTGCGTGATTGTTCAATTTCTCCGCACTACCCAAGAGAAAATGCCATCAGCCTCTGCACTCTGCATGCCATCCACTTATATACACATATTTTTGTTCTGTCCACAGGTTGAGCAAAAATAATCTAGTAGATCCCCCCAAAAATATCCCGCTTGAGCTATTGTATTCTAGCAGTTGGTACCTATCAAAATTCCCAAACAGCAGCTGCATCTGATTGGATGTCAATCTATATACACACATACAATGAGTGCACATCCACACAAATAGAAAAGTCTAATTGGATGCAGCGGTTGTTTGGCGGACAATTTTTCCATCGCGGTCGGTTTTTTTAATCCAAGGACGTCAGGCCCTCCCATGTATAGCGTGTCCCCAGATGTAATGAAATGCTCTACTGCCTTTGGTGCTGGTTCACACAGGGGCAACCAGTCTTACAGCGTGACTTTGCAAGGCGACTTCAGCGCGACTTATGCCTCATGCACACTGGATTTTTTTGGGACGTTTTTATAGCCGCTGTTTTTGGCAGTAGACGTTTTTTTTTTCTACAGTCAATAAACTCTCCGTCTCCGTTATCCTATGTGTCCATGCACACATAGGCTGTTATCCACAGTTTTGGGCAAAAGAAGGAAACTACAAGGTGTAGTAACAGGGCAGACTTTTTCAGGCAATCACAGGGATATGGAGGGGTTATAAAAAATATAAATTTAATTACAAAACAATTTTATACAATAAAATCCATAGGAGAAAAAAAAGAATAAAATAAATAAATAGTCAGAGTACATTCACAGGCAATGTTATCTTTCGTCTCTCCTACGCGTTTCGCCTAACGGCTTCTTTAGGACGAGTTTGAGAAAAGGTTTTGGTACTAAGATATTGCTAGTTTCATACATCAAATAGACCGCCAGTCATCCAAATGTACATGGGACACAGTAGTCAACGATGTATGGAAATATGTAGCTTTCAAAAGGGGAAGCTGAATGTAGCCAAATGGAGAAAAGAAACGATATCCTATAGTTGACCGTTGGTCATGGTATATCAAAGAATAAGTAAATTCTGGAATAGATCAGGAGCTAGAATGGACCGGGACCAAAACAGCAAGGAGTGTGGGATAGAGCCAGGGAGGAATTTAAATCCAAGACCGCGGTAACCACACTGTAGTGTCCAATATAGGACAGGTCAAGAAATTGAGAGCCTTGGTAGGGAGACAATCTCATATGTCCCGGGGGGGGGGGGGGGGGTAGCCTGTGCTGCAGTTTTGGGCAGTGGCGTTTTTGAACATTAGAAAAAAAAACTAGTGGGTTCTGAGAGCTGTAAAAACCCTCCAACGCTGATAAACGCTCAAAAAACTTCACTCACCAGCGTTTAACGTTTTTGATCCATAAATAAAATATATTATATATATATATATATATATATATATATATACATATACACACACACATATTATATTTATTTATATATATATATATATATATATATATATATATATATATATATATATATATATATATATAATGTTTTTCTTCAACCAAAAAAAACGCTAACGCAGAAAAACGCAAAAGAACGCTAATAAACGCTATTGGAAAAAACTTTGAAAAAAGCTGAAAAAAAAGTTAAAAACTCACTGCAAAGGTGCTGGCGTTTTTATAACGTTATTTTAACGTCCAGTGTGCGCGAGGCCTAAAAGTTGCATCCAGGACAGGCGACTTTGGCTGTGGCCAATCGCAGAACACTCAGCTCTGTGGGAGGGAGGGGTTTGCCTGAGTAAACCATTTTCCTTTCCTGTAAAGTTGCTTCAGTTAAGACAGAGATCCAACTTTGGAGGCAACTTCCATTGAAATCTATGGGTACAAGTTGCCTACAAGTCACCTTGAAGTGGTAAAGGAACCTTTTCTGAAGTCGGAGCGACGTCAGTAGTGTACATTAAGACGGCTTTCATTCACTTCAATGGAATTTCTCATGTTGCGCAACTTGGGGCGACACAAGTCGGATCCCAAGTGGCTGTAGTGTGAACCGGCACTTACTGATCCCCGTAAATGAACATTTTGATGCAATATGCCCATCCCTAATCATCCTTACATTGATCGATGTACAACTGTTCTGCAGATTAATTGTGGCATAAAAACAAGCGCTTTAATTGCAATGAGGAAGCAGGCATGTTCACGTCCTCCAAAGCTGGCCACGTTGACATCAAAAGCAAAATGCAGAATATTAAACACGAGTTTCCCTTTGAAGTCAAGCAAACAAATGAAATTAATGGTCTGGCTGTTTTCCACCTTTGATGACGGTTATGGATTTTATTATAAAACAATATCTACAAAATTAAATATCAATGGGACATTATTATTTTCGGATGCCTTATAAAAGTTATTAAAGTTTATTAAAACCAAAAGGTTTTTTTTGCTTTGGACAAAGCAGAAAACCGGCTGTCACTTCTTTTTGGTTGTATCCACTTCCTGTTCTTCTGTCTGTAACTACACACAGTAATGCAAGGCTTTCTCCGCGGTGTGGAGAAAGCCTCTTGAGGGGGGAACGGGCAAGCAGGAGAGTCAGGACGCCATCTACTTTGCAGATAGAGAAAGGAGTTGTTTGTTAGTGGGCGTTCTGACACTCCTGCTCGTCCCCTCTCCCCTCAAGAGGCTCTCTCCACACCAGGGAGAAAGCCTTGCCTTACTCCGTGTAGTTACAGACAGAAGAACAGAAAGTGAGGATTTCTCAGAAGAAATAAGGACATTTAAGAGCAAAATGGAAGGATGAGGTAAGTGAAGGAGGACTGCACTAAGGTAAAGGAAGCTATTTAGGGGAAAAAAAAATACCTTTACAACCCCTTTAACCCAGCGGGCTGAACGGAAAAAAAAACTGACAGCTTAGGTTGGAGCCGCTGTACCAACACTCTGATGTTAGTACAGCGATCTCCCCCTGCTGAGCTATTGTGTTCTGACAGGTGGACCGCCCTCCGCTAGAACACTTTGGTCAGTGCGCTGAGCCAATGGGAGCCAGTCAGCAGACCTTTTTCCATCATGACTGACAGAAGCCGGGTGAGTGACTGGATTCTGTCGGACCAGCTGCCATACACATGGGCCAAATGTCGGCCAGTTTCTTTTGAACAGGTCGATGCTGTCCAACATTTGGCCACTGTGTACTAGGCTTTAGCTTTTCCTTACCCTATTCAAAAAAACATTATAAGATATACTTTAACCGCATCATGCAAAGTCCCAGCATCCCTTTAACTGTTTTTATGCCTAGGGGGTGAGAAAGACTGCCCAATCACGTGACCACTGTTCCATTGACTCTTGATTATTACTAGAAATGGTGAGAGCTGTCTATGACAGCTCAGTCACTGTTCTGGGAGCACACAATAAGTATACTCTCAACACAGAAACCTCAGCCATCCATGGAATTGTATTAGTGGTATGGGATTGCTAAAACTTGCCCTCTTTTGCCTTAACCTCTTATGTGGGCGGCAAGACAAATGAGATGGTCTTAAAGTTCGACTGATATACAACTGATCTGCAAGATGATTGTGGCAAAGAAACATAAAAAAACTGCCCTGGGCACTCCTAGAACACATTATTAGCACTGAAAACAAGTATTACCCGAATCTCTTACACATACGAGTATTTATCCTGGTTTACAAAACTAAACATGATACAAACAAGATGCACCATCACAATGTTACTAGTCATAAAAGAGTAAACAAACAAAAGAAAACCACTAATATTAAATAAACAGTTACAAAAACTAAGGTAAAGCAAAATCTTCATCTAAAGTGATACTAAAACACACACAGTATAATTTATACTGTCCCTTCTATTTCTGTATGTGGATGATGGCACTGCAATTGTATTAAAAAAATAAAAATCGATATACAGCTGTCACATGACCCAGATCTTTCCCAACCTGTATGTAGATAAACACAAGCAGGTGGAGCTTCCAGTCCTCTGCTGCCGGTCATATGTTCTAAATTATATATAAAAAAAAAAAAAAGCCTTTGGAGTACAGAGTAAAAATAAATATCAATGAACCGTTTTAAAATTGTCATACACTTATATATTGGAAATCAAATCTTTATTTTGTGGAAACAACAAGGTATGGCTGTCGCATCACTCCAACCTGTGTCTTAGAAAAAGTGGGAGGTGAAGCCTCTATCAATTTATATGCATTATCCCACCCCTATTGTGTTTAGCTGGTTAGTGGGCATGGAGGAGAAGGGAGGGAGTGGGCTGTCATTTACCACTACAGAGTGGGCTGTCATTTACCACTACCATACGCCAACATGTGTGACTATAGTCACATGGGCTGCTCAGATGTGATAGAGAGGAAATGCTCAGCACAGAAACTCATTGAAAACTGAGCATGTGCAGAGCTGCCAACACTGCTCTGCACAATCCCTATCTGCATTGAGGACATGACAGAAGGTGGAAATAGAGAGAAGCAGGATCAGCCAGGTATTTTTTGCAAAATACAGGAAACCAATCTCATAGTGACTGAGTATGAACAGCATGTGATACACCATTTATTGATAGTTTTTTTATGATGTAAATTTAGTGACATTTAAACTCCTTGGTTGCAATTGTGTGTACCTGGGAAATCCTTCTGACTTCTCCCTGTTTTAATCATAACCTCTCCTAGATCAAGGAATGTCATCAATCACCATAATCATACATACCCACCCACAGTGTGTATGTGTATATATATATATTATATATATATTTATTATATATATATATATTTTTATTAATTAATAAATATATATACGTATGTGTGTGTCTAATGGAGATAGATACACACACACACACACACACATTATATATTTTAATATATTAGACCTACACACTATATATATATAACACACACACACACACACACTTTGTGTACAGCAGGTATTTTCTTCCCCAAAAAACTGCAAGCTAATCTGCCAATGTTTTACAAAAGAATGTCAGCAGTTTGCAATGACAATGAGCAATGTGTATCCTCCTTTCCACTACTGTCCGTCGGCTGGCTGTGCATAAGCACCTTATCACACATTACTTGCTCTTTCGACCCGTCTGGTTCAGCTGACACTCCGCTAAGCTGGAATTACATTAAGCCCCTTACACGGGCAAGCAATATCTATGCAGCATTAGAAATGCCAATATTAGGGTACGATTCAAACATTCAGTGCCGCCGATGCTTTCAACTTCAAGTTAACAAAAACTTTCGCTAAAGCACTGTCGGGATCACATCGTTTCATCACTGCCAAACCCCATGCATATTAGGGAGCTCAAATCAGCTGTATAAATAATTCATATCCAGATGTGTGGCGAGGAGGACTGCACTGGTACCACCAAGCGACAATGCTCACGTGGGTTTACTTCTGAGCCATAACATTATTAGAACATTGTTTTGTGTGTGCGCTGAATGTGATTATATAACTTCTGGTGAGAACAACAGATGGCTGTTTTGTTCCAAAGCCATTAGCCTCATAGCGGCCTTGTAAAGGGTTCTGGCAGAGCAGTGTGGGAGTCACAGTGGTCTGTGATCTACACTAATAGGCTACAATGTACATCCACTTATGCATTAACCTCCACGTTTACTGGTAAAAACCAATCAAGCATTTACTTTCATTTTATAAACTGCACTACAAAATAAAATATAATTTGCTGATCTCATGAAGGACCCGTAAATTATAATTAGACCATCTAAGACAATCAAAGGTGGCCATACACAGCCAATAACGATGCTGATCTGGCATTATTCACTAGCTTTGGAATAAATACTGATCACCTCTAAAAGTCGCACCTGGATTTACTGGTTTTTAGTGGATCTCATTTTTTTTTCCTTTTATTCCATAAAGGAAACATAAGTACAGTGGAACTTTAATTAACGAGTAACGCGGTTAACAAGTGTTTTGAAAGACGAGCAACTTTAAAAAAATAAAAAACCTGACTCAGTTTCCGGGTGTTGTCTTGCAAGACGAGCAGGATTCAAGCCAATGGGGTGTGCAGTACCGCATTTGGCCAAAGGTGACACTCAGAACGGTTTGGAGCCATTTGGAAATACTCTTAATCACTCAAACACTCGGAAATACTACTTTCCCCAAGTTCAGCCGAGCTGTTCTTAAAGGGTCACTAAAGGAATTTTTTTTTTTTTAGCTATATAGCTTCCTTTACCTTACTGCAGTGCTGTTTTCATGTCCTCATTGTTCGTTTTTGCTCTGATGTTGCTGAAATCCTGCTCTGTTCTGGACACTTCCTGGTTGTCTGTTTCCTTATAACCACAGTGCTGGGAGCTTTCTCACTGTGGTCACTAATCAAGGAGGTGTGATTACTGTGTAAACTGAAACTGGGTTGGTGCTGAGGGGTTTTAGACAAACCATCACTGCCCTCTATTGCCTCTCTGGCTCTGTACATCAGAGAGACAGGAAATAACAGCAAAAACGAAACTAGAGCTGTAGGTTGATTATATGATTGATTTTTATCTATTTTTAATCATTTTTAAAAGGAATCAGTTAACGTTTATGTCTCTATACCCTGTAAACAGTCATTTCAGCCCAAAAATCTTTAGTGACCCTTTAGGTGTTTCCAAGGCTCTCCGGCGCCCCCCACCTCTGGTCACATGTGGTATTGCATGCAGTAGAAGTATCTTTGTTTCCATTGACTTATATGGGGAAACTCACTTTGATATGCAGGTGCTTTGGATTACAAATATTCTCCTGGAACGGATGATGCTCATCGTCCAAGGTTCCCCTGTATACAACTATGCATGGATTGCATCACTGTCTACAGAGCCGCAAGTTACAGGACAGCTAGTCTGAGGACCATCAACTATATCACTCTTTCCTTCCTTCCTTTGTGATTGAAAGTATTTGGGTGTAATAAAATCTGCTTTATTGCTTAAAGTAGAACTATAGGCAAAAGTTTTTATTTTTATTTTGGAAACAGCGCGGGAGGGTTAGAACCCCTGTCTTTTTTTTTCGTGCCATCTATGGCCCATAGCCAAAGCTATGAGATTTCCCTTCACTTTCTGTCCCATAACCAAACAGGAAGCGAATTAAGGGAATTCCTTGGGGACCCCCAGGTCACCAGAACTAGTGTCCCCATTGGAAGATTTCCCCTCTATCACTTTTCTGGGGACAACCCAAAATGTGGGATTGTCTTTTACGTTCACTTTAAATTATAATGGTAAACAGGACAAATAGAGGATGAATCTCCTTAAAGGGGGGCACAGACAGCACTAAAAACTAACAGGGGTTCTACTCCTCCTTCACTCTATTTAAAACTAAAACAAAAATGTTGCCTTTAGGTATACTTTAATATTAAAGGGACCGTTGTTTACTCCAAGTCTTTATTTCAATAGATTTTACCTAAGTCTTCCCTTCTTTGGCCTGGGCGCTACCTCCCTTATACACTATATTACCAAAAGTATTGGGACTCCTGCCTTTACACGCACATACAATTTAATGGCATCCCAGTCTTAGTCTGTAGGGTTCAATATTGAGTTGGCCCTCCCTTTGCAACTATAACAGCTTTAACTCTTCTGGGAAGGCTGTCTACAAGGTTTAGGAGTGTGTTTATGGGAATGTTTGACCATTCTTCCAGAAGTACATTTGTGAGATTAGGCACTGCTGTGGACGAGAAGGCCTGGCTCACAGTATCTGCTCCAATTCATCCCAAAGGTGTTCTATCGGGTTGAGGTCAGAACTCTGTGCAGGCCAGTCAAGTTCCTCCAACCCAAACTTGCTTATCCATGTCTTTATGGACCTTTTATGGAAAAAAATAAATAAAAAAATACCACCCTTCATGATTGCCCCCTATAAATTTATCAAAGAATGACAAACCATGGAATTTCTAACAGCCTGTCTATTACAATGTCTTTATGATTCCCTAAGGAAAATCATAGACTGTTCAATCCAAGAGGGATTCACAATTTAATTATCACCTTTAACTCAATGGACTATGGCCCAAGGGCCTAAGGGATGACATGAGTGTCCAGGCACCACACCTATCCCTGCCTCCTCCATCCACACCTCCTTTTGTTTACCTTATGACAACCCTTCTTAATAGCTGTCCCTACCCTTCTTTATTAAAGGAAAAGTCCAGCCTGAGCTTCTCCTCTGGTCACAGGAGTGCAATTTGTTTTGCACTCCTGTGACCTGTTTTCAGCGGTCTGAAGTCTGCTCTCCGCATACGTCACACAGATAAGTCCAGGCACCGCGCCATCCCTACGTCAGAAGTCTGGATCTGCCAGGTGTCTGGACTGATGGGCAGTCTCAACAAGCTAATGAGATGGCCACTTCCCCCCTCCACAGCTCAGCACTCAGAGCAGGAGAGATGCTGACTGACAGGCAGCAGCTCTGCGCTCGGGGAGGTGAGGGAACGTGTAAGTATCGGATGTTTTTTCAAAGGATGCATTAAGGTGAAAAACGCAAAGCTTTACAACCCATTTATGGGAACCCCCCCCCCCCCATTTTGGATAGAGCAAGGGAGGATTCTAAACCCTGTCAGTTCTTTTTTAGTCATATGCAAATCCAATTGGGGAGACTTCCTTTAACTTCCTGCCCCATAACCAAAAGAGCAAGTGATTGGAGACCCCTGCTTTAGAGGGATTACCTAACTGCGGCCCAGGGGCCAGATATAGTCCTTTGCTTGCATTTATCCGCCCCTTGGGGCACTATTCACCTGACTAATATGAGACCCTATTTTGCCCTCTGACTCCAGAACTGGAGAATAATTCCTGCCACCGACATCACCAATGGGACATTACTTCTCCCCCTAATACCAAAGGTGGGGAACGATTTACTCCCACCAATGCCGACAAAAAAAAAATGATATTCCTGTTAGCCACAGGCCAGCCCCCCTAATGTCTGAAGGACAGTAAACTGGCCCTTTGTTTAGAAAGTTTGGAGACCCCTGCTCTAAAGCAAGGAAATCCACATTGGAAGATTTTCCCTCTATTCTCATTTTGGTGACAACCCAAATTAGGGGATTTTTTTCACTTCTACTCTCAATAATAATTATAAACAGGACAACTAGAGAAGAGAGGGGGAATCTAATGATGGGGGCATAGGCAGCAATAAAAACTCACATCCTTGTAATCTCTCGCCACACTATCCAAAAATAGCCAGCCATCAGAAGGTGGTCAAACCACTCTCGGGCATCGGAATCTTCTTCCCTAAACAGAAATGGCTGCTATGAAACAGGCCGAGATAATGCATATCAGACTCCTGCCAGTTTACCAGAGAGTAAACAAAAAGCAACTGAACAAAGATTTAATCTGCCCAAAAACTTCTCCCCACCCCAGTCTACCCCTCTGCCCTGACAAGCCTTATCAGGCAACTGTGTTAGTGTTAGGTTGTTACCAGGCTGAAAATGGCTCGGTCAATGTAATCTAATGTCTATGGGCTACAAATATCACGGCAGTTTAGATCAGGATAGGACTAGGAGATTGAAGGTCCACTCACATCGTTATCAGTGCAAGTAAGCAAAGCGTTATCATACAGATAAAAACACATATGCATTAAAAGATTAGCCATTTGCTACCATATCTGGAGTGTAGCATTCCAAACATTAAACAGACATATTCAGGGTGACTCCTCTACCTCTGGTGTCCTCAGAAGCTGAACAGAATTACAGTAACTAGTGGAATGTGCAGATATAACTGTCCCCTATTCGTACGATTCGACAGTAACCCAATAAAGAACCCCAATGCCTCGTACACACAATCGGTATATATGATGGAAAAAGTCAGACGGAATTTTTTCAGCGGATATTCCGACTGTGTGTGTGCCCCATTAGACTTTTTCCGCCGGAAATTGACGGAAAATAATATCGAAAATTCCGTTCGTCTGTATGAAACTCCGACGGAGAAAAGACCACTCACGCTCGGAAACAATTTGACGTATGCTCTAAAGCAATGAACTTAATTTTTCTAGGCTCTTCGTAGTGTTGTACATTATCACGTTTTTGACAGTCGGAATTTGGCGTGTCCATGTGTATGCAAGACAGCTTGAATGGAATTCAGTCGGAAAAACACGTTAGTTTATTCTGACGGAAACTCTGATTGTGTGTACGCGGCATAAGAAAGATTTTTCAGAAAGCCTTCTGTAGAGGTGTTTTAGTTGAACTGTCCATATTTATTGCAATTGGGAATAGTAAATACTTCTGTTAAAGTGGTTCTAAGGCCAGAAGGTTTTTTAGGTTAACGCATTACCTGCCCTAAGGTAAAAAACTGGTGAGCGTTGCTTCTGAGCATGCGTGTTTGTACTTTGGAGTTTTGTCCGACAGATTTGTGTACGCACGATCGGATAATCTGAACACACACAATTGTTGGTGGACAATTTGAAAGCATGCTATCCCGCATTTGTCGTAAATCCGACAATTGTCCAAAGGAGCATACAAACAGTCGGATTACCCAACAGCAGATATTCTATTCTCCTTACATACCCTACCTATCCAAAACGGACTTAGAAACACGTTGGGAATAAGTGCGGATTCACACTACCGCGACATAAGAAATTCAATTGAAGTTAATGAGACGTCTGAGGCCGCGTACACACAATCAGACCAGTCCGATGAAACTGGTCTGCAGATGGTGTGTACGGTCTATGGAACCGTTGTCCGTCGGACCAAAGTTTTAAAACTTGCTTTAAAATCTGTCCGACGGACACCTGTCCATCGGACAGATTCGATGGTTAGTACGCAAAAGCATCGGACCAAAATACCGCGCATGCTCAGAATCTAGTCGATGCATGCTTGGAAGCATTGAACTCCATTTTTTCAGCACGTTGTGTTCTACGTCACTGCGTTCTGGTCTTATCGGATTTTTGGTCTGATGGGGTGTACACACATCAGACCACTTCAGCCTGGTCCGATAAAAACAGTCCATCGGACCAGTTTCATCGGACCGGTCTGATCGTGTGTACGTGGCCTTAATGTACACTACTGAAGTCGCTCCGACGTCAGAAAAGGTTCCTGTACTACTTCAAGGTGACTTCTAGGCAACTTGTACCCATTGATTTCAATGGAAGTTGCCTCCAATGTCAGAGCACTGTCTTAACTGAAGCAACTTTAGAGGAAGAGAAAATGGCTTACTCAGGCAAACCCCTCGAGCCCACAGAGCTGATTATTCTGTGATTGGCCACAGCCAAAGTCACCTGTCCTGGAGGCAACTTTAAGTCATGCAAGTTGCTCCAAGTCGCGCTGAAGTCGCCTTGCAAAGTCGCGCTGTAAGTTGGGTTGCCCCTGTGTGAACCGGCACCAAGAAAAAAGGATGTGTTGAAAAACACAATTTGTACATAATGTCTTTACTAATTATTTTATACATGGTAAGTTGTGCTTTTGAATAATTCCATACAATAGAATATACACTTCTGGGTCTATTCAGCACTGTGTGTAAATGGATTCCTCTTATGAGAATTAGACTATACAGTTTTCATTTGGAAGCTCACATAACAAGTTGGTGGCTGTGGCGAGGAAGCAAAGATAACAGCCCGAGGCAGATGGGTCTAATAAGCATTAAACTTCCAAAAATGCGATTCTTCATGGTCCTTCCAGTGTAACAATTCATGTGTCCCTTTCTCATCCAAGGAGCTCTGTGTGTGCTGGGTGGAACAAAGGCTGCCTGGGTGGGGGGTAATGAAGGCTCTTTAAAAACTACACTGGTGACCATTTCACAGCATGCGATGGCACTAAAATTGCTGAACATCTCCTGCACACTACTGGGGTGTTCATCACTTTGCCTGGCAGGGAAGAGACCAAAGAAATGCTTTTGATGTTAATAACATTATGTCAAATAGCAGGGTGTTAGAAACGCAACTTACGCCAGATATCTCTTGAAGTTTATTAACAGGACAGTATTGATTTATGGGTTCAAACAGATATGACTGGTGGAACTTTCACTAAAAGCATACCGTGTGCGCAAATTACAAGGCGGGAAAAAAATGTATTGGAGGTACAACAAATTAATACATCAACATAGCAAACTGTATGTATACCCAAAGCTATAAAATATGCTGGTTACCTAATTTTTTATGTCATTGCCAATATATATCAATGATCTGAGCCAATACAACAGTTACCCCCAAAGTAGAGCTTGGTGGATTCGCCACCCCCCATTCGCCATCCAATGAGGCAAGGAGGCTTAAACTGTATTCCCGCCTTTTCCTTACATTCCCAGAACAGTGGTTCAAAATTTGATCAGCCTTTTGCTTGCTTTTATCGGACCTTTGGGGCACTAGTCCTCCCATTGATATTAGATCCAATTGCCTTTCACTGATACTAACGATGAGGCCCCATTCCTTCTACTGACACCAAAAGTTGGGCACTGTTCCTCCCACCGACAACAATGACAAGGCACTATTCTTCCCACAGACACCAAAGATGGCGCACTATTCCCCCCACCGACATCAACCATGGGGCACTATTCTTTCCACTAAAACCAATGATGGGGAACTTTAACTTCTACTAACCACAGGTGCTATATCATTTTTTTACTCTCACAGAACACCAAGTCTGAGACACAGTTCACTCCCACTGACACCGGGGCATTTTCTAGTCCTACTGGCCACAGTCTGCACACCAAAAGTCTGAAGGACTATAGAAACCAGCCGACATTGGGCTTGTGTGTATTAGGCTTCAGACTAACGCCCCTCTGTTATTGTCTGGAATAAATTTAGCACTGCTGAAAGGCCTGTACATCTTTAGGAGTGGCCATAAATGGGTAGAGAACTCTTTGAGAAGGATGGATGCAGACATATTTGCCTCACTTCAAACAAGTAGTCTGAGTATGGTTACCTGCCACGATGCTCATCCATTTTTTCAGGTATTTATATACCAATAAACCTATCAGCATGTCTTTAGGGTGAGGACGGAAACCCTACGCAAGCATAGGGAGAACATGCAAACACCATGCAGATAGTGTCCTGGTTGGAACTTGAACCAGGGATTCTAGTGCTCCAAGGCAAAAGTTCTAACCACAAAGCCAAATTTGATTCTTTCCTCTGCTCCACAGCAAAGAAAAGGGCCAAGATAGTGCTTGCTACATGGGTTGCTAGGATCTGCGACATGTGTGAACAACAAGGTACGGTCTTTTAAATGCAAACCGCCTATAGTTGAGCCCTACTTGAATTTAGGAAAACTGTCTAACGTCCTAAGCAACTAATCTATTTTTTTTTTAAGGACCACCAGGACAGCTGATGATTAGTTGCTGCTGGCAAAACAGAGCTTTCCTTTCAGATACTACTAAAGTGAAGGTTCTTGCCGTGGTTATGCTATGTACTAATACCCAATCGTATAACATGACTGACACGGCTCTTATTTCCTGCCGTCAGTGGAGGTATTCTCTCGAGATATGGCATTTGCTGAGCTCTCCCCACAGAGGTTTTGTGTTTTCTCTTTTACAGAAGCCAAGAAACTCCCAAAACTAATTACAGCAGAGAGTAAAGCCAGTCCAATGAATCATTTGCTCTTTTTTCCTACTAGTGTCAGGGTCAGCACAGCAGGGCAGAGGGTTCCTGCCTGGACCAGTCTCTAGGAACAGACTTTTGTTCTATTTAACAACCTGGGGGGAAGTTTTTTTTAATCAAGACTTTGCAAACTCTTCCGCCTTAAAACAGGTCAGCTGAGATATGTATGAAAATCCAACTCATTTGCACATTAAGGCAATCTAAAATTATAGGTGTAAAAATATTTCTTACGTAGGTTATATATTTAGCACCTCAAAAAGAAGGCAATCACTATGCAGAGACAAAGAAAACCTATCGCCCCCTATAATGACTGAAGAAAGTATTTATTTCAGCAGGACTGGGTGGAGCTGGATGTCTATATGGGCTATAAAGCTATCAGCAGCTGCCCCAGATCATTGATCTTACTGGAAAGGGTTGTCAGTCGGGCTGGTTTCTCGACTCTAGGTGCCATTACTTCCTTTAAATGGGTCTGGGGAGATGACTAAGTGCATAGATAAAATTCCATATGACTAGACTCATCTTTTTAGGGCCAGTTCACACCAGAATCGCACAGGATTCGTGGCTCATTGGATGCGATTCCTGAGCGTTCCCCAACAGTGCAATTTTCAATTAAATGGGATAAAATTGTACAAAAAGTAGTGTATGTGCTACTTTTGAAAACGCACCATATGAAAATGCATTGTACTGCGTTACCATGTACTGTGTTTGCGATCTGCGTTTGGAGTGCCATTAAGATTGTATTGGCACCTGCAGCAGATTGCAAAGGTAGTGCTTTCTGATTGTGTTCTGGTGTGAACCAGCCGTTAGAGTGCTTGCATGGTAGGGAGCCCAAACACGGGTACCAATAATAAAGCATATATTTTGGCAAAAAAAAACACATTTAGCACATCTCTACAATACATGTGCACTTCCCTGTGTTTTATCAAACAGGTTCAGGTTCATTTTAATGGCAGCTGAATACCCACCTTCACTTCATTCCCTGATGGTCCATTTGGTTGCACACAGCAGTGAAGGCACCATTGACCCACGCTCAGGGTTCTCACAGGGATTTGCTAAAATTGGTAGCCCATCATCCTATATCTATGGTCACCATTACATTTTCAGTAACATGTATAATATCCTCTAACAATATGACAGAATTTGTTTATGAAGTGTCAGGGCAACCTTCTAGAACTCTCTGTGATGTTCAATGAAAGCAGTGATAAACAGCAGGCACTGGACTATAGAGCACTTGACTCAAAACATCAAATAGTATGCCAGGAAAGGCCATGTGCATTTCATTACCCACAAACCCCTGCAGCAGAGGAAGCAGTAAAGATACATGTTCTTGATACATTGTGACAGGCAAAGTAAAGCATTTGTGTTGTAATGAAACATACAAAGTATTGAGTTTCAATGCACAAGGATCAAACAAGAAGTTTTGTTAAAGTGGGAGCAAACCTTATAGGTAAGCCACTGTTCCTTCAGGGCCGAGCGACTCTCGCGCGCGAGAGAGTGACATAATCGCCGGCTCTTCTGAGCAGGGCCCTCTTAATCCTCTTGTATTATAACTGTATTGTCTCCCTTTTAATATTGTAAAGCGCTGTGTGAACTGTTGGCGCTAGAGCTGGGCGATTCTGGCACCCCCCAAAATATCTGCAAAAAAAAAAAAAAAAAACTCGATTTGAATCAAGTTTTTTTTTCCTGATGAACACCGCACCAGTCCTACGTTTTTAGGCGAGGCCACGGCTTCTTCCTGGGAAAAGGCTGTGTACTAGACCGAAGCCTCGCCTAAAACATCCTGCCCGCAGCTCGCTGCGATCCTGAGCAGCCTTTTCCCAGGATCGTCGCAAAATGCAGACAGGATATTTTAGGCAAGGCCGCAGCTTCGGTCTAGACCACGGAGCGCCGGTCCTATGGAGAAAAAAAAAATCGATTTGGTCAAAATCTGAATCGATTTGCCCTCGAAACTTGATTCCAGATTCAAATAGATTTTATCCACAGCCCTAGTTGGCGCTATATAAATCCTGTATAATAATAATGTACTTTTCGAGCAATAGGCATTTTACTTCAGGCGACAGAATGCTCCAATTTAAACAGAGGCCATTGAAATGAATAGGGTTTTGCTTGTTGAGTGTTTTAGAGCTTCAAGCTGAAAATTACTCAGGTGTGAACGGTGCCTAATACATATGAATCAATCACTAAACGGTTCTGAAGTACAAAGATGGTGTCCAATATGTATAGATACATCTCTGAATTTATCTGACAAAGTTATACTACAACCTGACTAGCTGCCGGGGGACATTGTACATCATCCCCTCTCTTTATACAGCCTCATACAATAAGTCCTGAAGGGTACACAGATTCATTACTTTTTTTTGTTTTTCATATCCTTGTTCTCTCGGCCTCATTAAAAAAAAAAAAAAATCAAAAAAAAAATAATCAAAAGTTAATATTAATAAGCAATGAAGAATGAATTGCTTAAAAGAGCGTTCAGAAGAAATACAAAGTGTGACAAAGAATAAAAGGCTCCTGCTGTGTCCAAAAGAAGGGGAGAGAAAACCACCAACTTTTCATGAATAACCGAAGTGCATTAAATCCACATAGCTAAAGAGATGCTAATGAATCTCCTTTGTTGTCATGAGTCACATATGAGCTTGTACAGGCCTCTGTGCTGTTAAAATGAAGTGTAGTGTGAGGAAGACAACAAAAAACTCTTTACTAGAGAAGTGAAGGGGCCGAGATGACATGAGATAGCTGGGGGAGAGAAGGGCCCATGGTGATTTACTACACCGCCCCAGTAAATGTTTTCACTCACTTTACCACTGCTGTAATCCAGAGGATGTGGGGGGCTGATGAACAGCAGGGACCCCTGACTTTATAGCCGTAACATCTGCTCTAATGAACTCATCATGGTTGTACTCTGCATTGTAACATGTCTGAGGCTTCATCTGCCTCCTGCAATTCCCATACTCTGCTTGTAAACTGTCTGCCACACTGAGCATCCAGCACTACTTTTGTCCAAAGCAAGACATTTTATATGTTCCTCCTGAGGGTTGGAACAGCTTTATGCCCGGCAGTTCATGTTGCGTGATAAAGTAACTAGTGTCCATGTCTTTGAAGACAGCAGAACATGAGCAATGGGAGGCCAAAGTGGTTCAGAGTAATTCCCAAGATACCATTTTCTTGACATTACCATCTATTTTTAAATGCCCCAAACTGCTGGCTTGACCACCTGTGTTCAAGAATTAATGTACTTCCATCTGGCCTTAATTAACCCTGGGGATTTGATTTAAGGACCTAGGAGAAACGCTTGACCTATAGATACTTTAATATGGCAGAATTCTGCTACTGTAATCAGAAAGTTTATGAGCTGTGGGAAACAAAAATAATAATTAAAACAACTTTATGCTGGCTACGTCTAAACAGTGACCACCGACAGACTTGAATAGGTCAGTATTTCTAGTGTCTCTAGTTTAAAGCTGACCACAGATGGATAACATTTCGAATGAAAATTCTTAGGAAAAGTCTAATGCCTTGTACACACGATCAGAATTTCGGATGAAAAAAGTCTGACGGAATTTATTCATCGGATATTCCGATCGTGTGTGGGCCCCATCAGACTTTTTTCCATCTGAGTTTAGAAATACAACACGTTTTATTTTTTTCCTATGGAAAAAAAATCCTATCGGAAATTTCCGATCTGTGTGGAACTCGAGAAAAAAAAAAAACAGAGAAAAAAACATGCATGCTCAAAATCAAGTCGACGCATGCTCGGAAGCATTAAACTTAATTTTTCTCAGCTCGTCGTAGTGTTTTACGTCACCACGTTTTGGACAGTCAGAATTTGGTCCGACAGTGTGTATGCAAGACAGCTTGAATGGAATTCTGACAGAAAATTCCATAAGATTTTATCCCATTCGAAATTCTGATTGTGTGTACAGGGCATAAGGAAAACAAATGCGACAATTCACAGAACATTGAAATTTAATTTGAAAGTTTTTTAGCTTTTAACATTTGATTTTGAAAGGATTGAACTACACCAAACAAAAAAACGTATACACTGTTAGAAATTTGTTCATTCAACAAACTTTGGTAAAACCTTTCCTAAGAGTTTTTGTTCAAAAATCTACCCATCCATTGGCAGATTTGGAGTAAGGCCAATTTACAAGTATGGTAAGTTAACTCTGGGCACTGCAAGGGTCAACTGCTTGTTTTTGTTAGGGGCAGGGATCTCCAAACTTTCTAAGTAAAGGGCCAGTTAACCGTCCTTCAAGCTTTAGGGGAGCCAGACTGTGTTTAGTGGGATTAGAAAATGCCCTGGAATCAGTGGGAGTAAACAATTCCCTATAATCCGTTTTAGTGGTAGAAATTTTGCCCCATTGATGGTATTAGTGGGAGGAATGATGCCCCATTGATGGTATTCAGGGGAGAGATAGTGCCCCAACGCTGGCATCAGTGGAAGAAAAGTGAATTAATGGCTAGATAAAGGCAAGCAATGGGCCACATTTGGCCCATGTGCCACAGTTTTAGAGACTAATGGTCTAGGGGATTGGAGAAAATATATATTTACCTGATCCTCCACCCCACCAGCAAAAATGCTCCCTAACTATCCAACAGCGGACTGTTCCTGACACTCTCACATCCAGAGCAGGTCTATAGGCATGATGGCATCAGAAACAGTGCACTGCACAAGGCCACTAGACTGTCGGGGGGGGGGGGGGGGGGCAGAAGCAATAGGGGCTGGTCGTGTGTGTGGACAACGTTTTTTTTCCTCGTTCAACTAGTGAGTTGCACAATGCTCGATGGATCTATCGGTAGTAGGGGTGCACCGAATGTTTTTTTTTGTGCCAAAACCGATACCGAAAATGAAAAATATACTGAGCCAAAACCAAAACCGATAGCGGAAATTACTGTTAAAAAAAACAATTATAATTTTAAATAAAATGTATACATTTTTTATATAACACATTCCTAATAGTATTAGCAACATTTCCATGGTACAGAAGCTGGTCAGAGACTGGGGTGATGGTACAGGAGCTGGTCAGAGACTGGGGTGATGGTACAGGAGCTGGTCAGAGACTGGGGTCATGGTACAGGAGCTGGTCAGAGACTGGGGTCATGGTACAGGAGCTGGTCAGAGACTGGGGACATGGTACAGGAGCTGGTCAGAGACTGGGGACATGGCACAGGAGCTGGTCAGAGACTGGGGACATGGTACAGGTAAGTATGTAAGCCAAGGGGGACAAGGGGTTGTGGTTCAGTGCCAGGAGACACGAGTCAGTGCAAAATCAAGTTGGTGCCACAAGATATGGCAAAATGGGTTAGAACAGGTAGACACAGGTCAATGCAGAGAGATGTGGGAATGTAGGTCAGTGCTGGGAAATGAGTGTCAGGTTCGAGAGACAAAGGTCAGAGAAGAGGGACACAGGTCAGAGCTGAAAGACTAAGGTTGGTGCTGGGAGACATGGGTCAAAAGAAGAGTCGGTGCTGAGTGTCAGTGCTGAGAAATTAGGGTCAGTGTTGGGAGACAAGGGTCAGAGGTGGGGGACATGAGGTTCCAAAGGTACGGGGTCAGAACAGGGGGGTCACAGGTCAGCGTTGGGAGATGTGGGGGTCACAGGTCAGCACTAGGCACAGCTCACACCCACCAGGCCACCTCCCGTTTTCTTCCCGAACACATCCAGCCTCCTCTATTGCTTCACATTGAAAGTGGCACCAAAAGGAGCCCAGCCGGTACTGACAGAGCGATGGCCAGATGCCCTCCAGACCTGCCAGGACAGGCTGTAGAGGAGGCGCCGCAGGGACAGCATGCTGCCTAATGACACCCGGCTCTGGGTGACCCGCTAGAGGGGAGGAGGAACCGCAGCCATGTGACCAGAGTGAAAGCTGACGTTGTGGTACCATGTGACCTCCGGATTGAGGGCCGGAATGACGAATGTGTGGTGGGAAGGGAGGACAGGATGCACAGACACTCATTGTGATAGTGGAGGAGAAGAGAGAAGAGACTGCCCAAAGGACACCCTTGTAATGGGCGAGCGCCCCGTTTTTGGCTCAATTATCGGCGAGATTTCTCTTTTGGCAAACTGCCAAAAAGGCAATTTTCGGCTGATATGTTTCGGCGGCCGAAATCTCGGTGCATCCCCAATTGGTAGGTCTAGGCCTTTGTCGGACATGTGTGTGCCTATGTAAACAGAAAGTGTGGGGCAGCACATTGTCTCAGGAGGTATCAACTCTGCCTTGCAGCACCACAGATCTGTTTTTTATCGTGGTCAGGACACTGCATGGAGTTTGCATGGTATCCCTGTGGTTGCGTGGGTTTCCTACCACACAAGACATGCTGGTAGAATAACTGGCCCCTGTCTAAATTGGTCCTAGTATATGCGGGCGTGCATGTGAAATAGGGACTTTCGATTGTAAGCTCCTTAAGGGCAGGGACTGATGTGATCGTATAGTAGGTAAAGCACTGCATAAATTGTCATCACTACCTGTAATAAATAAACAAATAATGAATCAATAAACGCATTAGCTGGTTCAAGAAAGTACCAGCACCTGACCTAGAGGTTCAGCAACAAGAGGTATGTGCTGACTGCTTCTGTAGTCAATCATCAGCTACTAATGTTATTTTATGCACAAGTCCATTTTCCTGTAAGCTGTAGTTCTAAGCCTAGTAACATGTCTTCCAAGGTGCTATTGACTCAGCGGTAAAAATAGTTACTCTGATAAATCCATACACCCAAGGTGACTGCGTGTAAAGTCATGTCAGCATGGACCATGTCAGAAAAATAAGCTAGCCCTGTGTCTTTCCTCTTTAATTAGAGCGTAGCGAGTCACACTGATGCTGAAAGTCACAGAAGAGCAGCGAAGAAAAAAAAAACATAAAAACAAATACCAGTACTTAGAAATCAAGCCATAAGGGACTCGGGTCGGTAGGGATCCTGGTGGAAACCATCCATCAACAAATCAGTGGAACTTATGTGATGTCAAGGACAACCTGGATTTTATTTGGCTGCTTTAGTGGAACTTATGCAAGGCTGCGTTTCTATGGCACTTAATGTCGAGTGTGTAAAACTCGTTGTGGTTTTAATAACGCATTTGTGGGCCTCTCCGGCAGTGAGGGGGAATAAAATGGAATGACATCAGTTTAGGTCACCGGGTCTCACCATAGATCTAATCATGGTGCAGTGTTCCACCACCTCATAAAACACTTCATCACTCCGCACCCTGCCACCCCTCGCTTAGTAGTGCTGCTCAAATCCTGACAGACGCAAGAAAAAAATGCTGTCATACTTCTATAGCACTCAGCATTTAGGATGCTTACCGTACAGAAGACTAAAATAATGTGTATGTCAATCCTAAAGATGTAATGTGCAACAAGCCTTTCAAACGGACATGTTATTTATTTAATGCCACAATATCTTACAAGCATAGAGAAAAGCTTGTTTCCGTTATTGGTTCTTACTAAAGTCCTCATCGTTTACCGTCTTTTTGCCCATGTAATACATATGCAGAGAAGCAGAGATGGGCTTAAAGCGGAGGTTCTGCGGCAAATCTTTTTTTTTTCTTTTCTCTGGTATTCAATAGGTTTCCTCATTATAAATAAATACTCGTTTGATGTCAATGAAATATCCCATGTCCGTTTTCTGACAAAAGAAGAACTTTAAAAATGCAAGCACGGCAGTTTCAATTTTGCTTGTGGGCATGTTGAAGCCCACAAGCAATGATTTCCTGTATGCAGTGAATGCTGATCCCACAGCTCGTTTTCGCGCATGTGCAGGGCTTATGGTTGCCATCACAACGGGCGGCGTAATTGAAAGTCCGCCCCCCGTTGTGATGGAAATCCTAGTACGGCGTTCCGCAACACCCAAGCTCCCAAGATTCATTGCAGGCTGGGAAATACAGTAGCAACGCCTACTCCCGCAGGAGTCAAGTGCCGGAAGTCAATCTTGAAACAGCAGTAATACGGGATTTACAGAGAGAAAAAAAAAAAAAAGATTTGTCAAGTGAACATGTCGGCAGTGTGCTGAAGGGGTAAGGTAAAGTTGTTAATCTGGGTGAACCTCCGCTTTAAGACCCCTTTCACGCTGAGGAGTTTTTCAGGCGGTTTAGCGATAAAATAGCGCCCTACAGTCTCAGTGTGAAAGCCAGAGGTGATGCGCTGGCGGGACTGCTCCAAAAGTCCTGCTAGCAGCATCTTTGGAGCAGTGAGAGGAGCGGTGTGTTTACCGCTCCTCCACCGTGCCTTCCCATTGAAAACCATGAGACACCACGGTATACTGCCAGCAGGAGCATTGTCGGCAATATTAACCATTTTTTGGCCGCTAGCAGGGGTTAAAACCGCACCGATAGCGGCCCAACACCGCTGCAATTCCACAGAAATTCTGATGGTATACCGCCACCGCACCTCCCGCCCCAGTGTGAAAGGGGCCTTACCACACCAGCCATGGGCAGCTGAGGTTTCCATGCCGAAAGTGCACTCTCAACACAGCAGCTGACCTATAATAGACAGCTCCACGTCCTTCCCATCAGACGACAACCAACCACAGTGATTAGGCAGTCCTCGCCACTTGGGTACTAAATGCACTATGCCATTTAATTTTTGGCATGGCAATGGCATACCGTGGGTGGGTATAGAAAAAAATCACCTCCTTTAACATAATCACATTTTGTTGCTTTGCAACGCAAAATGAATACAGAAACTGTTTTTGTTTTATCCAGCTGTACTTATAACACCCAAGTGAAACATATAAAACACCAACAAGTCAGAAAAAGAAATTCAAAAACAAAATCACCGAGTTGGAAAAAGCTTCACTGCCTGCTTTTACCGTCCTCTGGTTGATTCCGTATAATACAGCCCAGGTGGTGCAAGTTGTCTATTGGTGGTGCAATGGAATGCATTTTAACTTTTACATTTTTTTAATTAAATTCTGTGTGCCGCAGCTAGATGTGATTCACAATGATGCAGTGATATGTACCTCCCACAATCAAAACCAATAGAACTTTGCACTAGGGCTAAAAAAAAAAAATCCACGGATACAAAAGTATAACAAAATAATAAGTGCAGAGCTTAAATAAAATAAAAACCTTATATTCGCTCCGGTAATTCATACACCTACCACTATCCTCGCTACAAAGTTATTATTTTTATGGTGATATGCAGTTGCACTGCATGAAAATGGTGTGACCAGGGCACATGGAAAATAGTTTTCTATGTGCCCTGTATTTTTTAATGGAGATTAATGCAGCTCAACAGTCTTAATGCCCTGTACACACGATCGGAATTTACGATGGGATAAAATCCGATGGAATTTTCCGTTGGAATTCCGTTCAAGCTGTCTTGCATACACACTGCCAGACCAAATTCCAACCGTCCAAAACGCGGTGACGTAAAACACTACGACGAGCCGAGAAAAATGAAGTTCAATGCTTCTGAGCATGCGTCGACTTGATTCTGAGCATGCATGTTTTTTTTCCCACACAATCAGAATTTCCGATTGGATTTTTTCCATTGGAAAATAATAAAACATGTTCTATTTCTAAACTCCGATGGAAAAAAGTCAGATAGGGCCCACACACGGTCGGAATATCTGATGAAAATATTCGGAAATTCCGATCGTGTGTACAAGGCATTAAAGAAAAAAAAAAGGGGGGGGGGGGTATTTAAAGAGTTTCCAAGCAAACATCCATCACATATAGCATGGAGGGGAACAGGATTATAAACAAAAAAAAAAAAAAGGATTTGAGATTTAGGTTTGAACATTTTTGGCTACTGTTAGGTGTCACAATAGAGTGCCCATTAGCTCAAGGCATGCGGGTTGATACAGCATTGCTTCCAGCATTATCATTGTAAGC